>JBAIAC010000029.1:40881562-42085625 GCA_037349315.1 Chelydra serpentina | reverse complement strand
TGCAGAATGCCAGTTGTTAGGAAAAACTTTCTAACTATAAGGATAGTTCAATATTGGAATAGGTTACATAAGGGGGCTGTGGAATTCCGAAGGTTTTTAAGACGAGATTAGGCAAATACCTGGTCTAGGTATACTTAATCTTATCTCAGTGCAAAGGGCTGGACTAGATGGCATAGGATTAAGTATAAACTCAATTCCAGCCCTGCGTTTCTATGATTTTATGTCCCTTCCAAATGAGAAAACTGAAAATTATTTGCTTCGTCCTGTATTATATATACGGTAATATTTCATTCATTACAAAGAAGACTCTGCTGGACCAAATAGAGAAGAATATCTTATACAAGAATTTGTGTCCATTTTTAACTTATTCTGTGCAATTATTTATTAGTTTACATGGCAATTCCTATGCCTTGTTCCTTTTCTTAGTTTGCAATTTTCAGATAAGTTTTATTATTGATTTGTGTGTCTAAGAAGCTATTGATTAAATGATGAAAACATCAAACTTGCAAATATGAACAGCTGTAAATTTCCTATGCCATGTACGGTTGTACATGTAAGCTATTTGCGTTTTGCCACAGGGGTAAGGAAAGAGGAAGGATGGTTCAGTGGTTAATGCACTCCCTATGACTTGGGAGACCGGGGTTCAGTTCTGTGCTGTGGCATTGTCTTCCTCTGTGACCTTGGGCAAGTTGCATCGGCCCAAATCCTGATTTGAACAGAAGTTAGGTACCTAAATACTTTTGAGGATCTAGGCCTTAGTCACACTGTGCCTCAATTCTCTGTCTGTAAAATGGGGCTAATAGCACTTCTCTACCTCACAAGAGTGCTGTGAGGATAAATACATTAAAGATTGTGAGGTGATCAGATAGCACAGAAGCAGCGGGGCAGCATATAAGTATTTAAAACAGGTAGAGGGCTCAGTCCCCCTCGCACACTGGCAGGAATCTGTGAAAGAGAGGTGTGATGTAGTGACCTGATCTAGGAATGCCTGAGTTCTAATCCCAGCTCTGACACTCTGGCCTTGGGTAAACCATTTAGCCTCCCAGCCCCAATTCTCTCCATCTGTAAATGGGAACAGTAATATTTATGTACCTCACAGAGATGTTGGGGGGTTGATTCATAACTGTGAAGTGTTTTGACAATGACACGTGCTAAGTGGGGTTCTCTTTATTATGCACAGACCAAGCCCTGGTCAGATCAAAAAAGGTGACCGGTTTGCCACTGCTGCTCAAGAAGACAACGGCCGTTTTCATTAAGAGGTTCCACCACACCCGACGGAACTTGAAAGGCTTTTTTACTCAGGTCATCCTACCTGTGATCTTTGTGACAGTAGCCATGGGCCTCAGCACATTGAGAACTGAGGTGGCTGAATACCCAGAACTCCACCTTTCTCCCTCCCTGTATGGTTCCTCAGGGGAGGCAGATTTCTTTGGGTAAATCTCTCTCTTTTTATTATTATTAAACCTGTTTTACCGATTGTTTATAAAATGGCAGATTTTGCTGTCAGGAGAGCGACCAAGCAAATCCAGTGGAAAAGTGTTACACAGAAAACCATGTAATAATAAAGTCATATTCCTTGCAGATCTTTCTGGGAGAACAGGTTTGCTAAACCCAGCAATCTGAAAGTTTAAAAAATAGCTTGAATAACTTAAAATCTCTCCCTAGGAATTAACTCTGAAGTATGTGCTGCAAGGTTTTAATTGTATTTGTCATTGAAATCCACTGCTGACAGCAGCCATCTTGCCCAAAGGGATATATTTCACTTCCTTTTTGTAATGAGAAGTGGGGGTGTACCTATTCCCAACCCTCGGGCCTTCAGCTCCAGGCTACAAGATTACAGGTCTGGGACTGAATTCTAGCTCCCAACTCATGTTGTGGGCCCATCTGCCTCTCTCTTCCCATCTTCACAAAAAAGCAGAGTCTCCATTATCTAGGCCTCACTTAACCAAACCTCTCAGTTATCCAAAGGTTAGTCATGTTTCCTCTCCCACCCCACCCCTGAGGTTTGATTTCAGTATGTAAGCCCTTCCCTAGTGAAGTCTTGGCATCTTCCTACACATAAATACTTCATTATGCTTAAAACCAGCCCCCGACGTCTCCAAAACCTCAATTACCCAAATGAATGTAACTTGCAGCTTTCTAATTCAGCAATGGAGTTTCCTGGCTGTCTCCAGTAGACCTGGTCCTTAAGTTAGGAATACCAAATTCAGCTCAAGCCTTCTCCCCGCTGCTTTGTTGCTCTTAGAGTTCCAGCCTTAGCACTGCTCAGGTCCTCTCTTTTTAGCCAACTGCTATTTGGGTGGGGTGGGGAGCCAGAGCCACCTGCCTCAGTGAGTCAGCAGGACTCACGTCCTCCATTCCCAGCATGACCTATTCCTGCTAACAGGGTGGGTTGTTTCAGGCAAACACTGCCAGATAGATGGGTTTGGAGGGAGGCTCTTCTTTGAGTGGACTAGAGTTTTTTGGCTTCACAGAAGATGGGAGAATCGATGGAGGTGAGAATGGAGACATGTAGATGGTTCTCATTTGAAACGAAATTCAGAACAGCCATAATTGTATATGCCAAAGCGACCCCCCTCAGGCCTGAATTCAGCACAACACTGAAGCATATATGTAACTATAAGCATATGAGCAGTCCTGTGGAAACCAGTGGAACTATTCTTATCCTTAAAGTTACACATGCACTTAATTACTTTGCAGCACCAGGGCCTAAAATAATTTATTTCCAATCCTTATTTCATTCAGTGGATGCGTTTTCACTATTGGGTCCATAAGGAAAGTATCTTGAACACTTCTCTCTTTCTTTGTTAAATCTTAGGAACTTTAATGAGACCACAGATGCTTTAGTTGCTTCGATGCTTTCTTTCCCTGGAACAGATAACACATGCTTGAATGAAAGCAATTCGTAAGTAGTTCTTCGTCTCCTTCTTTTTAAATTCCTAATCTGCAAAAAGGAAATGACATAAAATTAATAGCTGTCAGGTATTAATAACATCCTTTGATCATCTGCAAAGTTTTCATACCCTGGAGTCACATCAAAAAAGGCTTCATCTCTTGCCAGAGTTCCCAAAGATAGACTCACGTTTTGAAGCAATCTGATTTTAAAACTCCTTAAATTTATGAAGAAAATCAAACTGTGCTAAACTTGAAGGGCTAGATTGTGCAGCCCACACTCACTGTGGTGAGCACTTACATGAGTAGTCCACTGACTTCACTGAATTTACTCACATGAGCAAGTTCTCATCATAGGTGGTAAGGGTTACCCTGTAGTAAATATAGACCAGTACGAACATCTTGAATACTACTCAACATGAGGAAGCCTATCATAGTCTAGCCCCGGAGGCCGGGTAAGCATCCAAGCTTGAAAGGTCTCGTATCTTTTGGCTGAGTGGGCAGAGGGTGGGGTTACCTGGGATTTTACTGCTAAATCTTCAAGGGGGTCAGTGCAGTAACTGCTGAGAATTCCTGAGTGATTTAGTACATTGTGTGCCGTGCAGAAAAATATTTGTGCTGCCTAGACACAATTTGTCAGCCATCAGAGGACTGTCCAATTAATGCAACACCCCTGGGAGTGGGGTTATGTTCCTTTTGTAAGATAATTTTGGCCTCTTCATGTTAACTTCTTAGGCTGCTTGCTAGGGGATTTGAAGCAGCCTCGCCAGGCTCTTTCTGAGAAGTCTCACAGCGTAATCGCTAGAAACAGATCTAGCAAGAACCACTAAGGAACAAGGCCAAGTGCCTCATCAGCAGAGCTGAGCAACCTGAGCCCCCAGTGAAGTCAGTAGGAGCTGAGGGATGCTCAGCCCTTCCTGAGAAGCACCCTAGCCCAATGAAAAACAACAATCTCTGAAATGTGCTACATGTGCTCTCTCATCTTCATTTCATTCACCGGGACTCTGCCATCATGCAATTGCATGTCGCCTGCTTGCCTGTATACAGAAAACCTCAGGGTAACGTGTGCTCATTTTCAGGGTGTGTTTGAACGACAGCATACTTGGCCAGTGGGTATTCCATGGAAACCAGAGTACTAAATATTCTGCATGCAGCTGCACAGCCAGCAGCCAGGTAAAGTTAAATCTTAATGGGGGAGAGTACATTTAAAACACTCATGAGGTACATAGTATGCTGGAGAAACTATCTTGTGGGACCAGATGGCTCACAGGCCTGGCATTGTGACTGGGAACTCATTACCACCAGGTCACTGCTTCAGATTCACCCTAGCTTGTGTTACAGTAAGTAACTCCTAGAGGCCCTAACTGGGATCGGAGTCTCCTTGTGCTGGGCGTGATGCACAAACATAGTGAGAGGCTGTCCCAGTGAGCTTACCGCCCAAGGCCCCGCTCCTACAAACATTTACGTGTGTGTTTAGCTCACCTACCGCGAGTAGCCCCAGTGATTTCAATGTGTTTGCAGGAATGGGACTTAAACGGACCAAGGGTGGAGGAGAAATAGGTCTGAGGAGGTGATATGATCCCTTCTGGCTTTAAACTCCACAAATCGGTGGCACGGGGATGTGAAGGAACCCAGGCCTTCTGAGTCTCAGTACAGTGCCCTAGGCACTAGACCATGCTTCCGACCCATGGTACTATCATCATAGCTGGCATTAAATGGCACCCTTATAGCTAGTCTAGGCATAGAGGGTGAACTAACCTGTTGGGCTGGATCCTCAGTTTGTGACAATTGGAGTAGCTATGCCAGTTTACACCAGCTCAGGATCTGACCCCTGATGTCTAGAAGAGTCACTCTAGATCAGGGTAGAGGCACATTTCTGAGGAGTGGTGATGATGGGGAAGGAATTGCTGCTTCCCCATGTGCTGGACCTGATCTGTAGGTGAACAGAAGACTTCATTCTCCAGGAATGTCAATTTAGCACCCTTGACAAGCACTGAATTCACTTAGAAAATTTTGTCCGGAGCAGGGGGATTAAATACCATTCTCCAAGCGACAATCACACACTTTTTGGGCTGCCTTCTGTACTTACCTACCTCTAGTGGAAAAGGTTTTAACGGTATTCTTCAATGTTGCATGATGGTCCCATTTAACAGAGGTGAGCGTGTATTCAAGAGGATAATTGCATTCATTAGAATATTCTCCTTAGATGAAAGTACCCTATTACTGGCATTCACCATCAAGAATGTAAACTTTGTGCAGTAGTCTGGATCCAGTTGCTTTTACTGTGCCTTGTCTCATACATTATCATTATTATTACCTAGTATTTGTTTATTTGCACGGCATGGGTACCTACAGAATATGGGTGACAGCAAGGGATGGAGAACTCATTGCAGGGGGAGATGCTTGGAGATGGGGGCCCTGCAGATAAACACCCAAACTGTGTGGGTACTGGTCTGAACCTCAATAATTCTGAGGTCCTGATAACTATGCTAGGCCTCAACTCAGCAAAACATGTAAGAATATTCGTAGGTTTAAGCACGTGTCGAAATCTCATTGATTTCAATGGCACTTCAGCATGTGCTTAGCTGAATAGGGGTGGACTTAAGCCTGTGCTTAAACTAAGGCACATGTGTAAGAGTTTTGCTGAATTGGGGCACTAATCAGAATGCATGTCCCAACGCTACAGAGCACTGGACTCCTGTCTTTGTGAAGAATTGTCCCTTGGGGGAAAATGTAAATTTTGCCTTGTGATGTTTTTAATTAAAGGAACAATTTTTAAAACTTGTTTTCAGACGTGTCCAAAAATTGACTTCTCCCCACCTCACAAAAGAACTTTTTCCTCTCGGACGATTTATAATCTTACTGGGCATGATGTGGAAACGTACCTTCTAGCAACTGCCAAAGATTTCCTCCAGAAAAGGTCAAACATACAACTATTTCTTCTCTTTCTTTTTGTCCTGTGTATCACTGGCCAGTGGCTTCTTACGTGTTGGGTTCTTCTTTAGGAAAGCAGCCTTTTTAGATTCATTTCTCATGTTGCTTATTTGTGATAGGCACAAGGTGGTTACTTTAAAGTGTGGTGGGACTCCATGTTGGTTGCACTGAGCACTCTGCTAAGGCAGGAGTGCACCTCTGTTACAGTGTATGCATAACTACTGAAAGGTGCAGCTGTAGTGGACACCCCCCGCCCCTTTACTCTGATGGATTTTGAAGACAAACCTTTGTCCAATCTAGAAACTTAAGGAAAGAAATCCGGCAGAATACCCAGTTAAGCAAGACTTGTACAGAGATTGTGCACCTAAACTCTGATTCAACACAGTATCTAAGTGGGTGCTTCATTTCAAACGCGTGCTTCAATCCACTGAAGTTAAAATTAAGTCCATGCTTAAACCGCTTTTGCTAAATCGGGGCCTTATGCTAGCCGGCGCTGTTTAGCACAAGCTAGGTTTGTGTGTGTAAAGTGCTAAGGGGCAAAAATAAATGTACAGTTAAATTAGTCAAGGAAAAACCTACTCTGCGTACTGATTGAAAGGGAACTGTTCATCTTCCATGAAAATCTCCCACAAATGTGGAATTGTACCGCTAATGAGGGTAGAAAAATAGTGTGCAACAAAAATGCATTTCAGAATTGTGTCTGTCGACACAGATCAGGACTTAGCTGAATTGTTGTCTGTTTACTTTCTTTTCAAAAGTAAAGGCTCCTGCAGCAGTGTTAACTGGGCCACACTACAAACACTGGCCCAAATCCTGTTCTCACCTGCACCTGTGTGAATCCAGGGTGACGCCTGTGAATATCATTCGTTGTATAGTGCCTGGAGGCCCCACGAGAAATTGACGCGCCTCCAGTGACTTCAGCGGAACTAATGCTGCCTTACACCTGCCGAGGATCTAGCCCGGCATCTTTCCATGACAATAATGCATTTTGCTGTATTGTTTACCATGCAGATATGGCGGCTGGAGCTTTGGGTTGCCTTTGACTTCTGACCTCAAGTTTGACATACGCCCCGTGCCTGCAAACAGAAGGCTAACTAAGGTAATGAATGCCTCCTGCTGCAATGCAGCTGTAAAATTAGTGGGCAGGTGCCTGAAACGTCCATTGCTAAATGAAGGTGAAGCAAGATTAATGTTTTTGTGTGTTTTAGGGGCATTACTGAGTAAGCACAGAACTCCTCTATATTACCATTAATACAAAGGAAACACATAGAGAATGAAGGAGGGAGAAATAAATTGAAGGAACCGGATTCACTTCCACTGGTGAAGGGAGGGACACTGTACCCCTCAGCTCCCCCTCACTCTGTTACTCTCCTGCATCATAGAATCATAGAATCTCAGGGTTGGAAGGGACCTCAGAAGGTCATCTAGTCCAACCCCCTGCTCAAAGCAGGACCAACCCCAACTAAATCATCCCTGCCAGGGCTTTGTCAAGTCTGACCTTAAAAACCTCTAAGGAAGGAGATTCCACCACCTCGCTAGGTAACCCATTCCAGTGCTTCACCACCCTACTAGTGAAAAAGTTTTTCCTAATATCCAACCTAAACCTCCCCCTCTGCAACTTGAAACCATTACTCCTTGTTCTGTCATCTTCTACCACTGAGAACAGTCTAGATCCATCCTCTTTGTAACCCTCTTTCAGGTAGTTGAAAGCAGCTATCAAATCCCCCCTCATTCTTCTCATCTGCAGGCTAAACAATCCCAGTTCCCTCAACCTCTCCTCATAAGTCATGTGCTCCAGCCCCCTAATCATTTTTGTTGCCCTCCGCTGGACTCTTTCCAATTTATCCACATCCTTCTTGTAGTGTGGGGCCCAAAACTGGACACAGTACTCCAAATGAGGCCTCACCAGTGCCGAATAGAGGGGAATGATCACGTCCCTCGATCTGCTGGAAATGCCCCTACTTATACAGCCCAAAATGCCGTTAGCCTTCTTGGCAACAAGGGCACACTGTTGACTCATATTCAGCTTTTCGTCCACTGTAACCCCTAGGTCCTTTTCTGCAGAACCGCTGCCCAGCCGTTCGGTCTCTAGTCTATAGCAGTGCATGGGATTCTTCCGTCCTAAGTGCAGGACTCTGCACTTGTCCTTGTTGAACCTCATCATATTTCTTTTGGCCCAATCCTCTAATTTGTCTAGGTCCCTCTGTATCCTATCCCTACCCTCCATTGTATCTACCACTCCTCCCAGTTTAGTGTCATCTGCAAACTTGCTAAGGGTGCAGTCCACACCATCCTCCAGATCGTTGATGAAGATATTGAACAAAACCGGCCCCAGCACCGACCCTTGGGGCACTCCACTTGATACCGGCCGCCAACTAGACATGGAGCCATTGATCACTACCCGTTGAGCGCGACCATCCAGCCAGTTTTCTATCCACCTTACCGTCCATTCATCCAGCCCATACTTCTTTATCTTGCTGGCAAGAACACTGTGGGAGACTGTATCAAAAGCTTTGCTAAAGTCAAGAAATAGCACATCCACTGCTTTCCCCTCATCCACAGAGCCAGTTATCTCATCATAGAAGGCAATTAGGTTAGTCAGGCATGACTTGCCCTTGGTGAATCCATGCTGACTGTTCCTGATCATTTTCCCCTCCTTTAAGTGGTTCAGAATTGATTCCTTGAGGACCTGTTCCATGATTTTTCCAGGGACTGAGGTGAGACTGACTGGCCTGTAGTTCCCTGGATCTTCCTTCTTCCCTTTTTTAAAGATGGGCACTACATTAGCTTTTTTCCAGTCATCCGGGACCTCCCCCGATTGCCATGATTTGTCAAAGATAATGGCCAATGGCTCTGCAATCACATCGGCCAACTCCTTTAGCACCCTCGGATGCAGTGCATCCAGACTAGGCTGACCATACGTACCGTTTTAAACGGGACAGTACCGTTTTTTTCATATTTCCCGACCGTCCCGTCATTTTAATATAAATGTCAATTTTGTCCTGTTTTTAATAAACTATATATAGTTTTTATTTTTTTGTAAAAAACTGAACGCTGGCTTGTTGCGGCTGCCCCTCGTCTCCCCGCTGAGCAGCTGAGTGGGGAGACAAAGGGCAGCTTGTTGCGGCTGCCCCTCATCTCCCCGCCGAGCTGCTGAGCGGGGAGACAAGGGGCAGCTTGTTGCGGCTGCCCCTCATCTCCCCACCAAGCTGCTGAGCGGGGAGACGAGGGGCAGCTTGTTGCGGCTGCCCCTCTTCTCCCCGCTGAGCTGCTGAGCGGGGAGACGAGGGGCGGCTTGTTGCGGCTGCCCCTCTTCTCCCCGCCGAGCTGCTGAGCGGGGAGACGAGGGGCAGCTTGTTGCGGCTGCCCCTTGTCTCCCCGTCACGTTTTTGCCATCCCAATGTCCCGTTTTTGTCTCAAGGAAATATGGTCAGCCTAATCCAGACCCATGGACTTGTGCTCGTCCATCTTTTCTAAATAGTCCCGAACTACTTCTTTCTCCACGGGGGGCTGGTCACCTCCTCCCCATACCGTGCTGCGGAGTGCAGCCGTCTGGGAGCTGCCCTTGTCTGTGAAGACAGAGGCAAAAAAAGCATTGAGTACACTAGCTTTCTCCACATCCTCTGTCACTAGGTTCCCTCCCTCCCTTCAGCAAGGGGCCCACACTTTCCTTGACTTTCTTCTCGTTGCTCACATACCTGAAGAAACCCTTCTTGTTACTCCTAACATCTCCGGCTAGCTGCAACTCCAAGTGTGATTTGGCCTTCCTAATTTCACTCCTGCATGCCTGAACAATATTTTTATACTCCTCCCTGGTCATTTGTCCAATCTTCCACTTCTTGTAAGCTGCTTTTTTGTGTTTAAGACGAGCAAGGATTTCACTGTTAAGCAAAGCTGGTCGCCTGCCATATTTACTTTTCTGTCTACACATCGGGATGGTTTGTTCCTGCAACCTCAATAAGGATTCTTTAAAATACAGCCAGCTTTCCTCGACTCCTTTCCCCCTCATGTTATTCTCCCAGGGGACCTTGCCCATCAGTTCCCTGACGGAGTCAAAGTCTGCTTTTCTGAAGTCCAGGACCTGCACCACCCAGAGCCCAGCTCTTCACTTCCACAGGCCCTCGCTCTCCCCAGCCGCTGCTGCTTTGCTCCAGTAATGGCTCACCTAGCCTGGCCTCGCCAGGACTCCTGTCCTCTCCTCCCGCCTCCACCCCATTCCCTCCCGCTGCATCCTCTCTGTCAGGGGAGCAGCACAGAAGGTGCACCCAAGGAGATCCAGAATGACAGCAAGAGTGCCCTCTAGAGGGGTCTTTCAGTGCTGCTCAAGCCATTCTGTCTTGCCATCTAGCAGTGCCGGTCAGGCATGGTCATTCAGTTCTAGCTTGTTCACACACCATCTGTTGTGAGGGCAAGCTGGGGTTTCTCCTCCCAGTAACAGAAGCAGTCCCTGGGCTTTGCCCAGTGCACACTTATTCCCTCAGCTCTACCCTGGTCATCAATTCAACTCCTATGCTGTCTTTCCACGCCTCATATGAAAAAAAAGCCTGGTTTGGCCTTCACTTGAACTGCTCTGGACAGTTTGCCCCATAGTGTGCTAGAGCTCTGGCATTACAATTGCATCTGTGTTAGCTCTTTTAAATCAACCATTGCTGCAGATAACAAATGCCCTGCCTCCTAGAATGCTACCTAGCCGAGTGCCAGAGGTGTCTCTCTTAAGCACAACAGTGAGCTCACATGAGTAGACCCATAGACTCCTCGCTGGGTGAGTAACTGCTCACTAGTGTGAGTAAAGGGGGCACAATCTGGACAGTAGTGTAGAATCATTTGTACTTAGTCATGGGGCTGCTTGTTTTTTAGTGTAGCCAGACAGAGAAGACCAACTGAATATTGGACTATTTCAGGAAATACGGTAATCTTTTCTGGATTGCATGCAAGTGGTAAATCCATCCCGAAATCGGCAGCTTGCATGGGCCAATGAACTAAAAATTGTCTCCGTTTCCTTCCCTTATTTTGCTTGTCCCTGTCTTCTCATTTCTCCATCTTCCCTCTCTTAGTCATTATGGGTGTTACTAGTATTCTTTCCTACCTACCCATGAGTGGCAAAGCCTTGCTAACAACGCTCCCTTTGAGGGAGCGGGATGGACCCTCACTGCAGCTGGCTTGTTTCTTTAGTGCACTCGGGTTTGCCCATTGCGCTTTCTAATCTCTGTAAAAATGTTGTAACAAGTATAAATCGGCATAAAAAATCCATGGTTGGACTCTGAAATAAAAGAGGCATAGTATGAGAACTGTCAAGATCCGGTAAATTCATGTACATCCTCATAGCCATGACAGTGTTCCTTCAAGCGCAGTTCTGCTCTGAGATGCAGTGTCATAAAAAATGGAATTGTGCGGGTCCACAGAGCTTGCAGGTAAAAAGGTGCTTTTATCTAACTGCCAGACCATCAGCCTCAGCCGGCAATCTGAGAGTTAGCGCTATTTGTTGTTATTTGTCTTGCAGTAACACTTCAAGACCCCAGTCAGGTATTGGGATTTCATTGACCTGGGCAAAGACTCCCAAAGAGTTTACAATCTAAGTGTAAGATGAGACGACCCAGGCTGGGTCATTCATTGTCCCCAGAAGCCCCAATTCAGCTGTAGATAAGTGTAGTTGAGATGTACACTGATCTTAGAGGTTTATACTGCTGCCCATCACCCAGATGACTGGGCGCCTTCCATGTAAAATCAACAGCAAAGTCCTTAGTGGACTTCATGGAGTCTCTGGCATGTCTCATTCTCAGGGTAAAAACTCTGCTTGGGGTAAAGGTGGTGGGGTTTTTATGTTTGGTTGGGTTTTTGTAGGGTTTTAGGAGTAGAAAGGGGCACCACCTCTAGGTAGACTCTGCAGTTGGAATGTTGGCCGGTGTCCTGCACCAAGCCCTCCATCGATGGACAGCTGAAGTTGTTGCGGGTCTGTGCAGAGCTCACTGCAGAATCTGGGCCCTTGTTAACAGTTCTGGTGATAGTGCACAAGCCAGCTCCCTTTTCCCACAGCAGCATTGGCTCTGCAGGGCTAATGGGAGTAAGCAGATAGAACGTGTGATACACAAAGTAGATATTCCATATTCCGTTCTCCCTTCAGTTCCTCTGGTGTGAGTGAGAGCAGAATTTATCACAGGGGGCACAGCTGTTAAATAAGAAGGTGCTGTTTTCACAATGTTTTCTACCCTGGATCAATCAGGTGCCCAGTGGACACTTCACTTCAATAGGCCTCTTTACCAGCCACTCACATTGCTGAAAAGCAAAAGCACCTATTGTGGAAAAGCAAAGTGTCAGTATGCTTAATGCCCCAGGCACCATTAACATAAACCATTAGCAACGGGTGCGTCTTTCTTATCTATCAGACGGCAACTGAACTAGATCTTATAGAAGTCGATGGAACTAGTCACATGCTTAGGTGCATTGTAGGATCCGGGCTAATGCACTCAGAATCTTGCATGATTGAGTTGCTGGCCCTTAATTTGTAGATGGCCCAGCTTTAGCAAATGTTTTTACCGCTACAGTTTTTAAGTATGAGTTACGGATGCCTTCATTTGTCCAAATGGAAGAAACTAGTGTTCTTGGTAATGATTTTCTGCCTGTTGTTTTTGTTTTCCAATCGAGTACAGGTGTGGTATAATCCAGAGGGGTATCACAGCCTTCCAGCCTACCTCAACAGCCTCAACAACTTCATTCTTAGAGCGAACATGCCGAAAAACGAGTCTTCTAAATACGGTGGGTGCTAACCAATCCTTGGTGCAGCTCATGCTGCCCCATGTGAAGGGCGCCCAGTTCTCTATCTGTAGAGAGAAGACTATAGTGGGTGGGCCAGATTCACTCCTGGTGTAAAATGAGCAGTGCCCATTTAAACTAGAAGGAAACTTATCTCCTGGATGAAATCCTGGCTCCACTAAAGTCAGTGGTGAAACGTCCATTGACTTCAATGGGGCCATGTCTGCTAATGTTGACAAGACAGAGAAGACCAACTGAATATTGGGCTATTTCAGGAAATATGGTAATCTTTTCTGGATCGCATGATACTCCTTTAAGGAGTATCAATATTTCACGTCTATTTCTAGGAACAGGGGAAGGGGACCAGGTAAAACCTTAAAAATAGGCTTTCCTTCTCCCACAGGCAGCAAGAGCTTCTGCCTAGTATTGACTTCCACCTCCGCATCGATAGCTGACTGTAAAGATGTGACATTTCTATGCAAAGAAAGGCTACTTTAGGTTGCTTCCAGTGGTGTGTTAGATTTAATGGTTTTCTCCCTCTGAGCTGTCCATTGTTGGACTTGTGGTAATTTAAGCATTTTATTTTACAGGTGTATACGTTGGGGGGAGGAATACAAGAATATTCTCACACACCCCTGAGGTTGTTTGTCTTCAACATGTGGTATATACCAAATTCAGGGTGGTGAAATGGAGTGTAAAAGTTTATCGGCATTCATTTGGAATGACCAGCTTTGCTTTGCCTCACCGATGCCACGCAGCATCCCAAATTCATGCTGATAAACCTTCATACTGTACCGCACTGTTTGTTCCATCCACATTACATGTGAAATACAGGCATACTGGTTTGTGCTTGTGTGTGTTTGCCTATGGCCAGGTCTACACTACAGACTTCTACTGGCATACTCTGTGTAGCTCTCATAGTCAACAAAGAGGTGTTTTTACCAGTGTATAGCTTGTTCCACTCATGGGGCAGGGCTTTACTACTTTGGTCAAAGTGCCGATTTGTTGAGCTAGCTATATCCACAGTAGGATCACTCTGCCAGTATAGCATAACCATATTGCTATACCAGTAAAACATGCCTAGTGTCGATACCACCTGTATCTATAGACTGAGAGAGTAGAAAGTCTTATATTCGATTATGGGGCCTGACAAGAGTTCAGAACTCACCTATCGAATGACTTGCTTCAGCAAACACCAGCCATTCTGCCATATTCTAGTCTCTCCTGGCCTCTCTCATGTCAGACGGCTTGTGTTCCTGCTGAATGATCACACTCAGGGGAAACTGGCTGGAAAGTCATTTGGCTTGTCAACATAAAGCTCTTTATTTATGGATGAATTAAAAGGTAAATCCAACAGAGAAGGAAGGCCTGTTTGAAGCTCTAGGCCTCCTTGACAATAATTAAAAACATGATTACTATTATAATTATGTATTATGTGTATTAGCATAGCACATAGGAGCCAGAGACTAGGGCCCCATTGTGCTCGGTGCTGTACAAACGCAGCACAAGAAGATGGTCTCATCCCCAAGGGGCTTACAATCTAATATAATACTAAGTAGAAAGGCAAAACATCTGCACAGGTTTCTTTCCCCATCACCGCATAATAATCACCAACCAGTTTTCACATGGCAAATTCCCTCATTTTCTCGCCCCCAGCTATTTCACACTCAGTGTGGGAGCAAATCCCCAAGTGGGAAGGGCCCAGCTGGCAGCCCCCTTTTTTAAATACAGATGGGCTCCAGCTCCTCTCTGCTGCAGCAGTATGGCACAGAGCCACAGGCCATCTCCCCAGCAGGAAGGTCCCAGACCAATTTAGTTGTCAAGGGGTGAATCCTGGCTGTGGAGAGAGAGTGTGGTGATATGCCAAGAAGATTCCCCTCCCCAATCAAGCTGAGCTGAGTATACCACCAGCAGTGCTTACTCATCAAGCCTTATCCAAAATAGAGTGGCCCGTGCCATGAGTGGGAATGGGCAGACACAGTCAGAGGGTCCCCCACAAATGTACCTTTCAGCATGCCAGGGCCCCAGCATGGGACATGGGGTGAGACCCCAAATGAGGGACACAAAACATATTTGAGTGGGAAACCCAAAGTGCTGCAGGATCTGTCCCTTCAACATGAACAAATATCTGCCACCCCAGCGACACCATTCTTTATTTCTGGTTTAAATCATTTTCAACACTAGAAGTAAGGGCATGCCTCATTTATGTGGAAAACAGGCAACTTTGGGACTAAAATGAGTGACGTACTTCAAAATGAAGGACAGTTGAGGCATATTTCCCAAACCGGTCTTCTGCTCAGAGAGCCATTGTATCCTAATCTGTCCCCAAGCTTTCTGGAAATGGCCTTTTATGTTTGTTCAAGCAGGTCAAAACTCGGAATGTCCATTCCAGGGGAAATTCTAACATTGTGAAATTTGTTTTCATTCTGGATTATAATGAAACAAAAAAAAAATCCTGTGAGATAAACTTTTCCAACAAAAATTTGAAAAAAAATAAATTAATATCAGGTCAATTGAAATACTTTGTTCTGATTTTGACTTTTTTATTTTAAATGATGTTCAAATTTATAAAATAAAATAAACTTTAAAACAAAAAGTCGCTTTGAAATGAAAAAAATTGAAACCTTCGCTGCTGGTAAGTTCGACCTTTGTTTCCGCTTTTTGTCCCCTGAAACAAAATTTCAATGAGATTGGCGCATTCCCATGGAAAGTTTCAAGTTTGACAAAATGGCATTTGCTGATGGAAATATGTTCTGTTGGAATATTTTTGAACAGCTCTAACATTTCCACTGCATCTAGCAAGTTCTGGGTGTCCTTGGAAACAAATGAATAATAACAAATGACCATATCCCTCTAAGGAACCTGTACTCAGTATAGGGAAAATAAATGAATTGATGAGTAAATCTTAACAGGACTTGTGTAAACTGGTCTGAAATACCACTGAAGAGACCCTTCTCTGCAGTAGTTTACTGGCGGCCGAAAGCCATTTGTTGCTGTGACAAATAAATGACAGTTTAAGAACCATTGAAATGGCCAGATAAAAGCACAATCATTTCAGCAATTTGAAAGAGGTGCCAATCCTGCTTTTGAGGTTTGACTTAAACTTCATATATTTAAAAAAAGAAACACATAAAAGGAGCTTTTTGCCCTGTCACGAAGCAAATCATAATAGCTTTCGACTTATGTATACTGGGCTTCCTTTTCTCCATCCCCTCCAAAAAAGAAGTATTGAAATGGAAATTTTGACTTCTAGCCTAAGCTGCAGTGAAGGAAAAATGGCTTTATTCTGCTGCATTAACAGATTAGTCAGACTGGATCACCTTTATTTTTTACAGAAGGAAAACATTTTCTACTTGTTTGTACATCGTTATTAGCAACTGAAGATTTTCATTGAATCCCGCAACAAAAATATTGCTCTCGAATGACACCTCTTTTGTTTTCCTTAAAATGAACTGCAGACCAAATCGCACCATTTCATGTGTTTCAATGATACAGACGGACTATAGCACATAAAATGGAGGCCAGCATCTTTATATACAGCATTATAAATTTAGGCACCGAATTGAAAGGTGCCTGATTTTCAGAGGTATTGAGTACTCTCAGCCCCCTTTGAATTTAACGGCAACTGTGGGGGGGTTTCCCGCACACTCTTAGAATCAGGCCACGAAGGTGCCTAAATATGGATTTAGTTGCATAATTTTAGGCATTTAAAGTTTGAAAATTTTAGCTTAGCCTCTTCCAGGTTCAAAAAGTCACAGAAGCTGGTCCCTTCTTCCATAGAACTTCACTGGAGCTTGGAACTGATCCATCGGGGTTCAGTGGAGTCCCTCTTTTTATTGTATTATGATGCAGAAATCTATAGAAAAGAAGCCGTACCCAGACTCATAAAAATCCATCCCCACAAAATAGTATTCGCCAGGGACTGATGCCACAGATGGCTCAGCAAGGGCATAGCTCCCACCCTAGGGCAAGGAGGCTGTAGAATGCGTAAAGCGGCATTCCACAGCTATGCTGAGTCCTCTTCGCCTTGGGAACCGAGAGAGGCTTCCACCACTGCACGGCCTAGGAAGCTCATTATTTCCATGGAAACAATGGCTTGTCAGGGCCAGCAATTCCCTGCCTGCATGGCCATTGACACCAGTACAAAGTGAGTGTTAAATGCTGCCAAATCGGATGGAAACGTTTTGCACCTGCTTTGCTCTTACTGTGCACAGGTGTAAATGGCAACTCAGGGTGCAAAGCAGTGGAGAATCAGGCCTGGAGTCTTATTATGACTGGATCAGGCCTCTGAAGACATTGCTGTGGCAATCACAAATGTGGCATCAAGCTGAGTCTTTTGTGGGTTGTGTACAAATAGGTTCACTCGAAATCAGTAATCACGAAAACAAGTAATTGAACATGTTATGGAGAAACAGAGAGGAGAACCCTTGATCATTTTTCTCCATACAATTTAAAAAAAAAATGTAACTACCTCTGGCATGAATCTGAGCATGATTTGGCCGAAGAAATAACCTTTGCATGAACTCTACAGCTCTTATAAAAACATGTCAATTAACTTTTCATTCCCAGCATCAGTGTGTCTAATCTATTCCCAGGGCTCCCCCCAGTGGCTAATTTAACATGTAACAAATGTTTTTCTCCCAGAGGAACTCAACATTCTTCTCTCAAAACAGGCTATCAACGTGCAGGCTGTTCCATATGTGCCTTATGGAGAATATAGATCTGCAGTAACACAGGGCTTATTCTGATTTATCCCAAAGCACCTTTACAGCACTCTGCTAGTGTAAAAGGCGTCTTAGTATAAGTGAGACTAATGGCCATAGACTCTTGGATAAGATAGAACGACAAAGAGTCCTGTAGCACCTTATAGACTAACAGATATATTGGAGCATATACTCCAATATATCTGTTAGTCTATAAGGTGCTACAGGACTCTTTGTCGCTCTTGCAGATCCAGACTGACACGGCTACCCCTCTGATACTTGGATAAGATAGTTGACTTTGGTAAGGTTGTGGGTTCTAATCCACTTATGATTGTCCTTGCACTCCTGGAATATTTTTTATCTCAGTGCAGTGGATAAATAGATTCTCATTGCTTCTAAACAGAGCAAAAGCCCTTCATATGTGATATAACCCATGTTGAGGGCTAGATGCTGGCATTGGAAGGGAAGTGTTTAAACCAGACATTTTGGGAGATCTCTGCATGCCATATAATGGTAAGAGAATTCCTGCCACCCACTGTCATTTGATTGTCATGGACCTGATTTTGTGAATCTGATTGGGAAAGACCTGAGTTTCACATGGGGCTAAAACCAATAGTCAGACCAATATCTGTAGGCTGGCTGTTTCTTTTGGTCCAGGTGCTTCTTTCTAGCTTCACAAGACAGAACTGTTACATTTAAATTTTCTCATCAGAAAATATACCGATTGCCTACCTAATCGTGAACAATGTTAACTGAAGCTTATTCTGGTGTCTGCTGAAAGGCTGGAGACCCAGTGCAGAATGTGAAAGATGATTCCACACTGGGTTATCCAAGATAATACTTATCAGATATGGGGAAGCTCACAAAAAATGAGCAAAAGTATGTCATAGAATCACAAGAGCTGCCTATCACTACAGTACATACTTAGTGATAGTGGCACAAATAGGGAGAGGGCTGTTCTAGTGATCTAGTGAGCACCTGACTTGTAACAAGTGAGTTAAAATCCTGACTCTGATACTAACTCCTGTGGTGGCTTTGGCGTGTCATTGGACCTCTCTGCCCTTGTCTTCCCCTGCTTTGAAATGGAGCTAATGCTGACTGACAGTGTACAGTACCACACTAGACTGTACTGAGGCTTAGTAAATGATAGCAAGGGTTTTGCAGATAAAAAGTACCCTAGGCTTGATTGAGTGCTCTTGGAAATCACTGGGTCAGGCCCAGAGTTATGCTTTTGCAATTCTCAGCTGAGGACTTCACATCTGAATGGGGCCACTGGAAACGGACATATTAAATAACTCTTTGTACCAACATAGGATGGTGTTCTTTCCAGGGACAAAGGTGGGTGAGCGCTATCCACCTCCTACAGATGGGGAAACCGAGGCACACTGACTTTAGGGCCAGGATTTTAAAATGTGGCCTCGGAGTGCTTCAGCGTTGGGCCACCCAACTTAAAACACATGGGCCCTGATTTAGCGAGGTATTTAAGTATGTGCCTAACTTTAAGTATGTGAGTAGCCCTATAAACGTCAAAGGAACTATTCACATGGTTAAAGGCATTTGCTTGGGTTCCTTGCTGAATTCAGACCACAGGGCTTGATTTTTCAGGGCTGCTGAGCTTCCACAGCTCCCATTGACTGCAGTTGTAGGCACTGAACACTCCTGCAAATTAAGCCCTGCAAGAGCCACTCAAAGTAGCTGATGGCAATTGTGAAAATTTTGCCCAAGATCACACCATAAATCAGTGGCAGAGTGAGAGCAGAACCCAGTCCCCCCGATTCCCACCCATAACCAGTAGCTGGCATTACTTCCAGCCTCCATGCCTAATGAGGAACTTAGTCATACATGTTACAGATGACTTCTCTTCTTTTTGTAGGTATTTCCGTTGTGAGTCATCCCTATCCCGGAGGACAGAGTAAAGAACAAGTAATGTAAGAGGTTTAATTTGGCTAATACCTGCTGCTCTGATTCATTTAGTGGCAATAGAAGCAAAACAGCTACCTGGAAATCATGAAACACCTAAATTGATCAATAACTTTTTCTGAATGATCAAATTGCTCTTTTCACAAAACCAAACTGTCTCCCCCGTATCTACAGAGCTACTGATTTCCCTTTGAGTTTCTTTCCAGAATCCCTGATAAATGTGGGGACATTATAGAAACAGCATCAGTTTTGGAGCACGGCCACAGCAATGATAACAACACATTTTTCTTTCTGCCTTTCCAAACAATCTGCTGTCACAGTCCCCCACCCTGCAAGGCCTTTCTGCCAGCCATAGTGCTTACTACCCTGAGCAGTCTCTACAACCAGTAGGGAATGTTGGTAGGATCAGGCCCTTGGTTTTTTTAAGCTAAGAATATTGCCTTCTAAATCAGGGAGATCAACCATTGACTCTGTCTTTCTTCCCCTTTTCTCCTCAGGCTCAGTAGCTTGCTTGATATCCTAGTCTCAATGTCTGTCCTGATTGGGTACTCCATCACAACAGCCAGCTTTGTGCTTTATGTGGTAAAAGAACATCAAACCAAAGCTAAGCAACTGCAGCATATTTCCGGCATCGGTGTGACGAGCTATTGGGTGACTAACTTCATCTACGACTTGGTAAATGACTTAACTTTTATGCACCGAGAACAGGATACTAGAGTGAAAAATGCCCACTTCCGTATTTAAAGTTTGTTACCTAGACGTATTAATAGCATCACTACCAAAAGAGCGAAGTCTTGTTCTCAAAGGCATTATGGATTATTAATTGTGAACCATAACACTGGGGAATGTATAAAACTCAGCAGATTTATAAGAGATCAACATGGCAAAGATCAAAACTTGGGTTAGTTTTTAACAATTGCCTTTGAAGTTAGATTGCAGAGGTGGAATTGTTGTTGTCATCCAGGACTTATACATCTTGGTAAGGCTTATGGACCTGATCCTGCAGCTCCTATTCCCATGAGTAAGGGCTGCAGGGTATGACCCATCTTCAGAACTCTACTGCAGATGGCAGACAGTTTTGGAACCTTCAGAATACCAGGTCCTTCATTTGTAGACATGTCTTGGCTGAGATTTGAGAGATTGGAAAAAGCCAACTGGTGGCTTAAGTAATATTATATATAAAGGTTTCCAAACTATATAATACATAAAGGTTTCCAAATATCAAAGAAAAGTTACCTTCTGTTACTGTTAGGGTCAGGTCAGGGGTGATGTGCTGTAGACATCTAGACTTATCTGCCTCAAAAGGATCCTGCGCTTTCTTACGTCTTTTGAAAAAGTCCCTTTCAGGATTCCATAGTCCCCTTTGTTTTGTCTTGTGGTTTGTATGCCATTATGGTGCTCAGAGGTCACATTTTCAAGGTTTTCTCCTCAACCACAAGGAGCTAGGAACTTACTTTAAAAAAAAAAAAAAAAAGCTAAGATTCTCACCTGATTCCAGAAGCTGGAGTTTTAAGAAAAACATCAAGCATTGCAAGGCTCATGACAAAATCATAACGGCTGACAGTGCTGAAGATAATCTCAGTGAAGTGGCAATGAAACAGAACCTTTTTCACCCAGTAGATGATCCCCCAGCTCATCTGAGTTGATGTTTATCTGACAGCACAAATTTGCTTTCTCTTTTGTATTGTTAAGGATTCCCCTTCACCGCCCGCCCCCGCCCCCCAGTTTGTTTGGCTTGAAATTTAACTGATTCTTATTTTGGGTCATCATGATGTCAGAATTCTGGCATCCATTGTAAATGTTATCCTTTTCATACAGCTTCCGCTTCCCCACACACACACACATGCACTAACTCAGACTGGTCCCTCAGTCAGTTTCACACAACTTGTGGCAGAAACAGTGCAGCAGAGTTTTTAGGCAGTGTCTACAGGACAAGGGTTTTTTTGTTTGTTTGTTTTTGTTTAGATACTGGCACGGCTGCTCTGGTAGTTAGGGTGCTAGCCTGAGACTTGGGAAACCTGGCTTCAATTCCCTCCTCTGCCACAGACTGTGTGACCTGACGCAAGTTGTTTAGCCACTCTGTGTACGTCTACACGGCCGCTGGGTAGACAGCGTGGAGCTAGTGTGCTGTGGATTGTGGTGTGGATGTTGTGGATGTTGCTGCTTGGGCTAACCACCCAACCTCAAGGCTGGGTGGGGCTTTAGCTTGGATGGGCCAGCCTGAGTGTGTGCTGGAGCTGCAATGTGCCTGCTCACAGCCATTTTTAGCACAGCTGTCTTGAGCCCTGTCTACCTGGCCTGGGAGGTTCCCGCCCAGCTGCTGTGTAGACATACACTCCGTGCCTCAGTTTCCCCTCTGCAAAATGGCAATAATAGCACTGCCTTGCCTCACAGGGGTGTGGTAAGGGTACATTAATGACTGTGGGGCCCTCAGGTACCATGGTGAGGGGGGGCCATATGAAGAACCTATGACCTGGCTCTTAGCATAGGCACTCTTTGCAGTGGCGCAGCTTGAATTGTGCAGGTGCAGCTTACTTTGGCTTGCAAGCTGCATCAGTGCAAACTGTGCTGTGCTGATGTCAAGGTACCCACACTAGCAGTTTGCAATGCAGCTACACTGCTGGCTAAATCCCAGGAGAGGCAAGGCTTTAAGATTTGCATAACTCCACATGATCCTCTGGGGGCAGGAGCCATCTTTTGGTTCTGTGTTTGTACAGCACCTAGCACAAGGGGGTCCTGGCCCATGACTAGGGCTGCTGGGAATAGGAATAATAACAACAGCCCCCCTAGGGCCAAATGTTCAGAACTACCTGCCTAAACCTGCTCATGGAGTCAGGCAATGGAACAAGCAGCTCCTGATTGTGAGTGCAAATGAGGGATTTGAACACACCATAAATGTGGCCAGGTTTGAAGAACTGGCGCTGAGTCACTGGTCATACACCTGTGACTGTGACTCTGGCCTGCCTCTGCTTTCATGCTCCGGGTCTCAAGTTGGTGCTGCAGATTTTTAAATGAGCCGGTCGAAGTAGCCCCGGCGTTCTGACTGCAATCACTATTCAGCAGACTGAAACTAATCCAGAGCTCTCAGCAGCCGGATATTTCTCAGTGAACACCTACCAGCAAATTCTCTGAAATCCCAAAGTCGGGGAAACCAGGAACCGCTTGAGGCAGCTACTGTGTAGATCCCTGGCTTGACAGAGTATTGTAAACAGCAGAATGTGACTCTATAATAGGAAAGGCACGGGGCATTTCTCATTCACATCTAGGCCTTTCATGCCCACACTTCTTAGGGTTCAAAACTGGGAAGCTCCAGCGGGCCTACCAGAATTTATTCTCCTCTCCCATTGATGGACAGCTTATCGCACCTCTAGGGCAAAATTGAGATGTGGTGTCATTCCCGCCCCTATACAAGCTGCATGTAGCTCTATTAGAGTATTAATTATTCTGACTACGATACACTCTTTAATATCATTTCACAGGTTCTTTTTATGGTCCCGGTTGCCCTCTCAGTAGGAGTTATTTCAGCTTTCCAAATACCTGCCTTCTACAATGATAATAACCTAATGGCTGTATTTCTTTTGATGATGATGTTCGGGTAAGTGTGTGGCTCAGCTATTTGAATATAACTCCATGACGGGGAGGAGGGGAAATTTGCTTAGGGTTTGGAGTCCTTACCAAAGCTGTGCAACTCTCCCATCATCACTTCTGGGAATCCTGTCTCTTGGCAGAATTGGAGAGGCTGAACTGACCCCGTAATATAAATAGCACTTGATAAACGTTCACTAGTTAGCCTTCAAAAGGCTTGGGAGAGATGAGGCAAGAACTGTTATCCCCATTTTAGACAGGGGTGAACCAAAGGTGGCACCTTAAACTGTAGAGATTACAGAGACCCAAAACACCATGGTTGGGGTGAATGATGCATGGTTGTCCTAACTTCCTGTTTACACAGACGTTACCTGAATAGCAGCTCTAAATGTTCACAACTAACACCAAAAACCGATAGGCTCAAGGTCAAAGAGACAGCCTGGATTGTAACTACAGCTGATTGAAACTATTCAAATGTCAAAATATCAGTGATATTCCCAAATTTAAAAAAAATCAGGAAAATTTAGATAGATTTAGCCCCATGTTTTTCTCAGCAAGCTTATTTAATTTTTTTAAATTTCAGCCAAAAAATATCAGGACAAAATTCACAAGAACCTTTTTTCAACCAGCTCTCGATGTAACTCTTCTGTTCCTGACTCCCAGTCTGGTTCTCAGGAAGTATTTCTCTGTCGTAGTTAGGATTAAGCAGACAGGCATGGGGAGATAAGAACCTTGAATGGCTAAGAGTCTTTCCTCAAAGTTTTCATTTTTAATTTGAATTGGGTCAGGACTACAAGTTCTTCAAGATCTTGACCTCAGCTAGTGTGGTCACACAGGGGGAGGGATAGCTCAGTGGTTGGTGCATTGGCCTACTAAACCCAGGGTTGTGAGTTCAATCCTTGAGGGGGCCATTTAGGGATCTGGGGCAAAAATCTGTCAGGGGACAGTATTTGGTCCTGCTAGTGAAGGCAGGGGACTGGACTCAATGACCTTTCAAGGTCCTTCCAGTTCTAGGAGATTGGCATATCTCCATTTATAAAATAAAAAGTTTTCATTTGCCATGGATACGTATCATCAACGTTTCCCCCAAATTCCACCAGAAATCTTTGATTTTTTTTCTCTCTTTCAACTTCCTGAGACACTGAAGTCCAAGGACAGCCCCAATGTGGAAGGAAGGATGGTCTGGTGGTTAGGGCACTGGCCAAGGCTATGGGAGGCTCTGTTCAAGTCCCTGGTCCACCATAGACTTCCTCTGTGACTGTGGGCGAGTCACTGTGCCTCATCTGTAAAATGGAGATAATAATCCTCCCCTGCCTCACAGCAGTGTTGTGAGGTTAAAAGGTGGTGAAGAGATCTGCTGATGAAAAGCGCTAGATGAGAAATAGGCATCATTATTGCTATAATGACTATACCTGCCTGTGTATAGCAAGTGAGGCAGAAGTTCCTGAGCTGAATTATTTTGTTGCCGGTTTTCACCACTCTTTAAATTACTTTCATATTCTCTGTGCTGCCGGTGATCTACAGATACGCAACGTTTTCATGGATGTACTTGCTGGCTGGGATCTTCAAGGAAACAGGAATGGCCTTCATAGTTTATGTCAGCATCAACTTGTCCTTTAGCATTAATACCGTCATCATTCATTCGGTTGTGTTTCTACTTTCCCAAGAAAAGGCTACTGATCAGGTAAGAACTCACTAACACTTTGGGCTTGTCTACATGATGAATCAGTCCTCACTAAAGGAGTGTAAATTCTAGTGCACACTAGTGTGTTGTGCATTAACTGGCCTGGGTGGACCCTGCTGCTGCCATGCAGTGAAAATTTCCTAGTGTATGCTAATGTATCCCGTTTTAAACAGTACTGCTAATGCACCATGTAGCGAAGCCCTGTGTTAACTCTTAGAAAACAGATTGGTTTCCAAGTGCAACACACGTTGGGGCCTGAGTCAAAGACTATTGAAGTCAATGGGAGTCTTTCCATTGATCTCAATGGGTTTTGTATCATACCCGTGGACTTCCATTGTTTTTCAAGGTTTTGAGGCAGGTCAAGAAGGGGACATTACTCTAGAGATCTGGTGAGATTCCCTAAGGTCCAAACATGGGGCAAGTGAGACTCTTTCTTCTCCATGTAATTTGCCCCCCCTCTGTGGTTAGGAACCAGGAGTAGAGAGAGGCAGGTGGGAGTGGACATCTGGGAGGGTGGAAACCAGATGCATGTGGGAGAGATCAGGGAATGAATACAGGCCCACTTTTTGGGGAAAGATGGTTGTATTGGGAGTTAAGTTCCTCCAGTGCAAATTCCTGAGGCTGCGTACTAAATCTCAGTGCCCCAAGGGCTACACCATGCCGTGTTAACCAGCAGACGAGCTTTCTGTCATCTAACTGTGAAACAAGTGCTCTGTACAATGAATTCCTGTCCATGCAAAGGGAAAAGTGCCTCAAAGGCACTGATATTTCCCTAAAGTGGAGCACTGCTCTTTAATAGATCTGCTTCTCATGTGCCTCAGAGAATCCGTCCTGGCTCAAATGTAAACTTTGGTTTTGTTTGTTTATTACAAGGACAATTTCTTAATTTAAAAAAAGGAATCAGCCCTTGTCCCATTGTCAGGCAGTACCTGTTTACCAAACCCTTGGATCGTGTCATTTGTAGTTGTCTAGCCACATCAGTATGGAGCCAATCTCCTTCTACGCTAATTTATTGCATATCCAATGTGCCATGTGTAATGTCAGTAGTGTTCAGCAGTCTTCACTACTAGTGTTGGCTAATAACTATATTATACAATAACTCTTCACTGCTAAGTTCAGTGCATGGCTGTTTGTCATGCATTAGCAACTCCCTGGGCCAAACGTATCTGCTTGTCAGTGGGCATGGAGCTGCTTGACTAAGCAGAACTGATGCTCTTGTGCTACAGAAAGTGAGAAGAAGGATTGGGGTACTACTTGTGTCCCTTTGAGCTTCATGGGGATGTCCTGCAATTCAGCATGCAGTGGGATGGATCCCCAGCTCTGAGGTTTTGTGGACGAGGAGGACATCGGCTGCAAGATAGCTAGATAGCTACCCCAACTTCACGAAGAAGACCAGCCTGCAACCTGCTTACCCAGCTTGGGCATTCCCTGCATCAGGAGAATTCCCAGTTGCAACCTCAGAGCACCATTCTGCCAGTTGCATGCTACCTGAGCAGTGCAAAGTAGATGGAATAAGAGCAAAGGATCTGTATCAGGAAGTATGATCAGTGGGTGCTGGCTAGAAGGGTGCCATTTCCAAAGCACCTAAGGGAGTTAGGCACCAACTCCCAGTGACTTTCCCACCCTGAATTCCTTGCAATTGTGAAACAAAGTGTTTTGGAGCTCTTTGCTGTTGATTTATCTATGGCCTGAGATACGCCAATAAGCCCAAACAGGTGTCAGTCCCAATGTTGTCCCAAGAATAAAGTCACAATGATCATTAGTGTTTCTCTTCTTTCAGGGCTTGCATGATCTCTCTGAAATCTTGAGGCACGTTTTCCTGATCTCTCCACAATTCTGCTTTGGATATGGCTTAATTGAATTGTCTCAGCACCATGCGCTGATGGGCTTCTTGAAAGCCTATGGAGTGGATTACCCTGACAGAACGTTTGAGATGGACAGAATAAGCTCCAAGCTGCTTGGCATGTTTATCCAGGGCACTATATTCTTTGCAATTCGGCTCTTAATGCATGACGGGATGATTCAGAAAGTCTGGTCTCGTATATTAGAGTAAGTAAGATCTGTACTACTACAATGAATGTAGATTAAAACAGAGCTCAGTGCTTTAGTCGTGGGAGCTGACATTGTCATCGTTATCAGTTATTATTATTTTGCATCGCTCCATAAGCTTACACAGCGCTTTGCAAACCCAGCGTACACTCTCTCTGCTGGCAGTTCCCATATCTACCTGTGGTTATAGCGATGACTAATGGAAATGTGTGCGCCTTAATTTTTTGTTGCACCTCCCTCTCTATGGGCATTGGGGGTAATTGCTTACCTGCCCTACTTCTGCATGTGCTGGTCAATCCCAGGACCCAGGAGGGGAGAGGTATTTGTTATTGTAGGCCTGTGAGTTCAATTTCAAAGAACAGGCCTGGCTGACTGTATCCATTCTGTGTTGGAAAAGCAACTCAAAGGGCTGCCATTTCAGGTCTCTGGTGCCATGGGATGTTGATGGGTTGATCGGAAAAGTGGCTCTGGGGCCAGCAGATCCAGAGCCCCTTCCATGCATTCGGTGGCACCTTGAGCCCATGCTGATTTGGGTTCACTTCATGCATGATCTGCCCCCCAAATTCTAATGGTAAAAACTGTCACCAAAACTGAAAGCTGGGGGGAGGGATAGCTCAGTGGTTTGAGCATTGGCCTGCTAAACCCAGGGTTGTGAGTTCAATCCTTGAGGGGGCCATTCGGGGATCTGGGGCAAAAATTGGGGATTGGTCCTGCTTTGAGCAGGGGGTTGGACTAGATGACCTCCTAAGGTCCCTTCCAACCCTGAGATTCTATGATTCTATGATGTAGGACCGACACCAAAAGCAATGCATTTGTTGAATACAAGGAAAAGCTTCATAAAGAAAGAACATTTGTTTTTAAGCTTCGTACATGGAATAATAATAGCAGATAGTTTTAAATTAATATAATGAGAGCATATAATAGGATCTCATTTCAATTTTACTGAAAAGACACTAAGTCCTCCGCACAGGCAGATCCGGAATGTAAAATCACCTGTCTCGTACTCCTTCAGATTCCTGTTCGACAAAGTGCACGGCAAGCCACCGCTTCTGCTGGAGGCAGCTGATGAAGACAAAGATGTCCAGGTGGAGAGGGAGCGGATTGAGTCTGGCCGAGCAGACGTCGACGTGGTACAACTCCAGAGCCTCACCAAGATCTACCATCTTCCTCTCAGAAGGATCATGGCAGTCAAAAATGTCAGCATTGGAATCCCAGCAGGAGAGGTAAGCAAGCAGGCTCTCGCAGCAGCAGCCTATCCTATAGTAAAGGAAACTGAAAATGTCCAAGCCACTTCCTTATTGTCTTCCCAATCCCTGCTTAAGACTCAGGAAGACCATCTGACAGCAACTACACAAGTGATGAGCTGAGACTGCTACTTATTGGACAATAACTTGTTTTAATGGTACTCATCCTTCCTTTCTTCCCTCTGGTATTCGTCACCTCCATCTATTGAGAATCATTGATTATTTGTATTATAGTAAAGCCCAGAGCCCCCAACTGGAATCGGAACCCCCTTATGCTAGGTATAGCATGGACATAGAGCGAGAGACGGTCCTTGCCTCAAAGAGTTTAAATAGTCAAGACAAAGGAGAGGTGGGAGGGAAACGATGATAATCTAGAGAGTGAACTCCAGCAGGGACTGTCTTTTTACTGGGTGTTTATACAGTGTCTAGCACAGTAGTTCTCAAACTTTTGTACTGGTGACCCCTTTCACATCGCAAGCCTCTGAGTGCAACCCCCTCTTATAAATTAAAAACACTTTAAAAAATATATTTAACACCATTATAAATGCTGGATGCAAAGCGGGGTTTAGGGTGAAGGCTGACAGCTCGCAACCCCCCCATGTAATAACCTCACGACCCCCTGAGGGGTCCCGACCCCCAGTTTGAGAACCCCTGGTCTAGCACAACGGGGTCTTGATCATTGATCATTTGTCTGTCATGGATTTACAGTTACCATTAGAAATGTCGTCATGACTCTTTATTCAGACTGCACTGGGCTTGGAAAATGGAATGGGCAGCTGGAGAGGCAGCGTGGCCCAGTGGGTGGGACTAGGAGACCTGGGTTCTGTTCCTGTCTCTGCCATTGGCCTGCCGGGTGATCTTGGGCAAAACCAGATTTTCAAAATTGCTGAAATCCCAGTTTGACACCAACAGCCAGATTTTCAGCAGGGTTTAGCACACTGGGTAAATGGGAGCTGATGCTTTTTGAAAATCTAGCCTCTGATCTCAGTGCGGGGAGATTTTCAAAGGCATAAATGGCAGATGCACCCTAAATCCCATGGAAAGTGAGTGGGAATTAGACTCCTAACTGCCATTTGTGTATTTGACTCTCTCTCCCTCTATACCTTTGCTTCCTCTCCCATCTGTCTGTGTCTGCAAGACCAGGGCCTAAGAATGGTACTAAGTGTCTGTACAGTGACTATGTCTTACTATGGGTCTGTCTACACTGCTGTAGGAGGTATGATTTGAAGCACATGTAGACATATTGAGCTAGCTTTAATCTGGCCAGTGCAAGTACCAATAACAGTGAACCTGCTGCAGCATGGGATTGCAAGAGTAAGATGATCAGGATTTGATCCTTCACATGGCCTACATATGAAAATGCACTTTGCAATAAAAGGAATGATAGTATTATAGACCCATCCATTATTTCCTACTATATTAAACAGAGGAGCCTAATACGCGCTGCAATACACTGCCCAATAAACAACCACCATTATAATATTTATATGCACTTTGACTGCCTGAGCCTTTTCCATAATTCGTCTTGCTCAAGGGCCAAGGGGAGGAGAAGTGACAAATCGCACTGAACACTCGCTGCATAGCAATACTTTAGCATTAAATGCAGCATGCTAAATGTCTCTCTTTCTGTCTCATAAACCAGTGCTTCGGGCTGCTTGGTGTGAACGGTGCTGGAAAGACAACTATCTTTAAAATGCTAACAGGAGACATCGGGGCTACCAGTGGAAGATTGAGAGTCCGGGATCAAACTGGGTATGGAGGATTAGATATCCAGGAGTGATGTATCAACAAGGCGGTCTGGAAAACCATTTGTCATT
This sequence comes from Chelydra serpentina, assembly GCA_037349315.1. Lineage (NCBI taxonomy): Eukaryota > Metazoa > Chordata > Testudines > Chelydridae > Chelydra > Chelydra serpentina. The sequence goes on along the minus strand of JBAIAC010000029.1, from coordinate 42,056,047 downwards.
TGCCCCAGCTCGGATGGATCAACAAACCAAATTAAAAAGAGTTAGACTTAATAAAAAGCAGAAAATTCAGCCATTTAAAAATATTATATTTACTTCCTCAGGTCTTGAGTCTCATTTCACTGACAAATTTTTATGCTGGTGCAACTCTGTTGGTGTCAATGGAGTTTCTCCTGGTTTATACCACTGTGCGATCAGAATCTGGCCCTCAATCATTAAGAGCCTGATTCTGTCACCCTTTCTCTTATTGAATAATATCACGCTCCACAACTGGTCCCACTGAAATCAGTGGGTCTGATGATGGAGTAAAGTGCTACTAGACGTGAGTAAGGCTGCGATTCTGTCACAGAGGTCGCGGAAGTCACGGAATCCGTGACTCCCGCGACCTCCGTAACTTCCACAGCTGCAGGGCTGCCTAAGGGTCAGTCGCACAGGCCGCTGCTGGAGTGGCCCCAGGACCAGCCGCTCAGGGGGTCCCTGGCACCAGCCGCACTGGCTGCTGCTCAGGTGGCCCTAGGCAGCTGGCCCCGGGGATCACCCAAGCAATGGTCCTGGGAGTGGCTGGAGCAATGGCCCCGGGGAGCGCCAAAGCATCCATCCTGGGGGCAGCTCCAGGGACCGCCGGAGCAGCATCGGTCCCGGGGGGGGGCCAAAGCAGCGGCCCTGGAGGCTGTCAGGAGAATGGTCCACTGCTGGAACAGGGGCCCCACAGCACAGAGATTTAGTCATCATGGGCATTTATAGTAAAATCATGGACAGGTGAATTTTTGTTTATAGCCCGTGACCTGTCCATGACTTTTACTAAAAATACCCATGTCTAAATTTTAGCCTTAAACATGAGTAAGGCCACTGGAAACTGGCCCATCAAAACCACTGGATGTACAAGCAGTGTGAGGTACTACTCAGTGTGAGACACACAATCCTTCCTTTTAGGAGCTAAGAACGTCAGATCTGCACAGGCCTTTATATCATGAACTAAGAGCATTCCTGCCCTAGTGAGGGCTACGTTTCCCCCTTTCCTTCCTGTTTAATAGAGCATATAGGAGACTTATGAAGTATTTATAAAATGACCTTTCACCTTTCCTGATCCAGATCCCTGAGTGACATTGATGACACCCACTGGTCGCTCTTTGGCTACTGCCCTCAAGAAGATGCCTTGGATGACTTGCTGACGGTGGAAGAGCACATGTACTACTATGCTCGGCTACACGGCATCCCAGAGAAACAGATTAAAGGAGTGAGTAGACCCATCTGACTGAAGAGTTCCCTTGGGACCCAGTCAAGTCAGTGGGAGTCTTTGCATTGACTTCAGTAGTCTTGATCAAGGCCATTATGTGTAATAATAAACAATGAGGGTGACAATCATGAATTTCCAACCTGGGACTCCCTTGCTTTGTGGCTAGATGGATGTGGGATGGTCACAGAACTTGACGATTTTGTAACATGGGGTCACGGTATGGAACTGACTTAGAACTGGGCAGTGCTGTTAAAACTCCCCCTACATAGACATCTGTGCAAATACTCCCATTGACTTCAGTAGTTAGTGTTTACTAGATCAAGTCCTAAATGAACAAGTGAAGCTGGGATTTGTAAAAAGGATCAGTAAAGGTTGTGTCCCTGATGTATTTATCCCAAGGGGTCTTTGTGAAATCGTTGAGCTCCTATGTATTTTAACAGGTATTTCAAAGCAAGTCTCCATACTTCAAAGACTTCTGTGGAGTGAAACCCAACCTGGCAGCAATATGCTATTTCAAAAGACATTTAATTATAGTATCTGAAGTGCCAGAGACTGAGGGCTAGATCCCTACCTGATGTAAATCAGTGTAGCTCTGTTGAAATCATTGGAGCTACACTGATTAGCACCTGTTGAGGATTGGGTCCTGAATTGTTGGCAAATATGTACTTGTTCCAGATATTCTATGGTTGGTCTAATTCCAACCATAGAATATCTCAGTGTAAACCAAGGTTTTTTTATTATTATTATTTGTACCCACAGATTGTACATCAGCTTCTTCATAGACTTAATCTGATGCCATACAAAAACAGAGTGACCTCAATGTGCAGCTATGGCACTAATAGAAAGTTATCAACTGCTCTGGCCCTCATTGGTAATCCATCAATTCTATTGCTGGTAAGAAATCAGAAATTTTGTGATGAAAAAATGCGTAACTTTTAAGGCCAGAAGGGACCATTTTATCATCTATTCTAACCTCCTGTCTGTAGCCTTGGATAAGTTTAGAGTGCAAATTGCATCAGTCACTCATATCAGGTTCTTTTACTCAGCAGCTACGTAAGAAATGTTGCTGAGTTGGAGATTGGTGAAGCACACACAGAAACTTTGGACTTTAGTTAGTACAGACAAATATAACAGAAATGATAGAAAAGTCAATATGCATAAGTACAGTGAGGAGGTTTACTGAATTGTGCATACTTGCAACCTTTATGGAGGCCATTAGAAGTGAAGATGGAAAGAAAAGTAAGTGGAGGTCACCATAAGTGCTGATGACGGTCTTGGCTGTCGCTTACTCTTTCATTCCGATGATCCCAATTAAAGGTTGGATTTACACCTTATTTTATATCTCAGACCTTTTTCCCCTGAACACCCACACATGTCCCATGACCATAGTTAGATCATTTTCTGGCCTTCAGTCCATTTATGGTTGTCCGGGAAACCATAATTGGTGTTATGATTGTTGACATAGCTTTTTGCATCAATACTTTTCCCAGCGTTTCCAATATATTAATGAAGTTAACCTCATGGTTACACATACTAAAAATCCCCTAGAAATTCATTAGCATTCCATTAATTTGTTCTTTGCTGTGCACTTGTGTATTGTAATGCACTCATTGCTAAATCTTATAACCCTAGGTCACTCATAACTAATAAAAGCAATTGTATTACATGCAATATTTTATACACACACACACACATACACACACACACACACACACACACACATATCAAGCTTGCCTCATAACCTCTGTAGAATCAGGTCAGGGGTCACAGGTCAGCATGTATAACACAAGCCATGGGATTTCACCCAGTTACCCCTGTACTGAGCCCAATAAGTTGTGTTTGACTTAAGCATTTCTCCTGGAAAGGCATCAAGTCTTCATTTGAAGACATCAAGAGATGGAAAATCCACCACTTCCCTTGGTAGCTTGTTCCAATGGTTAATCAGCCTCACTGACAAATTTGTATCTTATTTCTAATTTGAATTTAGCTGGTTTTTACCTTCCAGCCATCGGTTCTTGTTATGCCTTTTCATCTAGATTAAAGAGCACTTTAGTTCCCACTATATTCTCCTCAGGAGGGTACTTATACATTGTAATCAAGTCTCCTCTCAATCTTCTTTCTGATAAGCTAAACAGATGGAGCATTTTAAGTCTCTCACTGTCAGGTATTCTTTGTTCCTGTCTTCAAATTATTGTGTGGCTCTTCTCTGCACCCTCTCCAATTTTCCAATAGTCTTTTTAAAATGTGGACACTAGAACTGTATGAAGTATTCCAGGCATGGTCTAACCAATGCTGTATACGGAGATCATTATCCTCCTGACTGTACATGTCCAAGTCGAGCAGCAGTAGAGAGAAATCCAGAGACTCTGCATGAGTGCTCCTTCACGGATACTATATTGTGTCTACCTATTGCTCTTAAACGGAAAGGAACTGAAAATGCCATCACACTATTCCATACTTATTGTCTCTCTACAATGTCCATATCAAATTTAAGATGAGATCACACCCTCCATGGTATAGCAAGACGGGGATGAAAGGAGCAGATAGCCTGTACCAGTGGCCCCAAACCGCCATTGGGTGCAAAACAGAACCAGAACAGCAGTGTCCCTTTAACATACAATCTAGAAAGCATATATCTCTTGCCACATGGAGGATATTAGAATGTTTCACCTAAACGTAGCTTAACATTTTCTTCTTACATTATACTGGAGTTTTGCTCTGAAGTAGCATCATAACTACAAATGTTCTCTTTGTGCAAACTGCCATTTGCCGTTGTCAAAGAAATGCCTCAAGCAGTAGGTCTGGCTTTGATGTAAGAGTCACAGGCGTTTCTCTCTCGAGGGTTACCCACAAGTTTCAGTCACCCTTTCCAGAGCTGGGAAAGGACGCACACAAAACATTCCATACATGCACACCCAAAGTGGGAATTCAGATTTCCCAGTCAGGCTTTTCAGCTTGCAGTTCTCCAAGGGATAGCCCTAGCACACCAAGTTTAGTTAACCCGCATCCAGAAGTGGCCAATGCTTAAATTACCCCCATACTGCCTAAGCAATTGTTTTTCTCTGGCCCTTCTCCTGCTCCTATTGGCCTCATGCTCTGCTTTCCTCAACAAGCCTCACCTGGCCTTTCAGGATTAAATCAGGGCAATTAGCCCCAGTCTTTTCTGCCTAATTGTTGTTAAGGCAACCAGCCTTATTCCCATTTGTCAGCACTCTTTGGGCTCATAGGAAAGAAAAGGAAGTGTGAGAGGATCAGAAAAATGTTTCAAATAAACATTTATTATGTTTATTATTTATTATGCATAAATAAACATAACAGAGAAGAGGGAAAAACCAAGAGAAGATGATCTTTCAGACTCCATTCATATCACATTCACAGTCACACCACAGGCAACGTAAGTCTTTTAAACTACAGAAACCAACCCCACAAAGTACCAGACCACCCTGTCACCACTGTGTTGTAAATTCTGCAGTACTCAGTGATCAGTTTTCCAAACATTGGGCCAGATGGGCACAGCTAGGATTTACACCCGTTGAAGCGCCACCCCTAAATTTATATAATTCTTTCTAACTTGAGCTTTTCTTTTTACGTATAAAATCTCAATAAAAAGGGAGAAGAGGAGGTTGTCTAAGCACAAGTTGCTTTCTGAATAACAAGCTGTTTTCTTTCTGCTTCATATAATACATTGTCACCAACAATAACAATTCTACAATGGGAAGCTGGCTGGTAATTTTGTTGATGATGAATGAGGTGGGGGACAACATACGGTTACTCATCTGTAGCTTATTGTCTATGGAATCCTGAAGACAGAAAACTTGTTTTGTCCGTAAATGAAGTAGATATTACCCAGAAGACAGATAGGTGTGGAGACAAAGTGCCAGTCTGGTATTACCTCATGTTTGGATCAGAGCTACAATGTATTAAGAAATTGTTATTTATAGAAGTGTGAAATAGAACATCTACACGGAGGGATGTTTATCTGTGGAAACTCAGAGTCAGTTTTGCTCTGGGAAAAGTAAGGCTGAGATTTTCAAGGTAATTGATTTGAAATTAATGGGAAGTGGGTTTCCAAATCCTCTGGGCAGCCGGGGTGTTTGTAAAGTAGTTTAATGTTCAGATAAGGTCCTTAGCAGTGGAGAGGGCTCTACCACACACCTTCTGTGTGAACATGGGCAAGTCATTTCCCCTCTGTGTCTGTTTAGCTTGTAAGCTCTTTGGAGAAGAGACTTCCTCTTAGTATGTGTTTGTACAACGCCTAGCACAAGGGGGTCTCATCCTAGGTACTACCATCATCCATATTAATAATACTAATAATACAGACCAAAAGCTCCATATAAGAGCTAAGTGGTTGTATTGGTATTTGTAGTGTCTGTAATGACCATTCTAAACAGAGCAGATATGGAGAGGAAGAGAAATGACATTTTCTTTATTATTTAAACTTACAATCTGTTTTTTGTTGTCTTTTTAAGGATGAACCAAGCTCTGGAATGGATCCTAATGCTAAACGACACCTTTGGAAAATCATCACTGAGGAAGTACAGAACCAATGTTCAGTGATACTCACTTCCCACAGGTAAAGTTTATGGGCTGCCTTTATGCTTTATTAAGCCCAAACTAAAACTGCACATTGGAACACCCTAGAACTTTGCGGGCACTGACATTTAAACACACTTCCAGTTCCAAGTTTTCCAAGTCTGTATAATGGACTGAATCCTAATCCTGAATCACAGCGGCAGCAAATTATTTATCTGGATCTAGATTATGCTGCTCAAGACCATCTTTAGTAACACCCACCTGCAATAACATGTAATAAGAAAATCCCGGAAGATCTTCCAGGAAGTGCTGAACACTTCCTGGAAATGTGTGATTGCTCTGCACTGAACGGATCCTTGGCCCAGATCCTCAAAGGTAATTAATGCCCTTAACTATCTTTGAGGTCCTGGGCCCTCCCTAGTCTAGTGGAATAGGAGCCAGCTAGAGATTTGAGGTGATTAAGATGATGAGTTACAGGTTAATTTCCTGAGTAGCCCATGGGAAACCATTAATGCTTTGGCCATTAGAGTGTCTTTTATTCCCATTCAGTGACTGTATAGAGCAGGGGTGGCCAAACTTACTGACCCTCCGAGCCGCATACGACAATCTTCAGAAGTTCAAGAGCCAGGGCACGCCTGCCGGGGCGTGGCGCTTCTGCCCCACGGAAGGCACCTGCTGGGGCTTGGTGCTTCTGCCCCACGGAAGGCACCTGCCGGGGCTTGGGGCTTCAGCCCCACTCCTGCTGACGCCTCGAGCCACAGAAGGTGCACCCCGCCAGGCTGAAGCCCTGAGATCCCCTCCTCCCCACAGGGCAAAAGCCCCTACTCCACCCGGTTGCATGGCAAAGGTACTGAGCTCCCCACCACACAGTCTGGTAGGTGGAGAATGGGGGAAGCGGGATAGGGGGAGGGGCTCAGCAAGCTGCACTTTAACTATAAAAGAGCTACATGCGGCTCACGAGTCACAGTTTGGCCACTCCTGGTATAGAGTTTCTCTGTTTGCTTTTCAGCATGGAAGAATGTGAAGCTCTCTGTACCAGGCTGGCTATTATGGTGAACGGGAGTTTCCAGTGCCTTGGCTCTTTGCAGCATATTAAGAGCAGGTCAGTAAAATGTATCTACTATCCTTTCACTATATTGCATTTAGAGCCAGATGCCCAGCTAATGTAAAGCAGTGGAGCTCCACTGAAGGCAACTGAAGTATGCGGGTTTACATCAGCTGAGGATCTAGCTGTGTGTACTTGGCATTAGCACGTAGTGAACAAACCAGGGACGTCAATGAACGCCTTTCTGTCTTTTGTTTCTGAGAATCTGTGATAAATAATGGGCGTGGGGCTGGCAGGCAAACAAGAGCTCTGTTTTGTGACGAATGTTGGGGTTTCTGCATTGGGTTTCATTCTGCAGCTGAACAAACCCAAGGCTTTTCATCATATCTGAGAGTGAGAGAGACCCACCCCAGACTAGCCGACACTCTGCTGTAGTGAGGGGGACCAAGTCAAAGGGCCTGTTCCATAACAGGCAGATCAGGGACTTGAACCAGGGTCACCCACATCCCAAGTGAGTGCTCTAGCTGCTTGGCTTTTCTGGGGTTGGTTGGGAGCTCACTCTCCCTCTCCCACCCAGGGCCTGCGAGCTTTCTCCAAATCAACACTTGCCAATGAAAAAACATTTTGTTAAGAAATTCTCAACCAGCTCTCTCAATAAGTCATGTTCTGCCTCCATGTAGCTTTTGTTCAGTGTTTGAGAGGCATGTGCCTCTACCCAGATGACACAATAACTCGATTGACTTTAATATAGAAATTAAAAACATGATGGTGATGAACTTCACATCTTATTAATGATCGCCCTGACTGGATTGCTGATCCAGATTTATTCCTAGCATGATGCTGTTGACCTCACTGGAGTTATTCCAGGGCTGGATTTGTTTCACGAGAGCTCCCAGCAAGGCTCCTTGACTCTCTTGTGTCTGTTCCGTACCTGCTGTATGCAACTGTGACGGAGTAGAGAGTGAGGTGGATTCAACCTGGGAGGTTTGTGGGGGAGGTTCCCTGGGACCTGCGGCATTGCATTAGGAAAGGGAGACTTTACCTGGGGCTGTAACATGAGCCAGGACGGGGGTTGGGAGGTGACACCTTTGGCTGGGAGAACGGACAAAAGGCGAGAGGAGGAGCCCCGGGGGGGAGGGGAAGAGCCTCCTGGAGTTTTTGTCTGTGTGTTTTCAGTTTGGAGCTGGCTTGGGAAGAGGAGGGGAGGGGGGCAGACAGGGTCTGGCCTCCCTGCCCCATTTGGAGCTGTGGGGCGAAATGCAGGGAGCCCCCAGGCTGGGTTCTAAGCTCCCTGCCCCCCGGAAGGACCCGACTGAGGGGTCCTGGATGTACTGACAAGCTCTGGTTGGACTGTGTTCCTGACATCTCTAATAAACCTTCTGTTCTACTGGCTGGCTGAGACTCCCAGTGAATCCGGGGAAGAGGGGTGCAGGGCCGGACTCCCCTATACTCCGTGACAACTGGTGGCAGAGGTGGGATGTTCTGCACCCCGTGAACGGTGCTTCCTGCAGTAAGTGACTGGGGAGCAGTAGAACGAAGGGGGGCTAACGAGGACCAGGCGTGCTGAAGGCCCACAGAGGAGCGGTTTCGGGGAGCGGAGGAGCTACGCTTAACCCCTGGGAGTGTGTGACCAGCGAGAAGGACTGTGCAAAGATGGGGTCCCCCTGGGGGCTGCAGTGAGCAGTCCCAGGGGCGGAGGAGCCTGCGGCTTGGCCCTGGGAGAGAGAAGGATTTTTGCAGTGACAGGGTTCCCCTGGGGGTGCCGTGAGTGGACCCAGGGGCGGAGGAGCTGCAGCTCGACCCTGGCAAAGAGGCGGTGACCTGGAGAAGGGCTGGCACACTTGGGGTTCTTCCTGGAAACCATGGGGAGCTAAGAGCACACAGGCCTGCGGATCCACAGCAACTTGGGAGCAGTGAAGTGATGGCCTATCGCCTTCTCCTTAAGAAGAGCATTGTAACCCTGTGCAAAAAGAGAGGGCTACCCATTGGGAAGCTCACTAAAGCCCAGTTAATCACGCGGCTGGAGGAGGATGACCATTCTAGGGAGCAGATTCCTGACCCCAATGGGGCTACAGCAGGATCTGGGAGCAGCTGGAGTGATAGCCTGGCATCCCCAAGAGTCTGGTCCCCAACCAGACGGGGGTCTTAACGATCGGGTTCCCCAGCAGGGGATCGGAGACGGATGGGACTGGAGCTGAGTCCGAGAGAGCAAGAGGACTGTGAGAGACAGCGAGAGCCCAAGAAAGGGCTACAGGAGAAGCAGCAGCGTGAACTGGCGGTGGTGGAACGGAGAGGCATAGGGGACTGGCCAGGGGTAAGTGGGGACAGATCCCGGGGTGCCAGCTCCGCAGGGAACCTCGATCCTAAATTGCTGCCCCTAGTTAAGGAGGGTGGGGATGTGGAGGCCCACCTCACTGCCTTGGAGCAGGCTGGTGATTGGAACCAGGGAGACCCTGCGGAAAAGCCCCGGGATCTAACCCCCTTGCTGGGTCCCAAGGCCATAAACTCTGCCAGCCAGATGGGTGGGATGGAGGACGGATTTCCACTCCTGCCCCTGGACTCAAGCCCTATGGACCCCCAATGGGAGCGGAAGGTGATGGTCAATGGAGAGACATTCGGGGGGTGGCAAGACCCCGGGACAGAGAGAATTGTGGTCAGGCCCCGGGTGGTGCACCCCCACCAGATGCTGAGGGGCTGTGTGACCTGGGTGAGGGTCCCAGGGATGGACCCATTCGCCCTGCCTATGGCCCAGATCCCTGTGCAGACCCAGGAGGGGTCGGGCTGGCTGGTGGTTGGGGGTCTCCAGGATATCAGCGGTGAGGTGCTGTTGGGGGGTGACTGTGCATCTTTGGGACAGGATCCAGGCCCTGGCCCTGTAACGGCCGAGGATTTGAATTTGAACTCAGGAAACCAATTGGCTAACAGGGAAATGGTCAGTGAAAATGCAAATGACCTGGCTGCCAGGGGGGAGGAGCTGCCAGGCTCCGGTTACCTGCCTGCCTGTAACCAGACCCCTAGGGCGGGGTGGGACAGAGAGATGCTCCCCGCCCCCCTGCACAATGGAGAGGTGGCTCAGGCAGTCTCTGATGCAGAGAGCAAAGCAGCGAGCTCGCTGCCTGGCCCCACAGGGACAGCCAGGGCAGCGCTGAGCACGGGGGGAGCAGAGACCCCAGCTGAGTGGGGGGACACATAGGCAGGGCAGGACAGCTGCCTACCAGGCTTGCCTGGTCCAGAGGTGCTGCCGGGAAGTGATTCCACGGCAGGGAGGGAGCCACCAGGGGCAGGGCTCAGTGGGGCGGTGACCCCAGGCCTGGCCAGTGAGCTGCAGAGGGATCCCACCTTGGAGAAGCTAAGGGAACTTTCTGGCCACAGCGCTGCAAAACCCCTTGGGGAAGACTGCAGAGACAGATCCCTGTGGGAGAAGGGATTCCTGTGCCGGGAATGGGCTTCCCAAGGGGAAGTAGAACTGTGGGGAATCAGGAGGCAGCCGGTGAGGCCCCAGAAGTATCATCACCAGCTATTACACCTTGCCCAGGGTAAGGAAGAAGATCCCTGGAGGTCCCTGCCCATCAGAGAGGAACCTTTCCAGAAGGTGGCTATGAATAGGGTGGGCCCCCTCAGCAGGGCAACCCGGTCGGGGAAGAAGTACATTCTGGTGGTGGTAGATTTCGCCACCCGCTACTCCGAGGCGGTGCCCTTATCCTCCATTGAAGCAGACACCGTGGCGGATGCGCTGCTGACCATTTTCAGCCGAGTGGGGTTCCCCAAGGAAGTCCTGACAGACCAAGGGTCCAACTTCATGTCGGCCCTGCTCCGGTGCTTGTGGGAGAAATGTGGGGTCCGGCACAGCTGGGCCTCAGCATATCATCCCCAGTCCAATGGGCTGGTGGAGAGGTTCAATGGGATGCTAAAGATGATGCTGAAAACTTTTATGAACCAGCACCCGCAGGACTGGGACAAGTACCTACCGCACCTGCTGTTCGCCTACAGGGAAGTGCCCCAGGAGTCTACCGGATTCTCGCCCTTCGAACTGTTATACGGCAGGAGGGTACGGGGGCCCCTGGACCTGATGAGAGGCGAATGGGAGGGGGAGGCGGCCCCCGAGGGAGAGTCAGTGGTGGAGTATGTCCTGACCTTCCGAGAGAGACTTACTGAGCTCATGGGCCTGGCCAAGGGAAATCTGGCCAGAGCCCAGAGGAAGCAAAAGGTCTGGTATGACCGCACGGCGCGGGCCCGCGCCTACGCTACGGGGGATCAGGTGATGGTTCTCATTCCCGTGAGGAAAAACAAGCTGCAGGCCGCTTGGGAAGGCCTTTTCAAGGTTGTCAATCAGCTAAATGAGGTAAATTATGTGGTGGAGCTGTCTAACCGGGCACACCACTGCCGGGTGTACCATGTCAATATGATGAAGCCATATTATGACAGGGGGAATGTGGTGCTGGCCGTGTGTGGACATTGGGAGGAGCAGGGAAGTGACCCTCTAGTAGATCTATTCCCTGAGACAGGAGCTGGCTCCTCCCAAGAGACGATCCCCCTCTCTGATCAGCTAACCCCTGCCCAGCAAGCTGAGATCAGAGGGGTGCTGCATCTGTACCGACAGCTGTTTTCCAACCAGCCTGGTCGCACTAATCTGACTGTCCACCGGGTGCAGACAGGAGCGCACCAACCTATAAGATGCTCCCCCTTCCGAGTCACAGGGAAGACAGCTCGGGACCTGGAAAGAGAGGTCAAGGACATGCTGGCTTTGGGGGCGATCCAACCGTCGTCCAGCCCTTGGGCCTCGCCGGTGGTGCTGGTCCCCAAAAAGGATGGGTCGATCCGGTTCTGTGTGGACTATCGGAAGCTCAATGCCATCACTGTATCTGATGCCTACCCCATGCCCTGGCCAGACGAGCTCCTAGACAAGCTGGGAGGGGCTCGGTACCTTACCACCATGGATCTTACAAAGGGCTACTGGCAAGTGCCACTGGATGCAGATGCCCGGCTGAAATCTGCCTTCATTACCCCTCTGGGGCTCTACGAGTTCCTGACCCTGCCTTTCGGCCTCAAGGGAGCGCCAGCCACCTTCCAGCGCCTGGTGGATCGGCTACTGAAGGGGATGGAGAGCTTCGCTGTGGCGTATATCGATGACATCTGTGTCTTTAGCCAGACCTGGGAGGACCATGTGTCCCAAGTTAAACAAGTGCTGGACCGACTCCGGGAAGCTGGGCTGACCGTAAAAGCGGAGAAGTGCAAGGTGGGGATGGCTGAAGTGTCCTACCGGGGACACCGGGTGGGGAGCGGCCACCTAAAGCCAGAACCAGCCACGGTGGAGGTGATCCGGGACTGGCCCACTCCACAAACTAAAAAGCAGGTCCAGGCCTTTATTGGGATGGCGGGGTACTATCGAAGATTTGTGCCCCACTTTAGCGCCATAGCCACCCCCATCACTGAGCTATGCAAGAAGGGGAAGCCAGACAAGGTGGTCTGGACCGAGGAGTGCCAGAGGGCTCTCTGTGCACTGAAGGAGGCTTTGATCAGGGGCCTGGTTCTGGCAAACCCAGACTTTGACAAGCCCTTTCTGGTGTTCACCGACGCCTCAGACATGGGACTGGGGGCGGTATTAATGCAGGAGGATGAAACGGGGCAGAGACACCCCATCGTGTATTTAAGCAAGAAGCTGCTACCCCGAGAGCAGAATTATGCGGCCATCGAGAAGGAATGCCTGGCCATGGTGTGGGCCCTCAAGAAACTAGAGCCGTATCTATTCGGGCGACACTTCACCGTGTACACCGACCACTCTCCCCTGACCTGGCTACACCAGATGAAAGGGGCCAACGCCAAGCTCCTGAGGTGGAGCCTGCTCCTGCAGGATTACGACATGGACGTGGTCCATGTGAAGGGAAGTGCCAACCTGATAGCGGATGCGTTGTCCCGGAGAGGGGGCCCTGAACTTCCCCAGGCCACTGGTCAGAGTGACCCCGCTCAGTTCAGTCTCGAAGGGGGGAGAGATGTGACGGAGTAGAGAGTGAGGTGGATTCAACCTGGGAGGTTTGTGGGGGAGGTTCCCTGGGACCTGCAGCATTGCATTAGGAAAGGGAGACTTTACCTGGGGCTGTAACATGAGCCAGGATGGGGGTTGGGAGGTGACACCTTTGGCTGGGAGAACGGACAAAAGGCGAGAGGAGGAGCCCCGGGGGGGAGGGGAAGAGCCTCCTGGAGTTTTTGTCTGTGTGTTTTCAGTTTGGAGCTGGCTTGGGAAGAGGAGGGGAGGGGGGCAGACAGGGTCTGGCCTCCCTGCCCCATTTGGAGCTGTGGGGCGAAATGCAGGGAGCCCCCAGGCTGGGGTCTAAGCTCCCTGCCCCCCGGAAGGACCCGACTGAGGGGTCCTGGATGTACTGACAAGCTCTGGTTGGACTGTGTTCCTGACATCTCTAATAAACCTTCTGTTCTACTGGCTGGCTGAGACTCCCAGTGAATCCGGGGAAGAGGGGTGCAGGGCCGGACTCCCCTATACTCCGTGACAGCAACATGCATTCTGATTTTCTGTCTAGGTTTGGAAGAGGATTCACCGTGAAGATGCACCTGATGAGCAGTGAGGTCAGCACGGAGGCTCTGACGGAGTTAATGCAGTCCCACTTTCCAAATACATGCCTGAAGGTAAGCAGGATAGATCAGACCAGATGCTGGGGGAACTGAGAACGGGATCCCATCTCAAACCAGCTATGTTCACAGCAGATATCTTGTAAGCTTCTTCTGACCACAGCTTTGACTCAGCAATAGCTGCCCAGAGCATTATGCTCTCAAAGCATAAGGGAATTGCACACCCAACTCCCTCTTCCAAAGCAGAGGCCAGGCTTAGATTTACAGAGCTGCCAAAAGGGTTTGGACACCGAGGTCCAATTAATTGTAATGGAATTAGAGCATCCAGATTTCCTAGGTGGCTTTAAAAACACAGCCCAATGGTGACAGTGAGCATGCAAGAGAGGAGTCTAACCCGGAAACTCCCTACTCACTTGAGTAATCCCACTGATGTCAGTGCTACAGAAGGCTGTAGCTGTCTAGCTCCACTTGTTTTCAGTGGGAGCTGGGATGACTCAGCGCCTCTGGTAATAGAATTACATTGGCATCAAAGCGGAGTAACACAGTGTTGAAGCAGGACCAGCCAAACCTCTAGTGTAACCCCAACTTTCAAAGTCATCCATTCAAACTACAAATTGAAAATACCACATTTTCCCTAAAGACCCTAGTCCATCATGCACTTTAGTCTTCCCCAAAAGCCTAAGATAATAGAAGTTTTAGTTGGATCATCCTCACATAGATTCCAGGAAATACCTGATATTTGTTGCACAACAATATTTCCCATGCAAGAAATTTCTTCTCCAGCTTTCTCAATCTTCACCGAGGCTAGCTGACATTACAGACTGGACTAACTAGCACATCAGCTGGGGAATAGCTTTACCAGCCAAGGAAGGGAAATAAAGCTCCAGACCCCTGTCTTCCTAAGGCCTGTTCCTCCATGATTGTTTACTGGCCACCAAAGAGTACCACAAACATAAAGCAACTCACTGGAAACACATGAGGCCAGCGGTCCTCAAAGTGTGGGTCATGACCCCAAACTGGGTGGCGACCCTATTTGGATTGGGTCAACAGGGCAGAAAGACCCAGCCCGGAGCTCTGGTGTTAGTGGTGGGGCTGAAACCCTAGCCCGCAGCTTCAGAGGCGGCGGTGAGGGGCTGAAGCATTTTTTAATTTAAAATATTAACTATTCCGAGGGCACTGGGGTCATGTAGTAATTTTTCTTGTCAGAATGGGGTCGCGGTGTAATGAAGTTTGAGAACCGCTGCACTAGGCAGTCATTGCCCATAGGCTTTTCTCACTTGAGTGAGTCAGAAAGGGAGAAGACACATCCTCCCTGTTAATTCCGTTTTGAGTCAGCTTCCCCTACCTTTTTATACTGCACCCAAGCAGCTGTATGACCTGCCAGGACCTGTTAACCTTTTACAGGCTACAGCACCTTGACTTTGTCACACTGCTCTTGTTCCCACAGGACCGGCATCTCAACACGGTGGAATATCACGTGCCCATCTCCGCAGGAGGAGTAGCAAACATATTTGATCTTCTGGAAACCAACAAAATCGCCTTCAAAATCAGGCACTTCTCAGTGAGTCAAACCACCCTAGAGGAGGTAAGAAATTCAGCATATGTTTCCGACATGAACTGATTACCAGACACATTGGACCACATATTGAAAGGGGTTTCGTTCCGCTCGCCTTTTGAGGGCACACGTCTGAACGTGCATTTTCTAGCACTTCTGTCTCCAGATGCATATGGTAGTGCTGGGAAAATGCACAAGCAAAGTTGCGCGAGACACACATGAAAACGTGGCACAAAGGATGTAGTGTGCCCTCAGTCACGCTGGTTCAGTAGTGTTGATTTCAGTGGGACTACATAGGTGTAAATTAAGGCAGAATTTCAACCCATGTTTTTCAGAGGTGAAGAGTGGTCTTGTGGTTAGGGGCCCAGATTGGTGGTTAGGGGCCCAGATTGGCAGTCAGGAGCTCTGGCTTCAGTACCTGGCCCTGCCATTGACTTCAGAAGTTATTCACTCTCTCTCTGTGCCTCATTTCCCTATCGGTAAAACAGGGATGATGATATTCCTTTTCCCCAGCTTTTGCTTGTCTATTTAGACTTCCAGCTGTTTATGGCTGCTCTTTTCTTAGTATGAACTAGATCTTCATCTGATGTAGGTTGCCATAGCTCCATGGACTTCAGTGAAGCTACGTCAACATATGCCAGCCAAGGATCTGCCTCTATATATTAATATAATGGGCCCCGATCTCAGTTGGGGCTTCTAGATTCTGCTGTAATACTCATTTTGTTTAGGATTATTTGTAACGCGGTGCCATAGTCACGTTCCCTCCATTTCCACTTCAAAACTGTTTTCACCAGTATACAAATATTGTAGGAAGAACCCAAGTTTAAGGGCTACTTTGAGTTATGCCTGCTAGGACCATCCCATTGGCAGGGAATAGCTGGAGCACTAGGCTCTGCAGTCATGCCCCCTGTGGTGTGGGGTGCAGTGGAGCTATCTAGTTTTTCTACCACCTGGGGATTCCCCTGTGACAGGTGAATCCTCAACTAATCTGATAGGGCAGCTGTCCAGCCCCTTTGTGCCACCAGAGTAGAGCAAAGTGAATGGATCTGGAAGCAAAACTATTACCCTGCAATCCTAGATACTATTCTGAAAGTGAATTGTGTGTGTAGATGTGTGTAATAGGGTGTGTGTGTATATAATGGAGGGGGGGTGTATATAATGTGTGTGTGTAGGATTGGGTGTGTACACACATATAAATATATAGGTAGATGTGTGTATATGTAAAATATGCGTTAAAGCTGGGCTTTGCAAAGCAGCCCAAGACATGTAAGTGCCCCAGTCCCATTTGGGACCTATGTCTCTCAGTCTCCTTTTGGAAATCCCATCCCAAACACAGAATCCCTCCCTCCCAGGGCTATGGTCCATGGGGGGGAGGCATTTTTGTCCATTTCTTGACTTATGTTTTTAGGTTTGTCACAT
The DNA here is from genome assembly GCA_037349315.1 of Chelydra serpentina. NCBI lineage: Eukaryota > Metazoa > Chordata > Testudines > Chelydridae > Chelydra > Chelydra serpentina. The sequence continues at coordinate 42,039,679 of JBAIAC010000029.1, read as the reverse complement.
AACCAATATTTTCCTTTAAACTTTTAGGTTTTCATCAACTTTGCCAAAGATCAGACTGGGGCTGACAACGCAGATGCGAGTACAGATGTAGACTCAGACCGCTCGGATACAAGTAGCCAAGATACAAACATAAGCGCCATCTGTTAAAGGGATATTGCGATGTTAAAAAAAAATCACATTTTTCTAAACAATGGGATTTTTTACTTATTTTGTTATTAGCAACCTGGTAAACATGTAAAACTGGCATTTCAGATTGGTCTTGCCTCAGTCTTACAGTTCTTGTTCTAGGTTTATTTTATATCTATATTGCGAAGTTGGTGACGTCTCCTGATACTTGCTGTTCAAATACTCTGGAAGCTCTTAGCCATTGGCTGCACCAAGAAGAGCAGTGGGTGATAGAGTGGAGCAGCTGCTCTGGAGTCAGGGACATAAGTGAGAAGAAGGACGGGACAGTCGTTCAGATGCTAGCTGGGATCTCAGGAAACCTGGGTTCAATTTCCTGCTTTGCCACAGACTTCCTGTGGGACCTTGAGCAAGTCACTTGAAATGTCAGTAAAATGGGGGGATAACAACAGTTCCCTGCCCCCCAGAGGTGTTGTGAGTCTAGATACATTAAAGATGGTGATACTCCAGCAATGGGGTCCATCTTAGATAGCTATGTAAAGCTTTTCTCTGTGTGTGGATATTGTCAGTATTAATACAGTTATTTAAAATCCATGCTTCCTGTTGTTTTTGTTTGGTTCTGTAGTTTGCACCAATTCTACACAGCCCCTAGTACAAATCTCCCGGTCCCAGGCAATTTTCCCCTCCCAATACTCCACAACTCAGCAAACCCAACAGCCTGGACCACAGGAAGCATTGTGCCTAGCAAAACTGCCCAGTCATACGCCAATTTAATCACCACCCCTCTGCCACCAACTGAGCCACATTAACCCAGCCTCTACCAGAACAACCAATCACCCCACCCCTGCAGAACTCCTCCAGGTTTATCCCTCACCGTCACCACACAGGGACAACGCCTCCTGGAGTACTTCCCAGCTGGAGTGCTGTACTTCACACTGCCAAGTGCTCTGTCTTCCCCTTTGGCCTGGGCAGTTCAGCGGTAGTCAGGGCCTGGCAGGGTTGTTTCTGCTAGGGTGAGAAATCAGTGCTGAGTCAGGTATATTCTTATTTATTTACACACACCCCTCCAAAAAAAACCCCACCTTACACAAAGTCCTGTTGATCTGAGTCCAGTAGAAACAAACAGCAGCAGGTTGTTTCCTTGCTCAGACATTCCTAAGTCTGCCTCTCCAGCGAGCTCAGTGCAGAAGCAGCCGTGTCTCTCTGCTTCCTCTTGGGGTCATGCCCACAAATCCTTCTGGCTTTGGCCTTTGCCACACACAGCCTGCTAATGATATCCTAGCCCCTGCATTTGCAAACAGAGAAACTCCTCCCTCCCACAGCTTAGCTCGGCTCTGCCATGCCACCTATTACGTTGGGTTATCTCCCAGTTGTCTGCAGCTATTATTACTCCATACAGGGGGCTGCATTGCTTCTTCCATTGAGCCTGTCATTGGCGGGATCTAAGACCCCGCTGATTGACAGCCATTAGCACCTTCCAGCAGAACAACAGGTTAAAACCCCCAGGATTGGAGCTCTCTGCTATTTTCCAAGAGTAGTTGGTGTTCAAATGAGGTCAGAGACTATTATACCTGTATTATTTATTTGTATTTCCACAGCATTGAGGAGCCCCAGCCAGGGACCAGATCCCATTGTGCTAAATGCTATACAAACACAGAACCAAAAGGTGGTCCCTGCCCGCTGCCCCTAACGAGCATACAACTGAAGTACTGGTGCTGTTGTAAGAAGGGGGATCCCCAATAAAGCTTCCATTGCAAAACGTGAAATGACGTGAATCTCGCTTGGTTTCAGGGTCACGTACAAAATTCAAACCAGAGAGGGGCTTGTTCAAACTCATTTTGGGCCAAGGGAAACTTTGGATGAGACCTGTGATGTAGTTTGCTTTGATCTTTAGGGAATGAGTTTCCCTAGTTCAAGTTTGATTTTGAGGCTTGTTGCAAAAATCATGCAGGGGCAGGTATTGTTAATAACTAGTGTGTTCAGGACCATGTTGTGGGCTTCAGCATGGTGTAGTTTAGTTGATCCAGAAAGGTCATTGTCTACCTTTGATCTTTGTGCAAACTTCCTGTTGACATCACTGGGAGTTCTGCTGTGTTTCAATGGTAGCAGCTGGCCCTCAATGTATACCCCAAGCCACTGATCATAATTAAAACAGGAATTCAGTCCTCTCTACAGAATGCACTTAACGCCCTTTGCTTAGAAGTACTGAAAATGCTGCCAAACATTCGTTGTGACTTTTATTTATTATTGTTGCCCCTGCTCTGTAAAAGGCTGCCTTTTCTTGTTCTCATGGCATGCATTATACAGATCCTGGATGAAAAAAAATATTAATTTTTTTAAAATATTTAAAAAAAAATAATAATAATTTAAAAAAAACAAACTCAGCGCCGCCCCCCTGCAGGTGCCGCCCCAAGCATGTGCTTGGACGGCTGGTACCTGGAGCCGGCCCTGTCTACAACCTGGTGGCTAAGGCACTCGTATGACGTGGGAGACCCATCCCCCTTCAAGTCCCAGCTCTGTCTGACGCACTCCCTGCTCTGCACCCATCATTACAGGCAGGTTTTCAAAAGAGCCCCTCTCCCATTGAGGCACCTAAAGAAGGGCAGCCGGCGGCGACACTTGTGGCCCAATGTCCAGAAGAGTTCAGCACCCAATGTGCATCCGGGAGGCCGAGCTCTGATTCTGGCGCCTGAATGGAAGTTAAGCTCTTCTGAGAAGCTGGCCCCCATTATGCCCTTTTGTTTGGTCTCTGAGGGAGAAGGAGCCATCTGAGTACCGCAGCTCATCAGCTCCCTGCGGGTGTGAGATGAACTCCGAGAGCCCGCTTTTCACCTCTGCTCTCGCACACATTATCTTTTCAGCCTTCATAATGCCAGCCGGTTTTTCAGAGAGTAAAGACAAAGAGCCCAGTTGAGTCCCCGTTGGATGGTGCGTGTGGCTTATACATGCTAATTAGAACGGCATGGTCCTCAACTGGGCTTAATTTGAGAATGCTCCTGAAAATTACAGAGGAAAGTGAAAACCAGTTATACACTACGGAACGGCTAAAATAGTCTGGGGCCAGGGAGTCAAGTAGGAATTTTATAATTAGTGATGTGGCGTTGTGAGACTGATTCAAATCAATTTCATAATTGGCAATGTGGAGTTAGAGACACTGGCTCAAATCTCTTTCCCGTCTCTGTTAAATGAAACACTTCGGGGAGCTGTTTATTTTGTGACATAACTCCAGGCTCAGACTTTGCAGACGAAGCTTCTGCTTTTAGCAGAGACATTAGATTCTGCTACCGAGTCTTCCGTCTTCCTGGATCCAAATGCAAGGCCTTTATCTGAGTGAGGCTGACTTCAGCAATGGGGTGAAATAGATGGCACCTGGGTGGTGAATTTGCTAAGTGAGGTTCATGCCAGCAAGGAGAACATCAACCAAAGGGAACCGTCCAATGAACATCTCTGACTTGCCTCTAGCTAGAATATAAAATCAAACTCTAGTGGGGTTTTTTGTTTGTTTGTTTATTTGCTTACTTGCTTGTTTAAGAAAACCTGGCTTTTGTGTCATTTCAGCATTTGGCTAACTTTGCTCACGCGAGTAGTTGGACAGACATGTCATTGGGACTTCATGTGTGTAAAATTACTCATTGGCAGGCGCAAGCAGGTAGCAACAAGTTCCCAACTCAGACCCCACTCCTGCAAACATGCGTGTGTGTAATTTTATTCAGGTGAATAATGCAATTGGCATTAATGGGATTGCTTATATGAATAAGATTACTCATGGGATAAACTGTTTGCCAGCTCAGAGCCTTAGTTGATAATACTATCGCCAAGATTTTCAAAAACGGTGCCTAAAGTTCAATGACTTATGTTCCTATGTAGGCCCCTAAAGAAGTCGCTGGGTTTTTCAAAGTACTGAGCAACCAGCAGGACCCTTTGAATTAAAAGGAGCTTCAGGCAGTTTATTTAGGCACCTAAAGAAAGATTTAGAAGCCTTATTTTATGCCCCCATTTAAAAAAATCTCAGTTGTTTAGCCTTCTGCCAGATCCCCAGCAAGTCTAAATTGACATTGCTCCACTAAAGTCAATTAATCCAGACCAATTTACACCATCAGAGGATTTGGCCCGAATTCGAGGTTTAAATACATAATAATTTGCAATACATTTTTTTATTAAATTAATAAAAAAGTTGACTTCAACTGATTCTTAGTATTAATACGTATAAAAACGTGGATTAGATAGGAAATGTAAAAATCGTTTGTCACATTTTTGCTTAACGCAGGCTAAAAAAATTACAGGAACAGTCTTCAGATGGTATAATTCAGCACAGTGCACCTGAGATCATTATGCTGATTTACACCAGCTGACGAGCTGACTCTAGGATTTTTTTATGAACAGAGAAAACTTTAAGCGTCTGCACTTAATAGAGGCAATAGGTTTCGTAAATGGGCTGCACAAGAAAAAAAGATCATTGGAAGGCAACTGAACACAGGATGATTTTTTATTTTTTTTTACTGGACAATAGCTGTGATCTTGTCATGTAGCAAAATACGGACAGAGTATTTAAAAGAAAGAGGGGGTGATGAACCGAGAAAGGACAAAACCCTAAATCCACTGGAATCCTTAGTCTACAATGGTTTTTAAATAAGAATTGCTGTAATTAATGTAGTTGGTTGAGAAGCATGTGGAAATGGGGAAGATGGCACTGAAACAGTGAGAACAACATGAGTATGAAAGAGCGGCTCCCTTAACTTACTGTTGTCTTTGCTTCTTATGAGGGTTGCCTACACAACTTCATGGATGAGAGAGGCTGGATCAGCCTATCCGCTACTAAAGTACGATACACACTCTGAATATTATCCTGGATGAATGGTATTCACCTGGGGCCTCATCTCAAGGCCACTGGCATTTAACTGCAGTTAGATACTTATGGTTGGCCCTTGCCAGCTGACTTTGCTCGCAGGGCTTGGGCTGCAGGACTGCTTAATTGTGGAGGAGATGTTCAGGCTCGGCCTCCAGGGACCTTCCTACCTCGCAGAGTACTTGAGCCTGGGCTCCAGCCCAATCCCCAAATATCTACACCACAATTAAACAGACCCTTAGCCCGAGTCAGCTGGCACAGGCCAGCTACGAGTGTCTAATTGCAGTGTAGATATACCCTACGGGAGTCTTTCCACTGGTTTTAGTATTCTTGGGATAGGCACTTAAGGTGTATCCCTGAGCAATGGGGGGCCTGATCTCACTCCCACTCAAGTCAATGGAAAGACAGAGGGAGTCAGATCAAACCATAGGCCAGTGTAGGGCATAGATCCCACCCTACTGTGTGGTGTGTAGACTGTCTGCTGGTCCCCCTGCCCAGTGGAGAATATCATCCTTATTCCTGTTCTCCTAAATCTGCAGAAATATATAGAATCTGATCATTCCCTAAGTGGGAATCACCCACCCAGTGGGGATGGAGAGGGTGGGTGTGGACAGGAAATGCTGCATGTTTCACACAGGGATTTTCCATCCCCTTAATATCCCTGTAACTCTGTAACATGTACTAGAGGGTTGACCTCTTAAACCGGAAGTTGCCTCAGAACTGCAGGCATCTTGGGAAGCCCACCAGAGGCCAGGGTCATCCATGTGACTTCCTCAGTGCTTCCCTCAAGGTAGCATCTGACCCATCCCCAGCTCTGGCCTGCCCCCTCCTGATTCACCCAATCACGTTGCTCTGGTAGAGGGACTGCCACTGCAGAAGTGGAGGACAGCACTGCAGAGCCAGCAGCCTCTTCGCCTTTCGCACCCTTCGCCTGGAATCACTAGGTCTGAGTCCCCTTTGCTCACAGACATGGAGGGGACAATCTAGCCCCTGGGTCTTTAATATGCAGCAAGTTTTTATAATGTGCAACAGCTGCATTTCATTCCTGTGTCTTATGATTTCTAATGAAGGCACAGATGCTTTAGACTGAAGTTTTCAAAGAAGCCTAATAAGAGCTTGTCTATATGGGGAAATTATCCAAAATTGTGCAACCAGCTATTCTTCAATAGCTCCCTGTGTGGACATGGTTATTATGGAATAGTAGTACCCCACGGGGAATTATTCTAGACTAGCTATGGTGCTTTAAATTTACCTTATTCCAGAGTAACTTCTCCTGGGTCGATAGGAGTTGGGCACCAAAATCTGGTTACATTTCAGTTGGATTTGGGTACCTAACTGAGGGCTTATCCACACTTGCAAGTTTTGTCACCAAAAACTGGCTTTTGGCGACAAAACAGCAACTACACTGCAAGGTCACTTTTTTCCGAAAAAACCCCTAGTTTTGGCAACAAAAAACTTCCACCCCCTGCAAGAGACTTTTGTCTTTTCCCCTCCCTTTATTGTTGACAAACAGCCAGTGTAGACACCACAGGTTTTTGTGGTTTTTTTATTGGCCTCCAGAAAGTATCCCACAATTCCCATGCTGCCACTCTGGTCAGCGGTTTGAACTCCGCTGCCCGGCAGCCAACCCGCCCCTCCCCCTTGCAAGCCCTGGGACTTTTAAGTCTCATTTCCTGCTTGCTGGCGTCCCAGAGGAGCTTCCTAGGTCAGCATGGCTGGCTATTGCAGCAAACACGCACCTGCTTGGACCACTGCTGAGTTGTTGGATCTGATCAGTATATGGGGAGAGGAGTCTGTTCAGTCGCACCTGCAAGTGACCCATAGGAATCAGGACACATATGGGCAAATTTCTCAAGGCTTGTGCGAAAAGGGCTATGATCCGGACACGCAGCAGTGCAGAGCGAAGATAAAAGAGCTGAGGCAGGAGTACCATAAGGCGCAGGAGGCGAACCATCACTGCGGTGGTGCACCTAAGACTTGCTGCTTCTATAAGGAGCTGAATGCTATCCTGAGTGGTGACCCCACCTCCATTGCTGATTGTCCCGTGGATACTTCGCATGCAGCTGAAAGAGGGGGTGACCTGGAGGCTGAGATTGTGGCTGAAGAGGTTGAGCTAGGCAAGGATGTGATGCTCCCAGCAGGGTCGCTCATTGGGGCAGGCAGCCAGGAACTTTTCTCCACTCCAGAAGTGCTCAGCAGGGAGCCGGAAGCAGATGAGACTCCGGGTAAGTTGCTGTGGCTTGTGTAGGGAATCGAAAAGTGGGAGGCAGGTTGTGTTTTCTGTGAGCTGGACGTTGCCCTGTGTAGCTAATCTGCATGGCCAAGCAGGGTGTCGATGGACATCGAGACCTGCAGGGAATCCTCCAGAGAGAGGCTCTGGAAAGTTTCCAAGAGGTACTTGTCAATCCTCTGCTGCAGATTCCAAGGGAATGCAGCCTTGTTAGTTCCCCATTGTAGGAAACTGTACCATGCCATTTAGCAATCCCTGGAGCTGGGACCAAAGCGGCACATAGCTGAGCTGCAGCTTTCTGTACAGGCCACTGTTCCTGAAGATGCGTGCGTCATGCACCTTTCCAAACCAGCCTGCACTGATGTCCGTGAAACGCCCCCGGTGATCCACAAGCGCCTGCAACGTGCAGAAGTATCCCTTCCTATTGATGTGTTCAGAGGCAAGGAGGTCTGGCGCTAAAATTGGAATGCGTGTGCCATCAATCACCCCGCCACAGTTAGGGAAACCCATCTCTGCAAAGCCATCCACTATTGCATGCACATTTCCCAGAGTCAGGGTCCTATGCAGCAGGATGTGATTTATTGCCCTCCACACTTGGAGTAATACAGCCCCTACAGTGGACTTTCCTACTCCACATTGATTTGCAACTGACCGGTAGCAGTCTGGATTCGCCAGCTTCCACACAGCGACTGCAACACGCTTCTCTACTGGAAGGGCAGCTCTCAATCTGGTGTCCTTGCGCCGCAGGTCGGGGGACAGCTCAGCGCATAGCTCCAGGAAGGTTGCTTTACGCATCCTAAAGTTCTGTACCCACTGGTCGTCATCCCACACCTGCATGACAATGCGATCCCGCCAATCAGTGCTTGTTTCCCTAGCCTAAAAGCGACGGTCTACCGTCTGCACCTGCTCTGTGAACGCACAACGCACTGATAAGTTGCTGCCGTCCATATCACACTCGGGTGCCTGCGATTCATCCTCTGCTAACTTTGCGAGTAACTGACAACAGCTAACAGTGCATAGGAGAGAAGTGCGGGATCCATCCTCTCTCACTGCAGATGCTGGCGCGCACTACAAAAGAATGACAGTTGGAAAAATGTCGTGAAAGGAAGCCAGAGACCTTTGGAGGGGTGGGACACAAAGCAGTGCATGATGGTACATTTTGCACATCCCAGGATGCACCACGCTCCGGTTCCGCATTCCCACAACACCTAGCGACAGACGGTGTCGCCGGGCACTGTGGGATACATACCCACAGTGCATTGCTCTTGCTGTCGACAAAGGTGTCCCAAATGTGGACACGATCTGTCGACAAAGGGAGCAAATGTAGACAGGCTTTGGTGACTTTGCTTTTGTCGATTTTTCCTTGGTGACATTAGTTCCATCGAAAAAACTTGCAAGTGTAGACAAGCCCTCAGTCTCCTTTGAAAATCTCAGCCTCTCTCTCTCTCCCTCCATGATGCTTAGAACTGGTAACTACAAGTTGTGACAAACAGAGTACTGTAAGTGACTGTTCTGATATAAATAAACAGTGAGAGGATCTGAATGTTTGGGCGGCTATGCTAGGATTCAACTGACAATTAAGCAAGAGGAAGCAGAGATGCTCTGGGGGGTAGGGTGGGAAGTGAGAGAAATGATCATCCAGCCTGAAAGACCCACACTTCAGCCTGGGCTAGGAATGTCTACCTAGATGTTAATGGCTTGTAGTCAGCGCAGGAGAGCTGCCCTTGGGTAAAACATGAATAATCTGTTTGGCTTAATTCACCAGCTGGATGCAGGCTGAGCACTTTTGAACTTGCTTGTGTCTCATAAATGCAGTCAGAAGGTAATGGGAGAGTTTCGCTGACTGACGTGGGCTTCTTTGGCTTCTATGACTGGGGATTGTGACCTGAATGGCAGGAGCCGGGGATTTGAGTCTGCAAGTGATTTTTTTCATATCCGTTAACCTTCAAAAAGAAAGTAAAAACCACCAACCTGTGGCAGAGTGGGGAATTCGTCTGTTCCATCTTGAATTCTGTGCAAGTTTATCGACTCTTTGAATAGATCTTTACCAAGCTGCATCCCCCATTTTGAATGTGCAGCCTCTTGCCTTCTCTATCGTCTGTTTGCCTCCAGGTTGGACTGAAATTCCAACAGGCTGGTGGCAAAACAAGAACAAAAGAGGGTCATTGACTTAAAGGGCTTGCCCACTGAAACGTAATGTAATATAGGCAATAAAATAACTCCTACCCAGGAGAGTTGGTTTGTCAGGGGAGACGAGATTGTCCTGGCAACCAAGTCACCTGAAATAGGTATCTGGTCACCATGGGAAACTGACCAGGGAGTCACTCGACAGAGGAGACTGGAAGGTTAAAAAAGAAGGAGCTGATTTATTTGGGGTCTTTGGCCATTTTCAGCATCTCAAGTGGATGGGAGCTTATGCAGCTTTTTAAGTCCAGGGAAACCCTCTTTCCCAAAGCTAGTCTGCAATTCAGATTTTCCCTCTCCTTTTCACAGGAGCCCCCAGCCCTCCTTCCCGTCGCTGGATTATCATTCCAACACTCCCTTTATTCCTACAGCTGCTTCCTCCCGGGTGTCTGTCCTGCCTGGACCCCATAGCTCTCTGCCACAGTCATTCCTGTTCCCCGTTGACTCAGCATAGAGACCAGCTGCCCTCTGTCAGGCCCCATCATGGCTGCTAATGAGGCCCAGGTGGGCTGGACCAATTGCCTCTGAAAGTAGCCACAGGAAGCATTTTGGTTTTTTGGGCCAGATCCTCAGCTGGTAGCATAGCAGCTGTAACTCCATTTGCACCAGCTGAGGGTCTGGCCCTTAGTGTTCCAAGCGATTTGTAGAGTCCCATGCTTGTGTTCACCAGCAGAGAATTCATAGATTCATAGCTTTTCAAGCCGGAAAGGACCAGTCAAGGACTCCTGCATGACACGGGCCAAAGAAATTGACCCAGTTATCCCTGAAAGCTTTCGTTCTTTTGTGAGTAGCAGGGGTACAATTGCTTTTCAACAAATGTTGCTATTATTATTATGGTAATGCCCGAAGGCTTGACTCAGATTGTGCCTGGCACTGTACAAATAGGCAGTAAGAGACAATCCGTGCCCCAAGGACCATGCAATCCAAATAGGCAAGCCAAACAAAAGATGGGACTGGAAGCAGAGAGGTGAAGTGACTTATGCACAGCTGCCCAGCCAGGAGCAGCACCCGGGGTCTCTGGATGTCCAGCCCAACGTCCTGTCTACTAGGTAGTATTTAGCTCGGCTAGAGACGGTGACTGAATTTTCAGATTCGTGTGAAAAAGGCGTTTGTCTTTTAGTGTGTCTATACCCAGCCCAAAAACCCCACGTCAGGAAGACAACATTTTAAATTATTTCAGCAGGAACATTCCCAAAATAGGTGTTGGCTGGAAAGCAAATTGCAAGGGAAAGTTACAGGATGAGAGTTTCAAGGATATCAATGAGGCTAGGAAGTTCCTGTCTTCCAGAGCATAATCAGCATCTGTGAGGTACATTATGAAAGTTGAAGAGTTTGAGTTGCTACACTTCAGTGGATGGCACCAGGGGCAAAGGTTTGCATGCTGGCTATCGATCACTAGTTCCCCTTGTCATTTTCAATGGGACAGTCTAGTTTTCCATGGATGGGGTTTTTGACTAGGCTTTTCAGAACTTATTGGGCCATTCTTTAGGACTATTGAATTCAACAGAGTTCTACCTGTTTACACCAGCTGAGGATCTGGCCCCTATTCAGATAACCACATCTGAAAATTGGGGCCTGTGTCCTAAGCTAAAGAGCTAAAATATAACTGAGCTGCTCTATAGCCATGTTTGTGTATATTTTTTATTGTTAGCGCCCTATCCTGCCATATTGAAATCAGTGGGAGTTTTGTCATTGGCTTCATGGAGCAGGATTGGACTGTTAGTGTCTGAGGCTTAGTGCATGTGACTATTGCAGCTGTCTGAAAAATGGGGGAAGGGTGTCCCAAAACTATTCAAAATATCAAAGTTGTTTCTGTTTTGCAGGGTTCAAAATGGACCCATTTTCCATTTTTTGTGACATTTTCTCATATAGTTTACCAAAATTGTTACCAAAAATATTTTTGCATTTTTTGTTAACCAAAACCTCAATTTTCAGAAAGAAAATTGGGGGGGGGGGGGGAGGAATTGTACAAAAAACATTTTTAATTTTTTTTGGAAATTCTCAGTTAAAAATGGCAGAAAATTTCATGCAACATGAACATTTTGATAACGTGGGTAATTTTTTTGCTAAAAGTTTCATTCTTGGGTAAAACACCATTTCCTTCATTTAAAAAAGTGTGCATGCCAAAAATTTCAACCCAGGTAGTGACTATGGGAGTTAGGTGCCTAAATACCTTTGAGGATCTGGGCCTTATGCACACAGGACCCTAAGTCACTTGAGCACTTTTGAAAACTTTACTCCATCTATTTAGGCTTTGCATAATTCAATTTTAGTGCTTTTATAATTTCAACAGAAAATATCAAAGTTTTTATTTGTAAGCATTTTATTCTATTTTTATCTATTTACATTTTTGCAGTTGTGGGAAATTATGGGGAGGTCAGATACCAGAGAGAAATCAGACTATACTTATTAATGACAGTAGACACTGAGATTCAACAAGTTAAAGCTTTATAACCAGTAAAATGCAGATTGTCAAAATATACAAAAGTAAATAGCCTTAAATCAAACTGTAATAAGTTCTCAAGCAACATTTTTTCTTTCTTTGCCTCTCTGTAAATTTCAATTATTATCGATGGGAATATTTTTGTCAGTATGTGTGTTTACTGTGAACTCAACGTTTACCGACATTTAGCGATAAAAATCTAATCTTTCTCAGCCTCCATACCTTTTAACACGTAGCAAATTATCAGCCAATTTATACCCCAGCTGGCTATGCAGGCAATCCACAGAAAACCCAGCGACAGGTGGTGTGTAAGGCAAAAAAGGGTTAGGACACACATCTGTTGGTGTCATAAGTCATTTGCTAGAAGCATCAGCAGGAAACAGTGTCCATATTGAAACAATTACAAAAATCCCAAATGCCAAACCAACGTCATGTACATGATGGTGTACAGAAAGGATTAATTACTGGGGCAGTACTAGCAGGGCTTCAGCTGTGACTCACAGGAGCAGAGAATCAATAAAACTTCTTGGGGAGGGGTCTAAAAATTAGAGATGATAATTTTCTAACACAAAATATACTACACCCTACTAGGGGTAATTCTAGACCAGCCTTCATTCTTATGGATTAAAAAAAACAACTTGGCATAGGGATGTAGTGGTTCTCCATCACTTGGAGTCTTCAAATCAAGAGTGGATGTCATTCTAAAAGCCATGCAGTAGCTCAGCCAGAAATTATGGTCTTGATACTGGAACCCCTGGGTGAAATGCTATGGTCTGTGTTACGCAGAAAGTCAGGCTGGATGATCAGAATGTCCCTGCAGCCCTAAGAGCTATGAATTGATGGATCAGGACAAACTCTTGCCATATACTACAGGTGACATTTTCAGAGGTGTTCAGTGTTGGCTATGATGAAACTCCCATTGCCTTCAATGGAAGGTAAGTTAGGTCAATGCTGAATGCTTTTGCCAATCCCATCCCAACCGCAAAGCCACACATAACCCAGGCCTTTTGGGCCCTTGCTCTGCTGGGTCCCATCCCAGACCATGCCTATTTTTGCCTCCATTTTTTGCCTTTCCCCTGCATCTTGAAAGATGAACTTGGACAACCCCACGAGCTCCCAAGCATCCCCCTCAAGGCATCCAAGTCCCATGCCAGCTGCCTAAATCCTCCTCAACCACTGTGGCTTGGGCTACAATTAAAATGTATATTGGCATAGCTATGTGGCTGAGGGATTTGAAACAACCACACCCCACCCACATAGCTAGGCCAATGAAACCCCCAGTGTAGATACAGCTATGTTGACAGAAGAAGGTTTAAGTCAGTATAGGTAACATCATGGAATTATAGAAATGTAGGGCTGGAAGAGTCCTTGAGAGGTCATCAAGTCCAGGTCCCCTGTGCTGAGACAGGACCAAGTGACCCTAGACCGTCCCTGACAGGTGTTTGTCCAACCTGTTCTTTAAAAATTCCAAAGCGGGGAGTTCCACAACCTCCCTTGGAAGCTTATTCCAGAGCATAACTGCCCTTGTAGTTTGAAAGTTTTTCCTAATGTCTAACCTAAATCTCCCTTGCTGAAGATTAAGCCCATTAATTCTTCTCCTACCACAAGTGGACATGGAGAACAATTGATCACAGTCCTCTCTATAACAGCCCTTAATGTATTATCCAGTCCCCATTCAGTCTTCTTTTCTCAAGACTAAACATGCCCCGTTTATTTAACCTTTCCTTACAGCTCAGGTTTTTTAAACCTTTTCTCATTTTTGTTGCTCTCTTCTGGACTCTCTCCAATTTGTCCACATCTTTCCTGAAGTGTGGGTCCCAGAATTGGACACTTTTACTCCAGCTGGGGCCTCACCAGTTCCGAGTAGAACAGCACAATTATCTCCTGTGTCTTACATGTGACACTCCGGTTAATACATACCGGAATATTAGCTTTTTTCACAACTGAATCTCATTGTTGACTCTCATTCAATTTGTGATCCACTCTAACCCCCAGATCTTTTCTGCAGTACTACCACCTGGCCAGTTATTCCCCATTTTGTAGTTGTGTATTTGATTTTTCCTTCCTAAGTATAGTACTTTGCACTTAACTTTATTGAATTTCATCTTGTTGAATTTAGACCAATTCTCCAGTTTATCAAGGTTGTTTGGAATTGGAATTCTGTCCTCCAAAGTGCTTGTAACTCCTTCCAGCTTGGTGCATATGTAAATTGTATAAGCATACTTTCTACTCCATTATCCAAGGCATTCATGAAAATATTGAATAGTACCGGATCCAGGACTGATTTGTTCTTGACGATTCCAAGTTGGCTGTTTCTTATAACTCTATAGCCTCTCTAAGTGCTTTCAAATTGATTGTTCAATAATTTGTTCCAGTATTTGTCCAGGTATCAAAGTTAGGCTGGCTGGTCTGTAACTCCTCAGGTCCTCTTTGTTCACCTTTTAAAAAATAGATACTATGTTTACCCTTCCCCAGTCCTCTGGGATCTCTCCTATCCTCCAGGAGTTCTCAAAGATAATTGCTAATGGTTCTGAGATTGCTTCAGCTTGTACCCTAGGATGAATTTCATCAGGCTGTGCCAACTTGAATACATCTAACTTATAGAAATAGTCTTTTACCTGTTCTTTCCCTATTCTGACTTGTGTTCAGCAGGGCCAGCTCTAGGTTTTTTGCCGCCCCCAAGCAAAAAAATTTTTGGCCGCCCCCCCCCCATTTTTTCCAAGCCCCCCCGCCCCAACTCCACCCCTTCCCTGCCCCCCATTCCAACCCCTTCCCCAAATCCCTGGCCCCGCCTCCTCCCCCCGGCGTGCCGCATTTCCCCTCCTACCCCTCCCTCCCAGGCTTACTGCACGAAACACCTGGAAGGGAGGGGGGAGAAGCGGAGCGGCGGTGCGCTCGGGGGAGCCAGTGGATCAGAGGTGAGCTAGGGTGGGGGGGGGCACGGGGAGGGCCACAGGAAGTAACTCTGGCGGGGAGGCAGAGGAACCACTCCCTGCTCCAGCTCACCTCTGCTCCACCGCCGCCTCCTCCCCCGAGCGTGCCACTGCTCTGCTTCTCCCCCCTCCCTTCTTCCCAGGCTTGCTGCACGAAACAGGAGTTTCGCAGCAAGCCTGGGAGGGAGGGGGAGAAGCAGAGTGGCGGCGGCACATCCAGGGGAGGAGGCGGAGCAGAGGCGGAGGTGAGCTGGGGTGGGCGGGGCGCAGGGAGCTGCCGGTGGGTGCAGAGCACCCACCAATTTTTCCCTGTGGGTGCTCCATCTCCGGAGCACCCACAGAGTCGGTGCCTATGCTGCCCCTGGAAATGTGCTGCCCCAAGCACGTGCTTGCTTTGCTGGTGCCTAGAGTCGGCCCTGGTGTTCAGTCCCCCTTGTTGTTAATATTCTGTTGAGTATCTTGTCACCTTTAACCGTTTTAGTGACAGTGAGGTGGAGGTGGTTTTACTATGCCGGCAGAAAACCTCTTTCTGTCTTTGTGCACTGCATCTACAACACGAGGCTATGCTGGCAGAGACTCTATTGTGTAGGCGGAGCCTTAATGATGACTGATAACCTGCTTCTCCCACTACAGCTGACAAAACTCTTCTGACCTGGTGAAACGTAGCCAATTCTGCCTGCAGCTGCCTAACTTTCTCCCTTGAGATGGTGCTACTGGAGTTGCAGAAGTCTGCCTGATACATTTAGTTTGCAGAGGACACACAAAACCTAGAGCTGGCCATGCAGAGGAAAACTTAATTCAGTTTACTGGTAGGACGTGTAAGAAAAACATGTAAGTGTATGTGCTGTCATAGGACCTCTCTTTTGCTAGTGAATGGGGCAATTAGTTAAAATTTTCAGAGCTGACATGGGGACTTAGCCTCACAGGAATGTGGGGGCTAATCTGCTAGTCAGCTCTGAAAATCTCAGCCACTGGCCACTAACTAAAGCTATTGAAGAAGTAAGCAATAGACATGTTTGTAGCTGATGGCGTTCTTTGGCTTGCTATCCCTACACAGAGCACAAACTAAAAAACAAGCCACAGAGGAAGTGGAATTTGACTAATTCAGACCAGCTGGAAAGGAGTGTAACCTCTTCATAAACCCTCTCTTGACCTCTCAACCCATCAGAACAGGCCAGGAGACTAAGGAGGGAAAAAAAGGAGTTGAATGCTAGGTACCATGGACAGCGCTGTGGCTCCTCCTAACTACGCAGCTTCAAAAAGACACTGAAAAATTATTCACTTGCAGTGGAAGATCAGATTTTTGCCCGAAATGCGATCGAGTACCTATCCAAAGAGAGGCGGGATAGTCTAGTGGTGAAAGAGCGGGTGCAGGAGTGAGCATTCCCAATTCAATTCCCAACTCGGGCAAAATCCCGTAGTGACTTCTGGCCGATCCCTCTATGCCTCAGCTCCTCATATGTAACAACGGGGGTGACGATATTCCCTTCCTCCTAACCTCTTTGTTTACTTGGATTCTGGGCTCTTCGAAGCAGTGACCGTCTCTGACTGTGTTTGCACAGTGCCTAGCACAACAGGGCTCGGATTACATTTGGGGCCCACCTCTGCCAGTGAAACATGAATAATAATGGAAGCTGAATTTTGGTGCCTTCCTACCAATTCGTGCACTTTAGTGCAGCAACTGAGTCGCAACAGAAGAAACAGCAAAGTGGAAGTCCGGAAGCTCTTCAACTAGCGGGGGACCTTTCTGAATCGCTAAGAAAACCAAAAAAAATGCATCCTTTAAGTACAGCTTGTGTTCCACAGAACATGGGTTTCATTTAGATTTTGAGGCATCATAGTTACAGCATTAACTTCAAGGCCATGCCACAGCAATATGGGTTATGTATTTACCGGTCTTCCTTTCCAGGCAGTCTTATTTATCTCCTAGCCAGCTGTACCACACGCCTCTTTGATTTTTTGGAGTTACGAATAATGTCTTTCTGATAAGGAAAACAACAAGGAGTCCGGTGGCACCTTAAAGACTAACATTTATTTGGGCATAAGCTTTCGTGTGTAAAAAACCCACTTCTTCAGATGCATGGAGGCCAACTCCAACACTTGGGCAGGTTTGTTTTCCTCCTCCAGTATAGCCTGTATGATGTTTCAGTAGCACTCGCTATCACTACTTACTCTATTCTGACAGTCAAGATACTGACTCATGTGGTAAAAGAACAAAATGGCATCACATTTCAATCACTGGTGTGGCAGGATGGTGGGTGCCTACCTTCACCTGTAACCCCGTCAATAGTTTGGGACGGTGCCTCAGCTATGTTGGAGTAGCACCTGAGGAAGGAAGGAGGTCACGATGGGTAAATTTTGGTTTTCATGTAGGCCTAGTATCTATTGTGACGTTGCACCCCATAATGCTTTACAGAAATATGCTTATGAATGTAAATATAACATAACTGGAATATGTTTTATGCTAGATATGTCATTTAACATATCTCTGCAAAGGTTATGATCTACTGGATATATTCATCCTATTTGTATACATGTAATATTTTTGTATGCGAAGTTATGAATATTGGGTATGTACTTGTTTGATTTTAAGTAGCCTCAGTGAAGCATTTGGTCAGCTTCTTGAGAAAAGACCATTCTCAGTAAGTGCCCAATCAAGAAATACTTAAGCTGACAATGAACTCTGAGAAACACCAATCCACATCTGAGCTTTCCTGGGAATGTGGCATCGGCCTGTAAAGAATTGAGTCATGCATGGACATGTGACTTGCCCATGTGACTTCAAAACTCCATCTTGTAGCTGGATTCTGCATAGGAGAGAAAAAGGTGTTTCCACCCACAAGAGAGAGACTATATAAGCCCCTGGAAAAACCCCTCCATTTTGTCTTCAATTGGCTCAAGAGGTAGCCTTTCCACCCCAAAAGGATGCCTGAAAGAAACTGGAACAAAGATAATAGCTACAGGAGTGTGAGTGATTGCTGGACCCAGACTAGAAGGAGGCTAGTCTGTCAAAGAAGCTTCTCTGAGGGTGAGATTTACATGCATTTAGTTTCCTACTGTATTAGGCTTAGACTTGCGTGTTTTATTTTATTTTGTTTGGTGATTTACTTTGTTCTGTCTGTTATTACTTGAAACCACTTAAATCCTACTTTTGTATTTAATAAAATCACTTTTTACTTATTAATTAACCCAGAGTCTGTATTAATACCTGGGGAGAGAGTAGGGTGACCAGACAGCAAGTGTGAAAAATCGGGACGGGGGTGGGGGGTAATAGGAGCCTATATAAGAAAAAGACCCAAAAATCGGGACTGTCCCTATAAAATCGGGACATCTGGTCACCCTAGGAGAGAGTGGGGGCGGCAAAAATCTGTATAAGCTTTATACAGGGTAAAACAGATTTCTTTGGGGTTTGGACTCCATTGGGAGCTGGGTATCTGAGTGCTGGAGACAGGAGCACTTCTTAAGCTGTTTTTAGTTAAGCCTGCAGCTTGTGGGAGACGTGGTTCAGACTTGGCACTGTGTTTGCAGCAGGCAAGTGTGTGTGGCTCAAACAAGGCAAGGTACTGAAGTCCCAAGCTGGCAGGGAAAACGGGCTCAGAGGTAGTCTCAGCACATCAGGTGGCAGTTCCCAAGGGGGTCTCTGTGACCCAACCTGTCACACCTATCTTAGATACTTATGTGGCCCCCAATACCACAGTATCAAAGAGCCTCAAAAACTCTAATGTATTTATTTTCACAGTCATGTAAGGTAGGGAAATACTATACCCCCCTTTTACATGTGGGGAACTGAGGCGCAAAAAGTAAGGGCTTGTCTACACTAACAATGGGTTTGCAGTAAGCTGAGGTATGAATCTCCCACCTCCCCTGAGCCTGCTGCACACTAACTGTCTGTGTGGGCCCTGCTGACGCTTATTAACAGCAGGTTACTGTGCTTTGATCTAGTCCTCTTTGAGATGGGGCTAGAATAGATCAAAGTGCATTAACAATCTATTAATGCGCATTGGCAGGGACCACACAGTTAGTCCACAGCAAGCTAGTGAGGGGTAGATTCGGACCCCAGCTTGCCGTGATCTCCATGTTCATGTAGACAAGCCCATTGTGACTTGCCCAGGGCCATACAGGCAACCTGTGTCAGAGCAGGAAATGTAGGCGAGATCTCCCATGGCCCTAGGTTAGCACTAGAGCTGGTCAGAAAAATCTGGACAAAACATTATTTTGTCTGCATTTGCTGATTCAGCAAAATTGACATGTTTTGGGAAGACGGTTAGAGTTCATTGAAATTCTGATGGAACCCAGGCAGGTCGCTGGGGAGCCCTGGCTTCCAGGGTCCAGAGCTCTGGGGCAGACTGCCATACGAACTGCCCCAGTGCCGCAAACCCCAGGACTTCCAGGGTCCTTGGCTTCTGAGCAGCCCCACCAGGAAGACTGTCCTGGTGCTGGGAACCCCAGGACTTCCAGGGTCTGTGATCTCAGGGGAGCTTGCCTATGGACTACCCCAGAGCCAGGGCTCCATTCCCTTTCACAGAGAATTTCAAAATTGGAGGCTTTTGTTCCTAATCAGAATGGAACCGAAAAGCTCCATGAAGCTTCCATCTTTCTCCAGCCAGCTCCAGCTAGTAATACCCTAACAACTGGATCATCTTTCCTCTCATTTGGAGCTTGTTTGCCTTCTGGGACCAGACTGACAGCTGCACCAAATTGGACACAATGTGGCAGAGGAGAGTTGTGGGGAAAGGTGGCTATAAGCAAACTTTCCACACACCCCTTGATGCTGGACCGGCTAGAGGCTAGCTCGGGAGGTAATTCAGACAACCAAAGGGGACCACTGGAAGTAATTGTGCCTCTGTGAGGCATAGTGGCTCACGGTGCTCTAATTGGCATTGTCCTACATTACATAGGTTGTGGTGGCTGATGAGCATTGAAGTTACTATCAAGCCTGGGTCTTAATGGCATAACAGACCCTTGCAATTAGAAAGTTAGAATTTCCAGACAAAAGGGGACAAACAAAATGAAAACCAAATCGCCGGGTACATTTGTATTCCTCCGTTAGCTATATTAGAGCTAATTCAGTGTATAAATTAGAATTCAGTCATCGGAGACTTTCTCACCAAGGATTTACAGTGTTGCCTGAAAATACAGGAAAAAGGAAAGCTTAACTTTCCTTTGAAATTTGTAATGGTAGAACTGCAGAACTGAACTGAATATACTGTAAATAAGGATCATTAATCATAAGCAAAGCAGTCTGTGTTTGCTATTATTTACTGAAACAACATAAATCATGAGCGGTTGCTTTGGTATTAATTTGGCTTTAGTATGTAATTCGGTAGGAAAAAAAACCATTCTTACCTGTAAATACATAGAGATGTGGGTAGGGATTTTTTTTTAGTGTTCTCTTGCTAGCAACTGAGTCAGGAAAAAAGTTTTAGCAACATAAAAGTGTTTGTATTACAATTTTCCCGACCTACTCACAGACGTAGGGAATGATGGTCTTGGGGTTAAGGCACTAATCTGGAAGAGCTGGATTTAATGCCTGGCTGTGCCACTGGTGTTTTGTGTGAGTTTAGGTAAGTCAGTTAGTATATGTCAGTGGCCCAGGAGTATATCTCCCTATTGCAAACGGGTGCTAGGAGGCTACGTTATTAAAGTTTGAGGTGCTCATATACCGGGGGAGGGGGCCATATGGATACATAGATGTGATTTAAAAAGTGAGGGTATAGTAAACCCTGAATATTACATTCATACTTTGAGAGCAAATTCTGAAATGTTTAGCCCATCCTCTACCTAGTTTTTCTTCTCCCCAGTGCAGCTCATGAAGCAAGCCTAGAAATAGCTACTAGTTGCCAGGAGCCCTATAATACTCCCTCCGCTTTCTCTGGGGCGTAGGAAACCCAGGCAGCAGCAATGAGTCCCTGGATTGCTCCCCACCAGATTGGCTCAGTGGCTGAGAAAGTATCATAAGGGCTTATTCACTTCTAAGAAGAGACCCACTTTAATAAGTAGGACTCCATTTATCTGCCTCTCAGTGCTATTCTGTAATGCCTGCAATCAGAGCATAGGAATTGCCAAACCGGATCAGACTGGTGGTCCATCTAGTCCAGTATCCTGTCTCTGACTGGCTGGCCAACCCCAGCTGCTTCAGCCAAAGGTGCAAGAAACCCTGCAATAGGTTCTTATGGAATAACCTGCACTCAGGGATGCTTCTTTCCTAACAGAAGCGACAAAGGGTCCTGTGGCACCTTATAGACTAACAGAGGTATTGAAGCATAAGCTTTCGTGGGTGAATACCCACTTCTTCGGATGCAAGCAGTGGAAATGTCCAGAGGCAGATATAAATGTGCAGGGAAGATCTAGCCTGAATCTTCCCTGCACATTTATATCTGCCTCTGGACATTTCCACTGCTTGCATCCGAAGAAGTGGGTATTCACCCACGAAAGCTTATGCTTCAATACCTCTGTTAGTCTATAAGGTGCCACAGGACCCTTAGTCTGGATCTGTAGAATCGACAAACACGGCTACCCCTCTGATACTCTTTCCTAAAACACGTGCATTAGAGGCTGGCTTATGTCCAGAAGCATGAAGGATTTAAATCCCTTCTAAAATTCTTGGTTTCTTTCCAATCCAGACTCTGGATGCTCTCATTTTCCATACAAATATCTGCTCCTTCTTGTAAATCCTGCTAAGCTCACACGTGGCAATGAGTCCCACAGCCCAATTGAGTGTTGTACGAAAAATCATTTTCTCTGATCAGTTTTAAATTTGCTGCCTCTGCCGTCATAGTCAGGGCTGGATTACCCAATAGGCAGACTAAGCACGTGCTTAGGGCACCAGCAAAGCAGGGGGCACCAAAAAAAATGAGATTTTTTTTTTAAAAAATTGATATTTGATATTTCAAAAAAAGCATCGAAGTAGTCATCATGGGAAAAATCAGAACTTTGTTAGACTTCCTTACACTCCACTACACACTCTTCCTCTGTTTTTCTGTTCTCTTTTTATTACTTATCCCCATCTAAACCAGGGGGCGTCCTATTAACATAGATCAAAATAATTCTGCAGATGGATTTAGTGACTGGCAGAATACTGTTTTAATTGAACAACATGAAAATAGCACTACTCACAGAGATTCATTGTTGACATATTTAAATCAAAGACAGGGCTTTGGATTGACACAAAAATTGGAAGAACAAATTAAAGGGGAGCGTGAATACTGGCAACATGTCTTGCAGCGTGTTATAGCTGTTATTCAAACATTAATTGAACGTGGTCTGCCTTTCCGGGGATCAAATGACACGTTTGGATCATAGCAGAATGGAAATTTCTTGGGATTGTTGGAGCTTGTGGCTCAGTTTGACCCATTTTTAGCAGGCCATATCTCAAAATATGGGAATGCTGGCAAAGGTAACCCATCATACTTATCCAAAACAATATGTGATGAACTCATTGGTCTAATGAGTGACAAAATTTATTCAGCTATTGTGGATGAAATAAGTACTGCTGGGTACTTCAGTTTATCTGTCGACTCTACACCTGATCTTTCACATATTGATCAATTGAGTATTGTACTAAGATAGGTCTCCCCCACAGACGGAAAACCAGTTGAACGATTTATAACATTCCTCAATTTGAAAAGCCACACTGGTGAAGAAATGGCAAATCAAGTACTGCATTATCTGTGCCAAGTTTGCAAAATAGATTTCTCAAAGTGCAGAGGTCAATCTTATGACAACGCTGCCAACATGTCAGGGCATTATCAAGGAATGCAGAAAAAGCTTGTAGAACAGAACAAATATGCCATGTGCTACGCACTCTCTCAATCTTGTTGGCCACAGTGCTGTTGATTGTTGTCTGGTGGCACTACGTTTTTTCTCAACAGTCCAGTTACTTTATACATTTTTCTCTGCCTCAACACACCGATGAGCAGTTCTTAAAACATATTTGGGAAATGAGCGTGTGTTGAAATCTCTTTCTAATACTCGCTGGAAGGCACATGCAGTGGCAACAAGTGCAATTCTGGAGTCCTACTCAAAGGTTGTGGATGCATTAGAAAGTATAGCTGAAGACCAATCACAAAAGGGAGAAACTATACGAGAGGCAGAAAACATTGCAAACAAGATGCAAGAACTAGAGTTTGTATTCATGTTGACCATGTGGAATGAAATTTGACAACACTTTTACCACCCAAGCCAAGCTCTCCAAGAAAAAGAATTGGATTTGAAAACATGTGCAGACCACTGTCAATCATTAGCAGACCACTTACACACTTTGAGGAATGATTTTGAAAGATTTGAAGACATATCAAAAGATATCTTGCCTGATACTAACTACAAAGAAGCCCAGTCCCGCAAGCGAATCAGGAAAAAACAAGCAAATGATAGCAATGCAACAGAAACAGCATTGAATCCTAGAGACAAATTTCGCGTATCTATTTACTATGCTATAATTGATACACTTGAAGCTCATATGAAGAGGAGAGGTGAAGTGTACAAAGAAGTATCAAGTAGATTTTCTTTTCTAAACGATATGGACTTATCTGATGAACAGTATTCACAAGGTTCCCAAAAGCTAGTTGACTCATACCCTGTTGACTTGAACATGAATCTCTGTGGAGAAGTACGGCAGTTCCACTGCTGTATGCGCACAAAGTTTAATGAAACAGAAAAAATGAAATTCAGTCACATTGATCTTCATGACACAATATTGAAAGACAGAATACAATGTGTATTTCCAAATGTAGAGATCGCAATACGTATTTTTCTAACATTGATGATTACTAACTGCTCCGCAGAACGCTCTCTTTCTCAGATGAAAAGAATAAAAAACCCTCAGAGAACAACAATGTGTCAGGACAGACTTGATTCGCTTTCCCTATTGTGTATGGAAGCGGACATGCTTCGTCGAGTCAGCTTCGATGA
Organism: Chelydra serpentina; assembly: GCA_037349315.1. Taxonomy (NCBI): domain Eukaryota; kingdom Metazoa; phylum Chordata; order Testudines; family Chelydridae; genus Chelydra; species Chelydra serpentina. Next base: position 42,016,010 of record JBAIAC010000029.1, on the reverse strand, counting down.
ACTTATCCAGAATTTTGCAATCAGAAAATCTAGAAAGAAGCTGTTTTAATTTCAGCATACATGTAAGTTTTGAGTCATTTCAAAAAATAAAATTTTATTTTACGGTATAGTATTGTTTTTATTTTGAATTACATATGAGGGGGCACCATAATATTTTCAGTGCTTAGGGCCTCTAAAGGTCTTAATCCGGCCCTGGTCATTTTCATTGCCTCAGGCCTGGGAACAAAGGCAAGGGCCCGGCTGGCACATTCTAAACATTTATCTCCCATTAAAATAGGGATTTCATTTACTTAACATATAACATTTGTGGATTAGTCATGTTTTTGGTGTTTAAATAGCGGTGAGAGGCTCCCTTAATTAATGGGTTGCCAGAGCCTGCTGCTCCCCCATTGAAGTCTGTGCGTCGGTTCTCAATTCCCATGCATTCCCGATCATAATTCAAGTAGCAAACAGGAATTTTAGAAGCATCTGTGCAGAAACGAGGGTCATGCTGCTTTTGCGGGGGGATAATTCAGTGCATGGGGAAATCACAAGCAAGAATAAATGTTCCTTTCTAGTACCTTTCTTTGTACTAATCAGGACCTTTGGGAAGCAATAAAAATAGGATGGGCTACCAAACTACTGCTTGTGACCTTATCCTGAAGGCTGCATCTGTGTGAGATGGCACTGCCAGAAAACAGTGCTTTATGGATGAGTTAATGCTGCTCCAAGTTTCTGGAGCACAGAATTTCAGCAGCAATGCTTCCTCTTTCATCTGTCGAAAAAGGCAGCACAAACCTTGGGGGGGGGGGTCATTCTAATTTGAATGAAAGGATCATTAATTCCTGCATGCTTTATATGCTTCAGGAATACACACTTTCATCCCTCTTGCTTTATGTTTTTTCCTTGACCCGGCTCTGACCAGCATATCCAAAAGAGCTGGGCCGACTGAAGATTTGGTCCACAGGGTGAAATTCTGCCCTGGGATGTGTGCACACAATAGGTTGAAGCCTTTGGGTGAACTTCTGGCCTCATCCAACCCCCAAAGGATTTTTGCCATTGCCTCCAATGGGGCCAGGACTTCACAGTATTGGAAGAGCAAACATATGGCAGTCAGAATTTGCATCCCCCTGTATTCCTAATTTCTTTAATTCTATCTGGACAGATTTTCCCTGCTCCAGTTAATGTAGCTCAAATTGTTCAAATTATAGCAACAAAAAGTAGTGAAGGTTTCTTATTAACATGTAACACCAAATTTATCTTTGGAATCAACCCCACAGCTGTGCTCACCATCGTCTTACCTTGATGAATCTGAAGGGACTGATCTCTGATTGACAGTATAAAGATCATTGACCTGCTTACAGCACATATGGCAATCAAAAGGCTGGAACTTGAAAGGGGCAGACTGCAGTACATGTTCAAAAGCAGGCATACTGGAAAAAAGGCAGTTAAATCTTCACCAAGGCATCCTATCTGTCTAAGAGGAAGTTTAATGTATTTAGAGTTTTTAAAAAGCTTACAATGTGCAGAGTATGATTATTATGTATTTGAATTATCGTAGCTACGAGCAGCCCAGTCATGGACCAGAACCCAATTGTGCTAGTCATTGTACAAACACAGGACAAAACACTATTATAGTTATTTATTACTTGAATTATGATAGTGCTGGGTGCTGTATAAACATATAGCAAGAGACTATCCCTGCTCCAAGGAGAGTATGATCTAAATAGACAGGACAAATGATGGGAGAGAAAACAGAAGGGAAGTGACTTGGCCAATGTCACACAGTAGGTCAGTGGCAGAGTCAGAAACAGAGCACATACCTCCTAGATCCTACTCCAGTGCCATATCACACTGCCTTTCTCGGGGCTGATTCATAGGTCCATGTACCCCTCCTTAGTTAGACTCTATTAAGACCACTTGTGATGTTGTTGACTACAATTGGTTAGGAAATTATTTTTTTCCTCACAAATTTTTTCCCTTGAAATGTTTTGGGGGGTTTAATTGAAAAACGAACTTCTAAAAACACGTTTTGTTTATTTTTCCAACCCCTCCCCCCAAAAATTGTCCATGAAAAAAGAAAATTACTGGTGAAGATTTCCAGTCCATTTAAAAGCCATTTTCCTTTGGAAAAACATTCTGACAGACAGTTTCCTACCAGCTCTATTGTTGACACCTAGATCGTTTTGAAAACCTTCTTGTAGAACGTTTGGGTGTGGAGAGGTCCCAGCTGGTTACTAGTGGAGTTCCTCGGGGATCAATTTTGGGACCAATCTTATTTAACATTTTTATTAATGACCTAGGCACAAAAATTGGAAGTGTACTAATAAAATGTACAGCTGACACAAAGTTGGGAAGTATTGCCAATATGGAGGAGGATTAGAATATCATACAAGAAGATCTGGACAACCTTGAAAACTGGAGTAATAGACATGGGATGAAATTTAACAGTGCAAAGTGAAAGGTGGTATAAGCTGGGGACTTATCAGTTGGAAGTGACAGAGGAGGACAAAGAGCAGGGTTGATTGGTTGATCACAGAATTACTATGAGCCACCAATGTGATACAGCCATGGAAAAAGGCTAATGTGATCCTAGCATGCATCAGGGGAGGTATTTCCAGTAGAGATAGGGAAGTATTAGTACTGCTATACAAGGCACTGGTGAGACCTCATCTGGAATAGTCTGTGCAATTCTGGTCTCCCATGTTCAAGAAGGATGAATTCAAACTGGAACAGGCACAGAGAAGGGCTACTAGGATGATCCGAGGAATGGAAAACCTACCTTACGAGAGGTGATTCAAAGAGGTTGGCTTGTTTAGCCTAACCAAACAAAGGCCGAGGGCAGATATGATTGCTCTCTATAAATATGAGAGGGATAAATACAAGGGAGGGAGAGGAGTTATTTAAGTTAAGGGCCACTATTGACACAAGAACAAATGGATATAAACTGACCATCAGCAAGTTTAGGCTTGAAATTAGACAAAGGTTTCTAGCCAACAGAGGAGTGAAGTTCTGGAACAGCCTTCCAAGGGGAGCAGTAGGGGCAAAAACACCTAACGGGCTTCAAGAGTGAGCTTGATAAGTTTATGATAAGTTTAAGTTTGGGGGGGAGGGATAGCTCAGTGGTTTGAGCACTGGCCTACTAAACCCAGGGTTGTGAGTTCAATCCTTGAGGGGGCCATTTAGGGATCTGGGGCAAAAATCTGTCAGGGGACAGTACTTGGTCCTGCTAGTGAAGGCAGGGGACTGGACTCAATGACCTTTCAAGGTCCTTCCAGTTCTAGTAGTTTGGCATATCTCCATTTATAAATATGAAGGGAATGATATGATGAGATTGTCTACAATGGCATGTAGCTGATCTGCGACTGCTAGTAGCAAATATCCCTAACAGTTGGTAATGGGACACTAGATAGGGAGGGCTCTGAGTTACTACAGAGAATTCTTTCCCAGGTGTCCGGCTGAAATGCTCAGGGTCCAACTGACCGCCATATTTTCCCAAATTGCCAGAGACCCTGGGTTGTTGTTTTTTTGCCTTCCTCTGCAGCATGAGGCACGGGGTCACTTACAGGTTTAAACTAGCGTAAATGGTGGGTTGTCTGTAACTTGGAGTCTTTAAATCATGATTTGAGTCCTTCAGTAACTCAGCCAGAGGATAGAAGTCTATTACGGGGGGCGAGGCAGGGTCTGTGGCCTACAATGTGCAGGAGGTTAGACTAGATGACTATAATTTTCTCTTCTGGCCTTAAAGTCTATGAGTCTAAGACAACAGAAAGGAACTCCCCTTTCCCCCAAACAGCTGAATTATAGCCCTGTAATGGGTTTAGTTTGTACACCAGGCCTCCTATGGGTGGACTAATTTCAACCCACAGCCAAAGCCCTAAGAGCTCCCAGACATTACTCTAGTATTTTCACAAGCATCTTAGTAACGTCATGCCTTTCGGGCTAGTGTAGAAACCTAAGATGATTTGACTCATAATTGGTTCAGGCCCACTAGAACAGCAAATTTTGAATATTGAGGGATTTGATCCCAAAAGGAAATTAAATAAAGTCTCTTACACTCTTCGTCTAAGCAGCAGAGTCAGCATCAAATTATTAGTCTACTCTCAACAGCAGGAACATCTGCTGGAGTTAGACATGGCATTTTTAATTAAAGTCAGCAGCAAAGATGCTCGTGGTTCATCAGTTCTGCTTTCACTGTATGAATCGCTAAATCCAAAGGGCACGTCTACAAAGGATTTTGTCCGCGTGCACTCTCTGAAACCGAAATAGAAAACTAGCACATTAAAAAGTGACTAAAATGACAGATTATTTGCATCTGCAACCATGGGTTCAATCACTCATTGAAACCACTCTATACAGATGGGAGAATCCCAAACTAATTTAAGATCTTTGAGATATTTATGAGATTCATCTTTTGGTTCAGTGCTGGTTTTTCCTTCTTTCAGTGGATATAGGAGGGGCAAGAGGAGAGATTTCCCACAACAAAAGAAAACATAACATGAACTGCCCCCAACACACACACAGACACACTACAAGATGTAGTTTCAAGGCAAAACTAAATAATAATTTCTTAGGGAAGTTCTAAAGCTTTCACAACACCCAGCTCTTCTGTGGGCTCTCTCCCCCAATTATTCATCAGCATTAATGAATGGCAGATAAGCCATAGCCATTGCATTCTTCTTATAATAGAATTTTACCACACCGTTTAAGGAGAACTGAAGCACTGTCACTTAGGTGGAGCAGATTTCTCTTTCCTGTCATTGGCAGTCTTGTGTGCTTTCACACAAACCCTGAAAGCTAGCTTTTATCTTTAGATATAGTCCCAAGACCTTTACTGGTCAGTAGGCAGGTCACCAGGAAGCATTGTGCCTCAGATACACAATACCTCCTAGGGCTCCACTTTGTGAGAAGTAATTACAACAGCCCTTGGGTGCAGCTTCCCTCCTCTGTTGCATGGGCAGATGGGGCCATAACTTTACCTGCTCCCTGCTCTTTTTCATCCACTCCCTCCCTCGCCCCAGAGCCCTTGCACTCTCCCCTGGAGCTATGATCTGTGTAGCTCCTCTAATACAATCACATAGGGCCAAGTGGGAATCTTTACGTGATTTTTCAGAGGTGGAACTGGGCCCTGCAATAGTTCTAAAGATGCACCATGTCAACCATTGTGAGCATTTCTGTGGCACATCTTTAGGACTGCTGCAGGGCCCAGTTCCACCTTTTGCATGGTGTTTTTGAGAGGGAAGAGGAGTTATTTAAAGACCTGCTCGGTACCTGATTTAAAAGGGAAAAACTCTCACTGGTTCATAGTCTTTCAGCGTGGGGAAAGCAACCTGACATGTCAAACATAAGGGCAGTCGCCTTTATTTAGCACTATCATTTTTACTGTGCCTGGTGCTGTTACATGATGAATAAAATAATAATTGTAGCTTTACTGAAAATCAACTGGGGAACTTTGCTTAATGAATAAAATATCAAGTACTGGTGTATTTACATAAAATGGGCATTACCACATGGGCAGCGCTCTGTTTTAGCACAAGGTAGAATATGATTTTCCCTTCCCTGTCAGCTGGGAACCTTGGCACCATACTTCACCCTGAGCTTTTCTTTGAAGAACCACATTGTTAAGAAATCACATTATCAATTTAGCAAGGCTAAGAGCATTGTTGTCTCGGCAGGATATGGAATACTTGATTCATGCATGTATGGAACATGACTATCTCACTATATCACACCACTATGGAAACTGTTTTACTGGCTTTCTGTCACATAACAAATTGATTTTAAAATACGTGGGCCTCATATAGGCCAGAATTCCTTTGCCTGTACTTTAAATACTGCATAAACCAAATTTAGTGATCTGTTTATTTTTCACTCCCATGTTGTCTGCAGCATTTTGCTTCTGACTCGCCAACTGTCTGCAGTAATTCACTGTAGAGACAGGTGGTTCTTATATTTTCAGTGTCTGCAATGCCTTAACCTTACAAAATTAGGGATAATGAATCACTCATGACTTTTATAAATTTCCTGAATAAAAATATTTGTTAGCTCTTAGCTGCCTGGGGCAGTGGTTTGTCTTATGTCTACCTTAGTTGTGAATGTTTGTAAATCTGCAGATAATGTTTCCGCACAATGGGGGCTATATATATATATACTGATTTATTGGGAAGGACTTGGAGCATATTTCAACCAGTGGAAGGGAAGATGAGGTACTTAGCTGTTTTATTGTCCTATACAGTATATATTGGCATCACATATTTTTCTAATGTAAATGCCAAGTTCACAAAAGAACTCTATGGATCATATGTTGTTTGTAGCCTGCGCTGAACATTTCAAATTGGGATTACTTGTTAAAGGCTCATTCTCTCAGGAGGACCTTTAGCAATGTTCTAATAATTATAACTTGATCAGCTGGACTTCCATTAACCCTCCAGTTTTTGTGTATTGAGCATGTGGTGCATAAATCATAAGAAAAAGGAGCATGAAGCAAGGGATCAGCTTGGTGACCGCTCATATTTAGTGACTGAGTCAGCAAATAGAACATTACTTTAATTCTGAATTCTTACATTGGTTTTTGAGTTTTGAGGAGGCAGATCCTTACCCCCGCTCCATCCCTTTTGAGAAGCGGGAAGAAAGGGGATGGGGAGCTGCCCTAACAAGGCATTGCCCTTGCGTAGGGGACCTCCATGTGGCATAGAGACTTCATTGCCTGTTCTTCAACTTCCACTGCTGACCCCGCTGGCATCTTGGCCATCCGGGGTGTGTGTGCTAGTTTGGAGAGAAGGACGGGCTGGAAGGTATAGCCAGAGCATGCTGCTCCCCAGTGATCCTTGCCCCGTGGTTATATATCACTTAGAGTTATGGCCTGCTCTTCCAGTGTGCCTGCACTCTGCTAGATTCACCTGGGCAGGGGAAATAGGGGACTTTCTGCCACTCTTCCACTGCCTTGATCCTGAGGGCAAGCCAGAGGGCTGCTCAAACTTGCACTGGCTAGAATGGGGCCTCCATGGGTGTTGCTGCTGTTCCGTCTCACCGATTTCTCCTGCCCTGCCCATGCTGAGGCTCACCTTGTGTTGTGTTTTGGTTTTTCCCTGAGTCTGTTCATCACTGTGTGACCACTTGGTGAGGTATCCCCAGGCAGGGGAGAAATCTGGGCTTTACACATCCATGATTTTTGTCCTTTTCTTCTGCATACTGGGTGTTGTAATTTCTGCTGATCTTGCCACAGCATCATGGGAATCGCCAGCATTCTTCCTTACTTGCCCCTGGGGCCTCTCTCATTCCACTAGCAGTACCTCCTCCCCATCGCCTGTATGCGCTTTTTCTTTTGGGACACTCTTCCTGCAATAAGATGGCGGCCGCTGCATATAGCGGTGAGCTCCTCCTCCCTGCCCGCAAGTGCCACCTGTTCGAGGCCATTCCATGATGTGACTTTCCTGCTCCTCTGCAGCAACTGGCACTGTTGCAACACTGACCTCATCCTCACCATCTTCTCTCTCGGAAGAAGACACTCAGCCATGACTCATCCCCAAAGAAAACCTCCTGCCTTCCAGACATGCTGTCCTCGTCTGCATCCTAGTGGGTGTAGTGGGTAGAGCACTGGACTGGGACTCAGGAGAGTCTTGGGGGTGGGGAGTCTATTCCTGGCTCTGCCACTGGGTGACCTTGGGTGAGTGCTTCAGAAGAGCTAGATAATAATAGTAATCTGTGCTAGAACAAGAGCATTCATCACATATTCTGTATTCAAGAAGCTGCTCCCTAATCCCTGGCTTCCAACTTCTCCCAATCAAATCATGGAAATAAGACTGATATTGTGGTATAGCTGTTCAGAGAGGTCACTCACTGCCAGAAATGCCTTGTGAGACAAAACTATGCTGGTTGCCGGCCTGTTGCCTTGGCTATGCGAGGGATCTAAACATCTCTTCTTACAAGGTGCGCGCTTTTGTTTTCGCTTCTACTCTTGTTAAGACTAGATCACTTATTCACTGTGGGTGAAATTCAGACAGGAGGTGATGGACACTACAAAGTTAACACACCACTTAAATCCCACCACTTGTGATTACAGGCAGTTACTAAAGGGATACTGCTCAGTATTATTAACACAGCGGGGCGTGTTTCCCAAGCTCCAGAAACACAGGCTATTACGGAGATCTAACCACACTTTTCACAGCTAGAACCTAGCTCACAGATGTGACTACCACACTGCCAATGGCAACAACTGGCCTGCATTTTTGCAAATGCAGAATGAAGTGCAGGTGCAAATCATAGTGCCTGCATCTTTAGCTCTGTGTGCTGCACCTGAATTTGAATAGCCAATGCAGATTTTGCTGATGCCAATTACACTTGCAAAAGATGGGTCATTGTTTTTTATATCAGACTTTCAATGCATCTTCATTGTTTCTTTCCTCCCTGGGGGATAAGAAGCAAGTGTTATCTCCAATACAAAGACAATGATTACCTTTTCAGAAAGATGCATTGTTATGTTCCCTGATTTATCTAGGGCAACCTAGATTAGGAGGCATACATTTGATTTATTGAAGCCTGAATTTGCCAAGTTTGAAATTCATGGGGTAATATTTTACCCTACCAAACTTCAAATTATTCTGGATGTCAATAAGGACATTTTCTTAGACTTTGATGATGCTCAGAGATTTCTAGATTCCAGATCCTGTGTGAGGCTGAGAATCCTACCCTAAGTGGAGCAGCAAACTGAAAATGGTGCTCTAATTAGTTGATTTGAAGATGATTATTTAACCTTATGCAAATGGTTGCGGAGGGCCCCCCCAAAAGCACAAAATATCCCCCCAAACTGAGGAGCTACTATTTTGATTCTTTGCCATAACGCCTTAGCCACATCTACAGGTGCCACATTTTTGTCATTTAGCAGGAATACACAACTGGCTCCTGTGTTCAGTCTTGCATCTTCTTAAACCAACGGCTGTAACTACTGAAATAAAACTCATCTTTGCTTGAGTAAGGGAGAGAGTGAATAAAAAGGGTTCTGCTACAAATCTTTGTTAAATGCCACAGAAAGATCTGTCCCAAGGGTAACACTCGGATGCTGCTAACATTGTCCAAACACACTCAAAAAGAGAAAGTGCTCTGATACCAAAATGATAGGCAAGGTATAGGAATCTGAATTGAATAGGTAATTTCTCCCCCATACCATTAGCCCAACATGCAGGCCTTGGTTAGCAAAGCACTTAAGCATATGCTTAACTTTCAGCAGGTGTTTAAGTGTTTTGCTGGATTGCGGGGAAACAGTGCAGTTTCAGTTATCCAGTCTCTAACTATGGTTAACATTGCTACAGCAATGCATACCTTGCATTTCAGCCCTTATTTAGCTCCAAGCCCAAGTATATACAGATTTTGGATATCTTTAAAATCATTCTGAAAACTAGATTTTCATGTTATGTGGAAAATAAACGGGGAGAATTAGATTTAAGAAAGGACCATATCCCTCTTCTTAGGGATCATACTTTTGCTTTTCCCTGTGTTGTCCTACAAGCTAGCCACCCCTTCTACCAAAAGCGTAATTTCTCCACATTAAACCTGAAAACTGAAGAAGCTACTTTTGAGGTTATGGGGAAAAAAAACCAAGCAAACTCATTAAGATACATTTAAAACCCAGACTTAATAGTCAACAGAAATTCTCCATCAAGCAGCAGTTAAAAGTCCCAGAAACAAGAGCAAAAACTTGTTCCCTAACAATTAAGTGTTGCAATATATCTCAACCACTGGAGAGACTGTCAGTAAAATAAAAGGTTTATGGCAATAAATGCCATTTTATTGCAATTTTATGGCCCCTATTCTGGAAGGTACTTAAACATATGCTGGGACTACTCACGTGCTTAAAGTTAGGCACATGCTTAAATACTTTCCTTGAGTAGTGGCCATTATGGAGAGTACCATTTGACAAAGTAGTGTATGTGATCATAAAGACTGTGGGTGCTGAGGCACCACAATCACAAACTTTGTCTTAACAGCCGTGGGCCGTTTTGAGTGTTAACTCTCAACTGCTCCCTTGATACGAATTGAAATTACTGCCTGAGTTCTGATGGAGCTGATTGCAAAATTGTAAAGTACAAAGGAAAACGGAATGGGTGCCAGGGTCCGTGTGCCAAATGAACATTTTATTCGTGCCCAAGCAGCTGCTGAAACACCACTGAAATTTAAAACAAGCTGTTTGTGCATTTTACTGACAGCTGTTTTCCATGATTTTTGTCAACCAAATTTTGCTGCTCTGCATCACAGAATTCTTTTATTATGAAGTTCCCCCCCAAAGAATAACTTGCTTGCTTTAATCACATTTGCTCAGAGATTTATGACTTGATGAGTATTCACTGGGAGAGTTTCTCGACATGAAATGTCAGTGAGCCTGTTATAAATTGCTTCTGGCATTCCTACTCTATCTTTGATTTGGCTGGGAGTATTTCTACCTGAAAGTGATAAATTCCTGCTATAACTGCTTTATGTGCTTCAGTAATTACACTGTGCAGAAAAGGGGGAGGGAGGGGCTTCTACAGAGATATCCTTTAAAAATAGCAAGCAGTAAAAAGCAGTGGAATGGGTTGAACTCTGAAGTGTTAGTGAACAAAAAACAATGACCAGTGAAATATCTGTGTCAGATTGAATTTGATAAATGATCAGGAAATAGAAGAGATACAGCAACCTTTAAGGCCACTGTGGGAACATCTTAATATTGCTGTGTCCTGAGGATGAACCTTTTAGCTTGGTTACATACACAGCAACTGAAAGACCCCTGGCCTCAGCCTCCTACCTTCACCCCATCTCTATCCACAACCTTTCATGCTTTGACTGTGTCCGCAGAGTCTTCCAGGCTGGAGAATGGCACCAGTTTAACGATTACAGGAGAACCCATCATGCCACCATTACAGTATTTAATTTGTTGGCAATTCCATTATGAACTCCACATTTTAAGCATTTTTTTAACTTTCCTCAGCTAGCTAGGTGAAAACCTTTGGCGTGGGCAAAGCAAGTGTGGTTCCACAGGGTGGAATTTCACAATTGTGCTGTTAGGTCCCCACAAAATCTTGGCATCGTCCTACTGAGGAAGATTTAAAACTCATTTCTCTGATCTGCCAACTTGTTTGGGTTTCCTTTTCAGTGTCTGCATAACATGTGCATTATATGTGTGTTGCATTCCTCTGCAGTGGCTAGTCTACACACAGGGTACCAACCTACTACTGCTCCCAGCTAATGAAGTCACCCATTAGCTTAAACGGCAGAGTCTGTGTTTTGGTAATGGAAGTCCAAGGTTAAAACCAGTTATGAGGGCTGTTACATAAGGAGAAAAGATAAGAAATTGGGCCCTCATGGAACTTCCTCTTCTAATTCTTGTTCTGCGCTTGCTGATTCTCTATGCAAAACTAATGGGGCAATACCATGATAAGACTTGCTTTTATTGATATTCCCTGACATCATAGTAGCTGTACTATGCAGTTCAAAAGGAGAGAAATGTTGAGGCTAAATTCAGCTGCCTACTGATACTCAATATGCCTTCAGATCATTGAAAACATTGTCAGTATCCCAATAAGAAAAGGTTGCCATGATGCCTTCAATTAGAAGGACAGGGTCAAGAAAATAAATAGAGAGGGCTCAGTTTTAATTTTTCATAAGAATTTGTACATTGACATGTATAATGAAATATCCCCTAATATTCATGTAAAATCTAATTAAAGTGTCCTACAGAACAGAGTATGTGGCAAGGTAGATCCATTTATCAGATTAAACATTTGCCTACAGAGAGCACGGAGTATTCTAAGTGAGAGAATTATTGAGGTTTGAAATAGGTTTGCAAAGATAGCTGTACGTATCCTTATCAAAGCAAGAGGCAAGTGAATTACAAAATGGCATTACTCAGCAAAGGATTCATCTTTTCTATTTCCCTTAGCCGAGACTAAAAATTCCTCCCGCCTATTCCACCTTAGAACAAGAAGTTAAAAACTGCTACATTGCCTGCAGATTGAAGAGGTACTGGCACGGAATTGAACAAATTTGCAACACTTCAAATAGGAGGAGGAATGGATTGGGCCAGATCCATAACTGATATAAAAAGTAGCTCCATTGCTTGCAATGGAGTGGTGCCAATATAAACCAGCTGAGGACTTGGCTGCAAGTGATCAATGGATCAAATGAAATATACAACCAAGGTTAATCACAATCGAGACAGAATGGCAGAAAATTAACTGTGTACTCCTTTTCTCTCTCTCTTTTGACAGCTGAGTGTGGCTTCTCATGCACTATGCCCTTGATCCATCTGACTGACAGGTAGATAAATCTCATTATGAATGTTTGTCCAGCTTAAAAAGACATTGCCAAATGGTTTAGGCTCACAATTTGAATGGCTTTATAAGAACACTCCCAAAGGCTACACATTCGACAAACATTTTGTTTTCTAATATGCTCAAAAAAACCATGTGATTCTATAAAATATTTAATTACTACAATATAGCTAAGGTAGAAAAATAACTTTCTACCAAGCATTGTGCTGGCTACTGTGAGTAGTTCCATCAAGGCCACCTGACTTGATTATACTCTTTACATAAGCTTGGTGGAATTCAATTATTTATTATTATTATTATATAATTCCAATGGATAATATTGCTATGTATTTTTTATGCATTTTAAATATTTGTTCATCTATTTACATTTTCACAGTTGCAGGAAATTAATGTAAGTGTCAGGCAATGGGGGTTCAGACAAGTAGCTGTTGACAGTAGATGCTGAGATTAAAAAAGTTAAAACTTTTTAACTGTTAAAAGAGATTAAGATCACATCAAAATATACAAATACCCTTAAGCTCTAGTAAGTTCTCAAGCAGCATTTTTCTTACTGTGTCTATGTGTAAATTTCGATGGAAATATGTTTTTCATCAGTTTGTGTGTGTATGGCAAAATCAACATTTATCAATCTTAGGGCAACAGTTAATATTGCCAGTCTGGATGAAATGTAATGGAAAAAGCCTCTTTGCGGCTTTCCTTGTGTGTTTTTTGCTCTCTTCAAAACAAAGGCTTCAATGACTTTTTTCTCAAATTAATTAGTTTCATTTTACTTTTTAACTGAACACAACTAGAGAGATGAAAGGGAATAAGAAATACAGGGACGTAGGAAGGCCTTAATATTTTAATGTATAAAAAACTGAACAAATAGCCTAAGGAAATCCATAGAAGCTAATTCTGTTTTCTTAAGGAAACATACAAACTTGTTCCTGTGGCGAATCACTTTCCAGCAACTCTGCAAAAACAAATAAAGTGCCTGATCCTGCAAACACTGCCATGAGAAATCAGTCCCATTGATTTCAACTGCACTGAAATCAATGGAACTACTATCAGGAGGAAGTATTATGCTAGGTAGTATCTCTTTGCAGTGCTGAGCTGAAAATGCATAGACCATTGCACTGTACATTTGAGTACACTAGTAATATTGCTATTTCTTGCATGGAAAATACCCGCCCTGCCTCATGTATATTTCTGTACGCTGTGCTGCAATTCTTTAACTGAGTAAATTGTATAGTTTTGAAGCTGTAGGCAGTGACTTTTTTTTCAGCTGCTGCAACACTTGCAGTTGGTTTAAATGGGCCAATCCTGCAAACATTTACTAAAATGTGCGGTGCTTGCCAAATGGACTGGTTGGACTAATGTTGCTGGGAGACCATGTTCTTAGATTTGCAGTTAAGAGATCTCCCATATTCAGAAAAGGCTGGCACCATCCCTCCTTTCTTTGAACCTAGCGCAGTTCATGGGGACGGAAATCTTCAGAGTGCTGGGGCCTGGGTTGAGGAGCTGGGCGGCCAGAGAGGGGGCCAGGGAGCTGTGGGCTGTACGTTGCCCACTTCCCAGCAGAAGGAAATTGTGTCACTTTTCCCACTGAGTTCCCACAGGGCAGGGATGACCCATAATAATGGACCCACTGCAGCTGTGGTCAGCTCTGCTGCCAGGGTATGGAGCTGTGTGGAGAGCCTTGGCCCAGCTGCTCTTGGCTGCCAACCGAGCCCCAGGGCTTTTGTGGTGTGTGGCACTGCAATGCTGATGGCCACAACAGCAGAGAGAAAGTCTCTCATCCCCCGGGGCATGGGGGAGAGTGGGGGAGTCTCGGCCCTGCTCCCCCCGGGCGATGGGTGTGGAGGGGGAGTATAGGCCCTGACCCGCCCCCTCGCCACCGGGGATGCAAGAGGAGGGGGAGTCTCGGCCCCGCCCTTGGGGATGAGGGTGGGAGGAGCCACAGCCTAGACCCGCCCCCGGGAAGAGGGATCCAACCGGGCAGTCGCCCTCCTGGAGACTCCGCCCAGCCGTTCCCAATCCCTGCGCCACGGCTCTGGGGCGGGGCTTCGCGCTCCCCGCAGTCCGTGCGCGCCCCCGGCCACGCCCCCGGGCCTACCCGCGCATGCGCAGTGCTTCGGGCGGGAGCCGGCGGTTGGTTTGAGCGGCGGCCGGTACCGTAGTAGCGGGAAGATGCGGGCTGCGCTGCGGCCTCGCTCCGGGAACCAGCCGGCACCGGCAGGGAGAGCTGTCCCCGCGCCGCTCGACATGGAGTTGCCCGCCGGCTGCTGGGGCAGCACCCGGGCCGCCCTGCGGCAGCTGGAGAGGCGGCTGCGCTGCTCCCGCTGGTAACCGCGCCTGCCCCGGGGCCCGCGGGCTGGGGGAGTCACCGGATCCTGGGAGAGACTGATCCGCCCTTCCCCCGGGGACAGGGTCACCTTCCCCCCCCCCCCCCGGTCCAGGATCCCGCCCCCCCCCCCCCCCATGGAGAGACTGACCCGCCCCTTGGGGCTCCCTCCGAAACACCCCCCCCCCCAAGCGGACCTCTCCCCGACCCCAGCGGAGTGACTGACCCACCCCTTTGGCCCCTTCTGTCCTCTGGTGGGGAGATTGGTCCGTACAAGTTGCCCCCACACCAGTTCTTTTCCAGGAATTCTCCAGATCACCCTTTATCATCCTCCCTCCTTGGTTATCCTGGCATTGACATGACTGAAGCTGAGTGGCCTATTCCTGTCCCCCTGTGCCCACTCCATCCCCACTATATATGTGATAAGAGCTCACGCTGGTGTGATCCCACAGTACCTGCCACTGCTGGCTTCCCTTCAGAGTCCCACTGGGGCTCCCTGAGAGTCCGGCTAGCCCCTCTGATGGCAGGCCTGAGGCCTAAGTGTTGTTAATGTGTAGGAACTGTGGGAGACAGCAATTATACACCGTTCTGTCCTCGAGCACTTAGAATAAATAGTGAATAACCCCCCTTCCTCAGGCACCCTTAGTGCTTCCTGTTAGAGCACTTTTGACTTCCAGACCAGACACATTAAGACATCTGAAACTGACATCCTGTCCTAGTGGAGGGTTCTATCATGTTGAGGATCTGCTGTTTCTAATGTAATTGCATTGCCATAGTTAGGTGGTGTGACCGCTCCCAAAAGGACATTCACCTCAGAGGGAGCTGATACCCTATAATGATTGTGTTGTACAACTGCTGTAAAAATGCCCTGGACTTTCCCAGTACTTGCCTACTGTGGTAATGGGTTTATACATCCCTAGAGAGATTAACAATGAGCAGTGCTAATGTAGTGAAGCAGAACTGTGTTTACTTGTTTCAGAAAACAGCTGTTAGCAGCTTGATCTGCTGTCTGGACAGAGCCTAAGGAAGCTGGTTGTGCAGTAAATGCATCTACACTGGAATCAGAACCATGCTAGCTGTCAGTGGGCTTAAAAAGCTGTTGCTAGCAGGGTTCTATAATGATTTCCCTGATTAGTATGGAAGGAAACATTTTATCAGAGAACCATGCTATTTTCCACTTATTCAGTAGCATGATTTATAACACTATTCTCAAACAGACGATCTCAAACTTAAAAGGAAAACCATGCTAGAGTCCTGCTAGCAATATTGTTTTAACTGCAGGCACAAATACAGATGCCTTCAAGCTAATTGGTTCTTTGGTGTTTTTTGAAACTTTTAAAAATCATTAATGCTTTTCTTCCTCTTGGAATAGCATGAACATCCTTAAGGAACCTGTGTGCTTGGGAAAATGTGAGCATGTCTTCTGTCTGTAAGTACTGTATTTACTTTATATGAAACAGCCGTAAAGAAAAGGACCCTAGTCCTGCAGCAGTTATGTATAATACCCTTAACTTTACATATCTGAGTAGTTCAGTTGACATCAGTGGGACTCTTCTACATGTGCTTAAGTTTTCCTAGTTTGGAGAGACTGAGATCAAAAGAAAAATCTAAACAGTTTTAAAAGAGAGTAATAGTTGAAATTCTTGCTGTCCTTATTCTTATAGTCTGTTCTGTGGGAAAGGAAGAGCTTGGGGAATACAACAGGGAAAATTAGATGTGTAATTTAAAAAAATATAGATAAAAGGAACCATTAGCTCTGCCTGATTGGGTCTGCACAAGAAATCACAAATCTTGGAATTAAGGCATTAGTCCCACCGAGGTCTGCTCATGGAGAGCCCCTTTTGGCTTTAGTAGGGGTCCAGGTGGGTGCAGAGGTCTCTCTGCATGGAGGTTTTAGCAGGATCAGTACCTACGTATTTAGGGTTTTAGTTCACAGCTCATTGAGCTGTTTTTGTAAGAGGCAAATTCTCTGAACTGTAAGGTTAAAATGATCTTCTTTATATTTGAATTGTAGTGCTGAGAATATCAAGGGGAGCCTTTCAGTTACAGGAATTAGTCTGGAAAGATTCAATAGTTTGTCCACCCTGTAGTACCCTCATCTGAGAGGACAATGTACATATTGGACAGGCAGAAGTATTCGTAGGTTTTATTGGCGTACCAAAGCAAACACAGAGGGTTTAATGTATCCAAACCAGCAGGTTAGTTATATATTGAGGAAAGGGAGAACGCTTTCTGTTTTCACTGTTCAGAAATTCCCAGGGAGCAAGCAGGATCAGGTTAGAGATGGAAAAATATGCAAGTCCTTAGCTTCACAGTTTATTTGATGCCAGCTGTAAGGCAATAATTTGCATTTCATCTTAACCTCATGTTAATATAATAGACACTGTGCCCATAAAGGTTACGTAGTCAATATATTCTCCCTTGTGTGGGGCTCTCCCTGTTTCAGTGTAGATAGGAGAATGGCAGACACCACCAATTTGGTCTACTTAATGTATCCTCTCCCCACACAGGCACATCATACATAATTTGAAAGCTTATTATGTCTATTTTAAGATGAGATATGATATGAAGCTGTCACATGTTGCTGTTACCATAGAAATGGAGAAAAACAACACCATCAACCAGTTCAAATTTTTACATTCACTTCTCTTGGTTTAAAGAGTCACTACTGGATTTTGTGACCTCAAAGCATCACAACGACGATCCAAAGGATAAAACAAAATCTAATAATAAATGTGCACAGGTATAATTGAAATGTAATAGTGCTGATGACATTTCTGGTCAACTTCATTATTGTTTTGTTCATCATTATGATCTCGGTCAAGAGCATGGGAATTGCCACAGTCTTTGTTACCTTGGCATGTACACAGTTCTGTGCATGGAAGATTGTTCTGACTACAGACACAGTTGATTGTGCAGTGACGCATACTGGTACAGACACAAATAAGGTCTTATAGAAGCTTAGATGCCACTGGGCCTTTGAAGAATATGGGAAATACTAAATAGTTCATTATCCACATTTTCCCGTCCATCTTGCAATGTGATCCAATATCTGGTTTACCTCTGTTGCATAGACATCCAAATCTTTGTTTGCTAAGATGCCCCTTTGACATGCTCATCAAAACTGTCATCATGTGGCAGGAGTTTGGCCAATGACTTACCTTTTTTTATGGCTAGTTTGAGGTGCAAGCAATTCAGGTGCCTGTGGGTCTCCTTTTCTTTCTTGCTCTGGTCATACAGCACTGCTACCCAGTAGTTGTAGCATATGCTGAGTTACAGCAGTATGAGTCTCTTCAATAATATGTTGTAAAGGACTCCAGTTTTCAGACTCAAACATCTTTTGAGTGTTGACCAATATTTCCCTGACAAATGCTGGAACTGCAAGAGTACCTCCTCACTGATCATGCCATTTAACAAATGAATAAAGTTTCAGAGCACTCAAATCCTCAAATGCTAGTGTCAAGCCATATAGAGCACAGTTGAATTGCTTACCAGCAAGCTTTTGATTTGCAGTACAAAACTGCATACACATCAGGCCTGAATATCTACTCTGCAATTTTATAGCCCTGGGAGCCTGAGTCAGCTGACCTGGGCCAACCATGTCTGTGCTGCAGGTCTTTTATTGCAGTGTAGCTATACGCCTTAAGGGCCTTGATGGGGAAATGGTAGCAAGAGACATTTTCTGATTCTTCAGGGCTAGTAAGTTAAAGGGCAGTAATTACACACTTTCCATGGAGCTTCTGGCAATAGCTTTCCCCATTTAAATCTGTTGAAAAGGTCCCAAAGTGACCACCTTCCACCACAGCCACTGTTTCTCTTCCAGGCGTTGTCTACAACTTCTGTGGAATCTCCCCACATCCTTCTTAAATCACTGTCTCTCAAGCTCAATTGGAACCCTTTTGCCATGTTCCATTTACACCATCTTGCCACTTAGTATCTGATGCTCTGCAAAATAATCCTCAAATTTAGTCTTGGTCAAGAGACTTTACTATGTGTAGGATATATCATTGTTTTAATAAAAGCAGTTTTGAGAGGTGGTAATATGGGTCATTGGGGAGTGGTACTAGGAATCGTTAATTGAGTTAATTGGCTGGTTGTCAGACATCTAAAACATAGTAATTTAGTTTTGGATAACTCCTCTGTAATTTGGAGAACAAATCTTCGAAGATATTCAGACATTATTATTGAAGTAAGATTTTGTTAGAAAAGCTTTCAGAACATCAAAAGTTGCTGTAATCTGTGTTGAGGGTCAGGAGGAGTAACCAATGGGCACCTTATCTTTTGATAAAAGCTTCTTTTTTTCCTCCAGGTCTTGCTGCTAGAAAGCAAATAGTCTGTATTACCAATATAATCCGAACAACTGTACCATGGTCCTTTATTTATTCAGTGTTGAACTAGTTTATAATTCATGTGTACCTTCTGATCATCATTTCTAATCCATTTCCTGTGTTGGTTTATTCCTGCATAGTGGCTGTTTGTTTTGTATGGTGATTTAGGCTAGTCACCTGTAGTTTGTTTCCAAACAAGCCAGCAAGAGGTCAGGTCAAAGTCTGACATGAGGTTATTCTGGTCCACAACCAAATAGAGAAAACTATTACTATATTAAAAGAAGGGGGGAAACAGGTGACAATGTTGTATAAAGATAAATGTGTGAAAGCAAGTGACCTGCAGTAATTGGGTCATATGTTGGAGATTTTTCTATGGGCTGTGATATTTATTATTTGAAATCAATCCCTGTAGTATGATCTGATCCAAAGTAATTTCAGTAGGTTAACTACAGTGAATGAATGTCATGCATCAAGATAGTAAAATATATATGGGAATGTACAGATACAGATTGACAGCCCCTGCCCTGAACAGTTTGGAACCTATATAAATACATAAGTCAGATACAGAGTGGAAGAAAAATCCCCATCTGTAACATGGGATAATAGTTTCTGAGGCAAAGAGAGATTAACAGCTTACCTTCCAAAATATTCAGCACCTGTCAGCTCCCACTAAGAACAAGATCAGCTGGGCTCTTTTAAAAACGTGGCCATAAGTGACTTGCCCAATGTCACACAAGGAGCCTGTCTGAGCCAGAAATTGAACTGAAATCTCCTTAGTCTCAATCCAGTGCCTGAACTGCAAAACCACTTGTTCTTTCAACAACATAAAGTTCATGGGGGAAGAGTTTTAATGATACAGATGTCAGGCACCTGTCATTTGTGTCTTTGAAAAAGTCTCCGACCTTGAAATTAACAGAGAGAAGTATACTTTAGTGTGGTGGTTTCAGAGAGACTTTCAAAACCCCTCAGTGTTGGCCTAACTGCTCCCATTGAAGTGATGACATAGGTCAGGCCTATGGAGACTTTGTGCATGGCAAGCCAGGCTATGAATCTAGAGAGCACTAGTCCCATAAACATGAGAGAGGTGCTTTTGAGAATCCCACCTGATAACTTGTATGGTGGCCCCAAATGTCTTTTCACTATAGTAATCAAATGAGTAAATATAATTATGTGGAGGAGGATGGAAAATTAGTACTTGGAAGCTACACATTTGGGTTTAAGTGACCTTTACTAAGCAAACTTGTTTCTCTTTGAACTGTTCAGAGATAAATGCTCTGAAAAAAATGTGATAAAATAATTGACACCTATGTACTCCTGGGGGACTTCTTACTGAGAAATGTTGAGAGGTGTGTAACTTAACAGTACCAAGACAGTTATAACAACAGACAGTTGAAAGTGATAGCTTACTATAGATTGGATTTTCTATCACACTTATAAAAAGGAATGCTTTTGAAAAACAGCACTGTTTAGTTGAGGGGACAGAACTCAAAAATGTAATGCCCTGTTAACAGAGACAATGTGTAGAAGTGGAGCTCTGGAATATTTTAAATTTTGATTAACATGGGTGAGTGTGAGATTCAAAAGTATATTAAGCAGTTTTGATGACACAGCTTCCTGATAAGACTTTTGGACTTGGCTTGCTTAATTCTGGCTTGTAATTTGCCAGGCCAAATATTTGATTTCCTCTTCTGCAGTGGTAAGTGAATTGAAAGTAACTCTTGTACTCTTTGCATTGTCAGCTTTTTGGTATTAAAATAAAAAAGACTTGCCTATCAAGTGCTAACATAGCTGGATGCTGAAGTGGACGTGCCAGTTTACTTGTGTTGAATGAATTGTGTTTATACATGCTTGACTTTCAGAGCTTGTGTGGGTGACTGTATTGGCACAGAATGCCCAGTGTGTCACACTCCAGCCTGGGTACAAGATCTGCAAATAAATAGGCAGCTAGACAACATGATCCAGCTGTGCAGCAAACTGCGACATCTACTGGGCAAGGATTTCACAGGTAAACAAGACCTCAGTCTCCCCACATTGTGCTCCCTATTCAAACTTAGGTCAATTTCATATGCTTTTAAAGGATGAGAAAACTGTCTTTTTTTAAGACTCTGAAAGGTTATATCAAATCATATTTGGAAAATCTGCATTTGAACAGAACAGTAGCTGGGTTTATCTCCTTCAAATCTACATAGATCCTTATTAAAGAAAGGGCAAAAGTCTAGAATTGCATTAGTCCACAATTCATTAGAATCTGTCTGCTAAATTTAGAGTTAAAGCTATGTAACATTCCCAAGTCACATGACATAATGAATTACAAGTAGGAAAATGGTGAGCATTGTCATGTCCTATACTCTACATTTATGAGAGCATGTAAAGTTCTAAGGCTTAATTCTTCAGTGAGCCCTATACAAGGAGATCTGATTGCGGGTGCAGGGTTCTTTTCACTTACTATCCTCGCTTTGTTTCAGCTCTATATGCAATGTGTCCATTAGTTTTCAGATTAGGTGGTTATACATGTGAAATCTTATGCTTTCTGCTTCACAATGGGGAGGGATTCTCTTGGATTGTCAGAAACCAGAATGACACAACTATACCTATTCTCTCTTGTGGAAATCTGTCATTTCTGACAATTGTGGTAGTGACTGTGCTGCGAAACTGCAAAGTTGCTGATCTGGGATTTCACTTCCATTATTTCCTTACCAAACTTTTGACTGACTGACAAAGAAGGGAAGACTGAGGCAAAAATGATTGTAGGCGAGTCTCTTGAGTAGTTATCACATTTTAGAAAACACTCATTTAGCTGTCAAATACAGATAAGGTACTTTTTTACTTCATTGCTTATTTCCAATATTAATCTAAATAGAAGATTATCCTTTATCAACCCGATTCCCTCAAAAGGTTCACATCACAATCACTTCTATGGTAGTCCTTTTTGACATCCAAACATTGGATCGTGATATCACTGAAGCAGCGAGACTAAAGGACATGTCTAACAGTAAATAAAGAGGTTTTTATGCAGCTGAAATCTCTGGGTAATCAAAAGCTATGAGTAATATAGAAAATGTGGATGACAGTTTAATAGGGTTAGGGAAAACATTTAAGTGTGGTGAAGCTCTTTAAGAGTATAATGGAAAGGGAGGGCTTTTGAAGTGATTGGCTTGAGGCTCTTTTATATAGTGTTGAAGAATAATAGTCAAAGCTGAGAAGCAACCTTTTATGGTTATCGAGTGAACTTTAATGGTACTCCAAATGTCAAAGTGAATGGAGAAAATCATGCATGAGGTTATTTTGGTCTGAAGTGAAGTTTCCCTATATGGTGGCTTTAATTACAAGAATGGAATGAAATGTATTTTAAAATAAGGTTTATGCAGTGCAGTGGAAACCAGAGTAACAGATGACATATTTTTCTTGACATTATTTTAAAGATAAGTGTATTCAGCTTTGAGAAACTTGAGCTTTATTGTGTCCAATCTGTTTTTTTAAATCACAGCAGTATTTTTATAAGCAATTTTTCAGTACTACTG
Source organism: Chelydra serpentina (assembly GCA_037349315.1). NCBI lineage: Eukaryota > Metazoa > Chordata > Testudines > Chelydridae > Chelydra > Chelydra serpentina. The sequence continues at coordinate 41,993,557 of JBAIAC010000029.1, read as the reverse complement.
CAGCAGGAGAGTGCTCAAATATAAAGTGAAGTGGTGATTAATTTTCCATTTTTGGAGGATTCCTCCCTTACTAAGTATTAGTGACCCATTATTAGTCTCTCATTCCTGATTTAAGGAAAAAACAGTTCTTGCGGGATGTTGATAGTGTATCGTCATAGATGCTATGGATGACATAACTAGGTGACCAGGCTTGATCAAATGAAAATAAAGGCATTATTATGCTACATCTAATGACGAATGATAGGAGGCTGCAGGAACTGACGATTTATAAATTGTGTTAATCTAGGTGGTTTTGCCACTCCTGTTTGCCCTTGGAAATTTGTCACTTCCCATAGATGTGTGTCTAGTACAGAGATCGGCAACCTTTGGCATGCTGCCAAATTTTCACGTGGGATTTTCATTTGGAACCAGTCTTAAGGAACATGCTGTCTAATAGACAAGAAAGCAAAGTAGTCAGATCTCTGCAGACTTCTGTTGCTCTTGAGTATAAGTGGCTGGTAGTATGTGGACCTAAGTGGAGAACTTTGATTCCGCTCTCTCTTTCTCTCAAAAAAGTGCCATCTCTTTAACCTTTTTTTATACCACAAATATGGAGAACAAATCTACAATTGTAAAGTAAGATCTACATTGTGTAGACTTGAATCTATACATCTTAAAAGAAAAAATAGTTAATATTGGAATTGTGTTATAAGAAACAGCCTGCAGGTAGCAATACAGTTATTAAATGTGCTAAGGGGCAGTTACATTTTTAATTCACATTTAATTAAATTAAAAATTAGAATACTTTAAGAATGTATCTTGTTTAGCCAGCATTGAATCTATGATGCTGCTCCTTAAACAATTAAAGGATTTTATGAAATCTTGAGTACAAGCAGTTGTGACATAGTAAGAGCTTGATTATACTCATATAGGGCACAAAATTGAGCATATAATAGAAAATCAACTACTGTGCCTGCATACCAATTTCCATCTTTTCTATCTGTGCATTAAAGCATGCCATATGTCTAGTAGAATTGCACCTTAACCGTGTTCTTGTCTTGATGTTCTCTAGATTTGTACACGTACTCTCTGTATATTATGAAGAATTAAATTTTGTGAAGACATCTCCTAGAACTACAAAAACCTTTCACTACTGACACCTTCACCTGAAGTATTGTGTATGTTGCTGCAGTTGCTAATAATGACTTTTATTTGACTTTCAGTACTCTTCTCCCTTTCCCAAAATACAAAAGTCCTCTTCTCCACTGGGAAGGAGGAGATAAACTGCTCCTCTGAATTATTGTCATTAAAAGTTCTGTCATCCCCCCAGAGTTGCAAGGCTTTTTTGTTTCACCATTTTTGACAATTCCCTTTCCAAGTGAACCATATTACCTGCATTTACTAGAAAGTATATAATTACTGTAATTAAGGTGGGTAATTAGAAAGAACTTGTCGAATCATGGACATAATATATGGCATACTAGAGATAAAGAAGCCTGATTTACAGTAATACTTTTCAAAATTAGCTTCTAAATACTTCAGCAGATTTTCTCAGTTCAATGTACTTTAAAGAGAAGAGATTGTCTGTCATAAATTTTCCTGACAACCGTCTATAGATAATTTTATCTTATTCTTCATAACACAATCTACCTTAGACTAATAGTTACATTGAAAGCTTTTTTTTTATTCTTTCCCTTTCTTATATTAAACCAGACTTTACAGGTGTTGATCAGATCCTGTTAAGCACACGTTGATGCTGGTGGGCAGCAAAAGAGATTAACTTTGATTAGCCTTTATAGATCACAATTTAGTTTCTCATATTTTGGTGTGGAGGGAAACATCGGATGCCTTCTGTAACAGATTACATTGCATTTTGTGTGTGCTGTGACATTTTTCATAATAGCTAAAGATGAGTGTTTGAATAGCTGGAATTTCTCTTTTTTTTTTTTTTCCCAGCGCTGAATACTTAACTTGCAAAATAATCATTCTTCAGTGAAGGCACTAATGTTGCACAGATGGTACCAAAGCACTTCCCTTTGATTTTTAATAAGGGACTAGTTTGTCAAAGAGATTTCTCAACTTCTGTTCTGAAACCCATAATAGAGAATAATTTGAAAGACACACAATGTGCATCATTATATTCCTTTGATGCAGATTAATGATAGCTAAGACACATTTTCTAATTGCTTCTTTTTCCTCTACAGTTTATTATTGCATTACAGCAAAAACTTGAATATGGAGCTCTTTAGCGATAAGTTTCTCTGTACCTCATAATATTTTTCTCGTCTGAATCATTTAAAAAGCCACAGAATTGATTTCTATTAAATGTCAGCATTAAGAAACTTGGTTTTATTATATGAAAATAAACCAGACTTTGTGAATAGAGATGATTCTGTTAATTTATCATGTATATGAGTATTATATTTAGCATGTAGGTAATCACTAGCAAATTTGCTGGAGTTATTTGCTGGAGTTACTGGTAGAGTGGGTTGTTTTTTTACATTATTGTAAATGTTTCAGGTAATCCAGAATTAGCAAATTCTGCCGTGTTGATCTGTCTGTCCTTTTAAATGTATAATTTTTTAAAATTTTGGGGTGAAATTTGTATAAGTGAAATTAAGAATTAACTTTTAAACACATACAACTAACTTTCTTCATTTATATTAAGGTGCAAATTGTATTAACTTTTTGTTTCTATCTTGGAAGCAGCATATGATTCCTTTGGATCAAAATCTACTTGCAACTTTTTCTGAAGGAGGCTTAATTGAGTGTTCTTAGTTATCAATGTAACACCCTCTTTGTATAAATGACTGTGAGAACTTCCTTTTTGTAGCTAATATACAATTCTTAAACTGTAATATAGATCCATGTGAACGTCCTTCTGCAGATAGAATGGAAGGAGATCCATTGTCTTCCTCCGCTACTGAACACATGTTAATCTGGGATGGGGTTCAATGTCTCAGGCGTGTCTCCTCTTTCTCACAGAACTCTGAAAAAGCCTCTGCATCTGTAGATGCATCATAGGAGTAAAGTTGGCACTTGTCCTAATTGTCTCTTCTCCGCCCATGTGAGATTCCCTAAATAATTAGGAGAGTGCGTGTTGCTGCTTTTTTCCAGTAGCCAGGTGGAAAGATTCACATCTGATACTACTAAGCAATGGTTCTTCTGAAAGATGAAGCTTCTGGAGAGCATCCAGGGACATTACACTGTAAGAGTCGAGTAATCCCCTTCCTAGAAGCTAAGTGGGCAGCTAAATTTCTATGGCTCATCTTTTATATTGGCCTGTGGCTAGTAGGTGTCTGGAAATCTGGGAATACTCAAACTTTCTCAGAGTATAGATCACATCTTAATAGTCTTTTGAATGTATCCCCTCCTATTAATGATTATGCAACATCCATAGAGCAACTGAAGCAATTGGTCATAGGAAAAATAGTAGGAAGGTATTCAGTGTATTTTCAGCATTCTTTTAATGCAACTAATCTAAAAATGAGGAGTCCCACTTCCATGTGACCAGCCAGCCCTCTGTTTACCATCAGTAGTCCACAGATCAGTTTGAGAATCTTTGTAATCCATTTTCCAAGCACTATTGATGCCACAAGTGGTAAATCTGAAGCATAACTTACTGTGCAAATGTTTAATTGTATTAATATTGCTTTAGAATTTGTACTACTGAAAGATATTGCCTGTCATGATATCTCTAGGACTTGTGTCTGATTGTGCTATATGTGTAAAAATAATCTGGGCTGGTACGATATATCTGGGCATGGTACACACATGACTCTTGCAAATTTATTTAACTCTTGTTCTTTATTCCATAGAGATGAATGATAGTTATAGCAAGGTAAATATTTTAGAGTAGACTGTTCATTGTTTACACAACTAAGACAAAATGAAAGTAAATATCTGCATTTTATATTGTGCATCTGTTTGCAATCGAGCCCTTCCTTTTTTAGATACCATTGTTAAAACAAAATTGGATCTGAGATCTTTATGAAAGCTAACTAGTTACAGGATTTGTCTCAATTTTAACTTTCTATCAAACCCATTCTTTAAAGTAAGTGGAGAATCTATAATGCTTAGTTGACAACCATCATGCCTATATACTGTAGCTATTACTGGATATTTAAATGATTGATCAGCTAGCCTGAAGTTGTATTGTTTTTGAAGTAAATCTCAGCCTAATGTCATATGTTTCTCTTTTTTTAAAAACTGAATCTCCAAATATTTAACTACACTTAATTGGAAGGATAAGTAGGGTAATTTAGCTAAGGATAGGAAAGCCTTCTCTCTTGAAATATAATTTCTGAAGAGTATTGGAAATACTTCTTTTGGCGTTTGACTGCTACACTGCAGAGCTTTTAGTCAGAGCTGTCTTTGCAATTTTTCATGTGAATTTTGTTAAAAGTGAAATTATCTCAAACTCCTTTCTGTTGGGGAGTAGGAAAGTAGCATGTCTGTCTGGTATCCATAAACTTACTATTGCTTGAGTTAGAGTGGGAACTGCTATTAATTCTAAAAATAGAAGTGGAGAAGACAAAATTATGGCTGGAAATTTAATTCACTGAAATAGAAGTAATACATTTATTACAATCTCATAAAGGCTTCAATTTTTAATATTTAAAATTTTGATTTACAGTTCTATTTCCAGAATGGTAAACAGCTGATCTTGGCCTTAAAGCTCATTTTAAAAAATCCCTGTCTCCTACCAGATTCTGCAGAAGACTTGTTCACGTCAGTAGGTCCTGATCATGAAACAAGAAGTAAGAAGAGGCATATAAAAATGTGGTTCAGTCCACGCAGTAGGAAGATCAGATGTGTGCTAAACAATAGTTCTCTTCAGAAGCAGAATCAACTGGTGACTAAGGGTGGTAGCATTCACCAGGGCCCATCTTCTACTTTTGACTTCCTTCCTTCTCCTCCTCAAGAGAAGCCTTCCAAGATGACCAAGGAACCACCACCACACAGATCGAAGAAAAAGCTGAAGAAAAAGAGTCTAGCAGACATCAACAAAGTGTGGGGTATCGAGAAGGAAAAGCAGAAAGAGGGCAGTGGAACCAAAGGGGAGACCCAAGATGAATTTAAAGAAAAGACTGTGACCTTTTGCAGCCAGTCATTAGTTTTATGCAGTCCTGAACCAAATAGTACGGAAGAGACAATAGGACAGGAGTTTGTAACGGAAACCGACCTTAAGGATGGAAGTGAGTCCCACTTGGAAATGGCCACGCAAGTAAAACCCACAGAGGATAAAGATAGCTCTGCACAAGTTAACACAACGAATGGTTTTAATACAGAGAAACTTCTGCCATCAGAAAATGAAATCACTCCTTTAAAGCGTGGAAGGCAGCAGTCCATATCCCCCACGATATCTCATTCTAAAAGACTGAGAAGAAGTGACCAGAGTGCTGATATGCACTCAGTCAAGCAGGGTGTTTGTAATCCTGAGGCAACTGCCATGAGCACTGTTAAAATCTCTCCAACTGCTGAACATGGAACTCCAGTTCATATATCCTCTCCTGCATTTAAACATACTGGTGGCACCTTATCAAAGACAAGAAGCTCTGCAATTTTTCAAGAAATAAATAGCCCTTCACTTTCAAAAACTCCCTCTACCCGATTCACTTCAAATACTCATAATCAAATGGAAACAACACACAGCCCTTCCTTCTTGAAGAAGTCTCCTAGTAATAACACAACTACCAAAAGGAATCACAGAGGAGAGACCTTGCTCCACGTTGCTTCCATCAAGGTAGGACTTTCTTATTCTTCTGGTTTGAGACAATGGTTACTTTAAGACAAATGCAAATGTTTTTCACACTGTCACTTTAAAATTGCAACGTTAGTTCCATATCACGTTTTTCTGGGCAGGGCCAATTTTTATGGTTCTGCTGTTGTATAGATCACCGAGTGTCATGAGGGTATTTCTACACTGCAAAAAAAAAAAAAAAAAAAGCCACCAAGCTTCCCCTGCTCTTCTTTCTCTCCCCCCCCCCCCCCAAAAAAAAACAACAACAAAAAAAAACACAACAAAGCCTTATGGCAGAGAGTCTCGGAGCTGAAGGTCAACTGACTCAGCCTTGTGGTATGGGGCTAAAAAGAGCAGTGTAGATGTTTCCACTCAAGCTGGAGCCCGGGCTCTGAGAGTATGTCTACACTGCAATTAAGCACCCGTGGCTGGCCCGTGTCAGCTGACTCCAGCTTGGGCAAGAGCCTGTTTAACTGAGGTGTAGACATTCAGGCTCGGGCTGGAGCCCAGGGTCTGGAATCCTCCCCCCTTGCAAGGTCCCAGAGCCCGGGCTCCGGCCCGAGCCTGAATGTCTACAGCGCAGTTAAATAGCCCTGTGGCATGGGTCAGCTGCGGGTTTTTAATTGCAGAGTAGGCATACCCTGAGACCCACCCCCTTTGCCAGGTTTCAGAGCCTAGGCTCCAGCCCAAGCAGGGACATCTACACTGCTGTTTTCAGGCCCACAGCATACGTCCTGTAAGCCGGATTCAGTTTGCCCTGGCTCTGACACTCGCTGGGGTCTGTCTCTCCCCCCCCTCCCCCCTTTTTTTTTTCAGTGTAGAAATATCCTGGGTTCTCCAAATTGATGTCAAAGGTGTGGTTCTTGTAGACTTACCCTTGGAGATTTCAATGTGCACTCCATCGGCTAGGATTGTCTTGCACATGACTTCCAATAAGTGATATCTGTCTAGGCTTTGTTCTAAAGCAGGGGTCTCAAACTCACGGCCCGCGGAGCTCTTCCGTGTGGCCTGCCAAGCTCCCTGTGCCCACCCCTCTACCTACCCTGTGGCACCACGAGCAACTGCGTAGGGCACCAGGAAAATTTCCTGGTGCCCTGTGCAGCTGCGTGCTGCTCCAGCCACTGCTCTGTCCCAGCCCCGCCTCTTCCCGCCCACCCCCCCACTCCCCTGAAGTCTGCAGCCAGGCTCGACCTACTCACCAGTGGGTGGAGTGACCCAGCCCCAGCCTGCTGCGTTCCCCTGGCTCCCAGCCGCGCTGCTGGTGAGTGCTGGGGGGCGGCTCCCTCCTCCCCCAAGCCTGGGAGCCAGGGGAGCGGAGCAGGCTGGGGCCCCAGGCCTCCGGGGGGGACGGAGGCTGGCCACTTCCTGCAGGAAGTGACCCGGCCCCAGCCTGCTCTGTTCCCCTGGCTCCCGGGCTTGTGGGGAGGGGGGAAACCGCTCCTCTGCACTCACCGGCAGTGTGGATGGGAGCCAGGGGAACGGAGAAGGCCGGCCACCCCTGCTTCTCCTCCTCCTCTCCCCCACCCCCACCCACCGGTGGAGGCCTGGGGCCAGCCACCCCTGCTCCTCCCCCGTGGAGGCCTGGGGCCACCCTGCGCCCCCCCGCACCCTCCGTGGAGGCCTGGGGCCGGCCCCCCCGCACTCCCCTGTGGAGGCCTGGGGCTACCCTGCGCCCCCCCGCACCCTCCGTGGAGGCCTTGGGCCAGCCGCTCCCCCCGTGGAGGCCTGGAGTCCCAAACAGCCCCCCTGCAAGGGGGGAGGGGGGAGCGTAGGGCACCAAAATAGCTAGGGACGTCTCTGCCCACACCCCTCCCTCACCCCAACTCCCTGCCCTGAGCCCCCTGTTGCACCCTGACCCCCTGCCGCACCCCTCACCTCTCCTGCACCTCACACCCCAATTCCCTGCCCTGAGCCCCCTGCACACCTCCTGCACTCCCTGCCCTGAGCCCCCTGCCACACCTTGCACCCGTCCTGCACCCCCGGGGGCAGGGAGGTGGCAGAGTTGGGGTGAGGGCTTCGGGGAAGAGGTTGGAATGGGGGCAGGGAAGAGGCAGGGCAGAGGCGGGGCCTCATGGAAGGGGTGGAGTGGGGGCGGGGCCAGGGGTGGGGGTCTGTGATGCGGCCCTCGGGCCAATGCCCTAGACCTCATGCGGCACTCGTGGTCATTTGAGTTTGAGACCCCTGTTCTAAAGATATTGTATATGCCAAAAAGTTGAATGTGTGATTGACACTGTCTTTGGGGTTATTTTGGATATTTCAAGTCCATCCTGCTAGGTAGCCTTAATAATTAGTTGGTTGGCTGTTCAATGACCACATCAACACTGGAGTTAGATTATTTAACTGAATTAATGTTGCACAAGACAACCTTAATATTGGAATTGCCTAGTTTTAGAGACCTTGACTTTACAGCACTAATAATAATCTTCTAGTATCACTTTTTAGATGGACTTCCTATGGTTTTCTTAAACAAAATTGAAAGCAAAAATTCAGTCATATAACTTTGTCTGGTAGACAGAGGTGGATTGCTGCGCATCAGGATTTTTGTACTGTGTTCCTGTCTCTGGGAGGGGATGATCTGATGGTTATAGCAGGAGACTGAGAGTTAGGATTCCTGGATGCAATTTGATTTTTTTAATGATGTTTTGCATTTACACAGTGTTCATTCATCTGTGATCAAACCTGCCAGTTTCCCTGACATTTTACAGTCAGAGATTCCCTCTGTCAGCGTCTGCGGTGTTACAGTGGCATGCTCCTATTTCTTTAAATGGGTTTTTCCTCTCCCTTGTTGCTGTGTGAAAGACCCACACAAACAGGAAAAAATGTCTGTAATTAGTTAACTGTTTCCCCCGTGTAGTCATTGTTGTCAAGTTCACTAAATAAACAAGAAGGGGATGGATATTTTTTCATTCTCTTTTTGTCTATAGTAATCATAGGTGTTATAATAGCAGATAAAACCGTTTGACATAAATTACCTTTTTAAGTTGGTGTCCTCTTAAGAGCGTGTTTTTTGTTTTCTGTTGTATAGCGCCTCTAGTTCTCTTTCAGGGGGATCAGACAGAGAAGTATCACAACTGGAAAACTTTGGTAACATTATCTGGGATCATTTCAAAGAACTTGTGCTTTGTGCATTAGCACTTTAAATATATTTTATACTAAATCATACATAAAATAAATAGTTTCATCAATAAAATGCCTGTACCTCTAGAATTGATATACCTGTAAACATCCTGACATTGATACACAGCATTTCTATTTGTAGAGGCAAAGAATTTCCTTGATAAATAACTGTTTTCTGCCTTTCATGGAGGCATTATAGCAATTCTCACCTGCTGCCTATGAAACAATCCTTCCATTTGGTTAAATGGAAGTAGAAGCTATGCGTTATGAGTACAAATCCTCTGTTTGAAATCATTTATTCTTAATTAGTCATGGTAGAGAAAATTATATACTGTAGTTAGAGACTTGAGAGCTCTAAGGATGGTCCTGCTATCACTTCAGTTCACAAATTCAGCATGCTCATCTTTTTATTATCAAAATGTTGCTTACAAACTAACCCTATATATTTCCAGGGGAATTTTTTTAAGGGATGCGGTCAGGATTGATTGTCCTATAATTCGACCTATCTTGACAGCTTTCCCACACTTTTTTCCTTCAAGATTGCAGTATGTTCAATGTATTTTTGAGATGGAAAAAGAGCAGCTATGCAGTTTATCATGAGATTCACAGTAAACTAAGAGAAGTCAATGAGATGCAGTTATCAAGGTACAGTTTTCTTGATGTTTATAGTCAGTGAGCTAAAAATGGAAATCTGGTGCTGTTCCTCATTAGTACTGATACAATTTTCCTCAATTTTCTTTATTTGCATTAAAAAAACACCCAGTATTACTAATTATTGGTTTGATTAGATGGGGCTTCTCTGTTGCTCTAAAATAGAATGTGACTGCCTTTAAATTCAACAGCTGATCAAAGAGAGGATGGTCTTGTGCTTAAGACATGCAACTGAATTCAGAAGATCTGGGTTCAATTCCCAGGTCTACCACAGATTTCTTCTGTGACCCAAAATGACTAGTTTAGAGTATGTCTGCTCTGCAATTAGGAACCCACGGCTGTCCCATGCCAGCAGAATTGGGCTCGGGGAGCTTGGGCTGTAAGGGGCTGATTAATTGCAGTGTAGACATTTAGGTTGAACCTCGAGCACTGGGACTCCTCCACCTCATGGGATCCTAAAGCCCACACCTGAGCCTGTGCTCAAAGATCTACACTGCAGTTAGATAGCCCGAGCCCTGCGAGTCCAATTCAGCTGACACAGGCCAGCCTGGTTTTTAATTGTAATGTAAACATACCCTTTATCTCTCTGTGCTTCACTTCCCTTTCTGTAAAATGAAGATAATACTTTTTCTTCCCCTCTTGTCTTGTGTATTTAGACTGTAAAATCTTGAGAGCAAGAACATCCTTTATTAAGTGTGCATACTGCAGCTAATGCAGTGCTCTAGGAACCACTGTAATGCAAGCTGTGGTGTATTGAAAACTTAAAATTACAAGCTACACTTTAAGTCTTAAGGGGTTTTCGAGTCTTGGTTGAAGGCAAGAGTACGCAGAGGGAAGCATGCGATCTGGGTCTTCAGCAGTCAGTCTGTAAAGAGCCAGGTGGGCTGAATTATGCCTCTCTGTTTTAGGGCACAGCCTGCTTTGTGTGTGTGTGTGTGTGTGTGTGTTATGGGTCTGGATTCAAAGTAGTAAGTAGTGTTATCTTGCAACCTTTCAGCAAATGTTTTTGTTTGTGTGTGTGTATACAGTGAACATAACACAAACAAAAAGGGGGAATTGAATAATCTCTGTACTTGACTTCTCATGTAAATTAGGCTAAATTAGAGAATTTTAGACTATAATACATGTAAGGTAGTCCAGTTAGCGACTTCAGTTCCACAAGTAGAATGAGTTTTTCTCAGTATTTCTAACATTGTTTTCCTGATTTCTTCATCCACCCATGGTTGTCAAGTTGTCACTGTAATAGAAACAGTCTTGTAAAAAAAAAAATCAGAATTAAAACTAAATTCTCTGGGACTTCATTAATTATAAAATCCATATTATTTTCATTAGCTTGTAGGCCCTAATACATTGCACTTAATGAAAGTTAATTGAATTCTACTTTTTTTGTCTTTTAAAAGAGATAATTAACAACATTATCAGGCATTAAAATTAAGTGTATTGTGCTATTCCAAATCAATCGAAGCTGGAAGAGTGTGGGGCTCTTTCCCATTTTACTACATCTACACTAATAATAAACATACTAAAAGCAAAATGGTTCTGAAAAAAGGTTATAGAATGGATGAGTTTCATGCTGAACTGCATTCATAAATTAGAATGAATGTAGCTATTTGCCTAGTGAATTGAAATCATGTTTTTTATTACCCTCCATACTCATTAAAGGTAAAATTTTCAAGTAGTTAAAGTGAAAAATGTGGCCTTTTATACTTTTAAAATTATCTAAACGGCTGGGGAAAGCCCCTCTCCATCACAGTCCTCCCACATCTTAATTATCTAAATTCTTTTATTACCAAACATTAGATCAGAGAACTACTGCTCTACATATGTGGTGATTAAAACACAGGAACTTGCACCTCTTGGCTTATAGTTACCAGAGGGTTTTAAATTTGGCCTGGAATTGGAGAGTCCTGTAAACTTCTTGCATAAACTTCCCTTCAGATAAGATTTTGCCTGTATTTCTCCTGCAAGCTGCAGGGCCACTGGGTAGGAGAGATTGTATGGAAGGCTCCCTAAGCAAAAGCAGCACTAGTATAATGTCCAGCAAGAGGAAAGAATGATGAAACATGGGATGGGATGAGGACAACACAGGTGCACAGAACATTTAGTTGGGAAGAGAGTTTGAGCTTTATGCCCTAAACTAGTCGCGGCTAAGCACAGAGCTATCACACTCTGACTCTGGGAGCAGGAAGCAATTTACATATATTTCGGTGACTTTATTTTAATTGAAGGAACAGTGTGGGACAATCAGGACTTGCTTTTGGTGCTAGTAAAAAGATTACTTGGCATCTATACTCTCTATTCCAGGGATCCTTGATTTTTTTTTTTTTTTTTTTTTTTGTATCTGTCAGAGTTTAGTCTGCAGTACTGGACCCTTTACTTTCATGGCACTTGCATTTTGTGCAGTCAAGACTGTTGGGTAACCCCATCTGAGCCCCTGACCTTTATCACGTTTCCTATAGGGCTGCATTTCTAGAGAGAGCCAGACCCATAAGGTATAAATCTCCTTTCATGGTGTTCCTGAGCCTAAGGTTACTACACGGGTCGGCAACCTTTCAGAAGTGGCGAGTCGTCATTTATTCACTCTAATTTAAGGTTTCACGTGCCAGTAATACATTTTAATGTTTTTATAAGGTCTCTTTCTAAAAGTCTTTAATATATAACTAAACTATTATTGTTATGTAAAGTAAATAAAGGTTTTTAAAATGTTTAAGAAGCTTAATTTAAAATTAAATTAAAATGCAGTGCCTCCCGGACTGGTGGCCAGGACCCGGGTAGTGTGAGTGCCACTGAAAATCAGCTCGCGTACCGCCTTTGGCACCCGTGCCATAGGTTGCCTACCCCTGGGTTACTATGTCCACACTCCAAACTCCTCTGTAAAGTGACTTCTGGATTCCATTTCAACACGTTCAATTTACCAGTCATCTGTCCCCAAAACCTCAGTATTTGTACTGGCGACAACTAGAGTGGTTAAGTTTTATGTATAAAAGGCAATCAGTTTAAATACCTAAGCCACATAAAGCTTTTTCACACAGCAACAGTGAAGAAAGATCCAGCTTTTAACGAACTGGAAACTGATTGAAAAACCCCAGGAATTGGCAGGGTAACTCAGAAGCCAGTGCAATACCTGCTACTGCCTCTAATTTGTTTGAAATTGACCAGATTTAAAGTTAATTATGTCTTTTTAAATCTAAGTGCTGTAGTGATACTAAGACTATTATAGACAATAATTTCCAGGCTTTTTCAAATGAAATTCACACCTGACAGCTTAAATGTATTTCAGACAAATATAAAAGCCTCATAACTACTTAAAATATTGAATTTAGAAATACAAGAATTGACCACGGTCACAGCAATCTTTCCCAAATATTAGTGTTGAATGTAAAATTGTTTCCAGTGTTCTACAAATATTGCTTTTTACAGTGCTCAGTCTCTGTAACTTGTTTTAGTTATGAAATGGGATGGGAGCTTATGAGATGGGAGCTTAACTCTTCTTGGATGTTTTATATTACAAATTACTCACTAAATGATCTGCTAGTGTGGAAATTAAATTTTAAATAAATCAGAGGTGATTGTTTTCTTTAAAGTTTCAGTCAGAGCATTCACAGTTACTCTTAAGTTCTCTAATTCCTTGTCACCCTCTTTCTCCACTTAATACAAGTTATAAATAAGATGTGGGAAAGTGACAGGAGCTGGGGGGTGGGAGGGAAAATTGGGTTGTTTAACAGTCAAGTAGTTCACTCATTAATCAAGGTATTGGGTTCTTTTGTTTGACTTGCAATATAGTAAAATCACTTGGTGCTTTTCGGCGCTTTAGAAAGTAGAGAGGGAGTAGAATTCTGTGGATTTATCCCCTGGTCTCAGCTTCAGTCTTTATGATGTGATAAACTCTAATTCTCATTGTACTTTATTTTTTCCATCCTGGCACTTAATATCTCCATTAACTTTAGCTCACTGGTTATTATAAGGAAACTGCAAAATATCTTTAATAGAAGTAGAAAAAGGGGGGAAAATTATAAAATAGTTAAAGGGATGCTGGCTGCTTTTCTTAACCATCTGTCAGCACTAGCATTTGATACAATTGATATTAGGGCTTGAAAATATCCACTTGCCTATGCCAGATGGGAAGCTTTTCTGGGGAAGTGCCATCAGCATCTGCAGAATCAAAGGTTTCATTAAAAAAGGGGGGGAGGGGAGCTGGGGCTGAGGGGTGATGGCTGTGAAAATATCCTTTTCCACGTAAACCAATGCAATGCTGTCTTCTAGATTTGCGGATAGGTGGCTCCAATGCCTTTCATGCTGCTGTGCTGCTTGGAGCTTTCCCAACCTGCAGCATAGTGAAGGCTAACCGGAGCCGTCTAATTTTTCTATGCTGCTATTCACAACCTTGATAATCAGCTTAAAATGGCCTTCCATTGGTCGGTCTCCAGCAGATAATTGTCCCCACACACCCTGTGATGGTTTTCTTCCTGTACACAAACTAGTTATTTCTTTGGGGTGCTATTCACTCATTAACAATAATCCTCCCCTCCCCCCCCCATTAATTTACAATATCAGCTTTAGCTAGCTAACCTCTTTTCCTGTCTCAAACATATGAACATCAGGCGGTATTCTCCCAAGTAGGAGAATCCCAAGTCTTTCCAATAAAATTGTTGGGCAGAGGGCTATACCAGGAGTGGGCAAACTTTTTGGCCCGAGGGCCACATTGGGGTTGCAAAACTGTATGGAGAGTCGGATAGGGAAGGCTGTGCCTCCTCAAACAGCCTGGCCCTGCCCCCTATCTTCCCCCTCCCACTTCCCGCCGCCTAACTGCCACCCTCAGAATCCCCGACCCATCCAACCGCCTCCGCCCCTTGTCCCCTGACCGCCCCCTCCCAAGACTCCCCCCGACCCTAATCACCCCCCAGGACCTCACCCCCTATCCCAACCCCTCTACTCCCTGTCCCCTGACTGCCCTGACCCCTATCCACACCCCCCGCTCCCTGACAAGGCCCCCGGACTCCCATGCTTATCCAACTCTTCCCCCCCCCCCCCATTCCCTGTCCCCTGACTGCCCCCCGAGACCCTCTGCACCTTATCCGGCCACCTTACCATGCCACTCAGAGCAGCATGACTGGCAGCTGTGCAGCCCAGTCAGAGCGTGCAGCCCTGTCCCCCAGAGCGCTGCCCACACGGCGGCGTGGCTCCGGGGGAGGGGGAACAGGAAGGGAGCGACGGGCCCGCAGGCCGTAGTTTGCCCACTCCATGCCTATACTCTAAATTGACCAAGGTCAGAGAAGTCCAGCTCAGTGAGTTACATAAAATTACTCATAAAAGTCAGCCTAAGTGAGAGACCGACTGAATTAGTCCAGACTAAAAGGTCAACTCGGGTCACCCAAAGATTATTAAGATCATAACTAGTAAACAATAGAGAATGGAATCGGAAATTAATGGCCCAAAATTGGTGGGTTGGAAACAAGGTCTAATTGGTGGACAAAATAATGAGGGGATGGGCTATTCTGTCCATTAACCCCCAGGTCCTTTTGAAAGACTTCTGGGGGATCTAATGCTGGACCCAAGAATCCATCAGTACATCATTGGACATCTACTGTTCTGCTCCTGAGAAATGTCCCAAACTGACCAGGCAGGGCCAGAGAGAGGGACCCAGATGTCATTGCCACCTCCACGAGCTTTGGCTAAATCCGGAGCATCACCCAGAACATGAGATTTGGGTTTCTGCTGTCAGCCCCCTCATGCCATGTTCCTTCCTTCTCCATCCATCTTCTTTTATTTTCTTATCTCTCTCTTGCCTTTTGTTTAATAAGGCTGGCTAAGCCACCCAAGAAAGAGACTTACAATACTGCTGTGAGCCTGCAACCAGAGAGGCAGCTCTAAAAAATGTCTTAAACAGCCTGATGCTGATAGAAGTTTGCCAGGTCTCAGAATGGCTTGTAAGACTGGGCTGCACATGTTTCTCCACAGCAGGTTGCAGGTAAGTGTCAACACCACAGAAACTGCATTTTCTATCTTTGTGATTCTTTTCTATACCCTTTTGTGGCTATTTGTCTTTTTTTGTTGTTTGTTGTTGAAAGGAAACGGGCTCGGACTTCAACATCAGCTCCAGCCCATCTCGCCTAACTTTTTTCTCTCTTCCCCAGATAACCATCCCCAGTTGTTACCATATTTAATATCTAAAAGAGTGTCCTACAAGGTTTTCCTTCTTAAAAAAACAAAACTGTATACAACTAAAAGGAATAAGAAATATTGTTAAAATGAAATTCTTACTTAGTACTTTCCAATTCAAATGCTTTAACTGTTTTTTCCCTTTTTCTGTATCTTTAATAAAAGGTTATTAAGGATAGTGCTATGGAACAAAACAGGCTGAGGTGGCTATACTTGAAGCCCCCAACCTTGTTTCAATGTTAAGTGTTGTGCAATGACAGGGTCATGTTAACACTTAACTCTTTGGGCCCATTTTTTCCATTAACCATAACATAACAAGCCCTTGCTAGCATAAGCTCAAACAGGCACAAAATATTTTAGTGGTATCATACCACAGTGCGAAAATTGTCTGATAGAGGGATTGATGACTTATCGTACTGTCACAGAAACATGTAGAATCAAGCAAATAATGTTGTATCTGATCATGAGAAATTTAACTTGCTTTATAATAAAAGCCAAAGCACGTTTTCTGTGCTTTTTAGTTAAGTGAGTACTAGATGGTACCCTTGAAACAAAAACTGTACATAGATGGAGAGTCCTGTTGTGTTTCCTTTGCAGCCGGTGAAAACTGTCAAAGAACACTAAATTATCACTTACCTTCCTGATTCTTTCCTAATGGAGATGGATGATGTATTGAATCAGATCCTCAATTCTGCCAGGTGCTGAGCACTCTGGCCCTGATCCAGCAAAATGCTTAAGGCACTTGCTTACCTTTTAAGCATGTGAATTCTCCATTGATGTCAATGCTTAAAGTTGATTATGTTTTTAAGTGTATTGTTGGAGTGCTGTCGTGAGCTTGGAACCTATCAAGATTGAATCCCTAGTATATGCCAGTTGAAGATCTGTCCCCCCTATTTTTTCTTAGCGTGTTTCTTTTTTTCAACGAGTGTTCACTGTCAAGTAGTTGAATGCATTTTCAGAACCTCTTAAAAGTTCAGGGTGCCGAAGACATAACTTCCATGAGTCTACTAACATGCCCTGCAGCTGTACATTTAAACGTTAATTTCTGACTATATTTCCTCTGTCAGTCTCTAGGCCACAAACAGGTTTCTTAATGCATCACTTCTAATCCTGATTGACAGTAGCTGTTCAGTCATTGTGCATGTGTGTAATCGAAATGAAAGCTCTCCCATTCCCTCCACTTTTATTGTGAATTGCAAGTGGCTAAAAAGAGAAGTTCCATTTACAGCATAGGTAACAAAATGGATTTTTTTCTCATTTCCAGGGGGAAAAAAATCCCACCCCGCTCCATTGTAAACCGAGAAATATGGTTTTCTAGTTTTACTCTAACCCTTTTTCATTCTGTACATGTTGACAGTACTTCTAGTTGTCCACAGCAGCAAAATTATACTGTAATAAAAATTAAACCAGCATTTTATGGATTTGTAATATGAATGTTAACATTCTGAGCAGTTAATGTACCTAATGCCTGCACCAGATTTGAATTATTTGCTAGGTGTGTTAACTGCTCTAAGGGAACACTGCAAAAATATCAACCACTGTTGTACATGTTTGCAAACTTAATAATTTTAAAAGAGAAGCTCAGATATCACTTACCATAGGTAATTCTTTTTATCCAGGGGAAAAGCTCTGTTGCACTGATCACTGTGTCCAATGCCTGTGAATATTTTCTTTGTACATCGTTTCCACTTGTCTCTTTCCTTGAGACCAAAAAATATTCTAACTAGAATAGTATATTCTTTAATTGCTTAAAATGTACCATTTTGCTGGGGGGGGGTCTAGGTTGTGATTATAATGCAGTTATTTAAATTCAGTTGACTGATATAAAGTCAGAGCTTTTGAGCATTTTATGTGAATATTGAGTTAATATTTTTTATCAGTTGCTGGTTATTTTTCTGCTGAACAGAGTTCATTGTCTTGGAAGAGTTTTCTCTGGTTTTAAAGAATGAGGATTAACGCTATTCTACATTGTCTCAGAAATGTTCCTTGATATCATAGAACAGATTTGATGCTCTCCTTCATTTGGTTTAATACTGTCCTCAATTTTGGGCCTCATATTCGTTGTTCCTAAAGAAAGAGGTGAATGCTAAGGTATGTGGTGGGATAATGGTCAGGATCTCTTTCAGTTAATATACCTGATGGCATGAGAATTACAGCTAGTGCATCATGATTCAGGTATTAACTCCTTCCACAGCTTTTTGTTTTTAGAGAGAGAGAGCTGCTGGTGTTTAACCTTTTCGGGTTCCTTTACTCTGTTTTCAATAGATCTGCACTTGAAGCCCTTCCTTGTTTCATCTTTCGCCAGGAGGGCAGGAGATTTCATCTCACCTATTTTGTTTTATTCCATATTGTCTCTCTCTATAAGTTTGCAGTTCTGTCTTCCACTTCCAATTACTTTTCTCTCCTTTCTTTGCCATCTGTGTAGCCTTAGGTTCTTGGCATATGGAGTTCTTTCTTCTCCCTTGTAGTTTTTCCTACCTTGTCTCTCCTTCTATAGGTCCCCCCTCCTTTCTTTCTCCTCTTGGCTGGTTTTTCCCTCTTCCCATTTTAGGGTTTGTCGCTGGCAGTACAAATTTTGCCAAGGACAGTTCTAATAAGACTTTCCTGGGGACTGTACCTTGACACGGTGGGAAGCCTTATGTGTTGGGCTATGCTGGTGGGAGTTTTAACTCTTGGTAGGGCCATCAAGCTGGACAAGTGAAAAGATAAGGACCAGAAGAACCGCAGTCAACTGGTCCTCAAGGTTGGGGTTGAGTGATAGGCCAATAACCTATTCTCATAAAAATATTAAGCGATAGAAACAC
This sequence comes from Chelydra serpentina, assembly GCA_037349315.1. NCBI lineage: Eukaryota > Metazoa > Chordata > Testudines > Chelydridae > Chelydra > Chelydra serpentina. Next base: position 41,975,104 of record JBAIAC010000029.1, on the reverse strand, counting down.
AACAAAGTAGCCATTCCAGCGAACAGCATTATAGACAGGGGTGAAGGAGCCTTGTTCATGCTCTAAGCAAGGGGTGGGCAAACCTTTTGGCCTGAGGGCCACATTGGGCTTCCCAAATTGTATGGAGGGCCGGTTAGGGGAGGCTGTGCCCCTGCCCCCTATCTGACTCCCCCCATGCTTCTTGCAGGTTATATTATTCTAGGCTCCTCCTTCTACTCCCTATAATTTCTGTCTCAGGCATTCCCCTTTCCTTCCTGTATGGCTTCCACCTCTATGCCTTAACAAAACTTGAATATCTTGTAGTGTTCTGCCAGAATGGAAATGAAATTATGATGGTAGCATAACTGCCAGTGATATAAGGCTGCTGGCAGTTTTAACATGCATAATAATTGAAAGATTAAATAGAAATACTTTCTCTTTGCTTTTTCTTTCAGTATTTTAGTCATGCAGGTTGGATGTTTCTAAGACAGGCGCATAAATCGGGTTCACTTGTGCATATTTCTAGCTAGTCTTTTAGATTAGTTTGACACAATTTTTGGTTTTGAAGGACATGTAATTTTGGGGTAAATGTACGTGGTCTTAATCCTTGCAGTCTGTTTTAGCCAGTATTCTGAATTATTTATAGTGCGTCAGATGTGCCTTATTCAGTCTGCTCCTGACTTAAATAAAGCTTTTAGGTGTTTCTGACTAAACTCTACTAATAAACAGTGTTGTTTCCAAAAACAAAGAGAAAAGGTTTGTCAGGTTGACATTGTCTAAAAGTCTTGATTTAATTGAAATCAAAATGATACAGCTTATAATTGTTCTCTCCCATTTATTTTTTTCTTTGTTCTGTCCTTCCTAAGATGTTTAGCAATGATTTTTTTCCCTTCTAGGGTGATGTATCAGCTGTTGAACACTTACTCAAAAATGGAGCAGACCCCAATGTTAAAGACCATGCTGGATGGACGCCATTGGTAAGTATCAACATTTTTCTAATATCTTCATCTTTGTCTATAGTCCTTTCCTCCATTTTTTTACAGTTTGTTCTTTCCCGCCCCTATCTTTATTGTATCCAAAACATAAAGAAGACAGTTATGAGAAATAGTCTTCCTTATGACAATGTGAGAATGCTCTTCCTTTAGAATCATCCCACCTCTCCTCAAGTGTCGGTGTTCTCTATCACTTTTACCATCATAGTCAGGTCAGTCTTCACCTATGATTTCTTAAGTGTGCAGAATGATCTCTTTCCAGGTGAGCGTGCAAGCAGTTTCTTGTGCATCTTGTAAACTGTTAATGCCATTAGATCTGTAGTTCCCACCATTTTGTGTGCACATTAGAGAGTGGAATTTGAACTTTGGTTACCAACAGGTATATCTTGGATATATTTTTGTATTATTGCATGCTTGAATTTCATTAAAAAATGATAGGTAGTGAGTGCTAATCCCTTTTCATCCGCTGCCTTTTTCACCCAAAGAGCATGTTTGACTCTAGTCGATAACTAGGAAGGGATTCCTTTATAGTCTTATTTGCACACCAGGTGGTCTCCGTTCAGTTCTTCTGTGCTCTTTATCAATGTCATGTTGAAAAGATAATTACTCATGATGGCCATTGTATTGTAAAATTGAATAGTGTCTCCATATCATGCTGCCAGTCTGAGAGATGCTATGAAAGTGAATGCATGAATTCATGGTGACAAACATCCATTATTAAAAAAAAATAAAAATCTGTGCTTTCATTAGAATTTTATGTCTTTCTTTCCCGTGTGCTTCTTGTCAACATCACCGGCTAGCACGAGGCTTGCAATCTTGGGCACAAGAAGGTGGTGGAGTTATTGCTACAGCACAGGGCATTGGTGAACACTACTGGGTATCAGAATGACTCACCGCTTCATGATGCTGCCAAGAATGGGCATGTGAGCATTGTTGAGCTGTTGCTCTCACATGGAGCCTCCCGGCATGCAGTGTGAGTAGATGTGTAATGTTGTTTTGTAATTGACTTCTTTATTTCCAGATTGATGTTGCTGGTGAAAGTCCAGGATGTAACATTGAGTAAATTTGAACCAAAGCTCTTAATACAATTCATATGGTTTATTCAATGGGAGTTTCTTTTTGTGTTCGATTACACAATGTCCTTACCTTCCCCTTTCTAACTTGGATGCTATCCTTTTTGCTAAGGCTTCAGGATTGTCCTAAGCTTTTCTTTACAAAGTTTGGGGCAAATCACAAAGTTTGGGCTTTTAAAAAAAAATTAGTAAAAAATAAAAATCTGAGTGCATAATGGAAATTATTACTGATACTTTAAAAAAGTACTTCCATTTTAGCTATGTATATTTCTGGTGAGTTTGCTCTATTGATAGGCATGTAGCAAACATCTGGAGTTGTAAGGTGATTGAGACAGACTCCAACACACTAATTATTCATGGATTTATTTTTCTGATTGTCATCACATCAATTGAATGAGATGCTGGGTTGGTCATGTTATGCTGCAGTAGCAGTAGCATTGTTATTTGTATCAGCAGCTACTGTATAAAATCTGTAATTTGGTACCATGCATTTTTCCAGTAAATGGCATGTGCACATTACCTGTTTGTAGGCTGTAGCCTTGTTCATATCTGACTTGTTTGCTGAAGTATGTACCTCCTTGGCCATAATGTGAAGTGGGGATAAGGAAGCTTTAGTAAATTAGCTAGCTTGAAATGTTGTAAACTGATTGAAGTTCTGTTACAGAATGGAGGTATTCGGTCAGAAAATACTTCTAATTTACATGAAATGTGTCCGAATATAAAAATAAATCAGAAAAGTAAAAAAGGAATCCTTCCTTTGGCCCTGGCAGCATATTTAAAAAAAATAGGATAGTACATTTGCTTCCTAAGAGGTTAGCTTTCCAAGATTAAACATTCACCAGTTGGGTATTGGTAACTGCCTGCATGGTTTTTACAGCTCTCCTGGGTTTCTGAAAATATTGCACAAACAACCAATTTTGGTATAAATCTTTTTGATAGCAGCCAAAAGACTGGAAAAATTGTACAGTAGAACTTTAAATGGGCAATACTAGAATTTTCAGATTTCTCTTCTTATTAGCACACCGTTTCTGCTAGATTTGCTATCAGAAACTGAAATGAAGCTGAGAGAACTCTTTTTTTTTTTTTTTTTTTTTTTTCAGTTAGCCATACTGGCAAATATATGACCAGGTTTAATTTTCCTAATCTTATATAATCCTTCTGTATCTGTTGCTGAGATGCTATTGTGTAACACACTACTGTAGTAGTTGCAGAATTACATCAAAGATCTTTTCTTCCCATTTGGTAAAAGCAATTTGTCTTCTTACTCCAGTAGATGAAATTACTCCCATGTTGTAGTGCAGGGGTGGCCAACCTGAGCCTCAGAAGGAGCCAGAATTTACCAATGTACATTGCCAAAGAGCCACAGTAATACGTCAGCAGCCCCCTGTCAGCTCCCCCACCCTGCTCCCAGTGCCTCCCACCCACTGGCAACCCTGCTGATCAGCACCTCTCAATCAGCAGTTTTGTGGCATGCAGGAGGCTCTGGGGGAAGGGGGGAGGAGTGAGGACACAACAGGCTCAGGGGAGGGGGCGGGAAGGGATGGAGTGGGGGCAGGTCCTGTGGCAGAGCCAGGAGTTGAGCAGTGAGCGTCCTCTTTCTCTCCCCCCCTTCCGGCCCCACCCCACCCCCCCCCGCACGCATGCATTGGAAAGTTGGTGCCTGTAGCTCCAGCCCCGGAGTCGGTGCCTATACAAGGAGCCGCATATTAACTTCTGAAGAGCTGCATGTGGCTCCAGAGCCACCGGTTGGCCACCCTTGTTGTAGCATACAGAAGAATGCCACTCCTTGTACAATGTCGGAGTAAGTCCTCAATGTAATAGCACAATGTAAGGTATTTTTCATCCGTAAATTCTAAAACACTTTACAAAGGAGGCAAGTAGTAGTATTACTATTTTACAGATGTGGAAACTGAGGCACGGAGAAAAGCTGACATTAAAGTGCAAACAAAACTTGTAAGTCGTAGAGATACTTCTTATAACGCTTGCTCTTGCTCCCAGTGCGACAGCGCCCCACGATGACTCTTGCCGTTCCCTCTGCCTCACAGCTCTTCATTCTTCTCTTCGCCATCCCTTGCTTCAATGAATTCTTGCATTTATTTTCAGTGACAACATGACATAACATGTCACATAACTTCTGATTTTTCTAATTGCCTTTGTAGCAATAGTTGTGACCAAGCTGCTAGTATAGAGGTTCAAAGCTTCTTATTGATCAAGGCAAGATGGTTTAACACTGAGTTGATAATCCCATTGTCTTTCAGGCTATTTCTGTACACATCTGCCATGGGATTTCTGTCGCTATCAGCCAGGTTTTTGAAAGGGTAAGGATTGAGTAGTACTGAGTTTTGAGCAAGGTCTGAAGTTTTACTAGCTGCTTAAGAGTCTACTAGGAGGATGCCCAACTTTAAATGGAAGAAGTTTGTGATCTTAGCCTGTACTGCTCAAACTGCTTTGCTATTTTCTTCATCTCAGTTCATCTGGCTAATATTCCATCCCTCCTCTCCCCAGGCTCTTGAGGAGCTTAAAACTTCCCATTAAAGAGACCCCTCTTTGACATGGGTTATAAGTCGTTCTTAATTAGCTGGTTAAACCTTTTAGAGCCATATAAAAGCCTGAATAATCACCAGATTTTCCTGTATCTCTCTTAGCCCATTAAATGTTGTCAACATGTTAAATGTGTTCAAACTGTATTTAGACCCCCTGTTTAAATATATTCATCATTAAGCAAAATGTGGCTTTTGCAGTCAAAAACTTGTATTTTGACTGCAGAATTATGTAAACCAATAGATTCTTTTTAAGTGTGCCTTAGTAATTTGGGATGTTAGTGTATTGGATTTAAAGTGATGCCTGAGTTGAATTTAGGGTATTTCTACATTTGAGAGCTGGAGCTTGAGAAGACATACCTGCATTAGCTTTGACCAAGCTAGCACAGTAAGAATAGAGTGTAGCCATCAGGGCACAAGTGATTTGTACCTGGCATCTTGGGCAGGCACATACCTGGGGTGGCTCGCTCCTGCCATCACTCGCATTACTATGACAACGCTATTTAGCTCACTAGCTTGAATAGAGCTAGTGCAGGTATGTCTTTTCCTGCTCGAAGTGTAGACATAACCTTAGAGTGCTAGTTTGAAATAGTTCTATATGCCACTTTATAAAAAGTGTACTATTAAAATATAGTAACCTCATTTAATACTGCTTTTTAGGTATTTAGTATCTAATTTACTGTAGTGCCTAGAGGTCCCAACTGAGATGAGACCCATTGTGTTAAATGCTGTACATATACATGGTAAGACCTGAAATCTTATGCTTTGTCTGCCCTGTCTGTTTAGATTGTAAAAGAGGAAGGAAGTTCTTTTATCCCCATTTGACAGATGGAGAACCGAGGCAAAGACTTGCCCAAAGTCACACAGGAAGTCTGTGGCCATGCCAAGAATTAATATTTTAGCTCTCCATAAACTACTCATATATAGTGTCTTTGTGAATTTTTAAAATGTTACTTTCGAACACCTTTAAACAGACATCTGATATACCGTATAAGTAAACTTCACATTTAGTACATCTCACCTCAAAGATACTGTCAGATTTTTATCTCTGTGATTTAAGTATAGGAAATAGCTTTACTATAAAAGGGACATTTACCCATTTGCCTCTGGACATTTCCACTGCTTGCATCCGAAGAAGTGGGCATTGACCCACGAAAGCTTATGCTTCAATATCTCTGTTAGTCTATAAGGTGCCACAGGACCCTTTGTCGCTTCTGCGGATGCAGACTAACACGGCTACCCCTCTGATATAAAAGGGAGTGTGTGTACGTATTTTGTAGGATGAGAACACAGATCAGAATTGTTTTTATTTTCCAGACAACAAATCATAGTATTTCGATTTTCCTTGGCAATACTTTTTTGGAAATCTGCAAGATTAAGTAGTTAGGGAATTTTCTTTGCTGTTCAAATTTTTTCTGACTAAGATACGAACTGCAAATGGAAAATATTATTTGGACCAGTGGACCTATTAATTGCCCGGCTGGTCTAGTTAATTTTTTTAAGTTAATCTCCTACACATTTATGTTTTCATGTGCTTGTTCTCTTGAGTTCTGTCTTTTTTTTTCCTTGCTTCACAGCAAGCCAAGTGACTTGAAAAATTAGATCTATGCATTTGCAATTTCACAGTTGTTCATAAATGCTTTCACTCAAATGGGCTATCTTACCAGTTCCTCATGCACAATAAGTTTAGCATTAGTAAAAATTGCCTCCATTGCCTTATTTCTTTTAGGTGTGTTTTAGCCTTCATCCAGTGGGTGCAAGTTTGAGTCTGAACAATCCCAGGTAAATGGGAATATTTATTTAGAGGTAGACATGCCTCTAGGTGCAGATGTGAGCAAGGCATGGCCATATACTGCTCCACCCCATGAGTATCCCAGATCATATTATGACTCAGATACTCCTCAGACACAATTCCTTCCTTGCTTCCCCCTTCCTTGAGTGCTGCTGGAGGTATGTATTAATTTGCTTATTGCCCCATAACCCTTCCCACTCCCAACCCAGCTTAGTTAGTACTGACTGGTGCATTGGTGAGAGAGTCAAGGCTCTACCCACTCCCCATCCACCTACTCCCAGGGGGAATAAACAGACCTGTTTGTCTGTGTACTCCCAGATCCAAAGTCTATACAACCAATGCCATGGTGTAAGAAGAGGGTTCTTACCATTCACCATATAGCCCAAGTATGAACGGTGAATGAGTTACCCACAAGTGATTAGGAATTTTCCACATAAGGGTAAATGGTAAAAATTTAGCATTGGGAACTGAACTTTCTTTTTCCAAGAAGGTTTGGAAACCAGGGGAAAAAATTATTTACATTGGCCTGCTAAATAAAAATATCATGGCTAGAGGTGTTAACATGAGGCATTTAGAACATGTATTATTTATGTTGGATACACATGTGGATACAAAAATTTAGCATTTCACTGCCTAAATTGGAGACTACAAATGAAAAATTAGCCATCTCAACGCTTTTGAAGCTCTCCTTAATTCTGCATACATATCTGCCTTATCATATATTCTTTCCTTCTCTCTGATTCCTTATTTCCTGACTAGCAGATTGTCCTTTCCCCTCACTATACTTTGCTGTATTGTTACTGTTACCCCATATCCTGGAACTGTATCTGTAGTCTGGGCAAAATTTGATTTGTTGTTTGTTTGTTTTTAATTGTAGTGGATATTATCAACGTTTATTTTAAAGAACTTTTTCCTGTTTTTATTGATTTAAAGTTTTCACAGTTGTGGGAAATAGGGATCAGACAAAATAATTATTTAATGACCGTAGATGTTGAGATTCAGAAAGTTAAAGCTTTGTTACTCTTAAAACATACGTTGTCAGCACCACATGTCAGAAGTAAATATCCTTAAATCAAACTCCAAAGGAGTTCTCAAGCAGCATTTTTCTTCATTTGCCTATCTGTAAATTTCAGTTATTATCAACGGAAATTTTTTTGTTGGTTTGTTGTGTACAGTGAAATCAACATTTACGGGTTTAAAAAAAAATGGAATCCTTCCAAGCCTCTAACTCCATGACAGAGCAATATTCTCAATCCCTGTTGTGCCCTATCCTGAGGCTGAGCACTGTTCCATGCACCAAGTGCACTTTTCCAGCTTGAGGCCAATGTCCAACTCCACCTGTTGGGGTCAGCCAGGTCACGATCAGCCCTCAGTAACGAGCATCCTGGAAATTTTACATTAAGATCCCATTGGACTGGCAGCAGCCAATGGACTCCCAATGCCCAGGAGTTCAGTAGTGTTGCCCCATCAAACAAACTCCAGTGCTAAAGATCATCAGCTGCTGTCGAGGAGCTCTTTGACTTTGTGGTCCCGCAAAATCTAGTACCGAAGGTCCAGTATCTTATGCAGTATCACTCTCTGTATTAGTTTAAGCATCAGGCTTGAGGTGCCTTCAAGGGTCTCTGTTCTCCAGCACAGTGATCCTTCCAATATTAGCTTTAGGCTCTCTTTAGCCTTGAGTGTTTTCACCATCCATCAGTACTTAGATACGTAGCTGATAGACTTTTTGCCTCAAAGGAGCACTTCTGGACTCTGGATTAGCAAGAGCAGTACATCTATCTTACCTAAAAAAGATGGAGCCTCTAACTTCAGGATTCTGTCAACAAAAAATAAGAGGCTAAAGTTAAGGTCGAGGAGCCCTTTTTTTAAAAGAAGACTCTTCTATGTACTCTAAACCCCGGGGATTATTTTGCCCCATAACCATGGGTTCGCCCTAGCTAAAGATCCAGCCATTGAGGAGGTCTTCTGTCTCTAGATGGATTGAGGCGAACTTCTGGTGGTGTTGCACCTGAAAGTACCTTGGGTACAGGCCTGACAATGGGCTCAGGATTCGTAGCGCGAACGGGTGAGGAGGTGGTATCAGCTTGTTCCGGGCAAGGGGGTATCTCAGCCACTGGCAGTAATGGAGGAGAACAGTCAGGAACAGGTGATTCTTGATTCGATGTCTTGCCAGAAGAGGTGAAGTCAGACAACTCAACTGAAGATGTGCCCTGAGGACTGGCATGACCTGGCAACAGCCGATCTACATGTCGCCGCCAGGTGAGATTCTCTGCAGTCCGGATTGTGTAGGAAACAGGTCCTGATTGAGCGATGATCATGGCAGGACCCATTTAGCTCCAGAAGTATAATTCCGAGCCAAAACTGGCTGTCCCGAGCTAAAGGTTCGGTCTTTTGCTCTGGGTGCACATCTGGTGACTTGATATTGCTGCTGATGTTGCACAATTTGTCTGGGTTCAGAAGGTTTCAGCAGATCAAAGCAAGTGAGCAGCTGTCGTCCCATCATTAGAAAGGCCGGGGATGTCTTGGTCATAGCATGAAGTGTGTTTCTGTAGGAAAGTAAGGAGGTGTCCAGACGCTTTTGAATGGAGTGTTGTCCCCTGGCTGATTTCAAAGCTTGTTTCATTGTCTGCACAAATCTTTCAGCCAATCCGTTGGTGGATGGATGATATGATGCTGAAGTGATGTGGTGTATCCCATTTGCCTTCATAAAATTTTGAAACTCCTGAGAGACGAACTGCGGTCCATTGTCGCTCACAAGTTGTTCTGGCAGACCAAAACGACTAAAGAGTCCCCGTAGTTTTTGGATAGTACTCTGCATTGTAGAGACTTCTGGCCATATAGAATGGGCATCTACGACCACCAAGAACATGCTTCCTTCAAGGGGGCCAGCGAAGTCAACATGAATACGTTGCCACGGGTTTTCAGGCCAGTCCCATGGATGTAGGGGCGCCCACTGGGGTGCATTCCTGACACCCTGACATGACATACAAGCTCTTGCCTTCTCTTCAATAGCACTGTCCAATCCAGGCCACCAAAAATAGCTTCGTGCAATTTCCTTCATGCGCACTATTCCAGTGTAGCTGTTCTAACATCTGTGATCTCAGTGGTGGTGGGATAATGACACGATAAACAACCAGATTGGATCGATAACTCCGTCCTCCTGGATATGTAGGTAACAAAGTTGTGTGAGACCGGAGAGGTTCGTCGAGATTTTCCATGCATCACCAGGTCCATAACTTGGGACAATACTGGGTCAACACGCGTTGCCTTCTTTATCTGAGTAGCAGTGATGGGTGTATTCTCTACGTGTTCTAAGTAGAAGATTTCCTTTTGGGCAGTATCTTGATCTTTGACTGGCAAAGGCTTAGAGTGCGTGAAGCAAAAGCAATAGGTCTTTCTTCTCCAGAAGGCATAATGTGTGACACAACTGCTCCCACTCCATAAGGGGAGGCATCGCAGGCCAATTGTAGGGGTAAGAATGGATCAAAATGAGTTAGAACTTCAGAATTTAGCAATGCATCCTTAGCCTTGTTAAATGCAACATGACAGGCTTCAGTCCACTTCCAGGTCTTGTTCTGCCCAAGGAGTTCGTGAAGTGGTTTTAGCAGTGTGGCTAACTGTGAGATGAACTTTCCATAATAGTTCAATAGTCCTAGAAACGAGCACAGCTGGCTAACATTTCGAGGCGGGGGAGCCTCCACAATAGCCGTAACTTTTGCAGGGGTCTGATGAAGACCTGCAGCATCAATGATCTGTCCCAAATATTCAACAGAGGGCTGGAAGAATTCACACTTGTCTTTGTGGACTTGTAGGCCAAACACTTCCAGTCTTTGTAGGGTAGCCTGTAAATTCTTTAGGTGATCCTCTTCATTCCTTCCAGTGACCAGGATGTCCTCCAGATAGCACTGAACTCCTGGCAAGCCACACAAGATCTGGTCCATAGCCCTCTGGAACAGGGCGGGAGCAGACGTTATTCCAAAGGATAGGCGACAGTATCGATAAAGCCCCTTATGAGTCACAGTAGTCAACAGCTCTTGGGACTTTTCATCAACGTGCATCTGTAAATACGCTTGATGCAGATCAATCTTACCGAACTTTTGTCCCCCAGCCAGGCCCGCGAAGAGGTCATCGATGCGGATAAGCGAGTATTGCTCTGCACACAACACCGGGTTGACAGTGACTTTAAAATCACCACAAATCCAGAGGCAGACATCTTTCTTCACTATTGGAACGATAGGAGTGGCCCGTGGGCTAAGGGTAACTGGTATTAGGACTCCATTGGTGACCAGGCTTTCCAGGTCTGCTTCAACTTTCGGCCTGATGGCATATGGCACAGTTCGGGCTTTCAGATATTTTGGTTAACTGTCAGGTTTAATGTTCAATGTCACAGTGTTTCCCTTCATACTTCCCAGATCCTCTCCAAAAACAGCAGCATGTTTCCTTAGCATAGTGGCCAGACCGGTTTCTTCTTTAGTCATTCGGTGCACTTCTGCCCAGTTCAGCTGAATCTTCCCAAGCCAAGACCTACCCATTAAGGCTCGGTAATTACCTCTCACCACAAACAGTGGCTATTAGCAGCCTGTCCATTGAGCTCCACCTTAACATCAATAGTGCCCAACATGGGCACAGCTTCTCCCATATACGTCTTCAGAACAGTTTTTGTTGCCTTAAGTGGAAGATGCTGTAGCTTTTCTTTATACACAGTCTTGGAGACCAGCGAGACGGCTGCACCGGTGTCCAGTTCCATGTGTATAGGTTTGCCATCCAACAACCCAGTATCCATGTGAGCCCACTGCCAAAGACAAAACGTGCAGTGGCACTTCTTGCGATGAAGTGTCACCTTGGTCATCCTGGGTCTGCTCTAGGGTATGCAGGTTTCCCTTTTTGGTCTCTTTCGTGGAACCTATATCTTTCAGCAATTACCAGTGGTTTTGGGGAAAAATGGGACCCCAGGATTTCCTAAATGTCACTGTAAGATTTAGTCTCAGGCTTAACAGGGTGTAGTAAGCTGCGTAGCAGGGAGTAGGTTTTAGCTCCCACAACACTTAAGAATATTGGCACCTTCTTCTCTTCTGTAATGTCATTTGCAATAACAAAAAGCTCAAAACGCTCAGTATACACATGCCATTGCACTATGTTCTCCTCAAAAGGTTCCAGTGGCCCTGTAAGTGTAGCCATGGTTTTAGTTTCAGGTTTCACAGTCAGTGCCAACAAGCCAGTTCTCACCCGTTCAACAGCTAAAAGATTTTGGTAGGGTTTTTTCTCTTCTTTTTTTTTTTTTACCTTAACGTCTACTTCCTTCTGTTGCTGGAGCAGCACAGGAATCCCACCCTGATCACCACTTTGTTGTATCCTTGAGGCTGCAGGTTTAGGAAGAAATCACTGGAGACACAGAGAGCTCTGAGCCATCAAAGCAGCCATTTATTTTCACACACTGAACTAACCAAAACCAGCCAAAACTGGCTGGGCTATCCCCTAATAATCTAACTCAGTTGCCATAGCAACACCACGGTGCTATTACCACGACAACCAAATACACAATGGTTACGATTTCACACAACCATGTTGGGCCTAGTGGAGAGAAAAGTGGCCTGGGACTCAGGAAACCTGGGCTATGTTCCCAACTCTCACTGACCTGCTAGGTGACCTTGGGCTAGTCGCTTCACCTCTCATTGGCTCAGGTTTCCCATCTGTACCTTGAGGATAATGATGTTTCCCTCTTTGATAAAGTGCTTTGAGATAATTCACTGACACAAACCCCCTTGCCTGGTTGTAACCTGTGCCCTTCTGGAGCGTTGAGTTCAGCAAAACTCAAACTTGTGATAACCAGGTAATGAAGAGTTCAGCTATGCTTCCATGCGAACTTACCTGTGCCCTCTTTGAACAATGCCGCAGTGCGCTTAGAACACCCATACTCACAGTCCGCCTTTGTACTATACAAGAGCCACCCACACCTTCCCTACTTCATTTTAGCCTGCTCCACAGAGAGAACACCACATCTGCTACATTTTACAACCTCTTCAGCCCCTTCACTATTATGCACAAGTTGTCATCTAACATGATCCTTTCACTTACCCTTCACTTAATTCACAGACCACACTCATATCCAACCTAACTTCTGACATTTCCCGTCCATGGCCAGAAGACCCAGGTCCTGCTACTGACACAACCTACACAAGGCAATGCTGAAATGAGGCATACTGGCTCTCTCAAGATACATGTGCACCTCTTTCTTTTGATCTCTCACACACAAGTCAGGGAGAAGGGCTCACACACTCCTCGGAGAGGCATGGCCTTTAGATCACCTCATATCATCACAATCACAACTCTGCTAAACTGCTCCAGCTAATCCCTCCGCTGTTCAGTACAGTAACTCCTCACTTAACTATCAGAGGGGTAGCCGTGTTAGTCTGGATCTGTAGAAGCAACAAAGGGTCCTGTGGCACCTTATAGACTAACAGAGGTATTGGAGCATAAGCTTTCGTGGGTGAGTGGGTATTCACCCGCGAAAGCTTATGCTCCAATACCTCTGTTAGTCTATAAGGTGCCACAGGACCCTTTGTTGCTTCCTCACTTAACGTTGTAGTTATGTTCCTGAAAAATGTGACTTTAAGCAAAACGATATTAAATGAATCCAATTTCCCCATAAGAATTAATGTAAATAAGGGGTTTTTCCACCAGTCAGTGAATATAATTGTCGGTCAGCATGGTTTCATGGAAGATAGCTCTTGTAATCCCATCCAAAAAAAGACAATGGGTTTGTTTTACAGGTCTAGTTGATAAAGGCAACTGTGTTGATATAGTATACTTGGATTTCCCCTGGGCTTTGACTTACGACCACATGACATTTGATTTTTTTTTAAGCGCATTATAGAAAATTAACAGAACACACATTAGAAGCATTAAAAACTGGATCACAGACAGATCTCAAAATGTAGTTAATAGAGAGATGCCATTGAGCAGGGCTGTTTCCAGCAGGGTCCCCCAAGAATCAGTTCTTGGGCCAACTCTGTTAAATATTTTTATTAGTGCTGTAGACAATGATATAAAATCTTTGCTGGTGAAGTTTGTAGATGAGACACAGATTGGCAGGACAGGTTACTGTTGTAGAGCAATCTGAATCACTTGGCTAAATAGTCACAATCCCAACAATGTGTTCTAATACAATCTAATCAAGGTAATAGATCTGGGAATTAAGAACACAGGTTATCTACAGCAGTGGTTCTTCCAGGGGGTACATCAACTCATCTAGATATTTGTGTAGGTTTACAACAAGCTACATGGAAAGCACTAGCAGAGTCAATACAAAGTAAAATTTCATACAATGACCTTTTTATACTACTTACTATACATTGACATGTAACTAGAATATTTATATTTCAATTGATTTATTTTATAATTACATGGTAAAAATGAGAACATCAGCAGTTTTTCAGTAATAGTCTGCTGTGACAGTTTTGTATTTTTATGTCTGATACTGTAAGCAAGTAGTTTTTAAGTGAGGTGAAACTTGGGGGTACACAAGACAAATCAGTCTCCTGAAAGGGGTACAGTAGTGTGGAATGGTTGAGAACCACTGATAGGATGAGAGATTCTTTGACTGTCTTGGAAAGCAGTGACTTAGAGGAATTTAAGGCTCATCATAGATAATCAATTCAATGTGCTCTCCCAGTGCAATGCTGGGGTATAAAGATTTAATGGAAAGAAAACCCACAATACTTTCCTCTGAAGCATCAGATTGATCTAAACTAGAGATGGGACACCGGGCAGGGTGGACCACCTCTGAGGTAATACAGAGATTCCTTTCTAGATGCCTGGCTGGTATGTCTTTCTCACATGATTGGCAGGGACCTTGCCAGGGGTGGGGCATTCCACCTTCTTCTGTAGATAAGGTTTGATTTGCCTGCTTGGATTATCTGGGCATATCTCACCTAATTATTTCCTGCTATTACAGGGGCCACAGGCTTTGGCACATTTAACAAAATCTACAGCCTATGTTTATTCCATGTTACAGTTGCACAATTAAAATAAAAATATAGATCACAAAATATTCAGGATGTGTAACATGGCCCAGTTGTGCACACCTGAGGTCTTACATTTTCTAACAGTGTACTTTAATTATTTGACTTTAACATTACATGAACATCCCTTATTTTTTGTCACCTTGCAATATCATTTTTGTCACCTTGCAATATCAAATGTATGCAGCATATGCACTGGTAAAAGGCGAACTTAAAATGCTCTTTGAGACAAAAGATTCCTAATTGCCATAAAACCCCAATTAAATACAATGTGAAGACTGAAACAGTGCAAATGAAAACACTGTGTAATAAGGCATATAGTTGTTCTTTCACTTAATTGCCAAGACCTGAGTTGAAGCCCTCGGGATTCTTTTGCGACAATTAATGACATCACTATCACTCTATGAAATAAAAAAAGGATACAAACTGATATGAGATTTAACATTTTTAAAAGCTAGGTTCAGCCATCTGATGTAAAGAAGATGATTTTAATGCATATGCTAATATTTATTTCTCTTTTGGACCTGTTTGAAGGAACCATCTTACAGCAGCTTGATTTAAATATGGCCCTAATTTAAAGAGAGGCCAAAGCCTACCCTGATGATGCATGACAAAGCAGGAACAGCATGGTAGTATTTAATGGGCTGCAACTCCCAGGACTGGGCTGAGGTGTGACCAGTTATCTTTTAATCTGTAGCATTTGTAATACGCCAGTTCCCAGCACATTAGAAACACAGGAGAGCTAGGGGCTGGCAATATTGTGAAATTAGGGTGTCTTAGCAAAAACCCATCCAGAATCTTTGACCAGAGATTCTCTCTGTTAACAAGTTGTGCATACTAAAGAGCAATGAAAAAAGTAATAGTGCATTTAGGTTGGAATGATCATACAGCTTTGATTTCATTGTTTGTTTTTTCTTGGTTAAGATTAATAATACAAGGATCTTTCTGTTTATGCCAAATCATGTAACTATGCTGAGGTACTTCCACATATGGACTAAAATCGGATTTCCTCCTAGATACAAGCTTTACATGGCAGCATATGGCTATCCTGAAAAGATGATCTTACAGTGACAGAGCAGTTTTTTGACCTCTTTAGCTCTGCTTTTTCTGTTACTCTTTACTCTGTAAGATGGCATAATCGAGTCACTTCATTCTCAGGGATGTGTTTCCCATCATGAGCTCTTACATTTCCTTTTAAGATCTAGGACCTTGTAAGGTGGAAGGAAGAGGAACAGCTGTAATAGCCATTATTCCTACAAAGGACGAGGCAGGTACAATGCCCCTGGGGAGTGCTAGTGAGACCAGGTTTGCCAACACCGGTTATTGTATCTGTTCTGGAGCTGCAGGCTTTTTCTCCTCAAAGTGCTGTCCTGCAGCTATAAGGTGGTGTGGGGAGGTGACAGGCATCACGGCCACACTCAGACATGCCCATGGTTCAGTACAGATACAACTATCCAAACTATGGCTGGTGAATTGTGGGGAGTAGGAGGTTTCCTGCATGCCCAGTAATATGACTAATCACCTTAATTTCCCCCTATGGTGGCAGATTTGTCACCTCTGACATACAATAGCAAACCGAATAAGAGAGAGACCAAAATTTGAGTTGATGCCTATAATCGAAAGCAATCTTGGCTATCTGTGGGAGCTTTATGCGGATGGGTGTTTTCTGTCACAGTGGTGGTCTTGTTATCCAGCATTTTATAGTACGTCATATAGATCAAAATAAGACACTGTTCTGTTTGAATTGTGTTCGAATTCTGGTAGCTGGATGATTTGCTAATGGAATATTGAATGAGGAAAAAATAGCATTTACAATAAACCGTTGGTCTTGGCTTGATTAGGATCTCTAACCTACTATATAGAGACTTTCAGTATGTCTTTTTTTAGTCTGTAGTAGCTAATATGGATTTTTGTACCTAAACTGTGTATTTTTTATATTTGCATATTTTTTTCTACATCAGCAGTGTGACATGATGTTGGTGGATTCAAGTGCAGACCTTGTGTGCCTGTTTTGTTTGTATTTAACTTGTAATAATCTGTTAGAACTTTCCATTTGGAATCAACATGCTTTTTCTTCCCTGCTGATGTGATTGCAATTAAGAGTTACAAAGCCAAATTCCGGCTGTTCTGATAGATATCAATGTGTGAGCAGCAAAACATTTAACAAGGGCTGTGGTTTATTTAACCTATCATTCGGTTATAAACTCTCTTACTTTTCATGTTGAATGTAGCAGCTTGTGATTCTGAATCCATCTGCTTTGGATGCAATTCTTGAATCTTTTCTGTGTGTTTTAGCTGAAATTGCATATTAGTAAGAAGGTGGAAAAACTATCTAGCTAATGCATCCAGTTAGTTAAGAATCAAGTCACATATTTTATTTACTTAAACCATCTGTGCTTGTTTTACCAGTAATATATTCGGTCTGCGCCCTGTGGACTACGCAGAAGCTGAAAAGATGAAGTCTGTGCTAATGCTACCAATGAAGAATGAATCTTATTCATTTAGTCAGTGCTCAGAAGTAAGTGTTTCTAAAAATCAAATCCATCTTGTGAGTCCTGAACACTTTGGACCTAGGGTAACTAGGGCATCTGGCTTTACAGACAGGTTAAAAATGGGCAGGGAAAAATAGTCCCAGTCAAATTTGTAAAACTCTCCAACATTCCCAAGAAGATTTCTGTAACAAAAATGATATATACAGAATGGGGTATGAAGATTTTATATGCAAGACTGTAGGGTCATCTCCGTAACTCAGAATGGTTCCCAAAATATTGACAAACTTTATTCCATATCTTGTGTTGTCTGCCTCTGTTGTTTGTTGCTGTATACACACACCCAGTAAAGACACACCTATTATTTGCTCTAAATGCTTTAAAAATATAGTAGGCTATTCCAGTATCTCCCTTCACCCAATAATTAAGATGTTTTCAACTGCTGGGTTATTACACCTCTTTACAGTCTTCTGCCAGAGGCTTCTCAGTTTCTCGCAGCTGGAGAAAACAAATTGGCCTCACAATGCGCCATAACAATCACAAATGTGTGACTGTGTATGGGTGGTGGTCTTATTTACACAAATGCCCTCTTTCCCTGCTAGAAGAATGTATAATGTAAATGAATTATTGTATTAGTGTAAATGAAAATTAGATCTTACATATGTATTTCTCTATGTACCCATAAAATGTAATAAAAATATTTACTCTTCATTGTTTAGAATGCCCTGCAAGACCTTTGGGGGTGGGGGGGAAGGCAGGTGCCTCTTTGAACAAACCGACTTTGTGGCTGTCTTTGATATTGTGTCTTTGTAGAACAGTTTCAACTCTTAGTGCCTCATTACAGTAAAATTTGTGTACCATTTGTAAGCTAATGTACAAACATTTATTCATGTTTTATGTCTTGTGTGCATATATAACAAAATATTATGGTAGGACCCAGTGGAGGGGAAAAAAAGCGGTGTTCTGCTAGGCGCTATAAAATAAGGGTGATTTTAAAATCTTTACCCTTTAATGCCCCAGTTTAAACCATTCTGAACATGTTGATTTAAAATGTTCCTGAGTATGTTGTGTTCTTCAGTTGATTAATATGCAGTAATTAAGTATCAGGTTTCACTGTGTGGTGAGTTTTTTTTGTCACATTACTGTGACTATGGAAGTTAGGTATGTACTACAGTTCCCAGACAGAACACGCTGCATCTTCATCAGCCCGTTTGCTGAAAGCTGTTACTGATTCGAAAGGTCCCCAAGACCGAACTTTTCGTTAATTAAAAATTGCTTTGGTACGTTACATAAATTAAAGAGAGTATCTACAATGCTATAGCATTCCCTGTAGAGCTAGTTTGTTGTATATAGATTTATGTATGTGTCCTGTAAGATGCCATGAATTATTCATTTCAAAGGCTTATTCTTTATTTAATAGACTGTCAAATAGATTAGTTGTTTTCTTTAAGTTCAGTTTAGGAAGGACTTAGCACATTTTCCTCTTGTCGTCACACAGCAAGCAAGCCCAGGCCACCCTAGAGAAGGGCCTGTTGCTCTACTGGGAAGCAGCCTCAATTCAGAGCAACAAAAATCACTGAGCAAACTCGCAGCAGTTCTGAAGGCTAGAAAATGTGTTGAGTTTAACAGCACAGGTAAGTGAGCCCATGTTGGAATGTCTCTTAGATATGCTCACTTTGTACAAGGGTTATACATTTTAGCTATCAAGATGTTCACTGCATAATGTTTTGTAGATTGAAATAAAACTTCAGGTTAAGAATGATATAGCATTTATGCCTCTAATAGGACTGAAGCAATATAAAGTTTTGCATCTAATAGCCCACAGCCTATGGGTACTCTTTCTGAAGAGAGAGAAGCCTCTGGTACAAGAGAAGATGTGAGCTTGCTGGCTACAAAAATGAGTTGGCTAGAAACTCACCCTTTAAAAGGAACCAACCATCAGGATTCTAACTCTGAGTTCCCAGCTTCCTAGTGCAAGACGGGCAGAATTCACTAAACCCTTATATTTTGCCCCAACTGCATTGCTAGCAGGGTACCATGCCATTGAGGTGGTGGTATAGTCCTCCTCAGCTTCCCTACTGCTCTTGGAAGGTTCTACTCCGTTTTTCTGGAAGTGAAGGTACTGCCTGCAGGAGCTCTGTGTGTGTCAGTCACTGGTTTGGCTGTTTTCTTCCATGTCTTCATACATCCGATATCCTTCTCCAATAACAGTCCTTCCTTTCTAGTTAAAGCCATGAACAACATTTCTGTTTGTGAAGCTGTTTGCCCTGGGGGCTTGTTGCCTAGTTTTTTGTCTCAGGGTTTTTTGTTTTTTTGTTTTTCTGTTGCATTTCAGCACCAGTGTGGCTGGTGTTTTGCCACTTACTTTGCACTTTGGCAGAAATTTTGGGGTAACAGATCGGTGCCAGCCTCTGCATTTGTCGTGGTGTTATGGACACTTAGCATCCTGTTATTGCTCCTGTAGTTCTGATGTCTCAACACTACAACGCTAATGTTTGCCCTGCTTCGGCACCTGTCTTGGTGCTCTCGTGCTGGAGCCTGGGGAGTTCTGCACTTACTCTGATTCCTTAGCTCCTTGCATTGCTGCATCTTTTCATCTTCTGTATTTTTTCTTTTTTGTTTTTGCATCATTTCTGTTATATGACATCTAACATGGAGGAAAGAAGGGAGACAGCAAAGCTGTTTCTCCCTTGTTAGTATTGCAGGGCCATGTCTCTAGCAGATAAGGTAGCAAATATGGTTATCTTCCTTGGACTTTGTCACAATGTCACATTTTGCCAGATGTCACCCTGAGTACTTAGAAAACATGGGAAAATACTTCAGTCTGCCTTAACATCCTGGGAAACTCCTGTCAATCTGCATGAAGCCAGCCTGGTAAACCTGCTGGCTTAGGACTCTGTTTTTGTCTTGTTTGCATTGGTGCAAACCCAGATCCCCTCTCTTAAGCCCATCATTAGTGAGATGGCCTCATCAAAGTGCTTGAAACCACCACTTTCAAAGGTGAGGCCACAGTTAGGGCTCCTCTGCTTGGAGTCACTCTAGCTCATCTTAGGCAGAGCCTCTCCAGAAGGAGCCAGCAGCATTTCAACATGCTGTTGTTAGTCTCTAACTGATGTTACTCAGCTGATGTTCTCTCCTTCCTCATTTAAAAAGAGAGAAAAAATTCTTAACATTTTTGGTTCTGGCCCTAGAGTTACCTGTTATACTTTTACTTCGTTACTTGAGACGTCTCTTGAGCTTTATTACACTTTTGGAATGAGAATCCTACACAGGCGGTATCTTTAGAGAAGGGCAACTTACTGATCTGTAACTCTTCTCTGAGGATAGTATTGTGACGAGTTCTTTTATCTGCCATCTATCCTCAGAGTTTCAAGTTCATCTTTACTAAGTCGATGATGAATAGTTATATTTGTTGGTGGGGTTTTTTTTTGTTTTTTTTTTGTTTTTTTTTTGAGGCATTCTCTTAATCCCTTCTATTAATCGGCTTATTCCTCTTGAGAGCTTTGCCACCCATGCAGTATAGAACTGACTGAAAGATTCTCAGGCTGTGGTTAAGCTGATCATGTGTAATGGAAATGCTTAGAAGGGGCCTGACTCATGCTCCACCTAACTACTGTTGCATGTAGAGCCTGAAAATCTCAAGCTGAGGAAATTCCACCAGTCTTGCATTAAGGTACTAACTAACACTCAGTAGTGAGAATCCTATTGCAATTAAACCTTTGGAGGAGAAGCAGGTTTATAGATTAGTAATGCCTTCTTTTCTTATAAACTACAAGGCTACACTTAAAACAACTAAAAGGTGTCTTCACAGCAGATAGAAATGTTGTGGGTTTTCAGGTATAACACCCACTTGCACAAGTTTATAAAGAGAAGATTTTAATTGCAGTGAATGAAAACAGATTTTGAGTTTGGAGAAGAATGGCTGCTCATAAATGGGGAGGAAAGAGTTTGTAAATTGGGGGTGACTGGATTTGCAACAAGTTTTATAGATCTGGTTATTTTAAGTTTATAGGCTTTCTTACATGTGTAACTTTTATTCTAGTGACTCACGTCATTATCCCTGATGATCCAATGCGAAGTACTATCAAAGGGATGCTGGCCATTCTGGCTGGATGTTGGGTCCTGAAATTTGAGTGTAAGTATTTGAATAGGTGAAATGTTTATTTTTCAAACAAATGTATAGTTTAACTTGAGGATTAATATTATCTGAGAACTTTCCATTCCTGTTTCAGAAACTCGTTTCAAATATGGGTATTGGCTTAACCTAAACTATGGGGCTTTTTAGATTTTGAGTGACAAGAATTAATGTAATTAATTGTGATTAAATGTGTAATGCATCATTGTTAATCAGATACCAGTGAAATAGTCATCCCCCAAATGTAAGAAGGGGATGCATTTGTTTACCGCTCAGCATATTAGCAATAGTGCTGGAATGCTCAAGGTAAATGTTCCGATGTATGTGTTTTAGTATTAAATTTAAACATTTTAAATGGCTGTCGAGAAGGGCTGATTTAGTATAGTAGTATAAGACTGCCTGATCAGGAGAAATGACGGGATGACTAGTTACCAGCAAAAACCAGTCAAGCTTATGGCCCCATCCTTGTATTCCTTATGCTTTGCATAGCTCCCACAGAAGTCAGTGGAAAATTTTGATTGCTTTAGGGGTATGGTATCAGTGCTTGTTAGCAATATATAAAGCAGTAGTTATACTATCCAATACACCTCTGCATTCAAGGACTTATATATTCCATCTAACAAAACAGTAACTTAAATGAAAGGGCAAATGAACAAATATCTATATAGTATACATCTGAAGGCATTTTTTAAGTCTTCCCTTGCACAGTTAATCAGTAGTTATTTTACAGCATGTTCCTTTCTTAACAGTTGTTCTCTGTGTATATCTTGAGGGCTGGCTTTTTATTAATTCCCCTTCTAATTCATTTCTCTAGCACTTTGTTCTCTTCTTATATTGTGAAAGCCCTTCTTGTTCCCCTTGACTTCTCTGAGACAGGAATCTTCCTCCTCCTCCCCCCAGTCCTTTTATTCTGGTGTGTTTTTTAATTTATAATTAACTCGTGTGCAGTTTGTCTATCAGTGGAGAATTCATAGAGAGCTTTCTTTAGGTGGTTTCAGGAGTGTCTTGGATGATTAAACACTGGATATGAAAACTCATCTTTACTCAAGAGGGACTCGTCAAATAACTTAGCAGCCTAAATTTTTCAAACGGACTACTGATTTTGGGTGCCCAGCTTAAAGGGCCTGATTTTTTTTTCTAAAATGCTGAGCATGAGGCCTCTTTAAGATGTCCCAAGTTGGGCAGCCAAAATCATTAGTCACTTTGGAAAACTTGGGTCATCTGCTTCTAATGTCCATGCAACTTCCTAACATCCACTTGGTTTCTTTTCTGTTCTTTTCAAATGGCACATTGGTTAAATGTCCCCTTGGATACTTTTGATATCACTTAATTAAAACCGCCTGTGTGCATCCTCCTTATCTATAGGTAATTCAAAAAGAAGAGTCTTCAAGAAGTCTTGGTACTCCAATCTGTTACAAGTATGAATAGCTTCTCATTGACTCCCTCTGACATGTTGATAAATGTTGGTATGCCCAAACCAACAGGTCGATTTGGGTATCCAGGACTAGCTTCAGATACTTTGGCTGCTGATTAGTGGGGGATTGTGGGACAATTATGGCATTGTAGCTGTCTAGCTGCTTAGAGGTTACACATGGACAGGAAGATGAAACCTCTCTGTGGTTGGGGGTAACAAATTTCTGAGGGGTTAGTAGCTAGGCCTGTGTTTGTACAGAGTGCGTATGGAGTGTCTTCAGTAATTAGAATTCTGTTTCACTGAGAATATTTAAATCTAACGTTTCTGTGGTAGATCTTGACTTTATCCAAGCTATATACAGGCTGTTCAGGAGGTTTGTTAATTTTCCAGGTTAAGTATCCTCTTCTCCATCTCAGCATTTTGCTGGTTAAACAATATAGAAACTAATACATAATGATGTCACCAGTACAGGATTATCTCTTCCTTCAAATGATCGCTAGGGAGAAGATGGATTTTTCTTGCAGAGGTGAGATTGAGCATTTGTGAGAGAACTTGGTTGCTTTTTAACTTTAGAAACATAACAGAAAAAAGTAAACGCGGTCTGTACAGAAATCTTTATTCCATGGACATTTTAATACACTTCTTTGTTTTCTGTTGAGCTTTATTTAATGTGGTGTTAAAGTACTGATTAGTATACTCCTGGGTGCTAATGCTTATAGCTTAGTAAGCAACATACTTTTTAAAAGCAAGTGCTTCTCCTCCCTACTGGGAAATGTTAGTAATAACTCACGGGGTCTGATGCAGTTAAGTGCCTATAATTAACACCATTCCATCTGCTCCCACCAGTTTGTTGTTGGTCTTCTTCAGAGTCATTACATGTTAAAGATTGTTATAACAAATAATTGGATGCCTGCTGATGAAACATTTGTCTAGGTCGGAAAAAGGATTTTACTTTGCTCTGCTTTTCATACTCTGCTTATTTATCATTGCTTTTGGGGCTTCTGTTTAGTAATTGGTTTTACATCCACTTAGAGGAGACATAAAAATAAACTTTTAAAATGTGTGCCCTTACTAAGGTGTATTTCTCTTGACCCTGTATCTATATCAAAGCCATTACAAATAAATTAGACGCAAGAAATGTATGTTGGTTTGCTTACATTCCAGGAATTCAAACTTGGGGTCCACTTCAAAACTCACCGAGTTAATAGAAAGATCCAGTATTTCACTTGTGAAAATACTTACATTGCAGCACATGTTACAATTGTTCTCCAAGTATGTCCTTTAAAGGAAATTTACATTTATGGCCTAAACAATTTGTTCATGTCACAAAAAAGACACCTGCTTTATACTTTGCAAAAAATGTTTTAATAAAAATATGTATTTTTCTATATGATCGCCTCCATTATGGCAGCTTTTCATATCTTTGTGTAATAAAAGCAATCTCCTTTCTCATCTGCCTGAATCATTCTATATCATCATGCAGTATTTGAGATTGTATATTTATTTTAGAATTATGTGTAATCTCCCTATATACTTGCTTACTAATGAGCTGAATTTGGAACATTCTAGTGGAAGTGCACTACTCTTATTTGGGCTAGGCACAAGGCCTGCTACTAGTATAGATGGCCCAGAAACCTCAACAGCGATTTGAATTCCCATTTGGCTCTCACTGAAGGCTGACGACGTAAGAGTGGTAATACTGTGCGAAAAGGTATCTTCAGAGAGGAAAGATTTCATAGTACCTATTGCCAGTTGCTTATTGTCTATGCATTTTATATATACTTAACACACTATTGGCAATATCTCCATTTTCAGAGCAGCATAAAAATCAATTGAGACACCATTGTCACCCTGCTCCTTGCCCTTGGCCATATCTTTCATTGCTTTCATTATTTTATTGCCTTCATTATTTCTGGGACTGTAATAGAGACACAAAGTAGCATATCATCATCATCCAGCAAGTATGTTGAGATTAAGTTTCAAGTATTACTGAATTTCATCTCCGTTTTTTCCTATATCAGAGTACAATTTGATTAAAAACAGCAGAATTCTTTAATATCTTTGGATTCACTGTTTTCTCCCTTTTTTTCCTTAAAACCAAACCAAACAAAAAAGCATAACTATTTTTCATTCCCCATTTAAATAGATGACAATCCTGATACATGTTCTTGCTATAATGGCTACTATGAATGTCAGAATAAATGCATTCAAGAAACACTTTCATGTCAATGCAATATGTAGCTTTAACTACACCATGCCAATCTCTACCTTGCTTCACAAAAATATGTAATTTTAGGGAGTTTGTAAAATTAATAATGAAAAATGATTTCAGAAACCTTTTTGTATTTTTAAATTTGAAATCTGATCTCATGTGTTTCTTCCAAGGTACTCTGGATACTAGTAAGACTGCTATGCTTAAAGCACAGGCCAACAGCTTTGTCAGTTTCTGTTAACTGCAAAGGCGGCTTTCGGTCCAGAATTCCTACTTTCTTTCCCCAATCAATTCACCTAATCCGTTTCTGCTCTATCTGCATAGAGACCCCTATATTTCCATTTCCAGCGCCCCAGTCTACAGGTAAGTGAACATTTGCCATTGCTGCCACAACTAGACCCTGGGCCCTTTGATACTAATGTGGCTGTGCAATAGTAGCAATAACGATAAAATATCACAACCTTTTAGAAAGTTTTTTAGGATGGTAGTATTCTAAAAGATTTAGGAACACAATCTGTGCTTAGTTGTACCTAGTGTAAATCCTGCATAACTCCATTAAGGTCGGTGCAGTCATTTAGGGCTTATACCATGGTAACAGTGGGTGAATACAACCCTACTCATGTAAATAGTCCTGGCTAATGCAAATAGCTTCACTAAAATCAATAGGATTGCTTATATGAGTAAGGGTTGGAGAATTGTGTCCTCACCTTGTAAAATTTACAAATTGCAGTTTCTTAATTTCCATGGCCTGAGAGCTACATGAATATGAAAGGGTAGTAATAAAGGTAAATTAGTGCCAGCATTCAGGCAGATGGTGCATTGGGAATTTGTGTTGCTTGCCCCAAATGTGTTGACAGGTTGTGGGAAGACTAGAGGCAGAAATGGTGCAGGGTAAACAAGAGGAACTGTTTGAGCAGCAACTCCTGTATGAAAGAAGTCAGTCCCCTCCTTTCCCAAATGTGGGGACATTAACACACAAGTTTACAACTTATAATATTTAATGATTATACTGCAGTAGTGCCTGGACACCTGCTTAGGGCCCCATTTGCTAGACGCTGTGTACACACAAACAAGAGTGTCTGTGCCACAGAGAGCTTAACGTTGAAATAAGGGGGGTTTAAAAGAACTACTTTTTGAACGATATGGATTTATATCTTGAAACACTGGTTATCTCGAAGATAAACGATTAAAATAACTTTTTTTTATAAGAGCAATCGCGCTTCAACTTGATCCTTCATCAGACAGATACTCAACATGGTTTACTAAGGAATGCACACCCTGGTGTGGGTTACTGTACCCCCAGAGTATGATTCCAATCCCTTTGAAGTGGGAGGAAATACACATTCTTGTTGGTATTCTTACTCTTTTGGGGTAGCTGATCTTAATCAGAGCAGTTACGGTCATCAGTTTAATGACAAGGATGGTTCCCCAGCACAGATTGAAAAGAACCTGTTAAATTAATTTACCTGCCCACCCCCAGAATTGGCAAGTCTATAACTTTCACTGATGGTAGAAATGCAGAATGGATCAAGATTTTGTATAAAGGAATCCTGATTGCTGATGTTTGAGTGAACAAATTCTACTTTATACCATTGTAAGCATTGGCTTATTTGAAATCTGTCCCGAGGGTATGTATTAGTAGTTAATAAGGGTATGTAAACATTATGAAAACTTTAGATTTATTTACAAACCTATATATAGTAGAGCCAGTTTGGGGAGGAAAAAACAAAAGAGGGCACTGTTGTGTGCTTTGTGCAGAATCTATAGTTTTCACAAGGGGGAATTTAGTCTATCTTCCCCCCCCCCCCCCCAATGCTTGCCTACTGCCACCACCACCTGATGAAAGTTTGAAAGATAGATCATCTTTTAAAATTCAGTCGTCCTTTATGGGTTTGTCTTTGTTTTCCCAGGCTTATCAATTCAGGGATGGCCATCTTATCAGGATCTGTTCTAGGGAAGTGAAGTAGCACGTTAATGATGAAGTGTGATGATTGCTTTTTAATTGGGACTATAGCTAAATTCTGCTTTGTGATGACTCATTCAGCCTGTGTCACAGGATCAAATTCTCAGCTCGGGTCTTTCAATACGGAAATTATGAAATCACAGATCGTGTGGTATTTTCAAAAGCACTTGGCATTGGCCCAACTTAGCTCCCACTGGAGTCAAAGGGAGTTTTACACGTGACTTCAGTGGGAACAGAGTTGGGCCACCATGGAGAACTTTTGAAAATCCTACTCTGTGTATATAAATATAACTCAGTTATTTATTCAGTATAGTATTTTCTTTCATTTGGTCTCTTAATCAGGATGACTGGCTGAATCTGGTAGAGTGGTTGTTAAAAGGAAAATACTATGTTATTCAGCCACTCATACACATTGCTGTATAACTGGCTGAATAACATGGTTATCATACAGCAGACAAAGTTCAGCTGTATAATGATATAGAAAGTCTCATTGACATCTTGGCTTGCCAGTCTATTTGTATTACTGTAGTATATAGCAATGGTTATCAACCTTTCCAGACTACTGTACCCCTTTCAGGAGTCTGATTTATGTTGCGTACCCCAAGTATCACTTCACTTAAACTACTTGCTTACAAAAATCAGACACAAAAATGTGTCTCAGCACATTGTTACTGACAAATTGCTGACTTCCTCATTTTTTGCCATATAATTATAAAATAAATTGGAATATACATATTGCACTTACATTGCAGTGTGATATTTGAGCCTGTTTTTCACTTGTGTGCTTTGTCATTCTGGGAGGCAGTGAATTACAATTTTCACTGTCGCCACTACTGCTGCTTTCAGCTCCTTGTTTTAAAACTCTGTCCATTTTGACATCGCAACCACTTACGCACCATGACAACTTCAACCTCATTAATGTGCTTGCACACATCAGTAAAGACATAAAATACCTAATAGTGTATATATGCATGTTACTTTACCATATAATTTAGTATATAGAGCAGTATAAATAAGTTATATGAAATTTTAGTTTGTACTGACTTTGCTAATGCTTTTTATGTAGCCTGTTGTAGAACTAGGCAAATACCTAGATGGGTTGACATACCCTTTGAAAGACCGCTGCATACCCCCAGGAATACGTGTACCTTGGGTTGAGAACCACTGGTATATAGGATGCCACTATGCTAGGCGCTGTACATAAAACAGACACAGTCCTGCCCCAAAGACTTTAGAATTCAAGTCCCGTGTCTCTTGTACTGAGATGGTAGGCTCTTTAAGAGTAGAAATAATCTTTCTGTGTATTTTTTACTATGTCTACCACAGTGGGGCTCTGTTCTGTAATTGGTGCTTCTAGATGCTATCACAAAACAGTTGTTATAATGCCCTCAGAGGTGCAGCCTTCCCTAGAATAATGTGTTTAGTTCTAATCATCCCAGTTAAAGGATATAGCAGGAACAGTGGTCTAGAGACATGGGAAGACTTCTGTCTGAGAAGAAAAAGATTGAGACTTACAGAACAGATGAATGAGGGGGTGTGATACAAGTAAACATAATTAACAATATGGAAAAGGTATTTTGAGCCTTTCTGTTAACTTTTCTTATGTTAGAATCTGAGGATATTCAGTTGAGCTAATTCACTCAAAACAGAAAAGAAGAAATAACATACTTTAATACAAAGTATATGACTAACCTGTGGAACTCATGGTCACAATATATTAGTAAGGCCAAGAAGTAAGTAGCTTTAGAAATACTTAGAGGAGAATGTCCACAGTTAGTGTTTGGTTTATATGCTAAAGAAAAAGGGTTTACAAATGTTTTATTCTCTCAGGGTTTGGAAGAAACTTCCCCTGCGGGCAAATTGTTCCATAATTTTTTGTATTTGGGTTTCTTGCACATTCCTCTGAAGCATCTGGTCCTTACCACTGCCAGACAGGATACAAAAACAAACAAACCACTTCTCTTATGTAGTATGGCAATTTTAATATTTCCCTCACTTCCTTATGCATTCTTCTCTCTGCTGTTATCCTGTGTGTATTGTCTGTTCTCTTCCAAGCTGTGCTGTTTCCTTACCACCTATTAGTTATGCTGTTTGACAGTAAAATGACATCTAGGATTTAGACGTTTGAAGCAACAGCTGACATTCCTGTATTGCTGAGGATTCTAGTAATTTTCACATTGCTTCCCATACACAGACAGGAACACGGTACAGGGGATTAGAGAAGAGACTGAATGACAGCTGTTCAAAAAGCATCTCTGCACACCTGGTTCTGTAAAACCGTCTAGCCATGAGCTGTTGTCGAATATTACAAGACTGATGACTTAAAACAAGTTCTGCTTCAGCATAGTTATAGATAGACTTTCTCAAGTAGTGGAAGCCTACAGTCGTATTATCACAAAGATCACTCCAAGGAGTGATATATAACCGTAGTGAAGTCAACTCACTTAAAATGTCTGCATTTTAAAGAATGCTTCATCTATGCACCAGTAACTTATGCCCAAGATTTTTTCCATATCTGTAAGTGTACCATGTACATTGTGTGATTCTGATGAAGTGGTGGTTAAAATGAATAAGATGAAGTCTTCAGACAAACATTTATTAGGATGTGTGCGTGTGTGTTACTTTTTAAAAAAAATAGCACTAATTCCTGTAACATTTCTAACTCTGTGTTGGAGCTTAGTGAAAATGATTAAGATCCGTATCATCATCACTATCTTGGTTAAATGTTCTCATGGCAGTTAAAAATCATTAAAATGACTGCAATTAAATTTTACAGAAAGGATTCATTAGTAAAGTTGCCTGCATGAAATGGGGAGACATATGTATGCAGAGAAGATTTAATGTACTTTGCATTTTCCGCTAAAATAGATGCCTTTTACCAACATTAGTCAGTTTCATGATTTAAAGTTCAGTTATCCTCAGGAAAGTAACTCTAAAAAGATAACTTAGTGTTCCATATTCATTCTGCTTCC
The DNA here is from genome assembly GCA_037349315.1 of Chelydra serpentina. Lineage (NCBI taxonomy): Eukaryota > Metazoa > Chordata > Testudines > Chelydridae > Chelydra > Chelydra serpentina. The sequence continues at coordinate 41,945,522 of JBAIAC010000029.1, read as the reverse complement.
TCTGTTGCTCTCATCAGATTTGCTTTGTTTACCACTGCCAGCACTACAAGCTCAAATTGTCATTTGAAAATCAAATTGTGATTAATCTAGCCTTGTAAAGCCTCACCTTCGTTAGCAAGGATCCCGGAATTTGAACTTTGCTAGCAGATTGACCGATGCATGAAGCAGAATAGCGGAAAGCCTGTTCTCCAACAGGTATACTTGTTTAGCACTGCTGGCAATAGCCCAGCTTGTTGGTGACCCAAACAGAAAATGTACAGTTGTAATTCTGTTTTTCTGACCAAAGCCACTCTTTGAAACATATAAACAGATACTTAAATATTAATAGCCTGATATTTTTTCAGAGGTGCTGTGCGCATGCAACTGTCATTTACTTTATTGGCGTTGTGGGTGTGGAGCACCTCTGAAAATTGAGCCATATATATTTTAATATGCATTATAAATATAGGAACTTTTAATGTACTTTTCTATAAAAGTAAAACCAGTACATTTGTGCTAATTGTAGATAATGCAGGGACCAGTCCTGTTTTCAAAGCTAGGTCAGGTAGTACATTTCTCCTTTTGTAATACATATTGAGAGGAGGGAAAAAACCTCAACCTCAAGGTGAAGTCCTATTGGGATTTCCTTCTGTCCATGTGCAGTGGTATCAACGTAAGGGTTGTGGAAGTTGTTTTAAAGCTATGGTTAGTGCTCGAGTTATGAAAACATTTGAAATATTTTGTCAATATTTGCCGCTCTGGTCTCCAATAAATACATGAATTCTTCCTTTTCCAGAAAATAAGGGTCTTTGGTACCCTTTTTAAATTTTGTACAGATTCATGTTAATTTCCCACAAAGGAATTGAGCAGAACATGCACAGTTTCAGGCTGGCATACATAGATGAGATGGAAAAAATGTATAAAACATAGTGTTGTGGCATCTGGAGTAGGCCTGTAGAATTTTTGACCTCCCCATATACAGGAAGCCCTATTTGCAATCAAATATATAAGCACAACGTACGTCATCAAATTATCATTTGCTTTCATGTAAACAAATAGCTTGGTGACTTTGTTTTTATTTATAACGTGTTTTAAAATACAAAATCCAGAATGAAAATTAAAATCAAATTGACCAGTGGTGTGTTGGCAGCACAGTTGGGCTTTCAAGCTCCCTGGGCTTGGTTGGCACAAGCTGGAAGATGTCTCTCTCTTAAGGTTCAGTAGTGTCACCCATCACCATAGCAATGTCCTTCATAGACTTCATGGAATCTCTGGCTCTTCTCCCTTTTGGGGCTAAAAACTGTAAGCAGGGTTGGGTTTTTGTTGTCTTGGTTGAAGTATTGGTTTTGTTGATTTCAGATTTTAGGATGGGTGAGGGGCATGTGTATAATGGAGTGTCAATATTGTGAGTACTACTGAGGCAGTGCACCCTTTGATGGCTGTTAACAGGCTTTATTGAACTTCTTTCAAAAGGTTACAGTGTAGTAGCCATGTTAGTCTGTGTCAGCAAAAAAATGATTCCTGATGTCAGATTCCTGATATCTATTCAAGTGATACCATCATAGGACCTAATCACATCCACCACGCCATCAGGGGCTTGTTCACCTGAACATCTACCAATGTGATTTATGCCATCATGTGCCAGCAATGCCCCTCTGCCATGTATATTGACCAAACCGGACAGTCTCTATGCAAAAGAATAAACGGACACAAATCTGACAGGAATCATAACATTCAAAAACCAGTAGGAGAACATTTCAACCTCCCTAATCACTCAGTGACAGACTTAAAGGTCGCAATTTTGCAACAGATAAACTTCAAAAACAGGCTACAATGAGAAGCTGTTGAACTTGAATTGATACGCAAGCTAGATACCATCAACTCAGGATTAAATAGAGACTTGGAATGGCTTGGCCATTACGTTAATTTAATCTATTTCCCTTAAGTTAACGATCCTCATTCACACCTGTGTGTCAACTGTCCGCAATGGCCATCTTGTTTATCACTTCAAAGTTTTTTTTCCCCCTGCTGTTATGGTTCCTCTCAATTAATTAGCCTCTTAAGGTTGGTATAGGCACTTCCACCTTATCATGTTTCTCTGTATAAATATCTGTCCACTGTATGTTCCATTCCATGCATCCGATGAAGTGGGTTCTAACCCACGAAAACTTATGCTGAAATAAATTTGTTAGTCTCTAAGGTGCCACAAGTATTTCTTTCTTTCTTATTTTCTTTTTTCTTTCAAAAGCAGCGTCAGAAATGTGTATTCACATAGCAGTCACACTTGTGCACCTTTAAAACGCTACTTAAATGCAAATAAATTGGTGAATCTGAAAGGGAAAAGCCCAAGTTAAAGCATTCTGATGTTTCTGGTCTGATTTCAAACATCAACTACAAATGACCTGTTACTGATAATTTTCATTAAAACAGGAATGAAATGTGATTCCTTATATTAGTAATGCAATACAAAGTCAGCTTTTTATTAGTTTATATCCAGCCCAGGTCAGGCACTTGCTATCATCTGATGGCTGTTGGTTGGCCTCCAAGATAAGGTTATTTAAGAGGCCAAACGATCAGCAAAGTAGTAGTTAATTCTGACATTTTAAAGTGTCTGTTAATGATACTTCAGAGTTAAATGCCCAATGGGAGTAGTGGGAGATGGAGTTCATACTTGTCTGTCATTGTTTCAGGCAGCTTGAAGACCTGATTCAGTTTTGTCTGTCTGATTTGTATTTGGAAGGTTATCTGTGCAATCGTGAGATGTGGTTGTTGTTTTTTTTTTAATTTAAATGAAAGATTGAAGTGTTCTCCTACTGGCTTTTGTATGTTACCATTCCTGATGGCCGATGTCAATCTTCCTGGACATTCTATAACCGATTTAAAAGTAGCCATTCTGCAACAAAAAAACTTCAGAAACAGACTTCAAAGAGAAACTGCAGAACTAAAATTCATTTGCAAATTGAACACCATTAAGTTGGGCTTAAATAGGGACTGGGAGTGGCTGGCTCACTACAAAAGCAGCTTTGCCTCTCCTGGAATTGACACCTCCTCATCAATTATTGGGAGTGGACCACATCCACTCTGATTTGAATTGACCCTGTCAACACTGGTTCTCCACTAGTGAGGTAACTCCCTTCTCTTCATGTGTCAGTATATAATGCCTGCATCTGTCATTTTCACTCTGCATCTGAAGAAGTGGGTGTTTTACCCAAAAATCTTATGCCCAAATAAATCTGTTAGTCTTTAAAGTGCCACCGGACTCCTTGTTGTTTTTGTGGATACAGACTAACATGGCTACCCCTCTGATACTGCAGTACCTATTCCATCTAGGAGTAGGATTTCATTTTCCAGGGGCATCAAATGATCATCTTTCAGAAGCACTTCTATAAACTCACTTTAAAGAGATTCTTAGAAATGGGCTAACGTGTAATCTCTTAGTCTTTGCTGTTGCAAGGATTCCCACATATTAAACGTGATATGGTAGGAATAATCCCTTTGACTTCAATAACTATTCACAGTATGTAAAATTAAGCACACTTAATTCTTTGTTGAAATGCAACCTGAATATATGAAGTACTCCTGTGAGTTGGCAATAACCATGCTTTGCTCTGTTGCCTTGACGTGTGTCCTAATTCCAGGGGTGAAGGCATGTTTGCAAAGCAGAATTTGTGAACAAGAGGAGAAGTATGAAATCTGTGGTGGCCCACGAAGAGGCAGACTCAACCAAGAACAACTGGTAGCTATCTGATGTTTTTTTAAATGCTCGTTTATACCACTGCCCTCTGCCACATGCATGGATAATAGATTTAATACTTCAGTGTGCACTTATTCAGGTGTTTGTGAGAGAGGTGATTTGAATTTACTGTTGTTGATTGTCACAAACTGTTAATGGATATCTGACTTATATTCCCATAAACCTTGTCAAAGCTTCAGAGGGAGGTCTCAGTGTCGTTATGCAAGAAGTTGCATGAAACACCAAGGCTGAAGTTTCCTCTAGGATTCTCCAGTCCAGTTTCAGTTGCTACTTGGAATCACTCCCATCTAAAAGGAAGGAAAAATATTGTAATTATTTTTCATTCAGTCTTGGTCCATCCTATCTTTTTAACTAACCTCTCCTGATTTAAATGGATCGGTGGTGTGATGTAATTTTATCACTTGAATTGTTGTAGCACCTCGCAGCCCTAATCAAGGACCAGGACCCTAGGTAGGCGCTGTACTAATAGAGCAAAAAGGTATTCCTTGTCCCAAGGAGCTTGCAGTCTAAGTAAATGCCTTTCAGAGACTAGCTTTGACTGGTTGGAAACATATATTGAGGTGTCTAGAAACTGGCATAGTAATTTGTTGTGCAATTTAGCCCATATTTTCTGATGTACCTATTGAGCTAATGCTTGTTCCTTTGACTTCCCCATCATATGCTGAGCTGTGGATCCCTGTACTTATTCTATTTCTTGTTTTCTTTTTTCTTAGCTGCCCAAGTTGTTTGATGGTTGTTACTTCTATTTTTTGGGAACTTTCAACCACCACCAGAAGAATGACCTCATACAGCTGGTTAAAGCAGCCGGAGGACAAATCCTTGTTAGGCAGCCAAAGCCTGATAGCGACGTGACACAGACCATCAACACAGTGGCATACCATGCCGAACCCGGTTCTGATCAGAGTTTCTGCACGCAATACGTTATCTATGATGTGTCTTCTAAATACAACCCAGATAAAATTCGCCAAGGCAAAGTCTGGATGGCCCCCTCCAGCTGGCTCATAGACTGTGTGATGTCATTTCAGCTGTTACCTGTTACAAAGTGAATATCCCGGCAGCATGAACAAGTTTTGCAAATGACCTCTGAGCCTCTTGAGCAGTTGGAATGCACTGCTAGGCAGTCTAGAATCAAAAGCTAAAACCACTCTTCATTATTCACACTTCAAACCACAGGAGAACCTATTAATGCCTGGGAGACTCACTGTGAATTGCTGAATTTTGTGAATAAATGAGCAAACAATGAAAAATAAGAATAATGCATCAAAAATGTACTTTAAGTTCGTTTATTTGACACAGCTAATTTTCAGTTGTTATATTTCAGCATACTAATATATGGTCTGTATAGTATTTTGTAATTTATAATGAAGTCTTTGTAACACAAGACCTTTATAACACCCTTGGTTGTTCAAACCTTCCCTTCAAAGTAGATGAGATCACCAATTCTTATGTGTGACGTATAAATTAACAGCGTTCTATCATAAGTGTCACCTAGTTAGATTTCCCTTTAAGGCCAAGAAGTAAAAAATTGGACCCTAAAGTTAAAGGCCTAAACCCATACTTCAGCGTCTGCCTAATTTCACTGAGATCTGAGGCAGTTGTGTGCTCAGCACTTTTGAAAATATGGGCACATGCATAAATACAGATTTAGGAGCCTAACTTCAGACTCCTAAGTGGTATCTGCAAAATTACTTAGGACAAGTCCCATTAGACATTCAATAGGATTTGTGGTCTTAAGTCACTTAGGCACCTTTGAAAAATCCCACCTCTATATTCAAAAATCTTGACCTAACCTACTCTTAATGTTTCACACCAGCATATGAGTCATTATCAAAACTCTTTCCACTTTCATACCTGTAAACATACAATTAAAAAAAATCCTAGCAAAATAGCATCTCATTTAAGGTGTGATTTTTATTTAAAAAGTTGTATTTAAAGAGTCAGATTACAACTATATTCAGAATTGTTTTATCCATGCGTACAAATGGTAATTGTATTACACATATCACTGCTATCATAACCCCTTTAATGGGAAAACTGCCGCACCCACAAGCATAAAATCGTGCCTTTTAGAAAATAGTTTTATTAAAAATTTATCCTGATTGCATTTGAGTGAAATTTGACATTTTACATGTTTTGTTCTAATCACTGATTTTTATTGAATCCTTTATTGCTTTCATAATTGACCACAGTTTTTGTTAATGTCTATAATCTCGCTTTCTTTCAATGTATTCGAATGGCTTGTGAAGCTTTTCATCCTGTAGGTTGCATCAGGTATAATATCATGACTTGGAACCGTGTGATTGTAATGATTGCTATGTGATGATAATGATGGCTGTGTGATGGGATTAAGCCTTTGTGTTCGCATTTTGCATTGCTTGTAATAAAACTTATGGTGCCAATGACTTTACAATAATTTATTACATAACTTTAGCTGCAGAATAAATATGAAGCTTGTACAGAATTTCAGAATTATTTGCATAAATTCCCGACACAGCAGCTGAGCGCAACAAAGATTCCGTCTGTGAGAGACTCAGTCTCTTCTGAGGGAAGGACAATTGATTTCTTTTCTATAGCCTTTGTCACTGGGGATTGTAGGCCATTTCCATTATTCTCCATGGAACTCTTTGTGGAGTGCTGCTTTCTTCTCAGATAGTACAATGGGTACAAATTTTCAAAAGCGCCAAAGTGACTTTAGGAGCTGAAGTCTCCAGGATGTAGATCTCTCATTTATCCTGGGTAGCCTGCGAACTATCACCATATACTAAAAGCAGGTCTCGTGCACTTGGCTGTGTGTGCAAGCGTGTGCACAAATGTCACTGATTAACAGAATAACTTGCACACTGCTGATTTTTGTGAATAAGCAAATGTCTGAGTAAACACTACAGAGGTGAACATGTATCCGTTTGTTAATTTATTTTGACACCTATAGTTCAGTTAACACTGAAATATCAAATGTAAGTAATATACTATGGTATACTTCATAAAAATAAGACTCATTCATTGCTGCTGTCATGGAGCACAGCTTTACACCAACAGGGAGTTTAACACTTTAAGAATTTACTAATCTAATCACTCTCCTCAGAATTTTAAGTGGAGAATCCACCATTTGGGGAGGTTTAGGGGAGCTGTAAATTCTAGGGAGGACAAGTCACACACACGAGAATTAAGGACTGAATAGAAGTGAGATTAGAGACTATAAAGTTGCCACAACTCAATGTCGGGAGGAGGGTGGGGGCACATCCTCCTAAGATGATCTGTTTTGCTCACAAGTGCACTTTTGTTTTTCTGAACTAGATCACACTTCCAAGCCAGGTTTCTATGAAATGCTGCAAGAGCCATATAACATCAGACTGAGTGTTATCTAGTCTTATCAGCCAAACATACAACAGACACAAACTTGGGCCCAGATCTTGCTTTTCTCTGCAGTCAGACCCAGAATCTGCCTATAGGAATAATTGCAGGATCAGGGCCAGTTTTAGGGCTAGAAGATGGAATAATTCTGTAAAAAAAATTAATTTTGAGACTACACAAGAATTTTTTTTAATCCACTAAGAGAACCAGTATAGCAGTATTCACTTTGAGTGTTCCAACTATAGTACTTAGTATAGTTTATATTTACTGTTAAATTTTTGACTTGCTGCTTATTTCAAAAAAGTTGTACCCTCACATTTAATTTAATTTGATTTCCAATTGCTTTGGTTATTTGATTCCATAGGATGACCTGATAAGGTTACTGCTGCAAAGGGAATTTATTTATTTGATGTAGACAAAGAATCAAAGATCCAGAAAACAGAAACACACTTCAGATTTCACTAAAGTTAGGATTCTGTAGATTTACTTTGATAAGAGGCCAAACCAGGGCATGCCTAAAACCCTCTTTGAAGCATTTTGGGTGAGTTTTAAAAGTTTGAGCTTCATGGTATGGAATCTTGATTGCAATCCACAACTCTTTTATTAATCATCATAAACAGATGTGCCGTTGATGTACGTTGTAGCAGAGAAATTCTTTGTATTAAGGTTCAAATCCACTTTCCTGGTTTAATAGTGGGTGGGATTTTTGCTTGGCAATATTCCCTTATTAAAATGTGTGATTAGTTATGTAAATGTTATGGGGCTTACTGCCAGTGGGGCATGTGAATGAGGAAGTTTAAGACTTTACTTTGGCTTGTAGGCATTCTGATTTATCTGAAACTATTAACATCCTTGGGCTATGTCTTCACTACACACCACTTTGGGCAGGATATAGTGTACATACCTGTGTAGCATGCCCCGCCCACCCCCCTCTCCTGGCAGCTATAAATAACAGTGTCGCTTGTGAATCATAGCTTTGGCAAGTAAAGACCCACTACGTGTGCAAGTACATGCCCTATGCAGCTCTCTGCTCACCCACGCAGCGCCTCCACATCTACACCACCATTTTCAGCACTGTAGTGTCCTGCTGCCTCCCCGCTGCTGGAGCATTTCCCTGCTGCAGGAAAAGACTCCCCCGGTGGGGGAAAGCTCTGGTGGGGGCCAAACCTTTCCCCATTGCAATTAAAGGAGCCGGCAGCAGGGAGCTACTGAAGCTTTTCCCTGCTCTCTTCCCCCCTGCCAGAGCCTTCCATGGGTACATGTAGCTACACACTGTAGGGTGGGCACAGCCTGCGTCTCACTGCGGCATGTAGTTCCATGTATACGCCATGCTGCCAAAGGTGTACATGTAGCCTAGGTAATGCCCTAGACTTTGTGACGCCTGATGCATTTATTGCAATAAGCCTTGATTTTATCTACTTGTTTGATGGGGATGGTTTTTAGACCAGATTTTCCTGTTTGACTAAGACACTGAGTTGTTTAAGTAGTAATGGGGGTAGGGTTTAACTTTACTTACAGATCACAGTCAACAAATACTTCTGTTGGAAACTATGTAGCCGTCTCAGCTGGACATGGGTTTTTGGTCTTGGGTATGCCAAGGATGATCATTTGGGGCTTTTGCCTGCACAGCTGATGTGAGGAGGGTTGTGTTTATGAACAATAAAATGAGGAGGAAGGTTGATCTTGTGATTAAGACACTGGTCTGAGAGACCAGTTCAGTGCCTGTCTCTGCCACAGACTTGCTGTGTGACCTTGGGTAGGTCACTCAGTCTGTTTGAGACCAAGTTCCCCATCTGTGAAATGGAGATAATACTTCTGCCTCGCTGGGCTGTTGAGGATAAAATCATTAATGTCTACGGGATACTCATGTAATGGTAAGGGGGCCTTTATAAGTGCTTAATCAGCAAAAGCTGGCCCAAAGAGGGGCACACAGCCGAGGGCTTCATTTGGTGGCTGAAGATCACACAACTCCGTATCTCTCCAGGCTTCACCTTTTTTCACTACATGTTCTAGAGAGGGAGGAGGCACAGAAGAGCCCCGGGACTGCTAACTTCTCAGTGGGTAGTGCTTGCTCCTGTGTGCCCAGGTAGCCTCTGCTAACACTCAAGTATCAGAGGGGTAGCCGTGTTAGTCTGGATCTGTAGAAGCGACAAAGGGTCCTGTGGCACCTTATAGACTAACAGACGTATTGGAGCATAACCTTTCGTGGGTGAATACCCACTTCTTCGGATGCAACAGATACAGATTCCGGTAGCGCCCAGATGCATCTGATGAAGTGGGTATTCACCCACGAAAGCTTATGCTCCAATATCTCTGTTAGTCTATAAGGTGCCACAGGACCCTTTGTCGCTTCCGCTAACACTGGCACTAGAGCACGATAACCTGGCACTCCCTGCGGTTTGTATTACCATGGCTCAGCTGAGATTGGAATCCAGCTGTGCTAGGTGCTGTCCAAACACAAGGGAAGAAACAGTTCTTGGTCTGACCACCTAAATGGACAGTTCTAATGAAGGGAGGAGGAGGAGCAGCCCCATTTTACAGATGGAAAATTAATGCACCGTGAGACCAAGTGACTAAAGGAAGTCTGTGTCACAGCCAGGAATTGGAGCTACATTTCCTCAGTCCCAGTCCAGTGTCTTAACTAGAAACCCAACCTTCCCTGCAAAGGGTCAAAGCCTTTTTTTGATAGGAAGTGTCACTGCAAGGTAACCAAAGAGGCTCTGGTTGGAGCAAAGGGGTAAAGTTCGATATGAAGCCACAGACTATTGTAAAACTAGGTCTTAGATTGTGGTTATTGACAAGAAAACATGAGTAAAAATGACATCTTGCTACTTGCTGCACGTTTCTGCTTCCAGCGCATCTTCTGATTCATAGTGGCTTACTGTCCTGAGGGGGGAAAATCCGTTTATTACTGCCAGAACTGTTGAAGAGCAAACTGAATTCTATCATGTCTGATGAATCAACAACATTGACTGCTAAATTCTGATTCCAGAATCTTCATGGTTGGGGATGATGCATGAAGCAAGGGCCAACACGGCTTGATTTTCAAAAAGCTGTCGTCTAGTGCTAGTGGAGGTCTTGTTTGGACTTGGAACTGGAGAAAACTTCATGTGGAATTCACTAAGGCAGAATAACTGCGAAACACCCATGTCCCGTTTGCTCCATGTCACTCTTCTCACTAGTCACCAGACTTTAAAGAAAAATTGCAGCCGAACAGAAAAGGGATTTGAATCCCTGTGTCTAATCATGGACAAGGAGTGAATTTTCTGAGACAGAAAGTTTCAGGTCTTAAATATCACTTTAAAAACTATAATTAGACAACTCCTTGACAGCCGGGTGATGTTGGGTAGGATATAGGCAATGTCTCTTTGGGGACTCAGTGATTTAATTTTTTTTAACAGCAATAGTACAGCAACTTCTACATTTCTACAGCTACTTGGTTAATTTAACAGTTGTTTAACTAGTGTTAAATTACCCTTAAAAGCAGGAGAATGTGCTGTATATAACAATTTAGAAAAATCTCCCACCTTCTAGTTATTCCTCGGGGAGAGATGCATTTTGTGTGGCTCAGTCTAATTCTCAGCAGGAAGTGTAATCTGATGAAGTAGCGGCGAAATGTCAGATTCTACTATGAAAGACAGACATCAATGTCTTCACTGAAGTGAGTTGCCAAAGCAGTGACAGGTAATGGGTTTGGCTGCTCTGCATTGCAATGTTATGCAATATGGATTGTAACATTTTGCACCCGTTGAAGTCAGAAGCATGGCCCAGGCATGCTTAGCAGCTGTGGTAAATTTACCCTCCAGAGCGATACAGGTGCTAGCTTAGGGAGTACAACCTGGCCTAGATGTCAGATCACATCTGAAAAGTACACGTCTGCTATCACTTCACCGACATGTATGCTGCTGCCTCAGCTCTTATGTTGGATAGTTATCATCACTTCTTATAGCGTGCTCAGTCAAGAGCAGGGCCCCCTTGTGCTAAACACTGAATAAACACATACTATGACCCAAAGAATAAACACTCCCTGACCCAGAGCATTAACCGGTTTGTAGTGAGGTGGAGTGGCCTTCCTCGGAGGTGGGAGGATCACTCTGTGCACCCAGGTGGGCGAAGCCAGACCAGGCCCAGCCCTTGTGTCGGAAATTGAGAGGCAGGACAGAAAGTATAAGAGGCAGGGCCTCCCGCTCAGTTAAGGGGGAGCCGGGGAAGGAGACAGAAGCCTCTTGCCCGTCAGGCCCTGTGACTGAACTGGGTAGCACCCTGCCCCCAGAGATCAAGTCCGGAGAGGAGCTGCCAAGCTTGCCGGCGGCCAAATAACTAGAGGAGACTGAGGCTGAAGAGGCACTGCTCAGATTGCCAGTGGCTGAATACCCTAAGGAGATGGAGGGCCTCTGGAGCCCCTTCCCTGATCATGGTAGGAAGTAGCTCAGGGAAACCAGACTTTAGTCTGGTTTTGCTGTCAGTGCTCGGGTAGACATGTTTTGGGGGATCCCAGATGACCCAGTGGCAGTGCCCTCTACCACTGTCAGGACCATGGGCTGGGACCCTGTGGATTAGGGTGGGCCTGGATCCCCCTACCTTCTGTAGGCACTCCACCTTAGGCCAAGAAGCCTGTGTTTGTCTATTGTCTGCCTGAGCCAGGAGACCAGGCAAAAGACTGTTTGGTGCTCTGCCCTGCCTGAGGACCTGAGCCCCCTAGACTGCACCCCTCAATTCGCTAACCCCCCAACCGCGCCCCCCCTCCGTAACTGGACTGACCCCACAGTAACCCAGTGAGGCAGAATGGCCTTCCTCTGAGCTGGAGGGGGAGGGATGACCACCAAAGCACTACACAGCTAAATAGACAAGACAGACAAAGAGATGGAAGAGAAGCACAAAGGTCATATAGCAGAGCCAGGAACAGAACCTAGGTCTCCTGGTTCCCAGCCCAGTGCTCTACTATACAGTTGTCCCATAATTAAACCCTTTCCATTCTATTGTGTTTGCTTTCAGAGAGTGTTTTTGACTCCATTTAGTTCTCCCAGAAGTCAGTGTGCCACACTGGAGTTGGGCCACTCTGGATTTAAATTCTGAAGCAAAATTTAAATTTCTGCCACAGCATGAAATAAAACCGAGAGGTTTTTTCCTGAATGAAATATTATTATGCATGGCATAATATGAGATTGTGTTATCTACATTAATATTAAATTCAATACCAAGGCCTCTGGTTTGGAGTTATTTTCCCCCCATTGATTTTGTGCTGTGGCAGCAATGTGAATTTTTCACACTGCTGCAAACACCTAACTGCATTGTAGCAGGTGCCAGAGGAGCTGGAGGGATTGGCAGCCGGGAGTCAGGCACCATGGGAGGGACGGTTTGGCAGCTAAGAGTGATATTGTGCTGGGCTGCAGTTCAGTAAACCAGACAAACTTGCCCAAGGTCACACACTAAAGTGAAGCACCGAAAGCAGGAGTTCCAGCTGTGACTTCTGTAACCACTGGACACACCCCTTTAGAGGGATATCCCATGGCCTGAATGCAAAGCCCATTGACATCAATGGGAGTATTTCCACTGGCTTCTGTGGTCTTTGGATCAGGCTCTGGCTCCAGAAGCTGTGCCTATTGGCTGGTGTTAGCGAGGAAGGTAACCAAGCCAAGTACCATCGACTGGGCAACAAAGATGTATTGTGTGTAAGCCATTTAGAGCCCCCATACGATTCCGTTGAACAGTTTCCTGATTGTGTTTTAAACTCCGCCAACCCTGAGCAATTCTTTTATGGCCATAGGCAGAAGGTTTAATAGAGAAACTATCATTAATACAAGTGTTAATGTAATTTAACTGTAGAGAGGAGGTGACAGTTAAAGGCTAGGAGGGTCCCCCCTACCCCAAGCCATCAGAGTCCCAATTCTTTGCTTTTAACACACGTGTCAAACACAAAGCGGTAAAACCATTCAGGCATTCAATCACACTGATGCATTTTTTTCTAACGATGGCCTGCCATGGAAGAGCATTTCCAGACCCGGCATAGACTGGGTCATGCATTTGTAGAGACATTGCTCGGTGAAAGATGTCTTAACTTGCACAGTGAGACACACACGAAACTTCCTGACCAAATAAACCCCGTTCAGGCTCTTGGACATAGACATGTGGGCCCCAAATTTCCAAAGAGCTCAGCACCCATTTAGTCCCCTAATTAAGGGCCAGATTTCCAGAAGTGCTTAGCAGTACCTGTTGCACCATTTATGGCCAGCTTTTCCAAAAGAGCTCAGCACCCAATGTTCTGGGCTCTTTGGAAGATCTGGCCACTTGTTTTGGTGCCTCAGTGGGACCTTGAGCTCTTTGGAAAAGTTGCCTCAGCGTTATGGGTACCAAGCACTTGAAAAGTCGGCCCTTAGGGAGAAATCCAGTGCTCAGTGAAGCAAAAGGAAAGGCTCTGATTGACAGCAATGAGTGTTGGATTGCCCCTTTGAAGGTGTTCTTCTAGAATTTGGAGTCTTCTGGTCATAAATATTAGGAGTGATACTGCAAGGTCCTGCGCATTCTCAACTCCCATTGAAATAGATGGGAGCACCACATGAGAACAGACCCGGTATGCTGATGTTTAACTGGTAATTGTTTCATTTCCCGCAACCCCCAATACATTACTCAGGTGCTGAAGGTGTGTTTTACACGAAAATATGGGATTGCAGTCCCTGATTCTTCTTCGAGTAGATGCAGCCATCTATTCCACTTAGGTGTGTGTGTGCCCAGCACACTGGAGCAGGAGAATCTTGCATAGCAGTAGTCATAGAGGGGTGGTGTTCATGCTTCGTGGCTATCATCCCTCCCCTGGCTGCATGAGGCAGCACTGCCCTGACCCCACTCAGTTCCTTCTTAGTGCCTGTGGCTGGAGTCAGAGCTCTGTGTGGTTTAATCTCACGATCTTCCATCTCTTAGTGATTCTTTTCTAGCTGTGTATAGTGAGTGCCCTAGTGTTAGTTAGATCTAGGGTTAGTTGCGTATTTCCCTGGGAATGCCTTCACCAGGGCAAGGCTCATGTCAAAGAGCGGTGTTCGATTTGCACATCGTTCATGAAACAGACTCAAGTGGCTAGAGACCTTCGTCTAAAGCAGCACCTGCTCTGACAGACCATGCGTCCTGCTTCGGCACCGAGGTCTACGTCAGACCAGAGGTCGCCCTCAGGTTCTGAGAGTTGTTGCTGTTTTGCACTCTGGACCTGGCACCGCTCCAAAGAGACTGCGGAGCCATTCCCCATTGAGTGCCCCCATGGAAAAGGTTGTATAAGACCAATTGTGGCCACTCCATGTCTCGTGGAGACTCTTCCGCCTGCTCCAGACAGTGTCTGGATTGGTGTGGTGTTAAGACTGGCATACAGGTTGGAGCTGTTCCCTGTAGCTATTCCCTGATACCGTGTAGGGAGGTTGGAAACCTTATACCATTGACTCCGGTTCTGGTCCTGGGCATCAGAGTGGTCCCAGAAGACAAGTGTCCTGTGGGCCATCTTTACAGCTTGGGGCATTCTGACGATTGACCCATTTGCTACAAGGGACAACAGGAAATGCCGCCTGTTCTGCTCCCGAGCGGGCCATAGTTCGGGCTCCCTTTCTGATGTCTTCCATCTACGCTGGCAAGTGGAGCTCCTGCACATTTTCCCCCCAAGCCCGATCATTCCACAAATCAGCCTCAAGCTGAAAGCGAATGGGGCCAAGCTCATCCTCATTCCCCAGGGATGGCCAAGGCAGAGTTGGTTCTCTGACCGTCTCACGCTGTCAGTTCAGCTTCTCATGCCCCTTCTTCTCCGTCCTAACTTACTCTCACAGAATCACGGTCACACCTTGCATCCCGCGCTCAGCTCCTTGCATCTCCCAGGGTGGGTGCTTTGTGGTTGAGTGAGGAGGGAGGGCATTGCTTGACAGCTGTCCAACAGGTTCTACTTAATAGTAGAAAGCCCTCTCCCAGAATGGCCTATACAGCTCACTGGAAGCGGTTTTCAGTGTGGTTGTTGGCCCGCAGAGTTCAATTGATGCTGGCGTCTACCCAGTAGATCTTGGAGTACTTGCTACATCCTCAGTCTGCGGGCCCTGCGCTCAGCTCACTGAGGGTGCATCTGGTGGCAATTTCAGCATTTCACCCTTCATCTGTGGAAGATCCAGTTTTTCCAATGCAAGATTTCTCAAAGGGCTTCTTCGCCTCCATCCACCAATCCAAGAGCCGTTCCAGTGTGGGACCTTAACGTGGTCCTGGCGGCCTTAATGGAACCACTGTTCAAGCCTCTGGCATCTTGTCCCTTCTCACTTTTGTGTGAGACATGTGCATGCCTGGTGAAAATAACATCTGCAAGGCGGGTCTGTGAGCTGCAGGCTTTGATGGCACAGCCTCCCTACACACAGTTCTCTAAAGATAAAGTACCTTTATAGCTGCACCCAAACTTTTTGTCTCAGTTCCTTCTTGCTGCCAGTGAAGATGCTTTAGAACTTCTCTGCTCCAGCGCTTCCCCAGAACTCTTGTTCATTCAGTGTATGGTACCTGTAGTTAGTAGTTTGATTAGTTTTAGTTTAGTCTAGTTAGTGCGCCCAGGCTCGGGCATGCCCCACGCCCCGGGTTTTAAGTCGTGTGACACTTGTAGGCGACTGATGCCAGTGAGTGATCTGCATGCAAACTGTTTACGCTGTTTGGGTGAAACCCATCTCAGCGATTGCTGCAAGATTTGCAAGTCGTTCAAGCCTCGAACTAAGAGAGAGACATTAGGCTCTGGGCCATCCTAATGGAGTCGGCATTGACCCCGACTCTGGTGTGCCACTCCGAGTCGGCACCAGGTACCGCGGTGTCAGTGCGTGGTGACCCCTCCCCCGTGGCGCCATCTACCAGTCAGCACCACTCCCTGTCCATGGGGCACGCCAAGAAGGCTAAGAAGAGGCCTTCTCCGCCACGGCACCGGAGCAAGGGAGAGGCTAGACCCATGTTGGGCAGTCCTCGGTCCCCATCAGCCTCTAGGCTTCCGACTCAGGTAGAGCGGAGTAGCCCTGATGTTCAGATGCCCTCCACGCCAGAGGCCCAGCAAGCGGCCTGGGACGTTATGGAGCAGCTGCTACCGGCGGTACTGTTCCTCCACGTTGAGGTCGTGGTCTCGGGGTGGCACCGCTCCCAGCGCCGCCGTTCCTCCCGGTCCAGGGACAGTGGCAGGTCGTACATCAGCCCAGTCTCCCTTCGTAGCCATCCATCGATGGGTCAGGCCAGCCAGGCCGAACAGCCTGCTCTGCCGGTGCCACAGCGGGTGCAGTGGCACCGGGCCTCGTGGCCGGCACAGTGGTACCAGTGGGCACTGTGGCCCCCGACACAGCCCTTGATGGGGGCTCGCTTGGTGGCCGGAGCCTCGGAATAGCCATCGGCCTCCCTCTCCTGACCTCTGAGGAAGGAGTCGGTGGGATGCGCATCTTTGGCGCTGGGCCCGGAGAGCGACCAGGCGGTGGATCCTCCGGTGCTGGTGGACACGCAAAGTACTGCACCCACCTTCTCTCCCTCTCCTGATGAGGCGGTTACGGCCCCTCCTTGAGTCCCTGTCCCATAAGATGATACCGTCTTACGTTTGTGTACCTCCTTTCATCCTGAAGGACCCCAAAGCGTGCTGCAAACAGTGGCCCTGGCCTTGCATTGTGCTTCACTCTTGTGCGTTCATGGGGCACTAGCAAAGTCAATGGGGATCTGAGCAGACCTCCTGGCAGGTGGGTCACATTCTGACTGCTTTGCACCATGCTGGCACGGCAAACCCGATGGGTGGCTGGCCTGACCAACCCGTTAAGATGGATTTATGGCTGCCTGGCTGAGCAGTCGGAGTGTATCAGCAAACATAATAGTAGGTCAGATGCACTGTACAGAACATATGTAGGTCTAGCCTGCGCTCTCATTTATACTAAGGCTGCTTTACACTCCTGTGGCAATAAAGGGGCTTTTAAAGTGGGTCTGCACTACAGTCACACCACTTTATGGCCCTTTTCACTGCCAGAGGGGTGTGAAGTGGCCTTAGTGAGCGTATAATGCCACTGACTTTGCATCTGGGGTGGCAGCCAACCAGTGCACAGTGGGGGAGGGGATAGAGAAATTCTGGCCAATTACACTAGCGCAGACCCCTGCTCTTCTGAAATATCGTCTGATCCAAGCGCTAATGCCCACACATAAGCAGAAGGGGCCTCGACTTTATGATCTCAGCTAGAAGACCCATAAGGGTTAAACATGGAACTCAATTCACATTGAGAGCTCTATCCCATCCTCAGCAGCCTTCGTGGGCGGTGGCGAGAGGAGAGAGAGCAGTATTTGACTGAAAGCTATTTGCATTTTGCAGATTGTATCCATTATTGTTGTAATCCACCAAATTACGTGTTTGCGAGCCCATGAAAATCCCATTATTCTTGCTTTTATTTCCTCATCAGTTTGGCTCGGGGCACCAATTGTGTCAGCACGGCGCCTCATTAGTGCCACTGATGTTAGAGCCATGCGGCAACTTGGTTCTCAAAGCACCTCTCTGAAAGAGATGGTTACGGCAAGCGCTCCGTAGAACGGTATCAGCCTGAGTCCCTTCACAGAGCCATTTGTTGGTGTGCACCTGCGGCAGGGAGGCTAACGCTGCTGCTAGTCAGAGTTGTGCCTCTCGTCCAGCCCCAGGAGCAGGTTGTGCCTGAGTCAACTGTTCTGAAAATATAGCCCAGAATCTTTGCATATAATAAATTGTCAGCTTCAAACAACTCCCAGTTTATCAGGAATCGAAGGTCATGCCACATGTCATTCACAAGGCACATTCCCTAAGATTTGCAGGTCTTCCCTAGAGCTTACTCAGGTAACATACCCATGGTACTCACACTTAGGCCACGTCTACACTACCCACTGGATCGGCGGGTAGTGATCGATCTATCGGGGATCAATTTATCACGTCTAGTGTAGATGCGATAAATCGAGCCCCGAGCACTCTCCCCATCGACTCTGGGACTTCACGACCGCAAGAGGCGGAAGCAGAGTCGACGGGGGAGCAGCAGCGGTCGACTCGCTGCCGTGAGGACACCAAGGTAAGTTGACCTAAGATACGTCGACTTCAGCTACACTATTCGCGTAGCTGAAGTTGCGCATCTTAGGTTGACCCTCCCCCCACTGTATTCCTGGCCTAAGTATAGGCTTCGGGATCAGTCTCTTGCAGTGAAGTTGTAACCTTGGGGGAGCAATACGCTTTTTAATCTCGATGGGCACCTTCCCTGGTGGCAGTGAGTGAATATAAGAGCGAGGCACAAGAGAGAGCAGAAGAAGGAGAGAAGGAAAGCGAGAGCCTCCATGTTTAAGTGGATGAACCTCAGGAGCACAGAAGAAGAGTCCATTTCAAATTATTATCATCATGTTTACTAACATCTCAGTACCCTGGTGACTGGTACTGCACAAAAGGCCCCAAGATAAAGAAGCTGCAAAGGTGGCATAAAACCTCTTACTCGTGGTTTGACCGCAGCCCCAGCAGCCAACAAGTGCAAGGCTCTGTTGTATTTAGAGCTGAAGGGGAATTTTTTTGACAAAAACTAAAAAAAATGTTTGCATTGGAAAATGCAGATTTGTGGACTCCAAAGCTGTTTGCGGAAAAGGGTTGGTTGTGACAAAGTTCCTCTATGTGGGGAGAAAAATGGAAGTGAAAAGTGTCAAAATGGGGGGTCTTTGGAGACTTTCCCATTTTTCATTTCCAACCCAACAAACATATTTAAAAAATAAAAAGGTCAAAATGGAACTGGTTTGAAATTATTGATCTCCCCAAAAAATCTGGGAGGAGGGTGGATTTTTGGTTCACAAAAATGCAGAGATTGCATTCCAAGTCAGAACAGGAAACATTTTCAAAATCTCAAACATTCTTACCAGGAATTCCTGCCCAGCTCTAACTGTGCAAAGGGTTGTACATGCACATGGTAGGACACCATCCCTGCCCTGAAGATTTCACCGTGTGACTAGACAAGACACAGGCAGCACTGTTCTCCTGATGGTACAGCCAAGGCTCTGAGAGAGTCAGTGAAATGCTCAAAGTCACACTGGTAAGCTGTGTCAGAACAGGGAGTTAAACCTGGATCTCCGGAGTCCAAGCCAAACTGCACCATCCTTTCTCCCATTCAGTCCTTGGCCCGTCTTCCCCAGTCCTGTGCTCAGACTGGTGAATGTCGCCCTTGGTGTGTGGTATTATGAAGAATTAGATTCACAGAATTCATACTGCGATGTTCCAAATGGATTCCAGATGGCCAATTAAGCTATATTTTGTTCTCGTTTGCCAACAATCTTCTTCCTAAAACTATCATTACTTATGAGGCTAAATCACAATTTCCTTTCAGTCCCGCAGGGCGATAAATCTTTTTACATTTTTTAAAATATTTGATCTCTTAAGTGAAAAGCATCTGAGCACAGTACGGAAAGCAGTGTATATAATGAGCCTGTAGGATGTGATCCATATTCACAAACTTAAAAGCCGATGATGGGCACTCTGCTTCTCTCACACATGCACATGCCTTAGCTGATATTAAACTTAGCATGTTAAAAAACTGAATTATAAAGAGACCAATGTGAAAGTGATGAGAGATAGTTGACGCAGGACCTTCATGAAGTGATTGTTCTTCACCGAAAGGAATCCTATACAATTCTTACTAGTGGGGGGAAAATACACATATCTAACTAGTTCACTGTATTGGTGACTCCTTTGCAAAGTTAAAGTATTACATTAAAAACAAACCTAAGTTAAAAGAACATTAAAGTTGTAAAGTCAAGCACTCAAAAACTTATGAAAATGCAAGAGAGGTAAACTATATGGCCACTTATGTGGGCTGAACAATCATATTATTTATGGGGCATTAAATAAGAGAGGATCTTTTTCAAAATCCTCAGTTCTGAGGGCCTTTTAAAGGGCTTCCATACAGTAACACAGTGCTGAACTAAACCTGTGTAGATGTTCTTTATTCCACTTTCTCCTCAAAACGCCTTTCCTTGAGGCACCACTTCTGCATCAGACTTTTGCAGGCTAATTCTCGACATTATGATACTGCATGTCCTGATTTCCAGACAAATGCCGACTAATGGATTTTTGCATTAGTAGCTAGTATCAGGAAATCTACTACCAAAAGGTTAATGTACAGCCATTAGTTCTTTTTTTTTAATATGTTAGTACAAGACAACCAATTTCTGTACATTCATAAGGATTGAAAAGGGCATGAAGCACTTGAAATCCTGTATCTGAGATGCGTTTGTGCTATTAATGTTGCTCTGATTAAATATTGTTGATGAAGCTTGATTCATTCACTACATTTTACGTAGTGTGGTCTCTGCTTTCTGAAACACTAATCTCAACAATAATACATTCTATTGTGTAGATCTTTGAGATTTCGTGTCTCCCTGGCGTAGATCCCACTGGGAATGGCTTTCTAGCTCACATAGGTCCTGGATCACACGAGAAGCAGTGTTTTCACCCATTTAAGTGTACCCCAGTTACATTCCCAGTATGTTGAACAGAAGACAACCCAATAAGAAATAACATAGCTTGTCCCACCCCAGTCTATGGGCTATGTTGTACGGAAGGTCAGGCAAAATGATATAATACTGTGGCTCGCAACCGTTCCAGACTAGTAGATCCCTTTCAGGCGTCTGATTGGTCTTGTGTACCCCCACGTTTCACCTAATTTAAAAACTACTTGCTTACAAAATCAGATATACAAATATAAAAGTGTCACAGCACACTAGTACTGAACAATTGCTAACTTTCTTATTTTTACCATATAACTGTAAAATAAATACATTGCAATATTAATATTGTACTTACATTTCAGTATATAGAGCAGTATAAACAAGTAATTGCATGAAATTTTCGTCTGTACTGATTTCGTTAGTGCTGTTTATGTAGCCTGTTGTAAAACTAGGCAAATATCTAGATAAATTGATGTATCCCCTTAGAAGATCTCTGCGTACCCCCAGGGGTATGCATATCCCTGGCTGAGAACCACTGATATAATGGACTTAAAACCTATTAAGCGAATGGCCACAACCACCAAGCCTCCAAGACAATACACCAGAACCGTGTGTAATTTGATGTGGTCTCTTAGTAAATTTCATGATTAGTTGTTTTCTCTCATCAGTGGCTCACTGTCTGCAGCTTTGTATTTATGATTCACCAAATCTTAGATGTGCCCTCATCCAACTCCCAGACTTCAAACCCACAGAACTGTGAAAGGTCAGGAATTTAGCATCTACAGGCTAATTAAGCTAGTGTAGCACTATATAGCTTTATCAGTGCTTAAGGCTTGATTCTGGAAGGTGTTGAATACAGTGTCCCTGCTGCCAATGTTGCTTAACACTAAGCACATGCTTAAGTGCTTTGCCATATTAGGGATGGCGTGGTCAAGTCAAAAATTCCTTGGTACTTTAATTCTACCTTAATGATTCCTCAATCTATATTTTTCAATTGTCCGTAATCTAACAATGGAGCAATTTACCAACAAAGACATCATTTGAAAGCATTCACATTCTCCCTTATGTCAGGTATCCAAACATCAATAACCCAACAGTATTCCTGACTGGAGAACTAAAGTTTGATTTTCAGCTTCTGGAACTTATTATCCTGTAATGATAACTATTTTTTCTGCTTGAAAGACACGTGGCTCATGACCTGGTGAATCCCACAGGATGTTCTTGTATTTCATCCCCCCCCAGCAGCAGATTTCAGAGAAGAAGCACAGTAGCACTTAGTACACACCCAACTGTGCAGAGGTACAATCTGTTTAATCCAGTGACCACTTCTATGTGCTGGTGATGGAGGAATAAAGTTCTCCCAGTTGTACGTCATCAGATGGTAATTCCCAGATTCGAGCACCGCCACCTATTTGGCATGGTTTGCTCATGAAATGATTGTGTTAATTTATATGGCATTTGTTTAGTTCCCGCACATTTGGTCGGTATATTATTTAATATAACATAGGGTGGATAAGATAAGTATCAGAGGGGTAGCCATGTTAGTCTGGATCTGTAGAAGCGACAAAGAGTCCTGTGGCACCTTATAGACAGACGTATTGGAGCATAAGCTTTCATGGGTGAATACCCACTTCTTCAGATGCATCTGAAGAAGTGGGTATTCACCCATGAAAGCTTATGCTCCAATACGTCTGTTAGTCTATAAGGTGCCACAGGACTCTTTGTGGATAAGATAAGAAATTTGAAAAACAACCCCAATGTTATTCATATATGCTACAAGACATTGAAAAAGAACTCTATACTCTCTGCTTATCTTGTCTATCACTCCTTCTTTTGTATGTCATATTTCTCCTTCCCTTGTCTTTTATCCTTCTCTTCACCTCTTCCAGGTCGTCTCCCATCCTGTTCATATTTCCTTCTGCCTCATAATTTTACCGTATGACCCTCAAAGCGCCTCTCCCACTATGGGATGGGACAGAGAGGAGTAACATTGCATTTTCCTTTAGAAGAAGGTCGTGTTTGCTTTTGATTTCTGATCCCTGAATTAATAAGAGCTGCACACAGAATACTGAAAAGGTCAAGGCCACATACCCCCATAATACACCCAATGTGCAGTAACAGTAGGAAATACTAACATTCTAACACCATTCCTATAACAAAAAAAATGGTAAAGAAGAATGGAAAATGGCATAAAACGAAGCCAGTCTTCATGACAAATGTTATGAAAATGGATATATGGAACCAAATGCACCCATTCTCATTATAGTGTTCACAGTTCAGTGTGACGCATGCATTATATTAGCAATGCGTTCCATGAAAGAAACAAAAGGCATTTCTCTTTTGTCCTCCCCCAGTCATGTAGCTGATGGGTGAACCTCTCTAATGAGTAGGAGACACCCTGCAAATGACTGATTTTTGTGAATTACACCCTGGTCTTGCTCTATTAGGTCAATGGGCGTTTTACTGATGACTTCAACAGGACCAGGCGCAGACTATGGATAAAATTCTCACAATGCAGAGACCAGCACAAAGTGTATGCAGTGCTTAAATCCCATTTAAGGCGTCAAAATATGTCTTGAGTGGGACTTATGTGATGCAAAGCCCTAGTGCTGATCCGCTGTAGTGGGGGAGAGGGGTAAATTCTGCTGTACATAACTAGCTAGGGTCTAGTGGGCAGGACATGTCATGTGGCTTGAGTTCTATTCCCAACTCTGTCACTGCCCTCTTGTGTGACCTTGGGCATGTCCCTTTGCCTCTGTTTCTCTGGCTAGACTTTGTCTGTTTGTAAACTCTACAGGGCAGGGATTGTCTCTGTCTATGTGGTCTGACAGTGCTTTTCAGGATGGGCTCCTCCATCTCGGCTAGGGTCCCTGTAATACTCGTAACAATTAAAAAAAGAGTCCAGGCTAATGTACCTCACAATGTATTCTGTTCCTTTATTTTGACTGTTGCAGCTTAGTGTTAATGATTCATGGTCATACTGCAGGGTATCAGAACAAAGACAAACAATATTTTATGCAGTCCTAGTCCTGGGCAGTTTCACAACAGGATTCAGCTATGAAAGCTTTAATGAGAAGAGAGGCAAGACTATCAAAATATGAATTGTAGTCACATAGCACCTAGGAGCTTTAATAATGGGCCAGGATCCCATTGCTCTCGGCCCCTTTCAAACATAGACCACGAGACAGCCCATGCCCCAAACAGCTTTTCAGTTCCACCGACTGTTCCCTCTAAGCTGTGCACGTGTGCTCGCGCACACATATCCTAAACCCCGCGCACACGGCAAAACACTGCGCGCACAAACATTTGCACAGAAGCACAACAATGTGCATAGAAGAAATTTTTTGTGCACACGGCCTGTCAAAAATTTGCACAGAAGGAATGTTTTGCGCACACGGCCTGTCAAAAATTAGAAGGAACATTGGTTCCACCAATCACAGGTTGTCTTTTGAACTGTGTTGGTTAGTTACATGAGTCATCCAATCAGATCACAGCCATTAAAACCAGGCAATCTGCCGAGCTCAGCAACACAGCACAAAGTTCAGGGCACATTGCAGACATTCTCAATGACGTTTTGTCAGATGAATCCCCTAAGAAGCTTGGGCAAGTGGTATTTAAGTTGGGCATGGTCCTTGTTTAGCTTGAATTTCACCCGGCAAAAATTCACAAATAATTTCAAAGACTGGATACATTTGATAATTTGGTGACCTGTTTTCAAATGGAAGAATAAATGCAACAGCTCCTGAATAGCTTATTTGTTGCAATTTTCTCAGGCAGTTCTTGAAACCATGGACGAATGTGACCCTTGACAATGACCCCACTGTTGGCATCTTCTCTGTCTTCAATGCACATGACCCAAATGGACTCCATAACTAGTTCCTTAATATTTCATATGCTTCAGAAACCTCCCAAGTCTGGCACAGAAAACATAGGTGCCCCAAGAATCTACGGAGGCTAAGACACTGGGAGAACTTGAATTACAAGTTAGTCATTCTCCCTTCCAAATAAATCACTGTGTGAAAGCTTTATGTCTTCGGCGCTTACTGTATTAATTTTATGCATGAGTGCTTTTTTTCTTCTTTTGCCATGTGAAATATATCACTAGCCTACTAGAGCAAAATATCATTATATCTGAAAAGGGATTTGGTCACTTATACGTTGTCACCAAGGATCATTGCACATAGATGATGTAGGGCTGTACTGTGCAATTTTTCTTGTGTTTATTAAGTGATTATAAATGTTGAGCAGAATGCCTTCAGGGGACATTTAACGTCTGTTATTGAAGTGACGTTTCAGTTAAAAAATGACCCACCTGGGGCGGGATGGGGCTGCCAGGCTTTGCGCGAGGGGTGGTTTTGTAAGCAGGCGGCTACAGCCCCTTCTGGCCTGTATAAGCAGATCTCCTTTGCGTTCCCATGTTTTCTCTGTTGGTCTTATGCATGCTTACTGGAAGGCGGCACAGTCTAGTTGTTAGAGACCAGAACTAGCCATGAGGGCATCTGGGTGGGTCTTGGCCAATGTTCCCTCTAATTTTTGACAGGCTGTGTGCGCAAAAAATTTCTTCTGTGCAAATTTTTGAAGCAGAGTTCAAATTTGTGCGCCATGAGGCAAATGCGCACAAGCGAGTAAAATGCGTATGCAAGGAGATGTGTGGGCCCCGACCGTCCCGACGTGATCAACATTCCTCGTTCGAAATGCTGGTGGGGAGGGGTACGATTCATTGCCCTCCTTTCCCTTTCCCCCCCTTTCCAGCTAGTAGAATCTGGCTGTGTTGATAGATGGCGGGCGAACAATGTCAAAAGTCGCCTGTAAATGATATTTCGTCCTGGCTCCGATGTAGTATTTCATTTTCTGTGCGCACGGTGTTTCGCCATGTGCGCGGGGTTTAAGATCTGTGCGCACAGCTTAAAGGGAAGAGTGGTCTTGGCTACTTCACAGCATTCCTGTGTGACTTTGGCTAAGTCACTTAGGTTTTTATGAAAGGGTCCTTTGGTTTTGGGAGTCTCCCTTTTGAGATGTCCAGCTAGATCTGATTTTCAGACGTGCTGAGCACCCAGAGCTTCTGTTGGTTTCAGTGGGTACCAGGGTACAAGGCTGGGCCAGAAAAGTGCTATATAAATATGAAGTAGTAGCATTTCCCTTGGAATATTCACCCTGGTATATGTACTTGCACCCAAGGAGGAGGAAAAGTGTATTTACACAGAGTGTATGCGTTCGCATGGTGTGCAGATATCTTCTGCCTACCATCTACTCCTCTCTCTGTGGGAGACAGCAGGGACCTTTCGTTGGGGCTCTCCTCGCCCATGATACCCCCAGCCCAAAACAGGTGCTCTCATGTAAGCTGCCTTCTCCTATGGAAGACGGCTCCACCCCTGGCAACCAGGGTTAGATTCCTGTATCCAAGAGGAGAAATGGAGGTTTCTCACAGCCCAACCCTTCCCTCCCACGCTGAAGAGGGCTGGGCTATTCCCCCCCATCTCATGATGAGGAGAAGGAGAGGAAGGGACGGCCTCTTGTCTTCTGAACCTTTTCCTCCGCAGTGTTTGCAGGTGAGGACAGAGCTTTCCCGCCTGGTCTTTGTGCCCCTAGCCTTGGCTGCTCTAGAGCTGCTTACAAAGTTACTGGAAATAAGGTCAGGATAACTTTCTGTGTACAATTTGCTGGTGGCTGTGAACGGAGACAGTATTGATATCCCGGACAAGATGTGAAGCAAGACCATGCTCCTACTTCTGGCTCAGGAGTCTAGTAGTAGCAACGGGGGTGGGGAGTGGGACGTTTGCTAAGTCCTTTATTCCCTAAAAATTAGCAGGAACTAGAAATGCCATGAAGGCAGCAGCTGTCATGAATCCCTTGTTCAGACTGAGAAGGACCAATGTCTAGACAGAAGGTTGCTGGGAAATGGGGCCTTTGACGGCCCATGAAGTTAAGTAAACAAAGCAAAATGGGGGAATCTTAGATGTCAACACCCTGTTCTCCCCTTCCCCCCAAAAAACCCCCAAATACCCCAAAACAATGAGTATCTTAACTGTTTGATTCCAACCTTCACAGTACATTCCATAGCTCACCTGAGTACACAATAGATCTCATAATACTATGCACTTCTCTGACCTCTTCTCAGCCAAGGATCTTACAAACATTAACTAAGCTCTGTAAGTTTGGTAAGGTGGCTCGTTGACAGCAGCGGGGAGGTTACCGTAACTTGCCCACGATCACACGGTATCAGTTAGTATTGGAACTTGGAAGGGAACCCAGGCGTCCTGTTTCCTATGGCTCTGATCTCATACTGAATTACATTCTTTTCCCTGGGATGGGGGAGGAAACACAAGGATGACTAGGATATGTCAAAGAGAATTGCTCCTAAAAGGCACTACTCTTAGTGTGGTTCACCTTGTTGCTTATACTCTTTGAACAAAAGAAGCTACCGTATCCTACTCCACCAGATGATGAGCCAGAAGATGTGATATACCCCAGCTCTGCTACAGATGTGCTGTTGTGATCTTTGGCAAATCAATTCGCCTCTCTCAGCCAGATTTTCAAAAGAGCTCAGCTCCTATTTTGGTGCCCAAATCAGTAGTCAGATTTTCAGAAAAGGTGTTCAGCTCTTTTGAAAATCTGGTCATGTCTCTCTGGGAGTTTTTTTTTTTTTTTTTTTTTAACAGTTCCCTCTTTTATTATCATACACGTGAAAAGCTCTGGGCACGACTGGTTCATTTCAGCTCCTTCACAGCCAAACCTGGTGGCAGGGACTGCTTCAATTTCTCAGCCTTTTCCTTGTCTGTGATGACCAGAGTGTATAGGTACCGGCTGCAACGCACCTTAAATTTCACATTGTCTTTGTTCTTCTTGATCTTGACAGATTTTGCATCCTTGCTGGGCACTGCGCTCTTTGGAAAAGCTGGCCCCAAATTGTGCATGCTCAGCACTTGAAAATCTGGCCTTTTGTTCCTCAATATCCCCATCTATAAAATGGAATAAAAACGGTTGTCCACATTTGTAAAAGGCTTTGAGATCCGGGGATTTAAAAAAATGACTATTTAGCAGTTAAAAAGTGAAGTATCTGTGATTCATTAATCAAAAAGACTGCAGAGAAGGGAAAATATATGACTTGTTAGGTGTAGAAAGTAAACAATCTGAATAAACTACCTGCCAGAAGAAACCAAGTAATATAAAGATATAATGTTGTTGTGAGATGGTTTATAATATATGCACCATGAACCATGAGAAATGAAGCACAAGTGATTTGTGACCAAGATTGTAAAAAAAAAAAAAATTCCCTGGATTACATGGTTGCATATTTGTTACTTTTATTAGTTTTATAATATATGGCCGGACCATTTTGCTTGCAAATCACTTTTGTTTAACACTACATTTTCTTCCCCAAAGTGAGTTTTTCCTATCAGTTATATGAACCACAATTCCCTGCAAATGGCTAATCCTTGAACTTTATTAATGCCTCTTGTTCTTGTAAATGATCTGCATTAGCCCAGATAATAAAGCTCTTGTTTTGCTATTATGTATCCACCTTATCTCATGGGCTTTCCAAAGCAGAGGAAGGATGAAAAATCTGTTAATAAAAATAATAATAATCCAAACCATAATATGTTGCATCAATAGTAATGTGATTTTTATACCAGCGGCTGCTCTCTGGGAATTTTCAGAGGCCACATACTAATTTAATAATAACCTAACTCAGTCCGTATTTTGATGTGATCTATCATACCTATATTGAATTTTCAGCCCTAATCATTTTGATATACACGATGCACCAGAATAACAATAGTCTATAGAAAATGACTAGGTTTACATGCACACCCTAGCATTTTGATCAGGACACAGGCTTTTTGAGGTTTGTGTCTCAGCTTGACACGTTATTTATCACCAATGTATATAAGAAATTAATCATTAGGATACTGTAACATTTCTGCTTGTAATTCAATTGTAGAAAATGGGCTATTAACATATGACCTGTAGAAACAGGTTCTTCATGTGAAGATTCTTAGCATTGCTTGTATTGAGTTTAAGAGTCCAAGCCTGTCCCCATTGAAATCAATGCCAGATTGGGCCCTAAAATCTGATTGTATCCGAGGTAACTGTGTGCCTCATTAACTTTCACGCCGTTACGTTACGTCTGTTCCCCAGGCCCTGTGGCCATATGAAAGAACATTTTAATACTTCCTTGTTTTCTAAAATGCTCAATTTCTTTTCTCTCCCTGAACCCAGCTCCCAAGTGTTAGCTTCTTCATAACAGAGCCTTTAGTCGCTTTTAATGATCAGCGAAAGGCTGTGACAGCATCAGCTCCTGCTACAGAGAGCCCCAGAATTGCTGAGCATTGATCCCGCTGTACGCATTGGCTCGAGAGTGAAAGTAATTTCCTTCTTTTGATGTCCTTGGGCCTCATAGAGATGGAAAAGCTGTGCCGACGTATTATAGGCCAATGCCTGTTTTTATTCCAGCTCGAAAAACGTGACACGCAGTACTAAAGAGCCCCAGTTAGACGGTGAAACCTGCTTAAATGAACAGGTGAGTAATAAAACATGTAACGAATGAACCTGCTGCACACACCAATTCTGACAAATCCTGTTACACAACAGAAAATGTATCAAATAACGAAAAAGGATAATCTGACCCTGATAAATGCCTGTCGTGTAATACTGGGGCCAAGACCATGCATGCAGGGAAACTCTTATATGTTTAATTCCAGGTGAAAGAATGGAGTTCACACAGGAATGTGTTCTCTGTACCTCCAGCAATGCATTCAATAATTTTCTCTTGTATAAGGAGATTTAAACAAATCATATTTGTTTGTTCTAGCGGGCAAGGAACCAATGTGTACTAAATAGACTGACAGTAAGCACCTGTTTAACTTTTAGCGTGTCAATCATCTCATTGGAATGTATAAAATGAAGCAAGCGCTCAATCCTGAATGCTGACTGTTCTGGCCTGTTCCAGTGAAGCACTTCAATTTGTGACCAGCTTTAAGCATGCAAGTAGCCCCATTAGGGTTAATGGGATTGCTCATGCATTCAACGTTAAGTGTGTGCTTCCGTGCTTTGCTGGATTGGGCCAGAATCCCCAGCACCTCACAGGATTCCAGCCCCAGAGTTCGCAGGATCGGCGCTGAAGTCAGTAAGGCCCAGCTTTTTAAAGGTATTTAGACACCTAGTTCCCTTTGCTCCTTTGATTTCTAGTGACTTAGATGGCTAAGTGCCATTTTCAAAAGCGATAGGCACTTAGGATCCTAAGTCCCATTGGCTTTCAGTGTCTGGCCCTGCCACAGCTGTCCAAGGAAATACTACCCCACCATGGGACGCAGGCACAGCGGCACATTCACAAAACAACCTAGAACAGGCTGGGTGACTCTCAGCACTGGGCACATGAGACTGTGTCTGATCATCACCGGGATATAAAGGGTCACATGTTCAATAGTGGGATGGCTCAGTGGTTGGAAGCTCAGTTTGTGACACTCTGGGCCTGGTTCCCAGAGCCGCTCAATCCTGGTGTAGTAAGGTGAGGCCCTGAAACATAAACCCTTGTATCAGAGGCCCAGTATGAGGCCTGAGCTAAAGTAATGGTCAAGACTTTGCTAACATAAAGTAAAGTTAAATTGTACGCCCAAGGCAGGCCCTGCCCACAGAAGTTGGCAAGGAAAGGGCTGATGTTGCAAAAGTACACAGACCTAAAAGGTACCAGAACACTTGTACATTCCACACAGATAACAAGGAACAGGCTGACCCATCCTAAAGACAGGGGCAAAAGGGTAATATGATGGATAGAGTTGTTTTGTTCGAACCAACATGTACAAGGTGGGAGGCGGCACCTTACTGCGTAGAGGGGTTGTACCTTGTTACGTAGAAGGGTTGCACCTCAATACGTCAGGAGTGATGTGTAACTTGTTTGTACCTGTGTATAAGAATTCACCCCCGAGGAGTTGACTTTGTCTGGCCTAGGGGGCAGTGGAAAGTCCCGCCACTGACTGAGCCGGTCCATTGCCAGGGGGCACAAATTCCATAGTATGTCCTGTAGAGTCTACAGGAAACTATCACTGTGCTTCTCTTCGACAATAAACCTGGCCGACGTGCCTTCGTACCGTATTAGAGTCTGTGGTCTTTGGGGGTTCTCTCAAGTCTGCTGTGTTAGCTATCTGCGCAGAGTTGGGGCAGCACACAGAGGGAACATGCACGCAGCCGACTGATATCAACATTGAACAGAGCAGAGCACCACACCGGTAGCCATCTGACAACACCTGGCAGGTCCAGCGAGTGAGCACTCAGCAGGTGCCATTGCCACCACACTCACTCAAACGTAACATGTCACCCTGAAGCACTGCATCGCCTCAGGAGCAACCCAACGATGACACAGGCTAGTGTTCATGTTCCTGTCTGAATGCTTCGCCAGCTCTGCAGCTCAGCCATTTTACAATGGCCAAATTTGGCTTGTGCCACATGGCTCATGTTAGGAGACTAATCTACTAACCTCAGATAGTGTCTATTTCCCAATAAGCCTCCTTAATGCTCACTCGTCTGAACACGTTTGAGCCCTTTCCTATGTCTGTGGGGGGAACCTAGCGTGAGAGATTTTCTGTTGTTCTAGCAAGAAGACCCATCAACACTCAAGCCAACTGTTAAGGCCAAGCTTTTCAAAAGCAGCTAGGGACTTTGGGTGCCTCAATTTTGGGGTATCCCATATAAGATGCCATAAAGAGGTCTGATGTTCAGAAAGTTCTGAGCATACACCCTTTTTTGCCACCCCCTCCACCTACAGCCTCTACTCTAGCCTGTAGGTTGGAGCACTGGTCACAGCTGCCTGCCTGACATGTGTGTGGTGGGAAGTTTGGGTTCCATATCCACCTGGTTACCTTGACCCACATTATTCCCTCTGTGATGGTCTCTATGAACACCCCCCCCCCCGCTCATCCATGAGTGGCCATTCAGTCCCACTAAGGTGATGCTGAGCCCCTTGCCTTTCCACTTTGCAAAACCTTGGTTTATAGATAAGATGGTGCGACGCTGATGCCATTTTTGTCAGAATCAGAGACTGCCATTTTCCTTGTGAACCATGCTGGTCGAACACTGGCTATAAAACCCATTTGTAAATGTTGTTACCTTCTTATCAAGGCATCCTTCAATATATTGTTGTCAACATTCCCAGTACAAGCAGCTTGTTTCAGGATAGATTAGTGATGCTGTGTGGGCCGAGCTACTCTGTGGGGCTTCACACCCTGATGGTAAACGTGCTTCTTTTTCAATGTTAGTAAAGGAAAAGGGGAGGAAAGGAAATCAATCATGCATTGTGTTATTTGGCTAGCTATAAAATTAGCAAGCGTCTATGGGACTTTAATAGTCCAGCACAGTAACCTTGAATCCAGTGGAAATTAGGGGAAATTTAAAGACAAGAATTATACGTCTGAAAGTGAAATAGGTCCCAGTGCACCCTTTTTGCTCTCAGATTCTTCTCATGCCAATAAAATACCAGAAGATGCAATACAATGGAAAATTGGTTCTTTGGGTATTATAGCATCTTGACTTAGAAGTGCTTTAACCTTGGCCTCATGCTTCCTGTGGGGCCCGTTGTCTTTGCTACATAAATACCGGCACTAGCAAGGAACATGTTGAATTTAATCTAAGTAAAATTAAAAATGAAACCTTCACAATCCCATTGATTCTGAACATGTGCTATATACATTACATTGAACTTAATGGACTGAAAAACGAGCATCTCACCACATATGGGAGAGAATTATTTGTTGCTCGCATATATTGGTCCCTTCCCCCATCCTTGAAAATACATGTAGCCATCTATGTGGGCAGACAAGAGAGAAACCTTTCTATTAGCCTGCTACAACTCTGTGCTGACTCCATTTCAGATTTTTGTGTGCGTGACTGATGAGAAATTCTCCTGGGAAGTTCTTTGTCTCAAAAAGCTTCAATGGTAAAAAATAATGCAGTGGCAATACAGGAACAGAGTTGACATCCAGGGACCCCAGCAGAATTGTTATTATGAAGCGAGCAGATGATGTTTGAAGCCATCAAACCATCTACATAGTAATAACAACACATTAAGACCAAGTCATTAATTATTAATTAATTAACGGTCCACTCTTAAAAACATTATTATTATTTTGCTTTGGAAAGGCTATCAACCTCTAACTAATAAGGTTTAGGAAGAAACTTTCCAGTGTTCAAGTTAGCATATACTTACCTACTACCAGGTTTCTTGCACCTTCTGAATCAGCCAGTGTGACTACAGTAGGACATGCCGTTTGGAATTTCCTATGGTCTTAACATGACCATCACATTGGTGATTATTAATATAATCCAGGTCTATCATACTGCTTTAATGTTATAGCCTAGTATCTCTTAGGTGAAGCATGCCAACTTTTTTATTCAAACTATTTAAGCTTTATATTGTACATGTTCTTTATAGGGACACTGGCAAGCCCCAGATTTGACCTACATTGGTTTTTTCCCCCACCCGTTTGCCAAAGTCTATATAATTCTGTGACAAGGCTGCTTTTCAAAGCACACATAAGTCACTGCCAGGAAGCCCAGTCCCGGACAACCCTGAAATAATACTATGTGTCGCCACAACTAAGGAATGGATGGACTCAATATCAATCAGATACCATTCAAGCTTTCATGGGGGGGCATAAACAGGGAAGCAGTGTGTAACATTTTTTAAAATGATGAAAAATCCCTTGATAGTAGCCTTTTAAATACCAGATTCCACATAGTTGAGGCACTTTTAATTAACTAAACGTTTGCTATAATTGAGCTATTATTATTGTGATACTGGGCTATATTATTGAAACAAATATAAAGGCCAGCCCCCCCACCCCAGCTCACTTCTCAGTGCAACACTATGAAGCCCTAAGGAGACCGTCTGATGGCAGGTTGAGATCTTTAAATGGCACCTGTTCGAAGCAGCTCAACGACCCTAGCAGAGATGAGTCAGTGAGCAGAGTGCAGGGGAGATGATCAAAGGTGTATTATAAAAACAATTAAGCACATGCTTCTCATTGTAATCCTGGTGCGACACACGGGACAGGACCGCAGCCCTCATCACCTTACAAGCAACAGGGTTAGGAGAGTTTATACTGGGTTAGGAAAGTGTGCCATGAATCCAGTGACTAAAGTCCTCTTGTTCTCACCGCCTTTCTTTTAAGAAAAGTCACATGCAATTAAAACAAAATAGCAATGCCCCAACCACCGTGAACGACTAGTGCAAAACTCAATGACCCACATAGACTCATGTGAGGTGTGTGTGTTGGGTGAGGTCGGGCATCAGGGTA
This sequence comes from Chelydra serpentina, assembly GCA_037349315.1. NCBI lineage: Eukaryota > Metazoa > Chordata > Testudines > Chelydridae > Chelydra > Chelydra serpentina. The sequence goes on along the minus strand of JBAIAC010000029.1, from coordinate 41,911,703 downwards.
GATTACATGAATTTCCTGGCAGATAGGATTTTTCCTTTTTTTTTGTTGACAATTTGTCAGTAACTATCGCTGAACCTAGATAGCTTCATGGTCATATGCAGATCAATCTTTGTAAACCAGTCCCATTTGCTGCCTGGTCTGAAGTGGTTCCATCATCTGGAACCTGTATTTACAGCTCCCTGGTGTTTATCAGTGTCAGTCACTGGCTGGGCACGCTTTACTGCAGTCAGCCCACAAGCACTGTCAGAAGCATTCTTTGTGTCCTCAAGAAACAGGCAGCCAATGTCCTCTTTGGTTTTGTTTAGATGTTTGCTGTTCCTCAGAAGTGATAAAGTTTGGCAGAATTCAATTTTTTTTTATAATTCCAATGGAGAATAGCTAGTTTTTAGGCCTTTTTTATTTTTATCAATTTAAATGTTCACATTTGTGCAATATTATGGCCATTATTTCAATTTGTATTGATTTAAATGTTCACAGTTGTAGGGTATCAGACAGTAATTATTTAATGACAGTAGACACTGAGATTCCAAAAGTTAAAGCTTTATAACCGTCAAAACAGAAATTGTCAACATCACATGCCAAAATATACAAAGAAAATATCCAGAAATCAAACTCTCATAAGTTCTCAAGCAGTTTTCTTACTTTGCTTAGCTGTAAATTTTGATTAGTAGCGATGGAAATATTTTTTCATCCGTTTGTGTGTGTACGGCGAAAGCGATGTTTACTGACATTTACCAATAAAACTCGAATCCTTCCAAGCCTACCTATGACCCTAGTGCAGACAGCATAGCTACTAGCATCACAACCATATATGTTGCTACCTCTTTTTGCTTGAAATTGCAGTCTCTCATACTTGCATTAAAGGTATAAGTCTCGCACTCAGAGTCTTTTTCCTGTTTTACTTTCTTACTATATAGCGTCTTTTGTAATTTTTTCTGGGTTGATTGACTTTGGATCCAGACACTTGTTAGACCATGGCACTAATGTTTGTTTTCTATCCACCCATACGTCTGTAGACCGGTGAGACTACTAAAGCACCATGAGATGCACTGCAATATTCTAATCACTGCATGGAGGGTCCCAAATTGTATTGGTTCACATATCACTTTCTTTAAAGAATTGAAATTAGAAACAACATATGCAAATTTCATCTTTTATGCACATTTATTTTAGGCCTTCATAGGATAACATTATCTGTTGAGTCGTCGTGAAGCGATGTAAACAGCTACAAATATGGTTCAGAGCTCTTTTTGTTTAGCACTGGGTTCCATCATAACTGGGATTCACAATCTGTTATGTTCCAATTTTTAAGTTCTCAGCCATTTTGACTTTATGAACTACACCTGTGCCATGTAAAGCTACAGTAAGGCATATAATCGATGCCATGGCAAGAGTCCCAGACCTTTGTGATAGCAGCGAGACCTCAACCAATCAGCACCCTTAGTTTACAGGGAATTTGCATACAACAATTTCATTGGCTGTATGAGGGAGAGTGCCCAGATGGCGGTCACTTGGCCCAACAGCCAGACACATGCGCTAGCATGGGCTTTCAGCTACTAATAATAAATAAATGCCCCAGGAAGGCTAAAATATTCCACTATAACATTAAACCACTCAGGTATTTAGACAGTGCATCAAAAAGAAACACAATCTACAGCCATTATTATTACTTGGCTTTCCTGATACACAAATTACCAGGAACAATTCAATATGTCACCCAATGACATTGATACATTTGGGTGCGTGTCAATGAACTACATCCCGCTGCTTTTGAACGCGTCTGATGAAAGTGTGCAGCTCCTGCTCATTCTGAGCCGGCTCCTTGTTGAACACTGATGAGCCACAGTTCACTTCGCTTCCCTTTTATCAAATTTCAATCAAGGAAAATACGAAGCGTTTTGAGTCCCTCTTGGGGAAAGCCAAATGTGGAGTTAATGAGAAGGGAACCCGGGTGTGACAGGGCAGGGGTGGGAGGTTCAGGTGGAGGGCTCTGTGTGTGAATGTAAAAGGCAGGGGTCTCTGGTAGGGGATGTGCATGTATATCAGTTGGGGGGGGGAGGGGGCTTAGAGAAGGGTGGGGGTGGGGAAGACGTGCCTGGGTGTCAGGCAGCATGTTACGCCTCAGCAGCGCTGGCTCCCTCCCAAGCAGGGCTGTCTGCAATGCTGGGTGAACTGCTCCCTCTGCTAGGAGCAGGCTCATATTGCATCCGGCAGCTGAAAAGTCAGGTGACAGGCTTTTTATGCACCTGAGCAACCATCACCACCCCTCAATTTTCCTGCAGAGACAGGAGGGAATTCTTCCCCAGGCGTCCCCTGCAGCAGCGTCCTGTGTGGGGCCTCTCTGAGCTCAGGACTCCACGGGGCTTTTACAACTGCTCTGAACCAGCCCTGTTCTGGCCAAGCGGAGAGCTGGGGATGTTTTGCCCGTTCACCTCAGTAGCTTGAACTGAGTAAGGCTGGGCCTAGCAGAAAGCCACCCAGCTGTGTGCCTGAGGAGTGCACAGCCTCCATCTGTACAGCAGCTGTGCAGAACACACCAGTAGAACTGCTCTGGCAGCATGGTCGGCGGCTGTTTCGGCTGAGAGCAATCAAGAGAATGCCTTGTGGTTCACAGGCCTTTTCTAGTGTGCTGCAGAGTGTGTGACAGCTGAGGGGGTGTGGGTTTTTTTTTAAAAGAGTTTTTAGTGTCCCACTTCCAACAAACTCCTGTACGACCAGTGGTATGCACACCATAAATTGGGAACCGCCGCACTTTCCCCTTGACTTACATGTTTGCTATTGGTTCTGTCTTGTCTGCTGACCCATCTGACTGTGTATAGCCCGGGATCGGCAGGCTGTGGATGAACTGACCTATGAAAGAGCAGTGCCAGAATGAGCCTCTCATGAACTGAGGGCCATCATGTGTTATTAACACCTCAGGAATCCACTGGGGAGCAAGCAGAGATGGCACGAGTGCATATATGCTGACTCCAGCAACTACTGTGCCACTCACCGCTAGCTATAGGACACTGATAAGCAGTGGTGGCAGACAGGGCATGAACTGCATTTTATTTTTTTGGTGCTGCAATGTTTGGATGCCTTTCATGGAGCCTGATTTTTGGCAAGCACTGAACACCTACCCTCAGGGTTTTCTGAATCCCAGACTAGACGCTCTTAAGATTTTTGTTATCTAATCTGATAAATGGATGAATATGCTGTAGCTTTTAAACAAGAAATTATAGGCACTTAGCTTCATGACATCAGAATGGTAATATACTGTAGCTCCTTGTTTTGGGGGTTGGTTTTTTTGGGAGGGTTGGGGGTTAGCCAGCCTTCAGTGCGTTGCAAGGGCAGGCTGGTTTAACTGAATATGACTGTAGTAGGGTTGTTGTAGCCACGTCGGTCCCAGGATTAGAGAGACAAGGTGGGTGAAGTAATATTTTTGACTGGACCGACTTCTGTTGGTGAGCTCAAAAGCTTCTCTCTCTCTCTCACCAACAGAAGTTGGTCCAATAAAAGATATTACCTCACTCACCTTGTCTCTCCTTGATTGTATGTAGTTTTGTCTTTTCCCTTTAACAAGCAGTAAACGCAAATAGTCTGTCATGCTAGCTGGTGGATGGAAAGTACAGTCGTAGTGAGACTTTGCTCTTTGTGAGCATACATGTTGCTTTATTATGTTTTTCGGACGCATCGCTGAATAGCTTTCACTGCAGTGGCTCCGGCCTCCCTGCTGATTGGGCCGACAGCTCGATCCTCAAGAAGGTCAAGTAAAATGGAACTCAAGTCATTATGTGCCATTGAAGCAATTACACGCTGCTGACTCAGGGGCATTGATAATCAGCAGTCTGGGTGCTGATAGCAGTTGGTGGTGGCTGAGGGAAGGATGGAGGGAGTTGCAACTCCAATTTGTTCCAGTCTTAGCCTGTTTCAGTAAGTGCCTCTCTAATGCTGTTATATGAGGATGAAATATGCCTCATAATGCTTTGCAGGTGATACAAAGCAGAAATGGATTTCCACAGGAGTGTGGGGGAAATAATCTCAAATTCTAGATAACCACATATTAATAAGGCTCTGAAAACAGACAGTGCTGTGAGGCAAAGCTCCTGGGACTGAAGGTGATGTGAGGTGTTCTCATTAAAGAGGCAAGAGCAGATGTATGCACACACCAATTCGGGGGACAGGAAACCGGAGCCCGTTACAGCTAGAAAAGTTTGAATAAAGCAAAAATGTATTTAAATTAAAAAAGCAATAACTTACCAGCTCCCTGTGGAGTTTCCCCTTCCCTCTTCCTATCACCTAGGTCCCTGTGTGACTTTGCTGCAATTTCTCAGTGGTCATGTTTTCCCTCAGACTCATTTTCTCTACTTATCAACCTTATGAAAAAATCATTTTTTTCTGTAAAAATCCTACTTGTCTCCCACACAGCCTCCCACACCCTGTCTGAGTCTCTCTCTCTCTCTCTCACACACACACACCCCTTTGTCTCTCTTTTCATTTTCCCAAGCAATCCTATTTCCCAACATTTCCTAAGCTCTCCACCAACTCCCCCCACTTCCCTCTATCCCCTCAGCTCACCCTGTGCTCCCTTCTCTATCCACTCAGCTCCTTCCTACCTCTCTCCCCTCTGTACTCCCCATGTCCCCTTAACGCCCACATACTTCCCTTCCACCCCCTCAGCGCCCACTCTATCCCCTCAGTTCCCCTGGTGTTCCCCCTCAACCCCTGCACTGCTCCCAGGGCAGTTATGAGACCGATGCTGTAACTGGCACTAAGAGGAGCTGATCCCCTGGTGCCTGTTCTGAACCTGGCTGCTCTGCCATGCAGGGGAGGGAGATGTCTGAACCGCCCTGGCCGCACTGCATGGGGCTGGTCACAGCCCTGGAACCACAGGGCCGAGAGGAGGGCTTCGCACAAGTAGAACGGCCCTGCATTCACATGAGAGATACCTCTCCCCCTTGGGTTTATGGACATACACAGCACATAGCAAGGATTTACCTTCGCATCCTCTGAGAACAATTGCAGGTGCAGAACCCGCACTGAAAATCAGGCAGTAAGAAACTGAGCCATGAGCATCAGCTTTAGAGGAGGAGAAAGAACGGGCCGATAGTACAGCCTGTGCTCCTGGAGCTAATAACATATGTATCAGACACCTTGCTCTTGAGATGGCAGATCCTGGAAGCCCCACACGAATCTTTCAACAAGATTAAAGAGATGCTATTAATTGCTATCGATCATGGGTCAAGCCATTAAATTGCATCTGCAACTGTATCTCTGAAAGGCCTAAGAGTAGTTAATGGGTCTGCCTGGCCCAGTGCTGTGATTAATTAAAAGGGGACGAGAACCACAAAATATTAAAAGAAATAAATACATTGAGATGTGTGCGCTTATCTTTGGAAATATACAAATGGAGAGACTAGACAGCTCACTGGTAGGTAAAAATCACAGTTTAACTCTTCCTGTCCTGGATAATTGTTAATAAAAGTCACTGTGGACTACATTATGATTAGCACTTATTATGGGGGAGGAGTCAATGGGGCTTGTGCTCCTAAAACCCTTAGGTGCTTCTGAAAATCTCTCCCTATTTGTATTACACTAGCGTCTAACCCAGATCAGGACCCAGCTCAAGGTGCTGTACAAACACATACTGAGGGACAGTCCCTGCCCCAAAGACCTTGCAATCTAGGCCCCGATTCAGGAGAGCATCCCTACTCAAGACTGCACTTTAAACATGCGCTTAACGTTAGTCATGTGCTCAAGAGTGTTCCTGAGCTGGGGCCGAGGCAGCTGAGCCAGACAATGGCTGGGTGGGAACACAGAGGTATGACATGGTGACTTGCCCAAGGTGACTCAGGAGGTCATTATGCAGGATTGTTGTAGCCATGTCGGTCCCAGGATGATAGAGCGACAAGGTGGGTGAGGGAATAAAGCTCGTCTCTCTCACCAACAGAAGTTGGTCCACTCACCTTGTCTCAGTAGTTCATTACCAGCGTTGGGCCCAGAACTCAGGCCTTATGACTAGCCTATCTAGTAGGCTGCACTGCCTTCTCTGACGGTACTGGAATAAGTTCCTTTTCCATGGCTATTCAAACGTTGAGCTGGACAGGGATGTTACCACGAGCTGGTCACGCTCTACTTTGCTGAGATGACTGCAGGTGTATCCTTTTGTGCCATGCCTCTATAGTATTGAAACTGCTCAGAGAAAAGAGCGGCAGATAGCCTACTTTCCAATACTATGCAAAGTACCTACTGATTAGTGATGAAGGATTTTGTGGCTACTCAGCTAGGGACAGCTTGTGATCAGATCCTCCCCAGTGTGTATCCCCTACACAGGAGCTGGCTCACTCACTGCTCCCTGTTCACTCAAAAGAGGTGGGCAAGAGGCAGGCCCATGACCAACCCGCTATGCAGCTACATATGGGAGCAGACACTTAGCCTGGGATTTTCGAATGAGTGTAAGGGAATTAAACACACAATTCCCACTGGCTTTCCATGGGAATTAAGCATGTAACTCCCTTAGGTCCTCTTTGAATCTAAGACGTAAGGGCTGCCAGTGACTGCCCCACTCTTGCTGACAAGGAAGTCTGAGGAACAATGGCACAGATCCTTAAAGGTATTTAGGTGCCTAACTCCCACTGCAATCAGTGGGACTTAGACACCTAACTACTTTTTGAGGATCTGGGCCAATGGCTCATTGCGGAGGTGAGGTTCTCCACATGTGACAGAGTTCTACATTGGTGCAAACCTACCTCGTAGCTACTGGCTGTGACCTGCAGTGTGCGAACCCATGTAGTCATTCCGGTCACTTGTTTTTCATAATAGATAGGGCTCCCGTTTACTGAGCATGACCCTACCTTTGGACTCCCATACCTGCCAACATAGGATGATCTGAAAGGGGAGCTATGTAAAAGCTGTTGAGCACTAGCAGCAAGTCAATACAGTATCTTTCTTACTCAGCACTGGAGATATTTGGGCTTTGGAGGATCCAAGCAAGAAACCAATTGGGTGTCAATCCCTTTTCATAGAAACTCATAAGCAATGCCAAGGTGAAGCCATGTCAGTCCGTGGTGGCAGTTAATGCCAGCCACCAGGGTTGAATGTCTATGGCCGTTGTAACAGATGGCTGCCTAAGTAAGTGTCAACTAAATCGACATTCAGCCATGTTATTAGTCATGCCCTTTACGTGAGATGAGCCTGAACCACAAGAAATGTTAGAAGGATTTTTAGTCTATGTGGTGACACATACACCGTATTGTGTGACACAGAGAATTTGTTTCGCTACAGCAAATGCCCGTGTCCATTGAATAACAGGCCTAACGCACAACTCTGTACACAAAGGGCTAGATGGTGCCTTTAGACACAGTCCTGAGCAAAAGGTGTTGCCTTAGTCTGCAGTAGGGCTCAAAGCTACCTCGCTAAGGTACAATTCCTCCCCTGCGCCTGGACTCATACCAGTAGTAATTACAACAGCCCAAGGATGCTGCTGCTGTGTTGGGCCATGCATTGGAAGGGAAGAGCCAAGGTTCTGCCCACCCACTCCCTGCTCATTACTCCATCTCAGGGTGGTGTAAACGAGCCGCTGGCACTGGCTTACTCCAGTGCCAGCGTGTAAAGGGAGGTCGTACTAGCTTATGAAAGACTGTAGTGCAAGACACACTCTAGTCCCAAATGAGATGGGCGGGACCAAGAAGCCTACTTCTTAGAATGCACCATTTGCCTTTTGTTTGTTTTAAACTGGAGAAATAACCCACAACTCAAAGCACTGTGTATTTTGACATATGTAAAGGCCGTGGACCATGGATCTCCCTGCCACTACAGACGGACACAAGCCCAAAGCCTTTAGATGTAGGAACTAGCTCTTGGCACAGCCCTTCCCACAATAACAATGGCAGAAGAACAACCTGGCACTACAGATCAACAGGAATAATCCAACAAGGGGACAAATAACCCACAAAGAACATAAAATGAGGGATGGGTGAAAAATACCATCCTGCCAACAGAATTAGGCCTTATTTTGTTATGTCAGTGCCCAGCTATCATGGATACAATCACTTCAGCAAGGTCTAAGTGAAGGGCTGGTTCTTAGTTACCCTTGTGCGCCTTTGCACCATGAACAGGCGCCTCAGTGTAAACGCGATTCAGGTCCAGCGTATGTAGAAGGCTCTTTCTTGCCAGTCCATTATGTAATTTAAGAATTGCACCACAGAAATCCTTTAAATTCTGGTCTGTGGAACAAAAGCCCTGAGTTCACCCAGGATAATGTCATCTGTTTTCCTGATCCCAGTATCCTAATCTGAAACCAGTGTTACCCCTCTGCTGAGCAGTGACAGATGTCCAGGGCCTTGCAGGTCAGCTTCCCTCAGGAGGAGAACTCAGAGATGTGGGGTCTGGGTACGCTCTAGGTGTAACTTACTTTCTTTACACTCTCCGCCAGTCCTGGAATGGGGTGGTCAAATAGCACGCAGACAATCCCGCCTTCCAAACATCTCAGTCCAACAACAATGCCCATTTCCCATGGAGCAACCCTGTCTCAAATATTGACTCTAATCAGAACCAAGGTATAACACAAACTCTCCTGCTGCTCCCAGACCTTCCTCTTACCCGTACCCCAAATCCTGCATAACCCCAAACTAGCAAGACATCACGCCTTCCCAAGAGGCAAAACTTGCTCTCACACTAAGAATGCTAACTTGGAAGACTCGCTGTTACCACAACAACTGGTGCCACCTGTGATAACAATATCAGCTGCACTGGGCTTTAAGCTCGCTCTTTGTTTCCATGCTACCAAACCGGAACCGTTGGTTTTGTCCGCTGCTTCAAAGTCAATTGCTGGGTAAACCATAGTACAATGAAGCTGTCTTGCTCACAAGCTACAGTCTCAATTAACTTAGCTCAAGGGTCTCTGCTGCTTAACATGCCCTGTGTCTGCCTGGCCCTAGGTTACGTCCCCTGCTATTTCCCTGTCAGTCTCACCAGGCTTGTATTACTTTATTCTGCCTCCCAAACCCAAAACTTCCCCTGAGCACTTTCTCGGTGCCTTTTTCAGCTCCTCTTGCTGCTCCGTGCTGGCTCGTTGATGGCTGGGCAGTTTTTGGTTTGGGTGGCTATTGAGCAGGCACTAGAGGATGCAACTGCAGCCTCTGGAGTGGGCAATGTGTTAGCAGCACTATGCTGCCTACGGGCCTGCTTTTCACAGGGGCCCATATCCTCAAAGGTATTTAGCCTTGTCCATACCTTTGAGATGCTCAGCCAGGGAGCCTAATACAGCTCACTGGCTGGTCCTGAGAGTGACTGCCTCTTGGAAGTGATCAGAAGCATGGCTGGGTTTCACTGGCTCTCCCTGCAGCAATAGCCATTTTTTTCATAACCTATGAGCACAGCTTGAGTGCTAAATTCAGCAGCTTGTTAATTTCCTCCTTTAAAAGTGCGACACCATTTTTTCCCTAATACTTTGTCTCTCTGCAAAATGATTTTCCAAAATCTAAGTTAAAACTCCCTGTACTGTTTATCAATCCACGTCTAAACTGGCTGGGGAAGAGCGACAGGGTCAGTTCCTTCAGCCCTTTTTCACACCCAGCAGCTCTTTACTCTGCGAGGTGTCCCACTGAAATCAATAGCACTGCTCACCGAAGAAGCGACTACTCAATGCAAGTACTAGTATGAGAGTCTGGCCTTTAGAAAACAATTAACCAGCATAGCCTGGGATATAGATATGTCTAGTTTAATGAATAACATTTTGCATGTGTAGTGCTGTACATGTTCCAAGCACTGTACAAACATTAACTACAGTCATTAATCTGTAATTAATTAGCATAACTACTAATTAGGGTAAATAACGGTGCATCTCCCTCTGTAGGTAGCAAATTGATTTTGTGAACTGAAAGCAAATTATTACTCTGATTAGATGGTATCAAGTTTAAATTGTACCACCAGGGGAGTGTTAGCAGTGGGGCTAAAGGAAAGGACCAGGCGTCAGTATGGTGGTGTTCACAGCACTACCATAACCTTTCAGTGTGACCTTGGGCAGTCATGTGACCCCTCTGTACCTCAGTTTCCCCATCTGTAAAAGAGAGATCATGATATTGACCTCCTTTGTAAAGCACTTTGAGAGCTGGGTATTTTATTATTTTCCATTAATGTCTGTTAAGGGGCTCCGAGATCCTTGGCTGGTAGTCACTAAGGAAGTGTTAAGGCCTATTACCATTTTGGGACCAGTCAAGCGCTCGCTATCACAGTACAAGACCTATGGCTCAAAGCTAGTGTCTTGTGTGACTCGCCATCCTATTACTTGAATTACTGGACTGTCAATCTACTGATGCAGATACTGGCTTTGTCGCACCTGGGGACATGTGTGTGTAGCCGAGAGTTGAAAAGGCACAACAGCTAATACAAGTTCAGGAGTCATCTTGCAACAAATGCGCGAATGTCCAAGCACAGGCTGCGGGAAAGTGCCGCAGCTGGTATAAAATCAGTGTCACTCCATTAACAGCAGTGGCGCCATGCCAGTTTACACCAGCTGAGGATCTGGTGGTTTAACCTACTCTGCCAGCATCCAGGCACTCCTGCAGTCTCTTCTGCACAGCTTTACTCATGCAAAACCCTCCTGGAGATCCCTGAGACTGTGCTGCCCTGTTTCATTTGGAACTGGAGGAGCGTGATGAGCTGACATGTACTTTGGGGGGGGGGGGAGCGAGTGGCAGAGTAAAATACACCAAAACCATTTTTTTTGCAGGTTAACACACTTTATATTTAACAAAATAATTTTTAATAATATATTTTTTACACATCAAATATTGTTGCTAGAACCCCATATTTTTACAGTCAAGTTTGGGGTTTTTGTCCCATTAGCTTTTCAGGCACACTGTTGTTTAGAGCATTTTGAAACTGGCTAGTCATTGACAGCTAGCCGGTTACAAGTAAATATGATGGTCCCTTATTTAACAGGAGCAGTGTACACGGGCCACATTCTCAGCGGGTGTAAATCGTAGCTGACTTCAATAGCGCTAGGCTGAATTCCGGCAGCTGTGAATCTGGCCCCCCCTAAAACTCACATGGGGAGGAAATAAGAATACAGAGGCGACAGACTGGTTGCAAACAAAGGATCTGATCCTCCTACCATTGACGCCGAAGCAGGCCAGATCCTCAGCTGGTTTACATCAACATGGCTCCACTGATGTCAGCGGAACTGTGCCAATTTAAAGCCTCCGAGGAGCCGACCCCAAGAGTTTTGCCATTGACTCTAAGAAGAGCAGTTTTGGGGCCCAAAGTCTTAACCAAAAAATCATAAATAAAAAAGCAAACAATGGTTCAAAAGCCGTGACCGGGTTATAATAGGACTCTAAAGAGGTGTCACCGCTTTGAGCAGGTCTGTCACAGTATTGGGTTACATCTTCAGGAAGATAAACGAACAGGTGTCAGGGCTACAAAGCCTGAAAGTAAACAGCTTGCAGTGAGATGCCAGGAAAAGACTCTCTCTGGCTGCTAACAAAGACCACGGCGCTGCCCTTCTCCAGCAGTGTTGGTAGCTGCTTTCTGAAGATGGCTTCTCAGTTTGTATGCACCCTTTGCCCTAGTAAGGTCTTGCCATAGCTCTTAGTGTGCTTATCCTTTGATGCAGAATTATTACATCTTGGTGTCCCAGTTGCATGTTCTCTTTCAGTTCCCCCAAGAAGGACACGGTAGCTCCTTAATAATGGATACGTCATGGCTCCACTAAAGGTTTTCTTTGTGTTTCCACCCCAGCCACATCATTTATTTTTTATTCCCATGAATGTGAATTTCAAAGCTGGCACTAGGCTACCTTAGTGCAAAGGAAACCATGTCTCTCCATGCATAGAAAGCCTGGAATGCCTCTACTTTGTGTGGGCATGAATAAATCACGCTGGGATGCTCATGAATGATTCAAGATCGCATATTATCTATGAATGGCTGCCACAGCAAAGTTCCAACCTTGGTGCAGACCGGTGCTCTGCAGAAAGGGCTCTTGCCGGGCTGCACGATGGCCAAGCTATTCGTACTGCAAGGAAACTAGTTTACTTCAAGGAGTTTGAAGGCCAACTCCTCATCACGTTAATTTTAGGAATGGCTCTTGCTGGAACTAACTGCGATTAGGAGGGAAGACTTGTAATGACTGTGGGAGATGTTCTGATCCTCTGTCTCATGCTGAGTAGCACTTTACTATGTGAGTGGGCCCATTGGCTTCAATTGAGCTACACCAGGAGGAAGGTATGACTCAGCATGGAGAGGAGGTTGGTAATTTGGCCTTGTATGACAAGTGCTATTGTAAATCCAGGGAATTATGTCTTTGTGGGCCTAGTTCACTGGTAGCACATCACACCAGTCTGAGCCTCGTCCAGTTTCCACTGGAGTCAAAGGGAAGAGTCCCAGGATGAGCTCCATGTAGGGATCAGACATTTAAACTTGATCATTTGCTCTTGGGCTGCTAGGGTCTAGGAGTGTCAGAGGTGCAAGGCGCATGCTCATCTCCTGGGAGTGGGGATGTTACAGATGGGTTCCTTGGCCATCATGGTCATTATGGTCACAGGCCTTGGGGGATGGTGAGAAAGTGAGGGGCTCATTAGGAGTGTTCTCAGGAAACAATATCTTGTCCACTGTCCATAGGACAGGAGAACACACTCTGCAACAGCTCACACCATGTATGTTAGTAAGGGCATAGGTTTAGCTTGCTCTGTGAACAACCAGTTGTCCATTGTCACTATTTCTGCTGATGCTCCAGGGCAGTTTTGTGATTTTAACATTTTTTAATCACATCCAATATTTTAATTCATAAAAAAAAATCTCCAGCAAACAGCCGCAGAAATCTCACTGGGGGCTGGTCAGAGATGCATTCAGATCTGCACTTGAAATAGAAACAGTGGGCCAAATCTTGGTCTCACTGTGGTCAAGTGAAATTTGGCCATTGACTTCAATGAGTGTAGGGTTTGGCGCAGAGTGGTGATGGCACAGCGACAAGGTTCATGCAGACATAGTGCAGGGAAGCTGCATGTTGAAACCAAATCAGAGGGTTAGGGTCAATGCTGATCATATTCACAGTGGCTCTGTGCACACTGACCCAACAATTTATGCTAGCAGAAGCCACAAAGGGCCAAACTAGTCGCGGGTGTAAGGCAGCACAGGTACACCAGGAATGTACATGTATCCAAAGTGATTACGAACAGTCCAAAGCAACGAGCTTGATCAACGCTGGTGAGAAATGGGGCACATTTTCAACCTTGGATGCAAACCTAGTGTTTACCATTTCCCAAATGATTCTGGTTCGTGTTCATCGGTATCAAGGGAGTTGCGTCCATGTATTGCTGTTATCTGGCATCATTTAGTGATTTGATTGACAGCTTTAATGTATCGGTCATGATTATTGTGTAGATTTCTTCAACTTGGTTGTCCCCACTCGGTGGAGAAAGCATAACACAGACAGAGTGTTCCTAGCGTGTGGCCGATCCCTCTTTATATGGGCACCTAGCCCAACCTTGCTGCAGTTTACAGTCCAGTTTGATTTCTTCTATCTATCCAGTCATCCACCTCCCATCTCTTTTTTTAGCATCACTAGATATTTAAAAGGTGTTCATTCTTGTTTAACCCATAACCTTATTACCCAGAAGACCCTGGCTGGGAGAAAGTTTAGGAAGATGCTAAAAATAAATAAATCACAACAGCGAAAATGCAATTCACATTGTAGGAAGTGATAGAAAAGCTACAAGTTAATTGGCAGGGTGGAGGCATTATGAGTGGAGGAAACTGGGCAGGTATTTTCCCTTCCAAAACCTCAGCTATTGAGTCCCCATCAAGCAAAAGCAGATTAGATATCTAGCTACTGGATATATATTCTGTATACGGTGTGTGAGAACTTTCCTATTAGCAAAATATTCACTTTTGTTAACCCGAAAAGGTTTTGCTGGTGACCCTATTGCAGCTGGCAGGAGGTTTAACATGTGCAGTGTAGAAGCCATTACGTTTGTTTTTTAATAGACTTGTCATTGGTCTGGATTTTGCCTCTACAGAGTCTGCTTGCCGTGGCATTCGCGTTTTGAACACTGAGCAGGCTTCCACCAGTCCCCGTTGTGACAGTGACAGATGTTACACTCATCCACTTTCACTTCAATGCCAGCCGGAATTATGGTGGTTCCTGCAAAGCAGTTTGGACCTGGAAACACACATACAAAATAAATAAATAAATTAAAATTGGGGCAGGGTGCGTATGGAAGAATAGCGGGGAGGAGGGGGGGCGGGACACATGGTGGATTTGAGAGTTAGACCACATGATAATCATTTACGAGCAGGGAGTCTGATGAAGTCATCCCAAAGTACAACCCCTCCCCACCTGTTCAAATCACCAGGCTGTCCAACATCACCATAGTCCATTAGCACCAGGCATGAAATCCTGGCCCCATTGAAATCAATGGCAAAACCCTCACTCACTTCAATGGGGAGAAGATTTTGCCCATTGTGCAGTTGAATAACGTTTTTGTAGAAGCCAGGACAGTGCTGAATGGGTTTCCAAGCATAAAACAAAGCTTCAAACATTTAGCTTTCTTCACGCCCCTCCCCATTTATTGGATACTTTGTCATGGTCAAAGGCTTCCCCTGAGCAGCTGATTGGTAATGCAGTGTCCCCTTCCTGGCTGAAAGACCGCAGAAAAACACTGGGACTAAATCTTCAGCTGGTGTAAACTGGCAGCACTCCAGTGAAGTGAATGGAGGGAGTTATAGCGGCACACGTGGCTGCTATAACTCCCTCCAGCTCCTTAAATTCAGTCCCTGGGATCCTGAGCTGGTTCCCCGATAACAATGAATAATTCACGGCATCAATAATTGATTTGTCTCCCAAACAAGCTTGGTTATAGATTTTATTTTGTAAAGGGGATTCCTTTAATCCGCTGATCCTGACTTTAAAAAAAAAAAAAAAATCTTTATTAGACAATTTCAAACCCAAGTCGCTTCTGAAGTCAGCAGGATTTTTGTTTTCTCATGCTCATAAAGGCCCAACAAATAAAACATGGCCCAGCTGGTTATGTACATGCAATGCTTCTTCCCCTATACACTCACACATGCATAATGCTAGTGGGTAATACTGAGCCTCAGATCTCAATAAAATCAATTCTGAAAAGCCAGAGATGTGAGGGGCTGTAGAGGTTTAGCCTCTTTGAGGACTGTTGGCTGCATTATCCCAATCACCAGGCAAGCTGATTGTAGAGGTTAACTTAGCTAAACCAAACTGATCTGGGAAATTTGATTGTCATGTGTACTCAGCACTGCCCAAAACTATGGCCAAGGGTAACATCAACTGTCCTCTAGTCACATTTTTTGCATCTGTTTTCCTACTACCTGGAGTGAATTTGCAATAATATTTTAACATCAAAGCACATGAATCACAGGCTAGTTGTAGAGCAGATCTCGAAACTAGACTTAGCACTGGTTTAAGGGAAAGCAGCTCTTTCCAATGTGTATTTATTTATCTATCTATCTCCTAGTGCATTTTAAATCTACATCTAAAAAAAAAATGCATATCTGCAAACATGTATATAAGTGACTGAAAGGGGGAGGTTCAATTGCATTTCAGGCTCTTTTAGTATTAACTAACAGTTGGAGCTGGTTAGGCATTGGCGTGATTTTCTAGTGGAAAATGTAGTTTCTGCAAAATAATTTTAAATCAGAAATACTGATTTTGCCCCCAAAATTAATTTTCCCTCAGGGAAAACCCAAGTGAAATATTTTATTTCGGGTTAGTTCAACCCAAATTAGAATATTTCATTGTCAGAAATGACCCAAACCATTTCCTTTTGAATCAATTCAACAAAACATTAAACTGCATTTTCTTATTGTGGTTACAAGAAGTTACAGTTCTGGCTCTGAGTCTCTGTGGTTCAAGCTCCCAAGAGAGCTACATCTCCTGTAGCAGGACAAAACCCAAATGTTTAAGTGTCAGAATTTCTCCCGGGACAGAATTTCAAAACTGCACTCAATTCTACCTACCGTACCAATGTTAAGAGTCCATTGATAATTTATTTTATGCCATTGGCTTGGTGTATGTGGAAATGTTAATATAGTCATTGTTCTCAAGGGTTCATCAGTAGCTGTTTCCCATTCAATATAACTCCCAAATTGACTTTATAGTACAGTAGTACCTAGCTGCTTTACTGGGGCTCCACTCTCCTAGGTGCTATTTACACACAGTATAAGAAACAGGTCCTGTCCAGACAAGTGTGCAGTCTAAACAGACAAGCCAGATGATGGATGGGAGGGGAAATGACTTGCCCAAGGTCACACGGTAAATCAGTGGCAGAGCTGGGTCCAACACCCAAGCTTCCTAACTCCTCGAACAGTATCCCCTCCACTGGACCAGCTGCCTTTCTCGGACAAACCTTTGGAAACCGAAGGAAGTTTTTAAGTGTACATGTACACAGACAGACCCAAGCACACACTGGAAACGCGCTTCCAGTTTCTTGTGTTTTGAAAGATTAGCCCTTTGCATGACCTTCCCTAGACTTAAAAATGGGGACTATTGCTGGAACTGGTAATCTGTCCCAAAATGGAAGAAACCTAAGTATATAAACACTGCATATACTGCAGTGGTCATCTACTTGAAAGGTTACCTCCATTCCATGGACAATGGACAACAGAAATATCTCCATACGTATGAATTCAGTAAAATAACCTTTCAAGTGACTCCCAGTTAGGCCCTGTGCTTTAACATCACTATATAGGCAGAAATACAGTTCAAAACTTTCTTCTCCCCCACTTCACAAATCCATTTGCAGGGATAACATTTGTGGCATCACATTAAACAACGGGAGGGTGGTGACCTTCACACATTTATCTTAACATTTGCCCAGGCGTCTCGCTTGAAAACTGGAGCTATTAGGGGCAAAGCAAGACATCTGGGCACTCTAAATTATAGATGAGTCTAAATCAGAGGGTCAATCCATGTAATGGGAAGGAGGTGAAATGCAGTATGTAGCTTGGTAGGACTTACTGGTCCGTGCCTGTCATGGGCATGACTGGGAATGGGGTGATCTGGCGCCGTACCAAAGATGTTTGCATTTTACAACATCAGAAAACTATTTTCCCCCTCTCATTAACTTTATTAGTACCATGAGTTTATAGAACGCTTCTCAGAGCCCACAGGTTTAAATACAACAGGGCACAAGTTTGCCATTGCTGGTCTTAGCTACCCAGAAGTAATTTAGATAGTTGTCAAGCAGAATAATTGGTGTTTCTTGGCTATTATTCACATTTAAGTCATCCTTCCCTTTAATAAGTGCTGCTATAAATTTAGATCAGCTTTGTCTCGGCTTCTACTGTCCCTGCTAATAGAGCCACAATAAAAGCATATGAGTGAGACACCTGATGACTTTCACGCTAGCATTTGGAGCTATTATATACACCATTCCCTTTCATACTAATAGGAGCCACTTCCTTGTAATCTACAGGTTAGTGCATTTGTCTCTGTTCCCCAACTGCTTGGCAGACTGTGGTGTGCTAAGGTATCGCCAAGGTGCTCAAAAGTAACATGCACCATGTTGGGAGAGGAAGGAAGCTCTTGTGGTTAAGGAGCAGGGCTAGGATTTAGGAGCTCTGTATTCAGTTTTTGGCTGTCACTGACTTTGCGCAGGCCACCTTATCTCTGTCCCTCAAGTCCCCATCTGCAAAATGGGACTAATCATTCCTGTCCTGTGTCTTTAGACTATCAGCTTCTCAGGGCAAAGGTGTCTCTTACTATGTGTTTGTCGAGCGTCCTGCCCACTGCATTCCCAATCTTAGCTGGAACCTCTGGGCGATCATACAAATAATGGATAATAAAAATAACCATGTCGTTATCATGTGGTGCTAACATTGTAGCAAACAACGGTGACCTTTAAATGGCCATCCAGGATCTCCTCGCTAGTCCTTTTAAAGGAGTGCTGTGACTGTACGGCTACTCTGGGCGCTGCAGCTTTAAGAAACGAGGCAGAGAAGCGCGAGTGCAGTAGCATGACAAGCGTATTGCCTCCGAGTAATTCCGTAAGGCTGAGTCAAGCATCGGATGCGTGGGGTCTGGCTGACCAAAGGGTCCAGCGAGTCCTCCAGAAAGACCCACGAGAGCAAGGGAGGGGCTTCATGTGAGCTCAGGCATGTTTGAAAAGAGCAGGCCTGGCCCTTCTGCAAGAAGGTGCGGGCAGGGCCAAATCCATGCGCAGTGTGATTCCGGCCAAGATGAACGCCGAGAAAAGGGAGCAAGCTGAAAGTGAGGCAGCTGCAGTGGGACCCCAGCACAGGTTTGGGGGCCTGTGTCTTTGGAGGACACTGGCTCTTGTAGGATATATTAATGATCAAGGGCCTGATCCAAAGACCATTGAAGTCATTGGGCATCTTTCCATTGAGTTCAGGGGATTTTGGATCAGGCCCTAATAGGTTGGAGTTAAGGCTGAGTGTGCGTATCAGGAATTTACAGTAAAATATGGTACATAGATGTTGAAAATATCCCCAAACCAAATGTGATCACCACAGGAAATTCAGAGCCAAAGTTAAACTTAAAAGAAATCCAGACACGTGAAGGTAACATGCTGTTAGGGCACCCAAACACGCTAAACTCTGCCCCCTAGGGATGCCATGCAATAGCCACAGGATTATGATTAATGCACTTTAATGTTTGTAATCTAAGATTAGAGTTCCCCCCCTCATGGTGTCACTACAGGAAAGAGTTAAGGTTGTTTGAATGCCTTAACTGAGCATTTCCATTACTCCTTTGGGGGCTCTTTGAAGCACACGGCATTTCTATGGCCGTATAGCTCTTTGTCCCCATCTAGTGGCTGGAAGATGTAAAACATTTATGAATTTGCTGCTGCCATCCATCTAACAAACTTTAGTTCCAGACACTCCTGCTTTTAAGATCCAGAGGTTCTGGGTTTAATCTCCATACCCAACCCGGAGCAGTATTAGAATTGATGTAGGTAGGTCTCTCTCTCGCTCTCTCTTCCCCTCCTTCCTGCTAAACCAGAAAAGACCTCAACAAAAGAAAACGACAACATCTGGATTCCCTTTTAACGACCACAATGACGCTGCGCTGTCTAGACAATGCTAAATGCGATTTGCATTCTGCTGTTTTCATGACTTTAATTTTCATTCTTTATAAATTAAGGGCTTTGCTCTCCAGAAGCAGGACCAAATTGCACGCTCTCTCTCTCTCTCACACACACACACACACACACCCCTTGCTTCTTGATTTCAATGGGAGTTGGCTCTCTTCTCACTCACACTGATTATGGACTCCATCAGTGTCACTTCTGATTTATACCATCATGAGCAGAGAATAGGCCTGGTCTGGGAGGACAGACTTTGGCCTGTAATTTTGCTTAAAAAGTAAAAAAAACCCTCAGTATCAGAAAACATATTGTAAGCAACGTATTCTGTAGGTTGGGTTAAACCTCATTTAAACTGTGGAGTGTCTCCTCCACTCCTCATTGAAAACAGCTGTAAGAGACAGCTGCCACCTGACACAAAGAGGGTACGGGAACCCACCCAGAAATCTGAACTGTGTATGTGAAGGAGGCAGGGAGATAGCCTGAGGAGGGTCAGAAGATGCACAGCGTAGAGAAGCTGGCTAAAAGAAAGTTGGGGTGTAAGCAAAGAAACAATCCTCTTTTTTCTTCCTCCTGTGTCCAGGGAAACAAGATTTTGTGCATTCTTTGTTAACAAACAAGACTGATGACAGAGTGTGGTGCACTTTCTCCATCCAACTGGAAATACCGACAAGATCTCAAATTCTGGCTAGCCGCTCACGGTAACACCACCACATATAATGCATAACAGCATGGTACATAAAAGTACAATGCAAAAGGCAAGATTGTGGCAAAAACTACTCCCCAAAACTATTCCAATAAGTCTCCTCCTAGTACATGAATGTCGCTCATCCAATGCTGAATGTTGAAAGCATAATTTAGAACACTACTTTAAATGTATTTTATCAATTTCAACTCTGGTGATTCACATGCTAATAAATCTGATCCTAAATGAGTATGTTGGGTATTCATGAAAAGATCACTTTTTCATTCACATGGGACCTCTGATAGATTCTGAGAACCATTTTTGTACCAGGCCTTTTTGAAAGCTCTTGTAAATGAGTTTTGCCACAGCACAAACGGGGCAGATTATAAACCCAATGTCTAAATTTCTTCACCAGCCTGTTGAAGTAATTGTTTCTTCACACAGTAGGCTTACAGACTTCCGCGGACGGCTGAACCAAACTGCGGTCTGTGGTGTTCATAACAGAGTTTAATTCTCTGCTTCATGAAATCTGAGACATGTTGTTGTGTTATGACACCGAGAACAGACTTTTCCATCAGGTAGACTCATTTGCTTCTATTTAAAGTCCCAGGTCAAACACACTTGAAATGCCAATAATTGCAGCTAGCGGCATTTAAAGCTGAACTAAGCACCTGTACCTCTTCAGAACAACGGTCTGTTTGCCTGCCAGACTCCTAACAACAAATAGATTCCAAAACAGTCACCAGATCGGGACAAGGGTTATCTGCCCCCCGGAGTACAGAGAAAAGCCCTTTTCATTAAAATTTAAACAAAAAGCTTCCTCTGGAGCCGAGGGTGGCAAGGAAGGGGGAAGAACGTTTTCTCGATTGCTGCCCTAAGGCTGCCTGTTAATCATTTTATTTGAAAATTCAATACTGCCACAACTCCCACACACATGAGAGATGGAGGGATTGCCTGGCACTTAAGGATGTAAGATTTATAGCACCAGGCTCCAATTAACTCTGCTGAATGCGTGAGGAGGAATGCAGCCAAGCTGTGCGGGGGAAGGGGAGGGGGCTGGGATCTTTTAGCGCCAAGGGGTTTGACAGGCTGAGGGAATCCTCTACCTGTCAGCCGCTATTACAGATGGCATCCGCTGACCCTGCTTGTCTGTCTCTAGCGGAGCCCAGGTTGGGAATTCTGTGCCTTCCTGCAATGGATTTTGGCAGCATCCGTGGCACTAACACAGCAGGGCCAGATGACACCGTCAAAGAGCTGCAGAGCCACGCTGGAAGGAGAGATGCATTCAGCGCTGGAGGGGGATTCTTCAAGGCCAGAGGGAGGGCTGCTTTGTTTCCTCCTTCCACACCGTCCTGCCTGTCTGCCCCATTCCCTGCCCCACCGCTCGGCTGCTGGTGGGAGAGAGCGGCCCACCTCCGGCCCTGGTGATGGTCAGTGCTCCTCTCTGCTTGGTATGCAGAGCCAGAGCAGGGGCGCTCTGTGTTCCACACAGCAGCATTTGGCTCGGCTTCCCGCCTGGGTCCCACATTTCCAGGAGCAAAGCAGGGAGAGCTGATCATAGAATCATAGAATCTCAGAGTTGGAAGGGACCTTAGAAGGTCATCTAGTCCAACCCCTTGCTCAAAGCAGGACCAATCCCCAATTTTTGCCCCAGATCCTGATGCAGGGAGCGACCACCCAAGAGGAGCAGACTGGGCGCGTGTAGACCATCTAGGCTGCTAGCAAGCTAGGGGAGCTCCCTGGATCAGTGGTCTCTTACCCCTCTCCCTTCACCCTTTATCTTATCCCTCTCCCCCACCCCCCACATACCCTCTGTTGCTTCCATGCTCCTCCCCCACCTTCCTCTGCTGCCTCTTCACTCCTCCCACCCCTTGTTCCCTCTTCTCCCTGCCCATCTGCTCCCCTCCCACTGTGCTCTTTACAGAGCAGGACTTTGCAGTGACATTGACTAATGGTTAATTTCATTCTGCCTGTGAGTCAGCATTGGCTACAGCTGGGTTGTGCTTCTCTCCCCTGCGCTATGAGGGCTGGCTGGCTTCCAGGCCGTCAAGCTAACTGCTGGACCAGTTCCCCTCTCAGTCCCTCTGCACAGAGACTGCAGCAGCCAGGGGAATGGCCGGGGAGGAGTAGCTCATGGAAGGAAAACGGATCAGAGGACAGTGCAAGCTGGGCAGGCTCTGAATGTGAGAGAGGGAGGGGACAGGTAGGGGAAAGGAACTGGAAGCACAATGCACCCACTGGGAAGGAGAGAAAAGGCAGGTGGGCCATACGTCAGGCGTGCGATGTGCTTGGACCAGCCTTGCACAATAGCAGCCCCACCTGGGTAAGGCCTCAAGACCCTACGGCAATCGAAATGTGAATGAAATAGTAATAACCCGACCAAGCTCTGAGATTTATTGATCCATTAAGGACCTGACAACTGCCTCTGCATCTAACAGGAACACTGCCACGCTTCAAAAAGGGCAGATCTCCTCCTTTGTGCTGTAATGTGGCCAAACGAGGGCCCAATCAGCAGCAAAGCGCACGGCCCCGACGACAACCTGCCTGGAGTCAGTGGCTTTCTCCAGCACTGGAAGCCGGGTAGTCACTGGGGAGCTTTCTAGGCGCCTGTGCATTTACACATCTGACAGCTAATCCAGCCGTACAAAGGCAGAATCTCGCACTAGGGAGCAGTAGGTGGATTTGTGATAGTCCCTGGAGGAATGTCAGCCTGCAAATCAATGAACGGATTACAAGGAAAAAATAAAGTATTTTGATCTGTGGCAGACCTTATCTAGCTCCAATACTCTTCACGTCGTGCACCCTTTATCCTCACCCCTGTGTGCCGATAAGCGCCACCACTGAGCACGAACGTATCCCGCCGAGGACCAGATTTGGCCACCTCTGTTAAGCGGAGGCTCTAGGAAAAACACGAAACTACAGCAAACCTAGCAATAAAAAGCACAAGCAGCAGCAATACGGCATTTCCCACCGATACTTCTTAGAGATCTTCCGCTAGAAAGCAACTGAAACAGAACGCTGGACGAGGGTGCAAAGAGCCACAGCCTACAGGCTGGGGCCAGCAAACCCTTGCTACCATTCGGCTGTAATACTAAGCACTCCCCTCAGCAGCAAGGATCGGGCCCTACGTCGCTATAGGCAAGGCAGTGGGAACTCAGAGGGACGGACCCTCCCTGGATCCTACAGGTGGCAATGGGGCTGCGAACACTGTACCGAGCTTCAGGAACGTGGGCTGCTTGCACCAGAGGTGCTGGGTTCTTCTCTGCCTGCCTTGCTCTCTCTGGAGTCATACGCTCCCCTTTGGGGGGATACACTGATAGACTCAGCACTCAGAGGAGTCAAGCGACTGTTCCAATTTTAGGAATTAGCAGGAGACCTTAATGGGGGGGGGGGGGGGGAGAGGTTATTCCATTACTGCCTATTTCTTGAACCTTCCTCAGAAGCAGCCGGTGCTGGCCAAGGCCAGAGACAGGATTCTGGACTGGATGGACCTTGGGTCTGATCCTGCTGAGCGATTCCTATGTGCTTATGTTGTATGCAATGGGCAGATGGTTCCTCCCGCTGTGCTCATGTGTATGGGTCCACTGTAATCCAGCTTTTAGCAAGGCATTTAAACCCACAGAGAAAGGATGTGTGTGTGAAGTGGGAGCAATCAAAGGCCCAAAACTGTATTGGGTCAGACCCTCAGCTGGTGTCATTTGCCAGGTTTATACCAGCTGTGGATCTTCCCCATTAACAATAACGTAGATTAATGAATGCTAATGACATGGGGCACTCAGGCAGACAGTTTTATGCTCCTGGTTTAACACTGACTGAAATGAGTTAAAAAACAGACATGATTTTTTGTTGGATTGCTAAACTAACATTTTGAATGTGCCATAATCCAAGCCTTATGCTTCCTCTTTATGATCCTGGATGAGCACCTGTGTTGAAAACAAATGCCAGAGAAGCATCCAACCCAACTGCTGTTGAGCCACTTTTAGAGTAAATTATGACTTTGTCCTTCTCCCTGCTACGGCATTATTGAGATGTGGAATAAAACATTAGAATTCAATAGCATCGTGCAAGGATAGACTTAAAGCAAACAAGTAGCAGGGAGCATGTGGTTTAATTTTCTTTCAGACGCTGAGCATATGGCATTGTGCTGACGTTTTGTACATCTTAGCAGTTCAGTGCCAAATGCCACAGTGATTCCTAAGCACTGGGGGCTACATTCTTCTCTCCGTTACATCTCAGGCAAGCCAATTGAAATCAATGGCTTTGCCAGGGGGCCTACATCCGTGCAGAACTGAGCCATGTATGTGTGAACGAATGTGGCAATAAAAGATTAAACACTACGAGTGAGCAGGAATTACTTAGGGCAGATGGTGACACACTGAATAGTACCCTAAACTACGAGAAGTCCCATTGAGTTAATAATAATATTAATAATAATAAGGTTCCAGTAAATAAAGTACTTTTCTGGTGAGTAAAGATATCACAATATGGCCTTAAATTTTTCCCAGATAGGCTAGTCTTTTCACCCAGCTGTATGGGTCCCCCTCCCAATATGGCTAACATCTCCAAAATAATTCAGAGCATTGGTTAATCCAAGGGGTATATATTGTTTTAGGAAGAGGAGAACATAGATACTTACTTCTCTAGCTCATGTTGGTTAATTTCAGCCAATTACCTGACATACAATAAGTACATTTAGACATCGTTCCTCTGTCTCCCAAACAATGTGGCACATTCCCAAGGAGTGGAAGTTACATTGTGTAACCACGAGACGGTGTTGGCTTGTTTTTTTATAGAGGTAATAATCCTCCTCAATAATATTCAGAGCTGGGTAGATCCTGCAAACATTCCCATGAATATTCATTCAAATGTCTTAATGAATTTGCTGTCAGTTTGCAGGCCATGAACATTCTAGCAGAAATGTTTGCTGAAATGGAAAGAGTTTCTAGCAAGTATGGCAGAACCTTCTCAGAGAGCGAATGCCGATTTCCTAGCCACGAATATTCACACCAGAAACCTCGTTCTGAGTTATGACCATCCAATCGGGGAACCAAACCAATAGCATCTGGCCTGCACGTCCAATCCAAACAACTCATATTCCCAACACTGATTATTCACAAAGAACTGACCACACACAAGCTACAGAGCAAGAATTATACACAAAAATAAATTGGGGGAGGGAAATCAATCTGCTTGCAACCAATCCACAAAGCAAGACAGAGGTGAAATTTGTAAAATAAATTATTCATTACAAATTATTCCCCCAGCTCTATTAATATTTATGCATTCACAGCAAGTCTGCTTAATTTCTCACGAGGTTGCCTGAAGTAATGACTGTGGGCCATGTATCCAGGGGGTAGAGGGAAGAACTGGAAGTAGGACTGAAGCTTGGATTCTATTCCTGATTCTGCCACTATAGTCTTGTCTGTATTACTTTGTTTTTGCAATGTATAAACGAGGTTATTTACCACTCCAGTCACTCGTGTCAACATTTCATAATACCCAACTCAACCACCCCCCTAAACCAAATGCTTGAGAAAACTGGTGGGCCTTGCAAGACAATGGACAAATTCCAAACCCTGGGTGCCTCAGTGTATCCGTTTGTGGAATGCTTATAACAGGTCCTCACAACACTGATATTTTTAAATACCCTGTGCCTGATTCCCAAGGCCTTGCACCTGGCTAGCCATTTACATTTACACTTGTGCTAAATCACTGCACTATTCTGACCTGGTAAAATTGTCCAGCCCCGTCGCACAGTTGTACAAGTCGCACGGCGCTGGAGCCCCTTTGAGGCTCAGTAAAAGGAGGCTATAATAGAGCTTCCCTGCCTATTCTTGAACGCGAGGTGACAAGTTACTGCAAGCGCTATAAACAAGTACCAATAAACATATCCCAACACACGCTGTTGCTCTCCAACCTCAATACTAGCGCATCACAAAGCTTGGCTATAGAATCAATGCTCTTAAATGTACTAGAATCCAGCCAAAGCATGCTATAAAATAAAGAGCACAGCAATTGGGTCGGTGCATATTCTCACTGAATTTCCATTTTGTTGTTCTTTTCTATTGCTATCATTGTTTTTGGCAGACACCCTCACCCACAGCTATTTTTCCCAAAACTTTTTTCCCCTATCCATTGACAGACAAGTCAGGACTATGTGTTCAACCTGTTTGGGGTTTTTCTTTGTTTCAGGAGGAGTTGTCTAATCACATGGATCATCTATTTCACATACCTTACAGGCTGGAGACATTTCAAATTCCCTGCTCTGCCCACCTGGATGTATCATGAGCCAGGTTCTGATGCCTTGACTCACACTGAATAGGATGTTATGGCACAAGCAGGTCCCTGGATGCCAAGGGCACTACTCACGGAGTGAGTTATTACTCAGTGTGACTATGGATATCGGCATAAGAACGGCCATACTGGGTCAGACCAAAGGTCCATCTAGCCCAGTATCCTGTCTTCCAGCAGTGGCCAATTCCAGGTGCCCCAGAGGGAATGAACAGAACATCAAATGATCCATCCCCTGTTGCCCATTCCCAGCTTCTGGCAAACAGAGGCTAGAGACACCATCCCTGCCCATCCTGGCTAACAGCCATTGATGGACCTATCCTCCATGAACTTATCTAGTTCTTTTTTGAATCTGGTTTCTAATAGTTCTAATGGACCCCATTTCCGTACGATAATGCCGTTTAGATATGCTGATCTTGCACAAGCTTTTCAGATGTTAATTCCTTTCTCTTGACACTATCTATACAGCACTCCAAACAACTATTAATAGCCAGGTCAGAGTGTCAGAAAAGATCTCAACTTGTGTCCTTGATTAACTTGTCAAAACAGTGAGGGAGGTTTGGCTTCCCCCCAAGATACCAAAACTTAAAGATAAACTCTTCTTCGGGGCCAAAATGAGGAATTCAAAAGTCAGCTGACTGAGATGAGGTTTGCCTGTCTACAGGGGTAGATTTAAAAATAATACTCCAGGATTCTACAGTGCTGGTCCAAAAAACAAAAACACAGCAGCAACTCTTGTAATATATTGGATAGTAATACTATAGTATTGCTTTTATTAGGCCAGTAACAATACCGTGTTATATTTATTAATTTTAAACTACCAAATATACCAAAATACCAGATTCATCATCATGCACAAAGTAAAGAGGGATAGTTAAAGGGAGAGGAGGGGACGCAACATATCTGTCTTCAGGGTCTACATTAATCTTAGACCTCTAAAAAGTCAGCCCTAATTGCTTTGAATTGTTCAGGGATTCCCGTGTTGCAGAATGCCAGGTGTTTGTTAGCTGTGAGCCAGGCATCAATGTTTGGCGAGGATGGACTTTTCCATTTTGTCAGGATTAATTTTTTAGTGACCAAAGCTCCATTTTGGACCTACGCTGCTTTGTTACCAGGTAACCTGCAGGTATCTGGAATATCTCCAAGAAGGGAACCTAAGGGGGATGGCTCTAACTTAGCATCCAGTATCAAATTGGCCCATTGACCCATCTCATACCAGAAATTCTTGATAAAGGGGCACTCCAAAACATGAGCGCTAATATAGCGCCAAGGGATTTATAAATACGGACCGCTGTTGGAAATGGGAGGCCCTTTATCATTAGCTAGCGAACAGGAGCAGCAAATAGGGGAATCTTGGGAGGGACTTCTCCAGGTGAAGAAGGAGTGCCTACATGAACTTTGGGGTGAGTTTGTTGTCTGTGAGTACAACAAATACAAGTGTTTGCTTGCTTGCTGTGTGCCTGCTTGATGCAAAGTTACAGTGTCGTCTGTTTTGGGGGGGCTGTGAGCTGCGCCTAGCAGCCTGCTAGGTAAAGCTGAGAGCTTCCTAATGAGGCTCTAGTCTGCCGTCCTTTGATCCCTAATCCCTCTAGAATCCTGCGGCAAGGGGGCGGGGCTAACTCAGGAGAACAGGGGTTTAACAACCCAGCTCCTAAGCGACCAGAGGAGCTAGCGAACAGATGAGTTTTGTGAGGGAGTGAGCAAGCCAGGTAAACCTAACAAACATACTCAAAACTTAGGCCAATAACCACCTTCCCTACTCCCCGCCCCCAAAAACCCAACAACTCCACAACTACAAAACCAAAATAAAAACACCCTGCAAGATTCAAAACAATGCAGGCAGAAGTCCAGCAGCAGAGCTGGGGCTATGCAGTGTATTGCCCTGATTGCACCCTGCCTTGTGGGTGGATGGCATGTGTGTGTACCCAGTGCAAGGAGCTCATGGCCCACAGAGACCATGTACAGGCTCTGGAGACCCGAGCGGCTGAACTGGAGGAGCTAAGGGAGACAGAGCGGTACATAAACAAAACTTTTGGAGACACAGTAGGGCACTCCCACCCAGGGCCGGTGCTTCCATTAGGCGACCCTAGGCGGTCACCTAGGGCGCCGGCATTTGGGAGGCAGCAACTCCCGGTGGCAGCTGCTGGCGCCGGTGGAGGTGAGCTGCCGTGGGCGGGGAGCTGGCCGCTGCGGGCGGGAGGCTGCCCCGGCCCGTAGGTTAGCTGCCACGGGGGGGGGGGGGGGGGGGGAGGGAGAGTGTGGGGGGAGGAGCGGGGAGCCGGCCACCGCGGGCGGGGGGGACGGGAGGCTGCCCCGGACCGCGGGTTAGCTGCCACGGGGGGTTGGTGGGAGCGGGGAGCCGGCCACTGCGGCCCGTGGGTGGGGGGCTGCCTTGGGGGGCTGGCTGCCGTGGGCGGGGGGATTAGCCGCCACGGCACGCGGGCAGGGGAGTTAGTCGCCATGGTGGGGATGGGGAGCTGGCTGCCGTGGGGGAGGGGGGTCGGCGTTAGCTAGGTGGAGGGAGAGGGGGGGCGCAGTGCTGGTGCAAGGAAGTTTTGCCTAGGGTGCGAAACTTCCTTGCACCGGCCCTGCTCCCACCCCCCAGTCTGACAACCTCTGTGCTGTTGAGGAGGATCAAAGTCACAGGAAAGGAGAACATCAAAGCGAAGTGGAGGGAAATGATCTCATTGTTTGGGAACCTCCTTCCAGATTATGTCATGCTATCCTCTCACACTGGGGACACCTCTGAGAGACAAGAGCCCAGTTATTAGGAAGAGATGGGTAATAGTAATGGGGACTTCAATTAGAAATATAGACAGCTGGGTTTGCAATGATTGGGGGAATTGCATGGAGAACTGCATGCAGAGTGTGAAGTTTATGGCTCTCTTGAGACATCTAGACTGGCTTATGTGCACTGCTGGGGAGGAGCTGGTGGTCATGGTATATGTAGGTACCAATGACACAGGGAAAGGTAGGCGAGAGGTCCTGGAAGGGAAATTTGGGCTGCTGGGTTAGAGATCAGAGTCCAGGACCTCCATGGTAGCATTCTCTGAAATGCTTCAAATGCCACACTGGGCCAGTTGGACAGGCAGAACTTCAGGGTCTCAGTGCATGGATGTGATGGTGTTTGGAGGAGGGATTTAGATTTATTAGGAACTGGGTAGCCTTTTGGGAAAGGAGGTGCCTATACAGGCAGGATGGGCTCCATCTAAACCAAAACACCCAGACTGCTGGCATATAAAATTAAAAAGGGTGTAGAGGAGTTTTTAACCTAAGGGCTGGGGGAAAGCCGGCAGGTTCAGAGGAGCACACAGTTCAGACAGAGGCATCCCGTAGGGGAGGACTTATTAAAGGGGATACACTAGATCCTAGTAAAGAGGAGAGAATATAACATGATGAAGTACAGGTAGGAAGAGAAGAGAAACTGTGAAATGAAAAAGAGCCCGATTCAATTACATCACATGAAAGCAGACAACTAAATATTGACAGATCTTTTAAGGTGCTTGTATTCAAATGCTAGATATCTAAATACTAAGATGGGTGAACTACAGTGCCTGGTATTAACTGAGGATATTGCTATAATAGGCATCATTCCACCAAGTTTCTCTGATGCCAATCAATGGGACACAGTAATACCAGGGTACAAAATACATAGGAATGACACAGTAGCTTGCGCTGGTGGGGGAGTGGCACACTATGTGAAAGAAAGCAGAGTCAAATAAAGTAAAACTCTTAAATGAATCAAGCTGTACAACAGAATCTCTATGGATAGAAATTCCATGCTTGAATGATAAGCGTATAGAAATAGGATGGTCACTGTGATAGTAAAATGTTCAGGGAAATGAGAGTAACAAGAAGAGAAAACCCAATAATAATGGGAGATTTCAACTACCCTACATTATTATGTGTACAAGGGAAATACCAGGAGATACTAACTGAGATCAGGGCCCCATTCTGTATATACATGTAGCAAGAGACAGGTGCTTCTCTAGACATAGAAAGGGAAACAGGGATTTACACAAGGTCAGTGACAGAGGTAGGAAGAGAACACAGGCCTCCTGCCTCCCAGGCCAGTGGCCTACCTACTAGTTTCTCTCTCTACTCAGGTGCCCATTGCCTTCCTCTCCCCACCAACAGTAGAATAACTTCACCAGGCCAGCAGAACCCTCTCTGAACTGTGGCAGCTCCTCAGAGGCGAAATGTGCGGCATCTATTCAAAATATGCTGCGTTCTTATCATCTGTCTGTATTCGGCAGTTATTCAGGGTGGGGCGGAGGTGTAAAAAGCGGCTACAATTCAGGTTTAAAACCCACCAAATTGCATCAGTCTTAATGCTTCAAATTAAAACCCTGCTATGGCAGGGAGCAGGGCGTTGTGGTAGGTGTAAATCTCTGACGCGGTAGGCAAAATCTTTGCCAACCCATCTGCCACCACAAATGCTAGTCCTCTAAACACCACAGCTTGTAAGCTGTGTGTGCTGTATGTAAATATTTTCAGCGTAGGCAGGTGAATCCTGCTTGCTAGCGTAAACAATAAATCCTCTGTTATAGAGCCCCAAGATGCAGGCCTGATTGATTGCAGTCTTGCTCTTCACGTCTAGCTTCCACCCAGAGAAGTCCCTGGTAGGAATGCAGACGTGCCATCTGGGATCCAAGAAAGTGAGAGCCTTTTGTATTGAGAGTGATATGGGTGAGAAAACTGGGAAGCGAAGCAAAGCTGAGCTGTTCTGGCAAGCGTCCCTGTGAGAAAGAGGATGTGTCTATACCTCTGACAGCATGGATTAAATCATTACAAATCCTTCCTAATTTTTTCCTCCAGAGCCTTTGGATTAGAATATCGAGGCAAGAACACTTCCTCCTGGATGAAAACCTTCCACGGTTGTGGGAAAGTCACCTATCAGGAGACACAGTTGTTCCTCATCCAGCCAGAAATAATGGTATTGCGTCCATCTAAATCTTTGTTCCGTGATTAGTGGTTTTTAAAAGACAAACAGTGCTCTTGAATAGAGTTGGGTGAGATTTTTAATCCAAAAGTTATTTTCCAGCAAAAAATGAAGATATAGGTGAACTGAACTAGTTCACCAATTCACATCAATTTCAGTAAATTGTTTCAATCCAAAAAAACCTAAAACAAAAAATCTGAAAGTTTAAACATTTCATTCTGTGATTTTTGAAATGTTTCAACTTTTTAATCCAACATGACTTTTTTCAAAGTTACTTTAATTTTATTTTTTTTAATTGGAAAAGAAGCTTGAAATATTAAAAAAACCTCATTTTGGTTCAAACAAAATGCTTAATTCAACCCAAAATGTTTTTGTTTTTTTTACTTTTCGCCAAAAATTTTAATAAATTTTGGTTTTGGGTGAGCCCAAAATGATTTTTTAAATTTTTGGGGGAATTTTCAGAGAACTTGAATAATGAGAGTTTGACAGCCCTACAGGCTTGCACAGAGTTGTTGAAAATTTCTTACTGAAAGATTTTTTCTGACAAATAACAAAAGAATGATAACATTAAAATTTTTGCAAAAAAATTTCCATTTCTGTGGACATTTCTCAAGATTTCTCAAAAAAAATAAAATAATCCCCAAACTCCAAGACTGTTTCAAGCAACTGTTTTGACAAGAACCGAAACAATTTTGAGGATTATTTTTTTTGAAGGAAGGAAGGGAAGGGGAGGAATAATTTCCCAACCACCTCAAGTCACAATTCTCTCTTTATTCGTGGAACAGGAAGAGCACAGACAAGTTCTGGAAGCCAAGTCAACATTTCCTGACTTGCCGGAAGCCCCCTAGAAGCTCAATTTCTATGCCCACTGTGACGGTGTTCCCCATAAAACTTTATGGGGAGATGCTTATAAATGTATATATGTAACTAGAATATGTTTTATGCTACATGTGCCATGTAACATATCTCTGTGAAAGTTATGACCTACTGAATTTATTCCTCCTGTTTGTATGCATGTATCATTGTTGTAGTTGAAGTTATGAATATCGGTTGTATTTCTTGAGAAAGGAATGTGCAGGTTAAGTGCCCAATCAAGAAGCACTTAACAGACAATAGAACTTGCAGTCACCAATCCACATTTGAACTTTGCCAGGAATGTGGCTGGTCTGGAACTGAGTTGTGCATGTGACTGGTCCAGGTGACCCTAACTCCATTTGGTAACTGGATGCTACACAGGGAGAGGGAGGGGTCTCCACCCAGAGGAGAAAAATCTATTTAAACCCCGAAGAAACCCCTCCATTTTGTCTTCAGCTGGCTAAAGGAAGAAGCTCTCCACCCCCCAAGGAGACTTGAAAGAGACTGAACAGAGGACAAAGACATTAGGAGGGTGAGTGATTGCTGGACCCAGTGAGGGGCTTATCTGTACACAGGGTGATTAGACATAGAACTGCGTGTTCTCTTTTATTTTATTCGGTAATTCACCTTGTTCTGTCTGTCACTAATTGAACTCACTTAAATTCTATT
Organism: Chelydra serpentina; assembly: GCA_037349315.1. NCBI lineage: Eukaryota > Metazoa > Chordata > Testudines > Chelydridae > Chelydra > Chelydra serpentina. Next base: position 41,879,206 of record JBAIAC010000029.1, on the reverse strand, counting down.
TTCTGTACTTATTAAAATCATTTTTTACTTATTAAGTTTCCTTGAGTACGACTTAGTGCAAAGGGAGAGCAAACAGGTGTGCATACTTTCTATCTGTGAAATAGAAGGCGAACTGTTTATGAGTTTACCCTGTATAAGCTTTATACAGGGTAAAACGGATTTATTAAGGGTTTGAACCTCCTTGGAGTTGAGCAGCTGGGTGTCAAAGGCAAGAGCGCTTCCAGGGGCCTTACAGTGGTGAGTGGACTTGGTTCGGACCTGGGTCTGTGTTTGCAGCAGATCAATGGAATTTGGCTCAAAACAGACAGGATTCGGGAGTCCCAAGCTGGAAAAGGCTTGGAAGCAGGGGCAGAAGTAGCCTTGGCACACCAGGTGGCAGCACCAAGCAGGTCTCTGTGGCCCCAACCCGTCACACCCACCCCATTCGATCCTTGGCCTCTGCTGAAAGTGCTAATAAAAGATGCTAACTAAAGACAAACACGATGATGGTTTTTGTTATGTGACCCCCTCTTCCCTAACAACTGAGATTTCCAACACGTGTTGAATAGGTCATCACATGGTAATGGATTTTAGCTACTCCTAATTTGGGTCACATTCATTCCAGTGACCTGGTGAAAGATTTAGTATCCCATTACCAATCTCCTGCCCCATCCAATCCATCATAAAGATTTAAGGCCTGCTACACCATTGCCCCACACCTTGTGTGATCAGTGCAAGTTGTGGGGGGGGGTGTCAAATGTCTGACTGTTGTATATCCATTTTGTGCCTATGTACATGACCAGCAGGTGCAGAACAATAGGCAGTCAAGCCTTTAGTTTTATCTTTGTTATGTTCCTTTATGGACACAACAAAATAGGCCTAATCTAAATCTCACTGAAATCAGTAGGGATCTTTCCCTTGACTTCACTGGGCTTTGAACTTTCCAGGTAAGAAACTAATTGAAGATATTGGCATAAGTGGAACTAAATAAATCTCCACAAACTAATCTTAAATTGTTTTCCATCTTCTCCAATAATTCCACTTCTGAGAAGACGATTTTAACAGCATTTCTGAAGCTCTCTCTATTTACTTGTGAGGTTTTCTAGCTATCATTTATTTTGCAGGAAACTGAAGAAGCTGCTACATAAGAGTTGCTATCTCTAAGTAAAAGAATTATTTGCAGTTTCCTTATCTATTTGAAATCCAAGTTGTTTACTCAAATTAAGCAGTAAATCATTAAGAGGAAGCTCAATCCAATTTCCATTCAAATCTAAGGGAGTCTTTCCATTGATTTAATTGGGAACTGGATCAGGTCCAACAAAGCGACACCACAACCTTGTAGTTTGAGGATAGCTAACAAATGCAATGTTCCCAATTCTCATTTACTCTAAGGCCTCTTTGTATTACTCAGGCAGTGTAAAGGAGCTTTAAAGTCATGGGATAAGAGGGAAAGTTCTGCCATGGATCAGTATTTGGTTAAAAGATAGGAAACAAAGGGTAGGAATAAATAGTCAGTTTTCATAGTGGGGAGGGGTAAATAGCAGGGTCCCCCAAGGATCTGTACTGGGGAAAGTGCTGTTCAACATATTCATAAATGAGGTGGAAAAGGGGGTAAACAGTGAGATGGCAAAGTTTGTACATTTGTATTAAGTCCAAAGCTGACTGTGAAGAGTCACAAAGGGATCTCACAAAATTGGGTCACTGGGCAACAAAATGGAAGATGAAATTCAGTGTTGATAAATGTAAATTAATGCACTTTGAAAAGCAATCTCAACTGTATATACAAAATGATTGGGTTTATATCAGCTGTAACCATTTAAAGATCCTAAGGTCATCATGGATAGTTCTCTGAAAACATCTGCTCAATGTGCAGCAGCCATAAAAAAAAAAAAAAAAAAAAAAAAAAGCTAACAGACGGTTAGGAATCATTAGGAAAAGGATAGCTAAGCCAGAAAAATATCATAATGCCACTATATAAATCCATGCTACTCCCACACCTTGAATACTGGGTGCAGCTCTGGTTGTCCCATCTCAAAAAGGTATATTAGAATTGGAGAAAATACAGAGAAAGGCAACAAAAATGATTAGGGACATGGAACAGTTTCCACATGAGGGGAGGTTAAAAATACTAGGACTGTTCATCATGGGCTACGTCTACACTAAAGAGCTTACAGTGGCACCACTGAATATTCACCTAAGCAACATCAGTGGGAGTGTAGACATAGTCTTAGAAAAGAGAAAACTAAGGGTGGGGGAGGATATGATAGAAGTCTATAAAATCATAAATGGTGAGATGAAAGTGAATCAGGAAATGTGATTTACCCCTTCACATAACACAAGAACCAAAGGTCACCTGATGAAATTAATAGGCCGCAGGTTTAAAACAAACAAAAGGAAGTACTTCTTCACATAACGCACAGTCAACCTGGGGAACTCATTGTCAGGGGATGTTGCGAAGGCCAAAAGTATAACTGGGTTCAAAAAAAGAATTAGGTAAATTCATGGAGGATAGGGCCGTCAATGGCTATTAGCCAAGATGGTCAGGGATGCAAACCCATGACTTCAGATGTCCCTAAACCTATGACTGCCGGAAGCTGGGACTGGATGATGGGATGGATCATTTGATAAATGCCCTGCTCTGTTCATTCCTTCTGAAGCATCTGGCATTGGCCACTGCCAGAAGACAGGATATTGGGCTAGATGGACCATTGGTCTGACCCAGTATGACCATTCTTATGAGAATCAGGCTCAATAAGCCAAATTCTGCTCAAATCAACCCACAATGGAGCCAATGATCTGGTGCCTGTATGGCTAGTATAAGAACAGCAAATTAATTAGATGGTTCAGAGGTCATAGATTCAATCTATGCAGTGTGATGAGCCAAAGTCAGAAGCAGATGTCTATTAACCAAGCTGCAAGGGTACTGCTTTCATTTAGCTGGAACACTGTTATTATCTCAAATCCCATCTTCCCTGCCTTTGTAATTACTAACGCACACATGTATGAAGCCTAGTCCTGAATGGCATCAGTTTTCACAGGCTATTCCTCTGCTACGTGGCTTTCACAGAGATATTCTGATGAAGAAAAGTTTATGAAACAGAGGCTAGACCAAGGCACGTCAATGGTGATTTGCCCAGGCAGCCTCAAGAGTCCACTGCATTTCAGTCTAATAAATATAGGGGATAAGCTTGCATTTCCTAAATGATGATCTGCCTTCCACTGACACAGATTGATTTAATCTTAGCTGCTTTGCATCAAACTTAGATTACCAATAGCTTGTTATCATTCTTAATCAAGCGCAATAGTCCCCAAACAAATCAGGGACGGGAAGGCATCCTAAGGGAATACACTGCATCACTCCTTTTTATTGATGGCACAGTTACTTAATTTGATGAGGAGACATAAATGCAGGCAGCACTAGATACCGAACCAGAAATGTTTTGGTACAAGGAAGATCTATAGATGCAATTTGAAAGCATTCTGCTTAGGAAGGATGGCTTCTACCAATGGAAATTTTGATGTGAGATGTGCACACGGAATATAGATTACTACTCCAACTGGAAGTTAAATACAGACGGCTGCTTTTAGCATTTGAAACAGATCAGCGGAAAGTTGCATCTCCAAGTTCCTTTCCCCAGACAATTCCTGAGCATCCTGTCTGAAGTGACATGGCAAAGGCATGCCAGCTATCCAAGCCCAAAAGAAGCTGCTTGTGTATTCAGATGTTTCCCACAGGTGTATTACTGTATGATCATCTCCAGCATAGCTGTCCCTCCAGATTGCTCAGTTCTAATTAGTGACCCTTATTATGTTCCTGATTGGCAGTAAATGCACTATACATGGTAGCCATGCATTGGGGTTTCCATTTTTGAAAAAATAAATTGGTGAAGTTGTATGAGTGTATGTAAAATAGAGTTGTGTGAACTCTGGAAACCTTCCTCTTCATCGCAGGGTAGCCTTTCCCTCTGCAGAACCCTTTCCCTACCAAGTAATGGCACATACACATGCTGCTCCATGGCTCCCCTGCAGCAGTATAACTCAAAGAGGGATGTATTTGCCACTATTTGCTAGCAAGTGTTGTGGAGTTATCCACCACTGCTGTAGAGAAAGGCATGGAGAAATTTGCCTATACATGCGAGCTCTTGATTAGGGCCACAATTCAGGAAAGCACTACATCATGTGCTTAAATCCATCCCTGTCCAAGACAATATTTAAGCACGTGCTTAATTTAAAGCACATGCTTAGTTCAATCTTGAATAGGAATACCTTCCTGACTAGGGGTCTAAGGCTGTGCAAATGTGCAGAAACAGCTCAACAAAAAGGCCAGAGAAATTTCCTGCAAATTCATTTTCCCCACGTTCACTCCCCAAAATGTGTGCATTTTCCTAAAATTTCACAGAAATGGTAATTCAGTTGCAAGAACACACAAAACCATGACATTTGGCTGTGGAAACAACCCCATTCACAGCTGATGCTGATCTTTAAAGGAAGTGTGAGCAATTCTGACTTTATTTGCATTCTGTTTCATTATCACATTTTGAATTTCACTGCAAATATTTTGCTCCCCTTCATGACCAGAATTCCTTCTCTGTTATGAGCTGTAATGGGGCTTGACTCAGAGAGCTAACTGTGGCAGCAAGACCCTCTGAACTAAATTTTCTGGATCTCACAGATGAGTTTAAGGCCCAGCTTGGAGTTGTGTGATTGCCTTTGTTTTGTTCTGAGCACGAAGGAGGAATTTATGTTTGTGTCGTAAGAGCCAATCCTCCAAGAAGCTGAGTACTCTCAACTCATCAGCTTGTGGGAGATACTCAGCTCCTTGTTGGATCAGGCCTCCCGTTCGTATTATTCTCTTGACTGGTTATTGAGATTTAATTGATGTAAATACACACATCCCTGCTTTACATGTGTGAGATCAGAATCATCCATCCTGTTTGGCTCCGACAATTCCCACAATAGGGTAGACAATTTTCAGCTTTAAACCAAGAAAAAAGATCTGATTTTTGTTTAATTAGAGCAAGACCACATCTTGACCACAGACGTCCCATGGGCCACCAATGAGGATCCAACACCAGTTTTGGCCCTTAGTATTAGATATGGCTTGGCATCTCAGTCCCAAGCTCATGCAACTCCCACCAATGTCCAGGGGACTTGTGTGGGTAAGGTTGGCCTTTTAATCAAATGGGTCCTGTAGAGCTCAACAAGCAAGTGGTTCATGGCGTTAATTTAAAGAGCCTTTCACAACGAGGCAAACCTGAGAAAAATAGAGTAATGGGACTCCCATCCTCATTAGCTAGACGGCAGAGGCGCATGGTTTGAGAAGAAAGCTGGGAGAACAGAAACGGACCCTGAAGGCTATGTCCACACTGCAGCTGAGAGCGTGCTTCCCAGTACAGGTAGCCAGATATGCAATAGCACTGCTCGAGCTAGTGCACTAACACCAGCAGTCTAGCCACAGCAGCATGGGCAAGCCAGCGGAGTACAAACCCGCACGGACCCCAGGGTATGTACCTGGACTACTAGCTCAAGCCACCATCTGTGTTACCCTGCTATTTTTAGCATGCTAGGTCAAGTAGACCTAGTGCATCATCTACTCAGGCTGGGAAGCACCCTTCCAACTGCAGTGTAGGGATACCCAAAGTGTTCTTGGGCTGGGTAGTGCAGCCTGTCACCAGCTCTAGAAGAGGCAGGCACGGCTGTGTTAGGGCTAAAGTTGGTTGGATTTTTAGACAGCATGGTCCCACTTCATTCCTTCGTATATTCCTAATGCTACAAATAAATGTATCCCAAATGCAATACTCTGGGACGATAGTTTTCTGCATTCCCTTTGGGCCTGACCCAGCTCCCATCCGCTTCCATGGGAGCCAATCAGGCTCATGGTTATTCATTGGAAACTTTATATGGGGGGGGGGGGGGAGATGTTTCCTCTCCCCAATTCAGTTCCTAATCGAGTTTGAGTCCACAGTGAAATCACCTTGGTGTTATCAATCCAATACAATTGTACTGATAACATTACACCATGCTGTCATGGTAATGATTGTGCTGTCAGCAATACTGCATCATGACTTCATGGTAGGATGGACGGCAAAACGCACCACCAAAATCATCACTGGGGGGAAAAAAATCAACCTTTACCATGCCATGGGAATAAAATTTACCATGGCATCTCTGGAGTTCCATCTCCTCAGAACAGGAAACACTGCAGTGCAGTAAAGCCTCTACAAGAAACAACTGCGATTGTTCTGATTTTCACATTTGCTCCTGCTTCCCCAGCTAGAGCTGGAAGAAATTGCAGAGGCAGAACATTCAGAAGGGCTGTGATGTTGGACCCCACAGGACCCGACTGATTCTGCTGAGTTGCTGTTGCTTTGTTATAACTCCACTCTGGAGACTCCAGACGTCTCATTATGGGGAGGAAGAGGAGATATGATAATAAACTATCAAAAACACAAGAACACTGGGAATGAATCTTTTTAACCATCAAAGACCACTGCAGATTATGCAATAAAATTAAACTGATCTGGCTATATCAAAGAAGACATAGCTACACCTACCGGTGCATTTCACATGCTCTGGTTAAGGGTAGATGCCTGAAATAACAATGTTGCCTGAGTTTGGGAGCACTTAGAGCTGAAGTGAATATTTGCACTAAATGAAATTTTCAGTGAATTTAGCTTCTTTTTCTTCTGGGGCCTGATCCAAAGTCCATTGAAAGCAAGGAAAAGATTCACACTCTCTTAAGTGGGTTTTGGATCAGGCAAAGTATTTGCAAACAAACTGATTGCAATGAGTTTGTAATGCAGAGGTGATGGCTGCCCTACTGTGTATAACCAAGGTGCAGAGTGTCTGTCACAGGGACGACATGAGGGGTGTGTCTGGCTTTATGAAAGCAATAACCACAGGTGCTTCTTTCTCAAGGGTTAAACAACAGATTTCTTCCTCCTTCCCCAAGCTGGCAAAGGATGTGCACAAAACATTCCAAACACAAAAACCTGGGGCTAGATCCCCAATGGGATTTAGGCACCTAGCTGCCACTTTAGGTACCCAATCCAAAGTTTAGATCTTCAAAACCCCTTCTCTACCGCTGCCTACATTCCCTAGGCACCTAAGTACCTAAATGTCTTCCAGTGGGCATATGCAAAGCCCCCTAAGCTGCTTGGTGTCTCAGGCCTGGTGGGATCCACAAACAAGGCACCCCTCCACTTATCTTGCCTGCAGGACCCAATATGGTAGATTCCCAGAGACTGACTGCCTCACGCAAAACCCAGCTGAGGAGGAGAGCGGGAATTTGAACCCACATCCTGGCTGAGGGCTCTGACCACCGAGATATAGTGGGGAGAAGACCAGAAAATCACCATCACAGGTTCTTTTTGCAAGAAAGAGCTGATCTGGTTTAGGCATTTAATTGCAGGAGAGGATTTACAGCTGGGAGTCCCAAGTAGCCAAGATACTTCCCTTTGAAAAGCAGCTAGTTTGCATGTAGGGCAGCAGCATTACTTTTAAAAACAGATTGTTACTATGCACACTTAAAAATATATATTTACAAGGCAAACTATCAGTACTCAAAAGCAGTAACATACCATATAACAGTCTATTGATTAAACATGTATTTCAAAATGCACCTGGACACATAAGTAAAAGTATATAATAAGATCCCTTTGCGGATGGCATGACATTTTAGGTGAATAATATTCATTTTAAGAATTATTGGCAGATTTTAGCAGCAGGCTATAACAGCTACTTCTGGGCCATTATAACCGTGAAGATAAATAATATGCTTTTAAAAACTTGTCTAAATAGCTCTAGCCCCAAAAGAACTCTAGTAGCACGGACGGTGCTGATCAAATACGGCAGAGATTTTCTTTTCTTTTTGACTTAATGTAAAGTAAAATAATTAGAAATAAACTAATAAAGTTAACAGTAACAATATAAAGTGAGGCAAAATGAACAACATTAAGAGTAACATTTATAGCCAAAGAAAGGAAATATAAATAAAAAGATTAAACTCTTGGTCCTACTCCTTCAAACACATATACATGTGAGAAATCCTGATTTATGCTAGAATTCCCATGGGGGGAGGGGGGTCAATGGAATTACACACGTCAGTAAGGATTACTTGTCTGAGTAATATTATGCCAGATAAGGCCATATATCCTTAATATACAACACTGTGTCAATCTATTATTATTCATTATGGGCCAGATTCTGCTACCCTTGGTCATTCTGGAAGGGCTGGAAGGAACCTCGAGAGGTCTTCTAGTCCAGTCCCCTGCACTCAAGGCAAGACTAAGTATTATCTAGACCATCCCTGACAGGTGTTTATCTAACTTGCTTGTGAAAAGATACACAACCTCCCTAGGCAATTTGTTCGATTGCTTAACTACCCTGATAGGAAGTTTTTCCTGAAGTCCAGCCTAAACCACCTTTGCTGCAATTTAAGCCTATTGCTTCATGTCCTAGACTCAGAGGTTAATGAGAATAATTTTTCTCCCTCCTCTTCGTAACAACCTTTTATGCACTTGAAAACTGTTATGTCCCCTCTCAGTTGTCTCTTCTCCAGACTAAACAACCCCCCCCTTTTTTTTTTTCAATTTTCCCTCATAGGTCATTTCCAGAGCTTTAATCAATTTTTGTGCTCTCCTGGGGACTTTCTCCAATTTGTCCACATCTTTCCTGAGATGTGGCGCCCAGAACTGGACACAATATTCCAGTTGATGCCTTATCAGTGCAGAGTAGAGTAGAATTACTACTCGTGTCATGCTTACAACAGTCCTACTAATCCATCCTAGAATGATGTTTGCTTTTTTTGCAACCATGTTAGATTGTTGACTTATATTTAGCTTTCAGTGGCATTCCGTGCACAGCAAGGTACTACTCAGAATAAATAAAGGGAACAGAATGTGGCCGTTTTATAATGCCTCTGTAGCGTTGCGAGACTCACCGGCCTCGGTGCCTGCTGGTCATCTGGGAATTAGCTCTTTTGAGTCTTTGGAGTGCCCTCTGCTGGCCGGTGTCTCACCCGCCGCTGGCCCTGTGTCCCTCCCAGACCTCAGTGCCCTTTACCTCAGGGTTCTGCCCCAACAGTACCCCCACACTCTGGGTCTCCCCTCCCAGGGGAACCCCCAACCGTCTAAGGCCACCTTGCCTCAGTCTATGGTTACTGCCAGTCACCATCTAGCCCCCGATCACTGGGGCAGACTGCAGCCTGTCATGGCCACTTATCATTGGCAAGGGGGGTTTGGACCAGCTGCCTCTGCCTAACCCCAGACTGCACCTCTGCAGCCCCAGTGCCTTCTTTAGGCCCTGCTCAAGCCCTGCAGCCTGGGGAGTTGCCAGGCTGGAGCTCCCCATCCCCTCTTGCCTTTCCCCAGCCCTGCTCTGGCTCCACCTTCTCTCCGAGGCAGCCAGATCCTTCTCCCTCTAAAGCCAGAGAGAGACTGAGTTCTACCCAGCATCTCCCTGAGCCCTTATAACAGGGCCAGGTGAGGCCTGATTGGGGTGTGGCCCACCTGTGGCTGTTTCCCCAATCAGCCTAACTTATTAGCTTCCCAGGCCCAGGGCAGCCCTCTCCCAGGGCTGTTTTAAGCCCTTCAGGGCCAGAGCGGGGTGACTGCCCCGCTACAGCCTCATATCAGTGTTGATGTCCCATTGGTGGTTATAAACCAGATCTACAGCTGTGGTCAGATCCCCAGCTTGTAAAAATTGTCAGCTAAGGAGAAAGCTAAAAAAAGTGATGTCTTAAATAGAGGACTGTGGGCTCAATTATTCCATCAAAGTCAAAACACCACCAGCTGAGGATCTGTCCCTGGGTTTCTAATATTGCTGTTTTAAATGAAGTGCAAAAAGACCATAGTTCACATGTACAATAGTTGATCCACCTAGCTCTCTGACGGGGCTTTTATATCATGCTCATTACTGTGGTATCAGTTCACCCTAATATGGCAGCACTATGGCTCTTGGAAACCATCCATTGCTATTACAAGGCAGGGCCTGCCACTCTTATACAAATGTAGCTCTGACTGAAGTCAATAGCAGTTCCATGTCTGTAAAAATACAAGGTGAAATCCTCACCCATTGAAGTCAATGGCAAATTCCCACTGATTTCAACAGGAGGCGGGATTTTGCTCACAAGATCAATATTACACATAAAGGAGCAGGTTAATAACAGAGTTAAAACACTGACTCAGAATTTTCTGGTTCTTTCCAGTTTTAGCCAACTCCTGAGCATCATAGTAATACATTAGTTGAAAATTTAATGATTTTAATGTCTGTTTTAACACTTTTATAGCTTTTAACAAAATAATTATAAATTCAGTAGAAGAATTAAAGCTGCGTTTCCTCCTTTAAATGCAATCATAGATGATGTATGTAAGAGTATTGGCTGCAAGTCAAGTCAGCAGAAAGCCAAAATTGAATCTAACTCCACCACTACAGCTGTGTATGATGGTTTATGCAATTTTTTTATATTGGTTATAAATGAGGCGGAAACTGTGATTATGCCAATTTTGGAACAACACCGTTCTTCTAAAACACCAAAAATAAATAAAATTAATTAAAAAAAATAGCGCCACCAGCAGAATTCAAACATATTGATGTGAGCGAGTTCTGCATTCCAGTGTGTATACCGAAGGAACCCGTGCAAACCTTACTTGCTAATGGAACTACAGCTAGTGAACATACTATTGCTATATGAAGCAGCCAAAGTCAGTGCAGTGATTGATTATCGGTATAATGTGAACATTAAGTAATTGCCCATAAAGAGTGTAGATTTACGCGAAGGAATGAAAGAACCCCCTTTCCATTTGGAACCCTAAACACAACAGTGATAAGTAAAGCTGGGTGAAAATTTTCTAAACAAAACATTTTTCCATTGGAACATGCCAATTTATTGAAATCAAAATGTGTCAGTTGTGATAAAATATTGTTAAAGAAAATAAAAGAAACTAACCATTTGGATCAGTTGAATGCAGCACACCATTTAAGCCTTGTGGGACCATTTCAATTTTTCCTTTCAAAACGAGTTTTCATTTCAAAATGTGTTTTAGCTTACATTATAAATTACACCATAATATAGCATTAAAAAGTTGGAACTGAAACAATTGACCCCAAACTCCGTTTGATCCCAAACTCCATTTTTTCAAAACTTTTGTTTCATGGGAACTTTTAGAAATTCTCTGGTTTCATTTCAGTTTGGAATGGAAACACATTTTTCGCAAAGGTGGCAATTCCCACATAGCTCTAATGATAGGTGTTGCTGTGCCCAAACCCCACAGTCTAGGAAAGACTGGCCACAAACCTGACGGGGGCAAGATGTGAGTGATATGTAAACGTAACTGGCAACTGCAATTTAACTCTTTTCTCCACAATCTTTCAATGCATGCACTTGTCGCCCTGCTCCCCCAGTGAGCCCTGTTGGAGTCAATGCAGCTCACGGGCAGAGGTCTGCTCATACACATCACTTCGCAGAATCGGGACCTTAGCGTTTGAATCAAAGCCCATTGAAGTTAGTGAAAGACACCCACTGACGGGCTTTGAATGGGGCCTTAATAAAGCAAATCCCCTCCTACCTCTGCAGGTCTCCCAGGACAGTAGACTTTCACTAATTTGCACTAATGACTGGGGCTCAGATCCTCAAAGATGATTTTAGTAAAATCAATGGGAGTTTGGTGCCTAAGTGTGTTTGAAGAGACCCGTTATAAATGACTGACTGTGGAGAAGTAGCGAGGAGGTGAATAAACACAACAAAAGAAACGTACTTTCTTATGTTGGAACTCTAAATTTCTGACAGTGATGCCCTAAGAGGGAAAACAAATTCAGGGAAATGAATACATAATAACCCTTCTGCTATGAGAAGTACATGGATTGCCTCAGTGTTTACATTCTTCAGAACATGCATCACTATGTTAGTTAAAATGTTAGACAGTCCAGAGTTCTAAGGTAATTCTTAGAGATGCCCAACTCCAGATCCAAACATCTACTGAACTCTGGAAAAGTTCTTCTCTGCATCTGAATCCATCTGCCACATTTCGCAGCTGGGGCGCTTCTCTCGTCAGTACGGATTGCGGGGGCTTGGGGATCACACAATAACATGTACTGCGTGGGAATGCAAAAGAGCACAATGTGTGCGGATTAACACATGTCTTCTGGAGTGCAGGCCACTTCAGAGAAATACACACTAGCTTGAAATGAATGAGTGCCACGCTTTACTCTGCCTTCCTATCACCTGTCATTCAGCTGGCACCTGAACTCTGACCACTCTAGAACTGACTCATTTCCACTGTGGAATGAGAGGGAGGCAGGATGCTGTGAGCCAATGCAGAAGTCTGCACCTCTTGTGCAATTTGGAGAGACAGAAGAGCCAGGCCAGGAATGATGGCACTCTGGTTACCCAGTCCCAGGGGCCAAGCATGTCATGGAAGGGTGCACATGGGCTGATGATACTAACACAGTATCTACTGCAGGGCTGCAGCAGTGGCCTGGATGTGGCACATTGTGGTCTGAAGGTGGAAGAACCCACACGCCACAACCACAACAGGCCTCCCCCCACCCCGCCCCCGTGCCAAGTCCTTTTAGTCAGGCTGGTGGTGGGTTTTGCTCCAAGGTCCTGAGCCAAAGCCCTTTGAGAGCAGTGGAAAGACGCCTATTGATGTTAATGGGACGCAAATGGTAAGGTACCTCAAGTGAATAGGTTCAGGGTCCATTTTGGCTCAGGCTGGTGAATGTAGCTAACAGACTTCAGTAAGGCTGCAACTCAATTCCCCGCGCCCGCCGTTTTTCCACCACAAGGCCTTGTCATTTAAATGCCATTAATGAGATTTATGACCTTCGTATATTGCTGGATTGCAATGCCGTGTAGTGAGTCAGGCTGCTGATCAAATAAAATGAGCATATGCCACTTTTGGGGGGAAGTAGTTGCATTTAATTAAATCACCAACTGGAAACTGGGCATACCTTTGTGTGCCAGTCATTCTGGGCACCACTACAGTGCAAAAGGATTGATTCTTCAATGTGGCGGCATCTGTAGCTGGGCAGAATGGGTGACAAATGAGCCCATTCTGAGCTGGTGGGGTTTTATACCCAGTTTGCACTGTAATGAATGACTACCCAAGTTGCAATACAGTGGAGAATCAGGCTCCCCCTATGATGGTTCTTTTATAGATTTCAGATTATTATAAGGGTCCTTCAAGATCTTTTTCTTGCTTGAGAAATTATTCTTGGATCAACCACATTAACCAATTCAAATCTTTCTGTGGCATTCATACGGCGTCCATTACCACAGTATTAGAGCTCCTTTATCCTCACCGCACTCCTGTGAGGCAGGGCAGTGCTATTATCCCCATTGTACAGATGGGGAACTGAGGCACAGACAGACCAAGGCCAAGGTATTTAGGCACCTAACTTCCATTGAACTCAATGGCATTTAGGTGTCTAAATGCCTTTGAGGATCTGGGCCTATGCGACTTGCCCAAGGAAACCTTTTGCAGACCAGGGAATTGAAACCAAGTCTTCAGCATCTAAGGACAGCTTCCCAATCGCTGGAACCAGCTTGATTTTTAGCCAAACTTTTGATGCTTTGTCAGGGTGAGGAACGAAGTGTCATGAAGCCAGATTGTGGCTGTGCAGGGAAGTAAGGGGGTAAACGTGTCTCCTTGTTTCTTTGGGCTTCCTACCCAAACCATGGGTAGTGGTGCAAAAGCCCCTGGTGGGTGAAAGGTGTAATTGCAGCACCTCTGCAGAAGAAGCTATTATTTTGCAGGGAAAGCAATCTGTGGAGGACATGAATTCTGCTCTTGTGTTTCTTTTGTTAAAGTTTGGGGGGGGGATGGCCTCGTGGCCCCCATGGTTCTGGCGCCAGTGTGTAATGAGCCCTCCGCGGGCCCACTACATTGCCTACCCTACATACGTGGGGGGGGGACGGGGGGGACGAGACACCAAAAATGGCCTTGGCTCCACCCCCTCAATGTGCACGCCAGTACAAATGCACCAGTACACTGAACTAGGTATTGGCCTAGGGCATGAGGCAGGAAGAATCTGCATCTTCGGCTGCTCCTGCAACATCAAGATACCCCTTGCACATGGCTTGTGGTAAAGCCCCAAGTGACCCCATCGCTATTCTGAAATGACCGTGCCGTTGCAAACAACACTATCCACCCAAGCTGTGAGGAGTTTCACTTCCCTTATTACAAATTATCTTGTTTTTCTTAGATACTAAGTTAATGCTTTAACAAAATGGTTAAAAAATGTGTCACTTTAAAAGATTGATGTTTCCTATTGTATTTTTTCAATGCCAATTAATTACTTAATTCATTAGCAGTGGAACACAAGAATAGGCGTTGAAAAGCCTGTGCTTTGTGTAGATGCCTTTAATTATGGCTAATTAAATACTGTGGAAGGATCTGATTATACCTCTGAGCATTTCCTAAGCTGGAGAAAGAAACAGGGTCTTGTAGTCTTGAATGCATGTAACAAAAGCAGAACTCAACAACTACATGGCTGCAAAAAGAAAGAAGGGTACAAATTATAGCGAAACACTGGAGGAAGCATTCTGTCCTCAGTACGCGGCTGCCTCCTCCATGGAGGATTATAGACATTGCCACTGTTTGTTTTGGATATTAGTAAAAATTGGAGTAAACTAGAGTAGGATGCAGACCATGCAGCCGCTGAAAAGAAACAGCAGTGCCAATGAGTAAACATAGTCTCAAGGCAAATTGATGTAATGCTCACTAAAGTGAGGAGCAGATTTCCAGATGGCCATTGTACATATGGTTAGGGCTACTGCTCTAGCCAAAACTGCAAAAGAGAGCAGAACACTTTCCAAATGAAATCAGCATTGACCTTGGAAGATGAAAACTTGCCAGCCCCAGAAGTTGCTCTGGTTGTTTGGTTTCTTTTCTTTTTTCTTCTCCTCTTTATTCCTCGCCAGTGATTGCACCAAAGATCAGAATCCAAAGTGTTGCAACAAAAAACATCTGTCTAAAGAAGGATTGCCACTGTCTGAACCACGGTATAAAGCCAGTGAACCATTTCTTTTGAAAGATGTGTCATGCTATCACTTTAAGGAAAGCCTTCCTTGAGATCTTGCAGTTGGCCATGCTGGCAAGCAGATTTATTTTTGGAACCCAACGTGCTGACTGAAGCAGCGTGGTGGTGATGGTGGTGGAATAACAATTAAACAAAGTCTATCCATACCGGGACACCACAGCCATAGTGCCTCCTCTATATATTTCTTTTTCAATTCATATTTATATCAAGGGTGATTCTTCTCTGCATTCATGTCACTCTTTTGCTGCTAACAAGCCCTTCTAAAAGCGATTTTGTTCTGCCTTAATTAAAAGGAGCTGACTAGAGCTGGGTGATAAAACTGTGCCATGGGCTTTTATTTGCTATTGGCCACTCTTGCCTAGCTGGTTGGAAGCTGACTTTTGCTGCTGGGCAGCCTGATTGAACTTCTTAATAAATGGCAGGTTCTCAAAGTGTCAGCCACATATGTTACAGGACGGGATTGTTAACCACTGTATCACAAGTGAGCAATCAGGAAGCGAGACTAAATACTTCTGTGGAGTGTTGTCTATCCCTGCTGGGCTGTGCAATTCATTCTAATGATCTTGGGCGCTATACGGGGCTAGCTTCAATGTCAAGCTTTCTAATCTAGAATCTCATTTTGCCATCTTCCTCCTTGTGACATGCAACTGTTGCATATGCTGATGAGCAAACACCTTACGCTTTATAAAATCCTTTCTCTGCAGTTAAATGCTAATCTTTTAGCTAGAAATACACTCAAACAAAGAGTCCAATGGCATGTTCTGAGTTGCATAGAGCCATTGTCAGAGGGCTGTATGCCAGTGAGATTCTATCAAAAGCACTAATAAGAAGTAAAACACGGTCCACAGTACAAGGCATACTTGATTACATTTAAAAGCTAAAGTATCAATGGCAAAGTCACTACTGTTGATGTTGCAGATGTTTTTGTCTTGTTTTGTTTTTTCTGTCCCAAAAGACTCTCCGGCAGAATGTGCAACATAAATCCTCAATTGCTCTTGCATTTTTAATCTGGGCAAAGCATGAAAACCAGGGACTTCTGGGTGAAATGCACAACTGCAAAATATGACATGTTGGACAAGTGATTGATATGGCTTGGGAACATGAAGCCTAGAGCCATTCATCAAGCCCAAGTAGCTCATGTTGCAAGAAGCTGTCTACAAAGGATAAGGGGCCAGATGCATTGTAGCCTTACCCCTTACAGATCCATTTATATATATACAATATGGAACCTTTCTGATTTGGTAACATTCTCCACCCATTCTGCACAGTCTCCATGGCCAGTGTAAATGACCGGACAAGGTGCAGACCGTAAGTGAATTGGGCCCCTGATGGAACTCAATGGAGACAGACCTTGGATTTAGTCAGCTGTTTGCTACCATTGTATTGGAAGGAAATGGCATGGAGATCCTTTTAGCCCAAAGGTGTCATCAAGCTCCAATAGATCCATGTTTCCCAACATTTGCAGGTTGGTGACCCCTTATTCAAAGCTGAACATTTCACAGCCCGTCCCACCCCCGACATTCACTATAAGAGTAAAGAATATCACAGTGACAAGCCTGTATAATTTCTCTCTCACCATTGCGATAGAAATCCCTTGGCACCAAGCCTCAGAGCCCAGATCAGCTGACTCGGGCTTGCAGGGCTAAAAATTGCGGTGCGGACGTTTGGGTTCAGGCTTGAGCCTGGAGTCTGAGACCGTCCCCCCTTCGCAGGATCTCAGCGCCTGGGCTCCAGCCCGAGCCAGGCGAGCCTGAGTCACCTGACCCGGGACAACCGCAGCCCTGCCACAGGTCTTTTATTGTAATGTAGAGAGACACTAAGTGTTTCAAGAGGTTGACACAGAATACTTGACCTTGATGGGCAAGGATGTGCAGGGAGTCATGGAGTCAGCTAGTTGGAAACGATTCCTCCACACACATGCAAGGGGCGGAGCTACTAGTACAGTTACTAAGATAGTTGACCTCACAAACTTTGAAGGCTTTGGCCACCCCCCAAACGAGGTTCTGGATACTTTCTTTTCTTTGCTTTAGAATTTGAATATTAGAATATTGCGATTCCTCCCCAATAGCCTTCCGTGACCCCTCTACAGGTTGAAACCCATCAGTTGAGAAACACTGCAGTAGATCAATACGGTGCTATTCTAACTTGGCCGTGTATTCCCCAGTGTCACCTTCCCTGATTAAAACAATTGTTGGCTACAAAATACAAAGCTGCAGTCAAACCAGCACATACAACTGCCGTTTCGCTGTAAACTCTCCTGTGTAACTGTACCGTTCAGTAACTATGTCCCAGGGCAATCCACATAACCTTAAACAATGCAAGCCAGTGTGCCAATGGAGACACACTGATTTACACCACCTGAGGATCTGGCCCATGGGTATATAGAAATACATTTAGCCAGGGCTCTATCGTTAAGAAATCTAAGGAGCTGTCCTTGAAAATATACAGTGGGCCTGTTTCTCATTTATGCTCAGTCCCTTTTATTCTGCCGGAGCAGTATAAAGCGACCGTTCATGTAAATGAGAATTAGGCTGCAGTGCATCACTATTACTCTAAACTTCAGCATCCTCCATGCAAACGGTGCAATGGCTTCAAACGCTATTGCTTTAAATAAGGCACATTTGAGGTTGAGAAACGACTGCCCGCTTGCTGAGTGCAATGTCTGATCCAGTCTGCTGTTCCATATCTGGAAGTCGAATAGCATCACACTTGGGCCTGCCAAGCCTGGTTACTGTTAGTGCTTCCAATTACCAGCCGTCTCCTCCAATCTCATTTTTGGCTTCACAATAAGACTGATGATTTATTTAACCCGAATTTAGCAGCGGAGCTTTTGTTTGATCAACCGCGAGCCTGGCGCTGGGGTAGAAGGGAAGGAGCAGGCAACATTTCCTAGATCGCACTAAGTGCCGATAACAGTGCCTACACGCATTCAGAAAACTGCTACGGTGCGTAACAGAGAACAGTTGGGTTGGGGCAGCACCATCTGCCATTGGGAACTGCAGGGATTTCGTTAATATTCAGTTTGCAGATTCCGAAGGAGGCGCTGCATGTTTTTAAAAGGTCACTGCTCTATTGCGAAGACTCTGTTGCACTAGAGCAGTGGGACTCAACCTTTTCCATGCCGTGACACTAGGTCACAGCAGAGAAATATTGCGGGACTCCTTGCCCATAATCTCAGGCGGCCCCCTCTCAGCTAGCCTTAAAGAACGGGAGGGTAGATTGCAACCCTCCTGGAGCTGTTTGGTACCCGCAGGTAGAGAAACCAGGCCCTATTGCATGTACCTATGTGGATGTACCACGGCCCTCCACTGATGGAATTAGAGCTGCTTCTCTGTTTGCAACAGGTCTTATTAGTCTAAGCAGCATCCCCTTTCACTCAAATAGTAAGGTCCTATGCTTTCAAAACAGGATGCTCTGACTTGTATCCCTGCTGCCACTGTGAAGTTCTGAGTGGCATTTAGGGTGATTTAGATGCCCATTATTTGTACTGCGGTAGCATCTAGAGGTTCCAGTCAGGGATCAGGCCTCATTGTGCTAGGCACTGTACATGCACATACAAAAAAGAGACAGTCCCGGCCCCAAAGAGCTGGTTTGTTCTCTGTTAAGTAGGTATAGGCCGCCTTAACTAACACAAAGAAAAAGCCAGGGGTGAGGACTGATGTTGTAGTCACTTATTTCTAGAAGTCCAGTGCACCTCAAGGCAAACCAAGGTATAGTGGAGATACTGGTGAAGCAGAGAATACATAGGTCCCGCTAAATAGCCATTGCACTTTAAACCAAAATAAATAACTTGAGGTTTGCTGTTATAAGGTTGCATTTCCAGACTCGTGTGAATTCCCTCTCCAGAACGGGTTGCAAAACCAAGAGCTTTTGACATTAAAATGCAATTGCTGCCGACGCCATCGGGCGCTGCATTATGTAGATCATGAAATGGTAGGGTATTCCCATTTTCCCACCTGTCTTATCCTTTCTTATCTCCAGCACGCAGGGCTACTGCTTCGCCTCCCCCGGCTATTCGCTGGTGGTATTTGGACTGGACATGTCATACAGCTCCAGCAGGAAAAAAAGAACAGCTTATTTTTTCCCCTGCAGTGGATCTGGCTTCTGCACAGCATAAAGGGAAAAGCCTTTGGGTGTCGTGCTGAAATTCTGTCTTGCAGCCTTTAGGTGTATTAATCAACACAGCATTCCTCTAGTCTGGAGAGGCAGCCTCTTGGTCCCCGCTATCCTGAATGGTAAGGGAGCTAAACACTAGGGACCCGCTCTGCAGCTGGTATAAACTGGCTGATTTCCACCAGCTGAGGAAATTCAGCTTTTTCCTATTTAATTTCAAAGCTATTATAAAATCAGACTCAGGGCTGGTTCCTCAGGTGGTGTAAACTGGTGTATTTGCACTGGAGTTAATGGAGCTATGCTAGCATACACCAGCTCAGAAAAAAAGCAGTTGAAAAAGGTGGTTTCTGTGCTGCGTGTAGTGAATAAAAGTAATTGCCAGTATCACAGACAGGTTTCTGTTTTTAATCACAGTTTTTCCTAGTCCTTTATAATTACTGCTCATCATTTCCTGTAATGCATTTCTTGTTTGTGTGACACTGCTTGAAAAGTAACCAAAAATTATCTCTCGAACATTCTCTTGCAGCGTTATCAGGGCACGAGAGCCCTATGCAAATCAACGGCAGCATGTCAAATAAAGGCAAACTAAATTCTTTCATTAATTTTTGGCATCTGATGACCTGATCTGTAACCCAATGAGTATATCTGCAATTACTATGCTGTAGTGAAATTGGTAGTTTGACCCACTGTCAGCATGCATTCTATTTCTCACTTACTGGGGATTAACAATGAGGCATCAGATCTTGCAGACCTTACTCCTGCCAGCAATCCTTACTCCTGGGAGGATCCCATTGACTTCAAAGAAGCTGCTCCAATGTGGAATGGCTATCTGTGGGAGTATGATTTTCCAGGATTGGGCCCTCTGAGAGCTAGCAGCCAGGGCTTGCAGGGTAAGAATCTGTATAATCAACCCCATTGATTTAAAAGATCCATTGTGTTCCTCCTGCACTGAAACACTGCAAATTGACTGCAGTAGATTTGCTCCACTCTGCTCCGCCACAGAATGAGGAATCAATCAGGGGATTGCTTGCTCCCAGTTTCTGAGTCTTTTTTTTGCTAAGAGATGAGAGGGGGAAGGAGGGTCATTGTTTTATTCTGCATCACAAGTGAGAAACTAGAAACCTGGTAAATGTCGTGACTTTGGCTAATGAGATTCAGAAATACAGAGGCGATATTAAACAGGGATTCTGAAACCTACATCTCCTGTCATTTTTCATGTGTTTTAATTGGGCAAGATGTCATTAAAGGCACAGTTGCCATGGCATATAATAAAAACTCTTTTCCTACAAGATGCCCAATCCTGCAAGTACCCTCAGCTCCCACCAGCTGTAATGAAAGCAGAGGAGGCCTGACATCTCGCAGGATTGGGCTAGTTAGATAGAAAGGATATTTTTGCTCCTGCTGAACCTAGCTGAGTTATGAGGTGCAAAACTATCTAGGTAAGACAGAGAGCTGAGTGGGAAAAGATTTTCCCATTCTTGTAAGAATTTTTAAAACTTTGAAAAAAATGTCTGCCCTGAATCAGGAAAAAAAGTTGAAATCTCATCAGTTTTTCTGCATCGAAAATCCATAAACAAAAAAATCAGGTTGAGTCAACTGGAACATTTTGTTTTGATTTCAACCTTTATTATGATGTACACTAGGCCTGCACAACATGCGGCCCGCGTGGGCTCACTGTGCGGCCCGCGGGGGGGGTGAGTAAGTGGGCTTACTGTGCGGCCCAAAATCTGGGACTGTGTCCGTTGGTCCTTTTGTCTCTGGGCTGGGGGTTGTCCCAATGCTGCAAAGAGGGTGTTCCCAAAAGCCTTCTAACCCCTGAGGCCGTCAGTATGTCTGCTCTTCTCTAGTCAGCCCACTTGACAAGTTTGATTGTCCTAGGTCTGGTTGCCATCCCCTCTCCAAGGGTTGCAGCTGTCTGGAGGTGCCTGCCTTCCACGCCTTCCTCATTCACACCTCATTCATTCAACAGGGCAATTGAATACAAAGTGGGGGGAAGATCTTATTCTACTTCTAGCAAAAAGACATTTGTCTTTTATTTTAATTATACTACCTTAGGGGCCCACTATAACATATTACCAAGGTGGGGCTGAGCGGGGAGGGGACTGGTCCTATTTTACTGCTGTGATCTGGTCACCCTATGCGCGCTGTTTCTTTCCCCCTGTACAGGATTCCACACCCCAGTGCTGGGGAAGGAGAGGTTTTTTTTCGCGGAGCGGGCGGCGCTGGGGAGGGAGTATTTCCGCGGGGCCAGGGGGTTTCGGCCCTCAGCTGTTTTCTTTGGAGTAATATGGCCCTCGCCGCTTTACGAGTTGTGCAGGCCTGATTTACACCTTTCTTATAATTTAACTTCCAGTTTGAAATGAAAAGTCTTTCCACCCCGCGAAACTCAACTTTTTCATTTACAAAATATCTAAACATGACGTTTTGACCATTTCAAAACTTATTTCCCGAAATGTTGCAAAATGGACAATTTGTCAAAACCAATCCTTTCTCACCAACAGTTTTGGTTTCAAAGAATTGGCATGTTCTAACCAAAACAAAGAAACAAACAAACAAAAACCTTTCCTTGAAAAATTCCAAACTACCTCTAGTAAATACATCTGATTTTCAACATTTCCAGAGAACTTTTTGTGCTTTCATCCATGTCTCTTTACTGATTAGCACACAGTAAATTCCCTCCTATACATGCCTTTATCTTCACCATGTAAATAGCTCTACAGAACCTCTTCCCCTTATTCAAACAAACAACAGGTCCTCTACCAAAACAAAACTAATGAGCAATACAACGTTTTTAACTGATGCTGACCTGGGACAAAAAAGTTGCTTATTTTGAATATAATGATGAGCTAGATCCTCAGGTGGTGTAACTCAGAGTTATGCCAATCTACTGCAGTTGAGGATCTGGCCTATAAATACATATTTTCCAAATCTTCATTGCATTCCTCAAAGATAATTACAGTTTAGGAAATATATACCTCTGTGCACAATATATAGAATCAAAACATGATAGCATTGTGATTTGTATAGGCAGATTTGACTGTCTTTCCATATTTACTTGGCTGGTGAGATGACAGATAATTTACATTCAGGGCCTTCTTGGTAAGAGTAAGAATGAGTTATTTGTTTGCTGAATACATATCTGTTGGTGGATGGGCCATGGATAAGCTGTATTTATTATGACTATATTTGTGAGGTATGATTTGCATTGCTTAATATTATCTCATGCTACTTCGATGTTCAATTCTGTGTGTGTCTGTTTTGTGTGGGTTCTGAATTTTATGGCCATCTTTTTAACTTTCTAAAACTTGAATGCAAAATTAAATGACAAGAATACAAAGAGAAAATTTTAAAAATGATTTAAAAAATCCATCAGGTCCTTTGGTTACTTACGTTGGAGCCTGTGTTGAAGGTAGGAGCTGTGCTGAGCAATGCTCATGCAGTGTTGCGATGACTAGCCTTGTTCTGTTATGAGGTCCATCAACTACTCACACCTACACAGGGCCAAATCCAGCAGAGAAGCAGCTTGTTCCAGTAGATAGACTAGACTGGGTTCTATTCCTGTCTCTGCCACTGACCTACTCTGTAACCCCGGGTAAGTCACTTCCCACCTCTGCATCTGTTTCTTCTGTCTAGCTTTGCCTATTTCAACTGTAAGCTCTTCAGGGCAGGGGATGTCTCTCACTACGTGCATACACAGCACCAAGGACAAAGGAAGCTTTATCTCAGTTGGGGGTCTCTTGATGCTATCTGTTGTGTTTCATGGCATACAGGGAAGTTAGATAAGAACCTAAATTGTTCTTGCTGGAAGGTTCAGAAGGATAAAACAGGCAGTACGCCTATGTGGCAACTGGGAACATGCAGCTCGAGTAGACAGACTTGCCCTAGCTCTGCTCTAACTAGTGCTAAAAATAGCAGTGCAGCTGTAGCGGCATGGGCAGCAGCTGGTACAGTACAAACCTGCCCAGACCCCCTAGATATGTACTCAGGTGGCTAGTCTGAGCTATTGCCCGTACTACCTTGGAGTGCACTGAGCTAGTGCGTCTGTCTACTTGAGCTGGGAAGCACACTCCCAGCTCCAGTGTAGACATAGCCAGAGAGAACCAAAGCAGGCTGCATCCTAAAACAGAGAGGTAAAACTCACCCTCCCTTACTCTCCGTTGGCTAGCTGCTGACAGGCTGCTGAGACCTAGAATTGTTGGCTTCCGTACAGAGCCCCCTAGCCTGCAAACAGGACCAGGAATCCCCCTTGCCCTGCCACACACACTCACACTCTTAAAGCGATAACTTGCCCCAACACAGTCCTCAATACACCAGCCTACCATGGTCACATCACAATAAAAGTTACCACTCCCGATGACTTCAGTGAGAGCTTTTCCCAAGCAAGGACTTGCTGAGGCCTGCAGGAAGAGTCTGCAGGCTCCTGGGGAACTGTACACTCCTCCATGGGAAGCCCAAATGAAAACAACATTCCCCCCTTCTTTACCCCCTGTTTTTATACACACATTACGATGACCAAGCCCAGGCATCTGAATCTTGCCCAGCTTTGCTTAGCACAAGCGTGGAGGAATTCACTACAACCTTGTAAAAGGTTTTCCTCTGAATTTTTTTTTAAATCAGCCCTTAGTGTGCCAATCTGAGGTGCTTTCCACCCCTTTACACGAAATAGGGAGTTTCTAGCACAAAAAGAATATAATAAAAATATGAATTAAAGATTAGCGCTAAGTGAGTTTGGGAAAAATTAGAATGAAGAACGCACTTAGAAGTTTTCTCTCCGTGTTTCCCCTGCCCCCAGCCTTCCATCCTCTTTGACATCCTGGTACAGTCACTAATTTCAGACCTGGGGCTTCTGTCTTATTCTCACTCATCCACCCACACACCATTAAAATGAGATCATTTCAGTAATCTTGTTCTGGACATTGTCATACGTTTAAGCAGGATCCTTGGTTCCTAAGATTGCAGAACTCCCACTGGCTTGGTTAGTGGGATTTTAAACACGTTTTTAAGGTGCGTCTTTCATCCCAAACCCTGATGTGCTCACAGAGGAAGAGCACAGTCTCCCAGGCAGGACATCTCCCAGGTAGAGTGGAAAGCCTGTGAGCTTTTTGCCAGAGGGACCCGCAATTTGTAACAGCACTTCTCTTTCCCTGCCCGGGGAAAAGACTGGCAAGTAAGTTTCGGAGGTGATGCTCCTTTGCTCCAGGTGAATGAATGTGGTTAACTTTGTACTATATGTATATGTGCAAGTATATGCAAATGACAATTTTCCTTTTAATTTTTTTCTTTTAATCAGCTCTTAATGTGCTATGCGATTTACACTTTTCGATGCAGGAATTCAATTACGTGAAAGAAAGGCACCTCAGCATTCTGTTCCAAAAATGACACCTTGACACCGACCACTTATTGCAGCACGGAGAGGATGAAAACACTCACAGGGAGCGGAGGATGATGTGAGCTAACCAAAAGGGCGAGGGGTTGGGCCAACGCGCTAGAGCGAAATCGATGACGATGATTAATTGCACCTGGCATGCCTTTGAGCAGCAATGGTGTGGAATTCCCCGTGTTGCCATGCCAGGACTGTCTCTGTTTCCCACTACAATTTCTTTGTGTGCTTTATTTTTATGTTTTCAGCCTCTCAGTGCTGCAATAACTGGTCGGTGTCAAGGTGTCATTTTTGGAACGGAATGCTGAGGGGCCTTTCTTACACGTAATTAAATTCCTGCAGCAAAAAGTGTAAATCGCATAGCACGTTAAGAGCTGATTAAAAGAAAAAAATTAAGAGGAAAATTGTCATTTGCATATACTTGCACATATATATATAGTACAAAGTTAACCACATTCATTCACCTGGAGCAAAGGAGCATCACCTCCGAAACTTACTTGCCAGTCTTTTCCCCGGGCAGGGAAAGAGAAGTGCTGTTACAAATTGCGGGTCCCTCTGGTAAAAAGCTCACAGGCTTTCCACTCTACCTGGGAGATGTCCTGCCTGGGAGACTGTGCTCTTCCTCTGTGAGCACATCAGGGTTTGGGATGAAAGACGCACCTTAAAAACGTGTTTAAAATCCCACTAACCAAGCCAGTGGGAGTTCTGCAATCTTAGGAACCAAGGATGCTGCTTAAACGTATGACAATGTCCAGAACAAGATTACTGAAATGATCTCATTTTAATGGTGTGTGGGTGGATGAGTGAGAATAAGACAGAAGCCCCAGGTCTGAAATTAGTGACTGTACCAGGGAGTCAAAGAGGATGGAAGGCTGGAGGCAGGGGAAACACGGAGAGAAAACTTCTAAGTGCGTTTTTCATTCTAATTTTTCCCAAACTCACTTAGCTCTAATCTTTAATTCATATTTTTATGATATTCTTTTTGTGCTAGAAACTCCCTATTTCATGTAAAGGGGTGGAAAGCACCTCAGACATCATTCAACATGTCAATCCCTTTTACACGTTCTCTGTTCTACATATAAGTAGGCACCAATAAGAGGCATTAAACATTCATTAAATTAGAAATACATGAAACCAGCCTCTGCAGCTCTTTTCATACAGCTATGACTAATAATCCAGACCCTGTGGAGGAGCAAAGTAAACCCTTCTGTAATTCTTTTAGAAAGCTTGACCACTAGAGCATCTTTCATAGTTTGCCTCTCAGTCATAGACATTCGATTCAATGGCCAGATCCTTAGCTAGTGTAAATCAGTGTATGTCTATTAGCTTCATTGGGCTGCACTGATTTACACCAGCGGAGGAGCTGGTCCTAGGTCTGTAAGGTAGCCAGATGGTTTGCAGTAGCATAACTGGATACAAACATTATTCATACTCTTCTAAATAACACTGATGATTTGATTGCCCTGGGAATAATAATGACAAGCCTACTTTAATTTTAGTATCTTCTGAACTGCT
The DNA here is from genome assembly GCA_037349315.1 of Chelydra serpentina. Taxonomy (NCBI): domain Eukaryota; kingdom Metazoa; phylum Chordata; order Testudines; family Chelydridae; genus Chelydra; species Chelydra serpentina. The sequence continues at coordinate 41,853,177 of JBAIAC010000029.1, read as the reverse complement.
CCTGTTCTGTCAGTGTACCTATGCTCCCAACCTGAGCTTGATGTACACGGTCCAGAAGTACTGCCCTAGAGATAGGGAGATGGTGGAATCTGAAGACTCTTCTCAGTGTGAAGGATTAACAGTGATTCCCAAGTTTTTACACAAAATTTCAACAAAGTTGTCCCATGGGCTTTTCTCAACCTGTGTTTCTTACCACAGTAAGGAATCTTAGCATATACTGCATATTTCCCAGATACTCCGTTTCTCTTTTCTAGATCAGTTCTTTGCCTACCACACTAATACATACACTTTTGGTTAAAGCAGATCAATAGGCCAAATCCTTAGCTGCTGTAAATGAAAGTGGCTCCATTGACTACAATTCACACCAGATGAGGATCTGGCCCAGTCTTTCTGCTGGGTTTTACCCGTTCATTGCTAACAGCAATTATGACTTGCATACACATAAATGGTTGTTTTCTTCTATGGCTTTAAGTGTATGCAAATATGCTTCCAGAGTGACTGAAGATTCTACCATCCCAGATAGCACCTTAGAATCAACCACCATAGGAGACACAGGGGATACCAATCAGTAAAGGACATTCTCTATCTGTTCCTTTTAGTCTTGCCACAGCCCCAGTGAAAAATTAATTAGCCACCAGCTACCTAGCCTTTTAAATGGCATCTCTTTCTGTGTGCCCATAACCTGACCAAATGTTTACCTTCTTCAGGATGATTATGCTAGAAGAAAGGGGTTAAGAAAAAGAAGAAAAAAGGGCTAATAATAGTTCTGTAAGAGGTGTGATCTTCCACCAGGGCTCCGGATGCTATTCTGCTTCCCTGACCCCAGAAATTGTATGCTGAACTCTAAAGCAACCTAATTTCCAAAGGTATATATTCCTAATGTACATTAATTCAGTTCACCTCTTTGGGGACCATCACCTTGTTGTGGTGAAGGGGCTTGCATGTTCCAACGATCCTCAGAGCTAAGTTGTCAGGAGCTTCATGTTCCTGATAGGGTCTCCCAAGGCAAAAAGGTCTGAGGGGAGGTCCCAGACAAAGCACGGTCCAATCCCCCAGGTCCTCAATGGTGGATCAGGCGGAAGAAGGTCCTCAGATCTCGACAGCTGTGAAAGCAGATGAAGGCTGAAGCAAGTGGAGATCTCCAGTCATCTCAGACTTTCCCTATCATTGTGTCCCAGACCTCCAACTTATCATGATCTTGTGGTCTCTGTAGGCGCACCATCTTCCCCAAGCTAAAAAAAGTCACGCGCAGGCTTTTAACATGGGAAATAACATCTTTCCAACCTTCCAAGCCCTGTGGCGATGGACTAGTGGTGACGGGGACAGGACCAGTGAATCTGGCAGTCCCTAGCCATGAATGTGTACATAGGCAGTGGTAGTTAGATGGTCGTCTGGCACCTGGACTGAGACAGGGGTGCAATTCGGCAGCTACAGTCACGACTGGGTAGTTCTATTTAGGATCCCCTCTGCTCACCCCACATGGGGAGAGGGCTAGAAAAGGTGCCCTAAACCAAGGCTGTCTCATACATTCCTGGCTGGATTACCACGTCCAGTGGGATCACTGCCTGTGGTCGAAGCTATAAAAAGACAGTGACTTTTGCTACATGGAATATTCGCACCCTGATGGATGACAAAGAACATGTACGGCCAGAAAGAAGAACTGCTGTCATTGCCAGGGAACTTGCGAGGTACAACATTGATGTCACTACCCTGAGTGAGACAAGGTGCCCAGATGAAGGTCAACTGAGAGAAGAAGGTGGAGGCTACACCTTTTTCTGGAAAGGGGAAAATCTGCAGAGGACAGGCACATTCGTAGTGTTGGTTTTGCAATTAGGAATAAGTTTGTCAGTCAGTTTACAGAATTTCCTGTAGGAATCAATGAACATCTTATGACTGTTCGTCTTGAGCTCAACGACAACCAGTCTGCTGCTGTCATCAGTGCATATGCCCCAATGCTTGAGTCTATCGAGGATATCAAGGAACAATTTTATACTGATCTTGACAGAGTCTTGACCAACATTCCCAAGGAGGACAAGATCATTCTCCTCTGAGATTTTAACAGTAGAGTTGGGCGGGAGTCAGATCTCTGGAATGGCACTATGGAAAAGAAAGAGTAGGAAAGGCTAACTCCAACGGCATCCTCCTCCTGAGCAAATGTGTAGAACATGGCCTGGTCATCACGAACACCCTCTTTAGAAAAAGTGAGAAATATAAAACCCCCTGCAGACACCCTCACTCTAGGCAGTAGTACCTTTTTGACCATGTTATTGTTAGAGCTCGAGCTCGGAAGTATATTCGCTTCATGAGGGCCATGCATGGAACTGATGACTGTTGGACAGACCATCGCCTTGTTAGATCAATCATGAATTTCCAAATCACCTTAAGGCATCGCAAGCAGGCAAAATCAGTATGAAAGAAATTAAATGTCAAGTCCCTTGAAGATATAGTGACTCAGGAGAAACTTCAGCAGTGTCTCCAAGAGAAGTTTGCTGCTATACCCACAGCTGACGATAATGAAAATCACTGGAAGGGATTAAAGACTGCCATTCTCTCAGCATGTGCTGAGTCCACCATCACCAAAATTGGTTTGATGAGAATGATGTTGAGGTTCAGGGCATGCTTGACCAGAAAAGAAAAGCTCATCCCATGTGGCAAAATGACATTTCACACCACCAGAAGAAAGAGTCATATAAGCAACTTAAGGCTGAAGCCTGAAAGAAAATCTGTGACATCAAAAATAAGTGGTGGCAAGAAAAGGCCAAGGAGATTGAGCTTTATTCTGATAAACATGACATGAGGAGTTTCTTTCAGGCAATAAGGGCAATTTACGGCCCATGCTCCCATGGACCCACACCACTCCGAGCCCAAGATGGGTCAACGTATTTTAAGGACAGGAAAGCCATCAAAGCCAAATGGAAGGAGCATTTTGAATTATTCCTCAACTGTGAGTCAACTGTCTCCGATGCCACTATCGAATATATACCTCAAAGACATGAAAGAGAATCTCTTGCTGACCCCCCCACCCTCGAAGAAGTAGCATGAGCCATTATGCAAATTAACAACAACAAGGCAGCAGGGCCAGATGGCATACCAGCTGAAGTCTACAAGTTTGGAGGTGAAGAACTGGTAGGGAAGCTCCACACACTTTTTCTTCATATCTGGTATAATGAGAAGATTCCAGAAGACTTGAGAAACACATTGTTACAATCTTTAAGAAAGGAGATAAGTCGGAGTGTGGAAACTATTGAGGCATTGCCTTGTTATCTACAGCAGAGAAAATTCTTGTACGTATCCATCTCAGTGTGGTTTTGGACCACCCCATGGGACAACTGACATGATCTTCATTGCACGTCAAATCTAGGAAAAATCTCGGGAGCAAAATCAGGACCTGTACCTGGCTTTCATCGATTTGACAAAGGCCTTTGACTCGGTCAATCATGAAGCCCCGTGGAAGGTGCTGGCCAGATTTGGCTGCCCGCCAACATTTATTAAGGTCCTAAGGCTTCTCCACGATCAGATGACTGCCACGGTTCTCTGTAATGGCCTTGAGATGGAACCTTTCATCATCAAAACTGGGGTTAGGCAAGGATGCATTGTTGCCCCAACCCTGTTTTCCATCTCTTTAGCAGTCATTTTGGTCCCCATTAAAGATCACTTCCCCAATGGAGTTGACATTCAATATAGAATGGATGGGCAGCTCTTTAATCTTTGACGTCTCTGCTCGAAGTCTAAAGTCTTCAGGGCGTCCATTACAGATCTTCAGTATGCTGATGATTGTGTCATCTTCACACACACTGAGAATGACCTTCAGTCCATTCTGGATTTTCTTGCAAAAGCTTACCGAAGTCTAGGACTCTTACTCAATATTGAGAAGACTAAAGTGCTCTATCAACCTGTTTCAGGCCTTGCACATGACCCACCACAAATCACCATCGAGGGTCAGACTTTGGAGACAGTTGTGCACTTTTGCTACTTCGGTAGCTAACTTTCTCAAAATGCAAAAATCAACAGTGAGATCCAGCATAGGATCCAGTGCGCAAGTGTTTCCTTTGGGAAATTGCTCTGACGTGTTTTCATGGACCGTGACCAACAGCAGGATACCAAGATCCAGGTCTATAAGACAATTACTGTTCCTACACTCCTCTATGGATGTGAAACCTGGGTGACCTACCTACAGGACCTCAAGAATTTGGAGAGGTATCACCAATGATGCTTCCAGAAGATCATTCACGTCAAATGGCAAGATCACCGCACTAACGCCAGCATCCTTGCTGAAGTCAATGTCACCAGCATTGAAGCAGTGATCCTCATGCACCAACTCCACCGGGCTGGACATTGTGTGCGGATGCCAGAGTCTCGCCACTCCAAAACAAGTCCTTTACTCTCAGCTCACCCATGGTCAGAGATCCCATGGTGGTCAGAGGAAATGCTACAAAGACACACTGAAAACGTATCCTAAGAAAACGAATGTGGACCTCACAAGCTGGGAAGAGCAAGCCACCAACTGACCCCAATGGCACCATATCCTCCACTAGGCAGTGGCCCGCTTTGAGGAGAAGAGCCTTGCCCTCGAAACTGAAAAGAGAGAGAGGAGGAAGGAAAAAGAAGTAACTTTATCTCAGCAGGCTGCTGGCCTGCCACAAAATGTCTGTACCTATTGTGGGCGGATTTGCGGTCAGGGCCGGCTCTACTCTTTCTGCCGCCCCAAGCAGCGTGCCGAATTGCTGCTGCAAACGGCTGAAGACACAAGCTGCTGCCGAATTTCCGCCGTGGGCGGCTAAAGATAGGAGCTGCTGCCGAATTGCTGCCACCGTGGGCGGCTGAAGATAAGAGCTGCCGCCGAATTGCCGCCGCCGTGGGTGGTGCATGCCGCCCTAACGGCACACAGACTGTCGTCCCTTGCAGATTGCCGCCCCAATCACCTGCTTGGAATGTTGGTGCCTGGAGCCGGCTGTTTGCGGTTCCAGGATCGGACTCCTGAATCATCTCAGGACCCATATGTAAATCTGTGGTAGAGATCATCCTCGAATCAAGAGATCTCCAATCAATTCAGTTCAACGTTGTATAAGTGATTATAACACTTCCCTACTTCACAGGGATCTTATGTGGGTAAAGTAACTGTTAGTGAACTGCTACCAGATATTGCAGTGATGGGGACCCATATGCAGACAGATTCGTAATTCAAGCTCAGCATGGACTTTTTGTTCGTTTCCCTAGTGCAGCATTTTCTGGATTGGTTCTTCCCTAACTGCTTGCATTTCTAGTAGTGTATTTATCACGCTTGCATTATATAGTCCAGTGTTCACTGTGTTGTGTGGGCATTGAACTGTATGATAATCACATTATCTTTTGTTTGCTTTAGGTCTTTTTTGTTGTCTAAACACAGGCTTTTCTTTCACTGATCTGGCAAAGAATCTCTTTCAATCTCCACTTTATCTTATTTTTATAAGGTGGCAAATTCTATACTGTCCCCTTAAAGTTGCTCAGTGCATGGGTGTCTCACAGGATTTTAATGCTTCTATTCTCTATTTACCTTTCAAAATCTTTTAAATAATGTTGGTTAACGCTGCCAACGGTTGTGTCTATGGAGAGTGGATGATAGTATCAATTCAATAAAGCACTTAAGCGTGTGAATAATCCAGTTAAGTGAATTACTTAAAACACAGATCCACAATGGCATTTAGGATACAAACTTCCATTGAATTCAGTGGAAATTAGGAGCCTAAATACCTTTGCAGATCTGGGTCTAAGTGACTTGGGAGCACATATCCCATTGAAAATCAGCTTCAATGCACTACTCAAATTAAACATGTGTTTCAGTGTTTTGCTGGGCCTAAGTGGCCTAAATATATTGGCTTCTTTCTAGGCCTTCTTACTGTCTTTTAAATAGAATTCTTCTTCCTCAGTTGGCAATCTGTAGTTCTTTTAATTGAATTAACACTGTCACAGTTTACACTCTTGCTCATAAATATAAATAAGCTTTAGCTGAAAGAATCAATGGGCATCTATTTTATGATGTTTTTATACATTTTCTTCTGCTTTCAGTCTTCCAATACCAGCACCCATATTCCACTCATTGGTACCTGATGTGTTACCATTTGTTTAGATTGCATCTATTAGTGTTTAAAACAATGGCAAGAAAATCCAGAACTTTATGGGAGCACAACATTGCTAAGTATAAGGGTTTGAAACAAAAGCTGGCCATGGACTGTTGGAGTAGCACTGGCAGAAAATTGGTAGGTCTTCCATGCTTTCCATCAGAGCTCCATTTGAACGGAGTGTTTGACAGGGTATGTGAAAAGCTGGTTGGTTGGCATGATTATTTCATTCACATTGAAAGAAAAATGCAGTGGCTACATTATCCTATCAGCTGCAGCCTCTTATCATAGGTTTGTGTAAACAAAGTCTGGCATGTCTGATGCTGCTTCATCTTCTCTCATAGTTGTCCAGTAAAATATATCTGCACAGTCAGCATATTGTACCCATTTTGTCTGAATGGTTTTAACTGGAACCTAAAATCTGGTCATTTTATAACTTCCTGAAATAATTAAAAGTTGGGCTTTTATTTTTCCTAAAGGAATTTCCCCAGGGCTCCAAGCCCATTGTTTTCTGAAAAGTGAATGAACTTGAAGTCTTTTTGTGTTGTTATTCCATGCCTTATTTTCCTTTGTCTTCTTTATCCTGCAATAGTTGTACACAATCAAATGGCAGATAACCCCCCTCTCCCAACCGTATTTTTTTCTCAAAACTGTTGTAAATTTTCTCAATTCTTTCTTGGTTTTCAACTGCTATCAGTGTCAGAAGCAGTGACATTTCTCATTAAACAATGGTACGATGAGTCAATGATCCATATTTTGCAGGTAAGTAACAGACTACATTACCTGTGCAAAATAGTATTGGTTACTTTTAATACCCAGGCATTGGATTAATGGATATTAAACTTGTGGCATACCTAAGTTTAACAGATAGCTTTGTTGTATATACATCAAATGGAAAAGCTTTGTTGTCAATATTGTTTAACTCCTTATATTGCTCACACTGGTTAATCCATTAGCTTCACCTAAAGTACAAACAACAATTTACATTTATATAGTGCCTTTCTTCTTAAAGATTTTGCAAGCCAAACAAACTACATTGCCCTCGAACACCATAGCTGGACACTGATTTTTTTAACTGATTTGGAGAGGGGACTGCCATCTATTGATTGAAACACCAGCATTGCTTCCTGTAACATCTAGCTTTTCTTTGGAGGTCTCCTATTCTCATAACAACCAGTCTTAACCCTTCTTAGTTCATAAAAGTAAATGAGATCAAATAGCTGTAGGAGATCAGTAATGTGATCAATTAGTTAATCTACTATTCACCTCTGGAGGACTACATTATAATGGTGATTAGGAATCAAAAGAACCTTGGGAAGCACAAACTTGTCTCCAATGAATATTTGTCCACATCACAAAATAGCCCCTATGACTTAATCCAGTGAAGTAACCTGTGTGCTCAGGAAAAATCCCAGGACTGGGAGTAAAATATATTGGCAACAGGGATCTGATCCACCCACGAGTCTAGGAGGATCTGTCAGGGAGTTCCCAATGCTCATGGAAGGTGAGCACTTCGAAGTAGTGTAAGTTGGGTCCCCACTTTTGTCTTTTGCTTGGGGGCCCTTCCAAACAATGTCACACCCACTCCTGGTTGGGAGAGGTTTCAGAGTGGTAGCCATGTTAGCCTGTATCAGCAAAAACAATGAGGAGTCCTTGTGGCACCTTAGAGACTAACAAATGTATTTGGGCATAAGCTTTCGTGGGCTATAACCCACTTCATCAGATGCATGGAGCTGAACATACAGTAGCGAGGTTGTGCCAGCAATGCCCCTCTATTACATACATTGGCCAAACTGGACAATCTCTACGCAAAAGAATAAATGGACACAAATCTGACATCAGGAATTATAACATTCAAAAACCAGTAAGAGAACACTTCAATCTCCCTGGACGCTCAATAACAGACTTAAAAGTTTCAAATCTTCAACAAAAAAACTTCAAAAACAGACTCCAACGAGAAACTGCAGAACTGGAATTAATTTGCAAACTGGACACCATCAAATTAGGTGTGAATAAAGACTGGGAGTGGATGGGTTACTACAAAAATTAATTCCCCCCTGCTGATACTCACACCTTCTTGTCAACTGTTTGAAATGGACCACCTTGTTTACATTGGCCTCATTAGAACTACAAAGTGATTTCCACCTCAGCTGTTGAGAATAGCCCATGAAAGCTTATGCCCAAATAAATTTGTTAGTCTCTAAGGTGCCGCAAGGACTCCTCGTTGTTTTTGCTGGTTGGAAGAGGTATTGGTATGGCAGTCTGGCCTTGGCTGCACCTTGGGATGTAATCTACTCACATTTAGAAGTGCTAACACTCATAAAAACCTAAGGGGGAGCTTTTTAAAGGCACAAAGGGCAGCTAGGCATCACCAAGAGTTGGGCTCTTCTCTGTACTTGAGGCCTTTGAAAAACTCCCCTTCAGAAAAGAAGTTCAATGTAAATATACTGGTGCAAAATGCTTAGTAGAAAAAGACTGTCCCGGAAGAGCAAAAATCCCTCCCCTGTTCTTTTAATGTAGCTGCATGTAGAATTCACTTAGGGCTGGAACCAAAGCTTATTACTGTCAAATGAAAGGTTACTATTAATGTAAATGGGCTTTGGATCAGGTCCCTGGGGATGTTCTCTGCAAAATAAACTATGTCACAGAAGAAACTGATTGGCTCACAGAATGTTATTTGCTTGAGGTCTAGTCGGCAGCTGGTATCAAGCAGAGTGCCCCAGGGGTCAGTCCTGGGCTGAGTTCCGTCTAAGCCGCGCGGCCACGCAGCTGCCTATTAATCCCCGCGCAGGGGCTCAGGGCTGCGGTGGTGAGAGATGCCCCTCCTTGCCAGCCCCAGCATGGACCTGCCACGGCAGGGAGAAGCACTCCTCCCTGCCGGCCCCAGTGCGGACTAGCCCCAGACTTGCCGTGGCCGGGGGAGAAGAGCCCCTTCCTCGGCCCAGCTGAGCCCTGCTGGAGCTGCTGCAGTGGGGGTGAGGCACCTCTCCTCTGGCCCCAAGCAGCTGCAGTGAGAGAGGGTTGGGGGGGAGTCCTCTTGCCCCACCGCAACCCCGGGGCAGCCTGCACTTCAAACCCCTCATCCCTGCCCCCCCAGAACCCACACCCCTCCCTGCACCCCAACCCTATGCCCCAGCCCTGAGCCCCCTGTCGCACCCAATCTCCTCATCCTCAGCCCCACCCCAGAGCTAACACCCCCCCTGCACCCAAACCCTGTGCCCTAACCCTGAGCCCCCTCCAGCACCCTGAATCCCTCATCCTCAGCCCCACCCTAGAGCCCTACCCCCAGCCAGAGCCCTCATCCCCCCACTCTCCAACCCTCTACACGAGCCCTGAGCCCCCTCCCACACTCCGAACCCCTTGGCCCCACCCCATGAATTTTGTTATGTGCACCAACATGAAGGTGATGTGTCACACATCACCTCCATATTGATGCACATAACAAAATTAATTCCGCACATGGACGTAAAAAATTAGAGGGAACACTGGTCCTAGGGCCGGTTTAGTTCAACATCTTCATTAATGATGTGAATGATGAGATGGATTGCACCCTCATCAAGTTTGCGGATGACACTAAGCTGCGGGGAGAGGTAGAGATGCTGGAGGGTAGGGATAGGGTTCAGAGTAACCTAGACAAACTGGAGGATTGGGCCAAAAGAAATCTGATGAGGTTTAACAAGGACAAGTGCAGAGTCCTGCATTTAGGACAGAAGAATTCCATACACTGCTACAGGCTGGGGACCGACTGGCTAAGCGGCAGTTCTGCAGAAAAGGTCCTGGGGGTTACAGTGGACGAGAAGCTGGATATGAGTCAGCAGTGTGCCCTTGTTGCCAAGAAGGCTAATGGCATATTAGGCTGCATTAGTAGGAGCATTGCCAGCAGATCGAGGGAAGTGATTATTCGGCACTGGTGAAGCCACATCTGGAGTATTGTGTCCAGTTTTGGGCCCCCCACTACGGAAAGGATGTGGACAAATTGGAGACAGTCCAGCGGAAGGCAACAAAAATGATTAGGGGGCTGGGGCACATGATTTACGAGGAGAGGCTGAGGGAACTGGGCTTATTTAGTCTGCAGAAGAGAAGAGTGAGGAGGGATTTGATAGCAGCTTTCAACTACCTGAAGGAGGTTTCCAAAGAGGATGAAGCCAGGCTGTTCTCAGTGGTGGCAGATGGCAGAACAAGGAGCAACGGTCTCAAGTTGCAGTGGGGGAGGTCTAGGTTGGATAGTAGGAAAAACTATTTCACTTGGAGGGTGGTGAAGCACTGGAATGGGTTACCTAGGGAGGTGGTGGAATCTCCATCCTCAGAGGTTTTTAAGGCCTGTCTTGACAAAGCCCTGGCTGGGATGATTTAGTTGGGGTTGGTCCTGCTTAGAGCAATGGGTTGGACTAGATGACCTCCTGAGGTCTCTTCCAACCCTAATCTTCCATGATTCTATGATAAATTAACTCAAACTCCAAAATAATCAGTAGTGAGTTTATATTCTAAGTAAATTAAGAAAGAAGCTTAGGTGAAATGTGGATTTCTATGCAAGGAAATAAATTGTTATTTACATTAATTTGTGCCCATACCCTCAAAGATGAGGATATTTGTAGGAAATTATTAATATTTATAGCCTATTAAAATAAATGTACATAATAACTGTGCCCGATCCTGGCCTCTTTGCCTAGGTAAAACTCCAGCTGAAATCAATGGGACTCTTCCCCGTACAGAGGAAAGGATCAGACTTTGTATTTTAAAATCTGTATCAACTGTGATAATTTAAAACTTTAATTACAGACTCTGTGACAGATTATCTATGAAACATCTTTCTCCTATCAAGTATTTCATCATGAATCTCACCAGTACTCTATGCAGCTAGTGAATAAGTACAGTTGCCAGAAAGTATTTCATTGTAGATGTGTTAGGATTCATCTGTTTTGTTGTGTGTAACTAATTACCTTCTTGAGAGTTAGTGGTAACAAAAATTAAATTAAAGTGAAAGCCAGAGCCCAAATCAGAAACATATAAGGCTTATTTTGCTCATCCCTCCTGAAAATGAAAATGCCAGGGCACAGTCTAATATTTTAGCAACTGCATTAATGTGCATGTAAGTGGGTGAGAAAGCTTTTGCTCTGAAAAGAATTTCACACTTTAGTGGAGAAAAATGTTAACTAGTCTAGGGTTACATTTATTGGATTTTTAAATTAATTTCTGTGACATAGGGATGCCACAAAAGCCCCAAGGATGAATTCTTGCTAATGTCAACATTATTTTGGGAAAGAATTTTAAAATAGTGCCTATAATTCATGAGAATAGAGACCTCTGGGAATTTACTGCATCATCTTATGTTGCCCTTTCCTTGTTTTCACTCTCAACTACACTCCCCAAACCAGTCTAGTTTCTTTTCATTTTAAAATGCATCTGGATTTTAATTCAGCAGAGCAGAGCAGTGAATGGGAAGTGGGATGCAAATCTGACATGGAACTGTATCAAGCAGAGCCAATTTAGAGCAGTGGGTAAAGATCACACTGTAGCTAACTCAAAACAGCATAGGAAAAAACCAACCTATCTTGTCTTCCCAGGGGACTATGGTCTATAGCAGAGCTGTTCTCTTCGTTTAACGTTAAAATGTAAGAGCCAAATCCTCAAGTCCTAATGCAGGACTTGGTCCTAGGCAAACAATCCTGTGCACGGGGAAGTTTCTCTCATCCTAAGGCAATAACTGTAAAGGGCTAGAGACAAAAGCAAGAAGAACGCGTTTAATGTGGACAGCAGCTTCAATCAGATTAAAAGTATTAGAAGAGCATAAACTTAAAAAAAGGAAAAAACAGGCGGTGCTAGAGTGCATTCAAGAGGATTAAAGGCACCATAAAGAGCAACCTCCCAATTATCTGTAGGAAAGAGCTTTAAAGTATGTCCAACCCACTGATAATGAGCTCTGGCTCTGAGACTGGGTCCCTCACTCACAAATCCAAGCACAACTCGCCAACTTCAAGAGAGGCTGCCGGTGAGAGTAACAATGGAAGTTGTGTTAGGCGATAAGAAGCAAACAAGGGGACAGACCGATTTGACAGTATGACGTGGCTGACTGGGAGACAATCAGCGGGATGCTCAGTAGCATCCAAGGGTGTGGCTCCACCGATTTCAGCTGAATGACACTAGCTGCAATTCTGACACATAATTAGCAACAAGTAGTGGTGAAAAAGGTGGGTAGAGTCTCGTGCTGGACGTTGGAGATGGAAGGGCCCAAGAGCGTGTGACAAGACACAAGATAAGAAATAACAATGCACTCCCATGTGCAGAAAGACCTAGGCAAAAAGGCTCAGGGGACATCTTAGTGGGAATTTGCTTACATGGGCTGCTGCTCTTGCTTCAGTGTGAAATGAGCGAATAGTTTTCTTGTTGAGATAAAATAAAGCCCATGGGGCAGGAGGGACATCACAGACCATGGCAGTCGCGAGCTTGATTTAAATAATAACAGGCAAGTTTAGGATCATGTAGAGACGAAAGTTAACAATAGTTGACAGACTTTTATCTGGAAAAGTCAAAATGACCATAAAGAACAACTTGGGGCAATAATTTTGTAGTCTGTCACTCCTGGAGAACTTGAAATCCAGTAACCTTTCATCTTAAGTCAAAAACCCTGTACAGTACCTGGAGCCATCACCCTTAAAATTTACTGTGACAATTTGGATGATGGGACATGAAAGAAGGAATGTTTCCTCCCAAATTTTAGCCTTGCAATGAACTCTGCCTACTGTATGTGCAACTCGATTAAGCTGCCTGATACAACAAGCTTTGCAGTCACTCCACTGAATTTTTCAAAGCACAGGATAATGGTTCTATTTCTTTTGACAATTAGGAGTAAATCTCCAGACCTGCTTGTTCAGGATGCAGGGGAAAGGAATTGATATTGGCTGCTTATGAATCTTCAGGTCAGGTATGGTAGAGTCAACACATTTCTGCATTAACCTTACTTCTGCACATGGCTTCTGCCCTTGACAACACATAATTAAGACAGGCATGAAAATCATTCTCAATGTATCAAAAGGAAATTATTCTCCAGTTAATGACAGCAACAGTTACCCATACAAGCAAGCTACACTGCTCACAAAAGAAAGCACAGCAAAGGACATGGGGCTCTATCTTAACCAACAATAATGGCCTTTCCAGCTAAATTCATAAGGAATAACTTTTCAAATGAGAATCTGCATTGCACACTGCTCTGCAGATTTAATCATATCCCCAAATCTCCTTCATTTGCCTTTATAGGACAATAACCAGACAAGCAGTAAGATTGAGCTGAAATCTTTTGATCACAACATATCTTTCTACTGAAATATTTGTCTTTAATGGAAAACAAAAGCTGTAGGGTGGGGAACAAATTGTATCACTCTGTTAAGTGAGACTGTCAAACAGAATTATCCATGAGCGCATTTGTGAAACTTATCTTTAATTGACTGTGTGCAGTGGAGTTTTCAGAAATAAAAGCTTGGTCTGAACATGACTAGCTGGCTTCTTCCGGAAAGTGATGCAAAACCTCCTGTTAGCATGTTAGAGGGCTTTGGAGGGTGAGCTGACACATTCAATATCTTTCTACGCGTTTGCAATCAAGGTACCAAGGATTTCATAGATTCATAGATTCCAAGGTCAGATGGGACCATTGTGATAATCTAACCTGACCTCCTGTAGATCACAGACCATAGAACTTCCCCAAAATTATTCCCAGAGCAGATCTCTTAGGAAAAACATCCAGTCTTGATTTACAAATGGTCAGCGATGGAGAATCCACCTCGACCCTTGGTAAACTGTTCCCATGGTTAATTACATGTTACACCTTTCTCTGCTAGACTGAAGAGCCCACTATTAAATATTTGTTCCCCATGTAGGTACTTATGGACTGGAATCATGTCACCCCTGAACCTTTTTGTTAAGCTAAATAGATTGAGCTCCTTGAGTCAGTCACTGTAAGGCAGGTTTTCTAATCCTTTAATCATTCTCATGGCTTTTCTCCGAACCCTCCCCAATGTATCAACATCCTTCTTGAATGGTAAGCACCAGAACTGGATACAGGATTCCAGCAGCTGTCACTCCAGAGCCAAATACGGAGATAAAATAAGTTCTCTCCTCATACTGGAGATTCCCCTGTTTATGCATTCAAGGATTACATTAGCCCTTTTGGCCACTGCACTGCACAGGGAGCTCGTGTTCAGCTGATTATCCATCCCAACCCCCAAACCTTTTCAGAGTCCCTGGTTCCCAGGATACAGTCCCCCAAGATGAGAGGTCAACTATCGAGATGCCCAATAGAAACAATAATGCCAAAGAGGAATGACTGAGTCTGCTCATCATGTTTCCTATAATAACAAAGAGGTGACATGGACAGACAGATAACTGGTGAGCCTTAATCTCCCATATTTCTTCCCACTGTCCTTAATAGACCTGGGTTGTTGATCTTAAAGGGCTTGGGGTGAGTATAATAATCATACCGAGCTCTAACAAAGCACTTTTCATCAGCAGATCTCAAAGCGATTTGAAAAGGAGGTCAGGATCATTATCCCCATTCCACACAGGGGGAAGCTGAAGCATAGGGAGATGAAGTGATTTGCCCAAGGTCAGAAAATGGGTTTTGGTAAAAAGTTTTGAGGTTCCAAATTCAATTTTTGGTAAAAAAAAAAAATTAGTTTTTGGTGAAAAAAAAGCTACCAAAAATCGACCAAAACTTTTTACCGAAAATATTTTTTTTCCATTTCGGGGACGGGGTTTGGAGGGGGAGGTGTTAAAAGACTAGAACATTTTATTGACAGTCACATTTTTGTGCAAACATTTTCATTTTTGACCAAAAGCCACAATGAAAACATTGCAGACAACTCTAGCGCTGTGTAGGGAGTGGAAGTTACACACTGATAAGAAGACACGGACATGAGCAGCAGGGAGTCTGGGAGTATTACTGAGCCTATGCGCTTACTGAGTATAAGCTGGTGTAACTCACATGTGAAGTGGGCTGGAAGACTCACCTCTGAATTTATCCCACTGTGTGACTAAGGAGAATGTCTCAAGGGGTGAGATGTGGCAAGGATAGACTGAGTGCCACTGTAGGTGATATTTAGGTAAGTACTAGCAGAAACGAATGGAGACAAATACTATAGAAAGGACCTGAATTACACTTAGCTTAAGGTTAAGGCTCTGTTCCCTTCCATTCTCCAGTGAATGCATTATGCATACATCTACAAAGCGGGCTTTACAAAACAAGGATCTGATTGGCTGATTCTGACTATATGGTGTAATGACAGCCTAAAAATGCCCATAGGCATAACTCACTGAATGAATCATAATGACAGTCATGTTACCACAATGGTTAAAGATACTTTGTATCCTGACATAGGCTCCCCACTTCGTGTGCTGCTGTTATTCTGGTGGTGATATTATGGCACAAGTGGTGCACTGGGCATCTGTCAATGGAAAATAAATGCTTGCACTACAAACGCTGACCAGTGGCAAATAATAACTTAAATCATCGAGGGCCCAACCCTGTTTTCACCAAAACCAATGGGAGTTCTGCTACTGACTTCAATGAGAGCAAGAGCAGCCTATTGACCATAGACAAATGTTGACCCCTGTCATCTCAATCTAGAGCCAAATGCTGCTCCCCTGATTCATACAAATAGTCCAACTGACTTCAAGGGGGACTAAGTGTGGGAGCAAGGTAAGCAGGAATTAGCCCTTGGAGAACTGAAATTCTCACCTTGATTGATCCTCACTAGTTTGAGGGCACATCCTACAAACCCTTGCTCGGGTGAACAGTCCCATTGACTTCAATGAGATGACTCATGTGAGGAAGAGTGCCCTTGAGTTGCATGGATGGAAGTTGATAACTAAAGCACACACACAATGAGAAGGAACAAACATCGACCTTTGCCAGGCAAGGTAGTTTCTGGGCTGCGTGTAGGTAACAAAAAAATCTTTATAGTATTTTGCTGTTATCTCTTCTTTAAAGCTAATACAGCGCACTCTTACCATTTTTGCAGACAGGACAACACTGTTCTGGTTCATAGACTGGGTTGACACATTCAGGAACTGCGCAGTCTGCTACAACACAGTGAACTTCATTGCTGGGCTCACAGCGACACCATTCACATGGAGAGGGCTAGGAACAAATCTAAAATTAGCCCATTTCCTCCTGCAGCTCAAACGTTAGTAACATTTATATGTTGCCATAAGACAAAACATCTGCGTTTAATACGACTTCACTGCATTCATTCATCAGGTGCAACACAAATTAGCTTGTAGGACAAAATAGTAAAGTCTGAAATATTTTTTAAAGTGCTAAAGAGAATGCTCAGAATTATATATATATTTTAAGGACCATGCTTGTACTTTGTCCATTGTCACACTTACCTCTCTATTATAAAAGGACCTAGAACAGGCCAGTAGGTCAAAAACAAGTCACCAGTTTGGCTTTGGTTTGAAGGCACATGAGTGCATGTCACAGATCATGTTCCTTTGCTCATCTGTTGTCTTCTTGTGACCAAGTCTGGTGTTAAGAGTTATAAGAGCAGAATTCTAGTAAACTTCAGCTCTGTGGCTGCTCTCGGGAAGGGGGCAGAGGGATTGCATGATGTTCGAATGCACATTAATATCATGTGCAAACTCACGGTCGCAAACCAATCTAACGACCTGCGTGTGTTGCTGCTGGATCAGCTGGCTCAGAAGCTGGAACCTTCACAGGGTTGCAGCCTCAGGTTAGAGCGGATATGTTTTTCAGAATCAAGAAGAATTTCTGTTGCTTTTCTTGCAGAGCAGGGATTGTATTTTTGTCTTGTGTTTGCACAGTGCCTCGCACAAGAGGGCCCTGATTGCCCCCGCCCCGAAGCACCACCAGGATATAAATAAAATAATAAATAATAATAATAATAATACTTTAATTTTCTAGCCCCACCCTCAAGAAGGTATTTAAGCATATGCCCAAAATGCAGCTATGAGTAATCCCACTGAAGTCAATGAGTTACTTAGGAACCAACTGAACTGGTTACATTTTGGGATGGTCAGTCTAAAGGGTGTGCCTTTAACATGGTAGAGAGAGTTGTCTTCATCTCACTTGTCTTCCCTTTTAATGGGGAGCTGAAGAAATGATACAGAGACATGCACATACGTACAGAAAAGGAGGGCAATTAAGGGCTTGTATACATGGAGAATTAGTGCGTGACAGGCTGGTGTGTGAAATCTCCAGCAATCTAGTGTGCTGCGTATCAGGTGTCCGTGTGGACCATGCTGGTGCGCACTTGAAAATCCATAGTGCACTTTGATCTACTCTAGTTTGAAACAGCAACAGGTCATAGCCCACTAGGGAACTTCCAGTGTGCGGGAGCAGGGGCCACCCAACCAGTTCGTGTGCCGCACGCTAGAGTGCTGTTGTTACACCCCCAGCGTCCCACGCACTAATGCTCCATCCAGAGAAGCTCTTAGATAGACTGGAGAGAGGGAGTGGGACTAAGGGTGGAGAAGAGAAATAAAAATGACTAAATTACGCGCATGTGAAAACCAAATCTCTAGAAAATCATTTTATTCGATTACCTGTCAGACACTGAATTCAGGCCTCTTCCGAAACAGCTGATCACCTCAACAGCAGCTAAACTAATAGGTGGAGGGTACTGGTGCAAACTCTTCCTTCCATCACATACGGAGAAAGCTGCAATAATGCCATTGAATTCAACGGAATTCCTCCAAATTAAATGAGAGCAGAATGCCGATGAAATATTTCAGATCATGGTGATGTCTCTCACTCATTCGTACAAGACATACAGAACACCCCGAGTTCTGGTCTTGGCAGGTTAAAAGCTTTTCTGTTCACCTCTAAGGGGCTCCATATGTCTTGAATGAAATCATTTATGCCCAGGGAATTCATTTCCACCCTAAAATGGACTAATTAAAGCATCCCTCACTTTGTCTGAATGTCTGCAGCCTGTAATCCTCATCAACTCTCATTACTAGTGGCTCTGACAAATTAGATAAAATCAGCACATCCTGAGTTAGGGAAGCAGTCTGAGGAGGTGGAAATCCGCTGTCTAATTATCTTCCCTCGTTCCACTCTGCTTTGATTTCTATCTGCAGTACCAGGAAGCTAAATTCCTTTTACCGGCTTTTCTTATTCAAGTGTATTTAATAACAATAAGAACAACACAGAAGAAACCCGAACTACTAGCCCAGGGATCAATAAGAAAATTACTGTCTTGTTTTTCCCCCATTTAACCAACAGTTATATGGAATAGTCCAGCTAGATCTTATGCTATATTGAGACCTTCATTAACACATCCTTGAGAATTTCTCCCTGCCACAGTTGCATTGGTTTCTGTGATGCTGAGCTGCTAACACTGCAAGCTATTCTACTCCAGATACCTGAGACTGAAGCGCACCAGCAGATGTAGAAGATGCCCCTAAATGACTCTACACTGAGTAAATGAGACATGACATGTATATCTTTTGCTTCCGGGTTGTTAGTGTTACCTGAAAATGACACTGCAATAAAATGTGATGTTATTTGACCCTGGAAGCAGCTGTTCGGACGGGAGAACTTTATACAGTTGTAAGATGGAACGAACGCTTCAACTTTTCAGAGAATGAACATTCTGTAGAAGAAAAGAGAATATTCGATGTATGTCACCCCCCTCTTTGAATCTCTCTACCAGCTTCCTATTCCCCACCACATCAAGTTCAACCTACTTGTTCTTGCCTTCAGACCCATCCTTAACCTTGCCCCTTTAGACTTACTGGTCTCTTATTGCAGCTCTCACACATCCCCTCGCCTCCACCAATGATGCCGAGCTTGCTGACCCACTTCTACAAATGCCTCAGTGCTTTCTTCCACATCTTCCCTTATACACAGATCACTGTTCCGGAGCTGATCTGCAAAGCCGCTCCCGTCTTGTGTAGGATCTAATCCAAAGCACAGTGAAATCAATAGGATTCTTTTTAATGACATCACTGGGCTTTGGCTCAGAGCCTTACATTCCTCCTGGAGACATACTTCTTCTGGGATGCCTACAGGAAACTAGCTGACTGAGGAGCCTGTTATTTATCTCATGAATGAACTGTTCTTCTATACAGAGAGAGGAGTCAAGTGTTGGGAGGAAAGGCACTGAAACTGAAGCTGGGAATTAGTACAGGAATTGGGATTCATATGAGGCACCTCCAGGTCTTTTTCTGACTTCTCTATCCAGCCCATCTGTTCTTAATTTCCTCCAAGCATCAGCTACTCTTCTATTGACCCTACTGAAGTTCTCTTCCAGATGCTGCTGCTTTGTTTGCTTTTAATTCCTATGCAAATATCATACATGGTGAGCGCTCTCTCTAGTGTACCGTGCGTAACTTGGCCAGTTTTCAGCAGCACCAGGGTTGGGATTTAAAGGTGGGTCACTCATGGAGCAATAAACAGTTTGTAAATTTGCAACCGGTGAAATTCAAAGGGATTAACAAATGATGTTCTCCTGTCCTGATTGAAAACCAGTGATGGGAATGTTTGCTAACGCCTGACATACAAAAAGAGCATTCAGTCGTGACACTTGCTTTTGGACAGTGCAAATAGCCTACTAGAATCTTTTAGAGCTGATACTTTACAAAAAACTCTGAGAAGATCAATGAATTCAGATGAGTAAAGGGGTATGTATGGTACAAGATTTTGGGCAAGATTTTTGACACTATCCTTCTGAACAAGAACAATATCTTATAAGAGGTCTTTAGGAAAGCATTTTTTTTAACACGACTTTTCAACAACCAACCCATGTGCATGTGTGTTAGGACTAGTGTCATTAATAATCTAACTGAAAGAAGGAACATGATTCATGTCCATATGTATATAATACATATGCACACGCTTATGGCAATATCACTTTGATAATATTTTTCAACAGAAATTCTGAACAATATGATGGATCAGGGTCAAATTCACTATCCCTTTTGCAGGATCTCCAATTAACATCCAGGTATACTAAATTAAGAACCCAGTGAGCAATGTTGGTACAGATTTTCATGTTGTCATTTCCATTAAAGCTCAAGGGAGCTGGTGAAATAATGTAGTACTTTCATATTCTAGGGCACTGATTCCAACTCTAGCCAAGGTGGTGTGGCGCAAATGTGGCCATCATTTGACTATTGTTCAGAGGCCTTTAAGAACCAAGTTGGTGGATCCAAGTCCGGTGCCTTTCTCACCATCAGTACCGACAATGTTTTAGCTCCCCTACTGGCAGTCTCAGCAAAGAGAAAATACACAGAAAAACCATACTTCAACGCTCATCTTCTTCCTAGAAGAGGATCCCTCCAGCACAGTGGTGGGGCTAGAAGATGTCAGTCTCTTGTCTTGGCAAGTGGGGGACATCTACAGCCAGTACAGTTCACTTTTTAGAAAAGAAAATTAAA
Source organism: Chelydra serpentina (assembly GCA_037349315.1). Lineage (NCBI taxonomy): Eukaryota > Metazoa > Chordata > Testudines > Chelydridae > Chelydra > Chelydra serpentina. The sequence continues at coordinate 41,832,685 of JBAIAC010000029.1, read as the reverse complement.
AATGGGGATAGAGAATACACGCAGCGAAATAAGTATTTTATGTGCAAGGCAGGAGATAAGGACAAATATGACAGATGTTATAAACCATACCAAGAAGGAAACAAAGAGAAAGGAGAGATAATGATTCAACAAGAAAAAATAACGATCCTTCCCCAAGATGATAACGATGATGATTATATTTATTTTGCGGGGGAATGTGGAAAATTGTTGGGATTCAAATTCCAATATCCCAGTTCAACTCTCTAGATTTGGGTGTGGGTTGGGCATGTTTCCCAGATCTAGTCTGGATGCAGCCAAAGATGGTGGCAAAACTGTGAGAATAACTGATCTCAAAAGACTTTAGATATTTTTGCCTAAACCTCGCCAGAAGCATTTGCAAGAGCTCGGCATTGCTGAATCGGAACCCAAACTATGGCCCTAGACTGGCCTGGACCCTGAACTCTAGAGTGAATCTAATCTAGATATCACCATCATCTCTTTGGTCACTGACTAGTGGCCTAAACTATCTGCCTATTCCCCAAAACTATGTTGAATACTTGTCTTTACCATGTAGGTTTTCTCTTCAATTGTCTATCACCTGGCAAATTCCACTATTTTTAGGATAACAACTTTGGTCAGGACAAATTACCTACCCTGCCCTTCTTTATCCATAAAGAGAATGCAGAAATATATGTATGTTTTAAGTCTAGATTGGAAAAATAAACATACATTATTGAGAATATCTGAATATTGAGTTGCTATATATTTTTTCCTTTAAAAACATAATTGAAAAATGGAAAATGTATTTTGTATTGTATTTTGTAAGGGATTTTTTTTGTGTGGAGGGGAAGGGTTGGTCTTCATCTTCTGAAACATCAGAGATGGCCCTGGCTGGAGATGGGGCACTGGATGTGGTGGGTCAGGGCTCTGAGGTGGCACGGAGCATTCCTTCTGTCATGTGCTTGGCCAGAGGTGTTGGAACAATTTTTATAGTGGGGGTGCTGACAGCCATTGAACTATACTGTAAACCCTGTCTATAATGGAAACCACTTCAATCCAGATGGTGCAGCAGCACCCCTAGTTCCAGCACCTATGTGCTTGGCTGGTTGGTTCTTGCTCACTTACTCGGGGTCTAACTGATCACCATATGTGGGATCGGGAAGGAGTTTCCCCCCATGTCAGATTGGCAGTGACCTTGGTTTTTTTTTGCCTTCCTCTGCAGCATTGAATGCAGTTCTCTTACCAGGATTCATAGGCGCTGACTCTGTGGGTACCCACTGGCCATCAGCTCCCCTTTCTCTCCACAGCGGCCCTGCTGATCAACTCCTCCCCCTCCCTCCCAGCGCCTCCTGCATGCCACGGAACAGCTGTTCCATGGCATGCAGGAGGCACTGGTAGGGAGGGGGAGGAGCAGGGATGGGGCATGCTTGGGTGAAGGGGTGGAGAGGGGGTGGGACAAGGAAGGGGATGTTTGGAGGCAGGGGGGAGTGGAGGTCGAGTACCCCATGGGTAGAGAGGAAGTCGGCGCCTATGCCAGGGTACATCTCACTCAATCAATTCCCTGCCACTGCAGTGGCCTCAGGCACTCAGTGCTCCTGTTCTCTGCCTTTGGCACACAATGATTTAGTCTCCTGTGCGCTGTGGTCTTATTTCTGTTGTTGGATTTAGTGTGAGGGTGTTGGGTGGTGTTGGTGGTCTGTGATATACGGGAGGTCAGACTAGATGATCTGGTGGTCCCCTCTGGCCAGAAAATCTATGACTCTATTACTCTATGAAATTCCTCTAACATAGAGTTTGTGTGATTATATCAGTTTCTACCAGAGCCTTTTCAGTTTCAAATGCCATGGGCAGCTTGAGAGAGAGTCAGATCTCAAAATGGACGCAAGCTGTAAATTCTGGACCCAGTTCCCAGTGTTACCCAAGTTTGGGGACATGTGGTTCTATGGCTTAAGTTCAAACTCATTTTGACTTGGTTTCAAAAGACCTGCTCTCCATCAGGGATGCTGCTGCCACCCTGGAGGTTCCCACTAAGCAGAGGCAAGATCTGGCATGTCACCAAAGCTTTCCTGGCTGCCAATAATTCAATTTCACTGCTCTCTTATTGTCTGTGAGCCACTGGTACCAGCTCTCATATAGATAATTGCAGTCAACCCTCCTCTGTGCAGAATCTACTGATGGAATCATGCTTTACGCAGAAGTAGCAGCAGGAAGTGGAGAAAAAGGGAAAGTGAAGTCTGTCAAATTGTGCACTGATACCTGGAGTGCAGATGTAAATGTTAATGATGCTAAGGACAATGGCAGTTCTGATGGAGATAATTTTTATAGCTGCAGTTTCAGGTGGTGAATTTATAGGGAGGAAGAGCAGTGGAAAAAAGTTTAAAAGGAGCTGATGAATAAGAACGGAGCCACAACAGCTTCCACGTTACAGCTAAGAGAGTAGGTTATAAATGGGAAGAGATGAATATAAAAAGAGATCATCGACACAGGATGGCATTCATCAGAGACTACTGCAGGAGTTGAAATTGGAATAATTTTCATTGCTATTTAAATTGCCTCTGATCTCAGGCAGAATAGCAGGGGATTGCAAGAAAGCTGAAGTAGTGCCTTCTCCTAAGAAACTTAGCAGGTGTTAAACTATTGAGGACAGACAGATTAGCTTGACATCCACCCTAGGCAAGATAGAAGAATCAATCAGAAAGTATGGAATAGCAGGTTATTTATTTATAATTCGAGGTGGCTGAATATTGCAAGATTCTGAGCAGCAACTTATTACAATACATAATTAGCCCCATTGACTTCGATAGGTAGAAGATATTCAGTGTGAATAAGAGTATTAGAATTATCCTATTCATTTCAAACATCCATTTGAATTCTGACTAACTTCAGTTTGGCCATTCTCGTGCCCTTTTATATTGGTTATTCATAACCGATGTTTTTTTTGTTCACCTTAATGTTTGGGGAATGTCTGTTCTTCATACAGATACGTGTATCTGCATGTGAGTATTCATTAGTCACTATTTGTTACTTGTGATCGGTTATTTTCATTTTAAAAGTTTCAAACATTCAATCAGAGCAGCTACAATATTGTGTGACTTCCATGGCCATTCACACAACAGGAATCACCCCCATAAGCTGAAGTGTGTTCAAATAAACTAGCTGGCGAATATTTACACAGACAACCACAGAAAAGAGGACTGGTTCCCAAATGAGTCGTCAATAGAAAATGGTGCTAAAATGGTTAGATAATTTATTTGCAATGAATCATTTAACCTTAACCAGTTTGTTATTTAATTATATATACATAAATATCCACTGACCTTCTGTAGTGTCATGTGTCACAATATTCAGAAGCACTCAATCCACTTTAGAGACTGACACAAACAGTAGACAGATTTCAAAAACACTGAGCACCCGTAAGTCCAAGTCAACAAGGTGCTTAGCATCTCTGAAAACCAGGCAATTTATACAAGGGTTATCACGGTAATCACTGTAATGAAGCAACTAGTCAGGAATTATTTATCCAACTAAAAGAACAAGGGAATAAACATACAACTCCTTTAAAGTAAGTAAACCACTCTCTAGAAATGATAGCCCTGACTCTCAAATCCAGCTGAGCTGTACTCAGTGCGGCACCTGACTAGGAAGCAAAGATGACCTGATTCCACTTTTGTCACTTCCAGATGCAGGAGCCCTAAACAAAAGTTAGAGCAGCCTAAGGGCTGCTGTAACATATGTCCAGCTGCCTGCAGTCACAAGGATCTGTTCTAGCAGCTGGGAAGAGCCATAACACAGAAACATTTTGGCCACACTCCCTGGCACTGAGTGCTATCGTTAGGTGAGACATAAAGCTGCTACAGCAGCTCCCTGCCATCCAAGGATTGCCTCTATGGGAGACATGCCTTCCCTTTCCCTAACTATGCCCCTCCTATACTGGGGTGGGCTCTGTATAAACAGCGGACTGCATCCCCACCACTGGGGATTCTCCATATGCTGCAAGAACTCCAGGCTAGTAGGTAAAGCTTGCTTAATGGCTGGGGGAGGAGCACACAGGGGTTGTACCATAAGAGCTAACCAGGTCCTATATCTGATGTAACAGGAGAGTCATATAATGATTAGCTGTGTTAGGTTTGCTGTATTTTCCATGTGTTGGGCCAGCTGACCTATTTCTAAGGCTATGTACATACTACAGCTTATGTCGGTGTAAGTTATGCTGCTCCGGGGTGTGAATAAGCCATCCCCTCCCCTGTGTGATGTAAGTTACACCGACCTAAGGGCCGGTGTGGACACCACTGCCGGTGGGAGAGCTTCTCCTGCCGACAAAGCTGCCGCCGCTCGTAGGGGATGGAGTAATGAAGTTGACGGGAGAGCTCTCTCCCACCAGCTTAGAACATCTGCACTAGCAGCGCTACTGCGTAACAGCTGCATTGGTGCAGCTGTGCCACTGTAAGCTCTGTAGTGTAGCCATAGCCTAAGCCCTGGTCTACACTGCAGGGGGGGGGGGGAGGGGAGAGGAGAGGGAGTCGACCTAAGATACGCAATTTCAGCTACACAAATAGCGTAGCTGAAGTCGACGTATCTTAGGTTGATTTACCTGGCCATCCTCATGGCGGTGAGTCGATCGCTGCCACTCCCCCGTTGACTCCGCTTCCGCCTCTTGTGAGCTGGAGTTCCGGAGTCGACGGGGAACGTGTTTGGGGATTGATTTATCGCGTCTAGATGAGACGCGATAAATCAATCCCCAATAGATCGATCACTACCCGCCAATCCGGCGAGTAGTGAAAACCTGCCCTAAGAGTCCTGAAATTGGTTTTTGGTCTGGGTAGTCATCCTTCAATTAGCTGATAAAAGGGAACCAAATTTCATGAGCGGATCCAACCTTGGCCTCTCCCAAAGGGCCTGCATATCCTGAGTCCATTATATCATTGATGGAAGCAGTGGAGCGTCCCATATCAACATGACTCTGCACTTCTCTTTTGAGAGCAAAACTCGATATAGACAGTTGTGTCTATATAATTTTATTCCTGACAACAGCTATACTTACAGAGCCCTATGGCTGGAGGGACTAGAGGTTTGTACTACTTTGGTTTGTAATTTTTATGCATCTATTCTGATCACTTTTTTCATTTTGGACATGCCCACCGCACGTGGAATAAGTCTGCTTTCTAAAGGTTGCCGCTGGGACTAACACAGGGATCAGGATATGGCTGGACTGTGTGATGTGATGTACCATCAGTTTAGGACACCAAGAAAATGTCGGTTTGTGTTTCACATTTGTGAAGCTGCTTTTAGTAGCAGTGGCGTAATTTATCTCATGTATCTGCTTCCCGATCCACACTGCGTTCTGCAACTCCCATCCTCTATTGTTGCATGTGGTCCTTCTGGTGAAGCATCCTTAGAGAAGAACCTTCTCTGGTGGTCTGGGTGAATCCAATGCCTGTTTGGAATTTTGATTCTTGTTTCTTGTGTTTTCGCTGGGTCTGATTCTGCTGCTCTCATTGCGTTACCCTGATTAAGGACTAATTGTGCTGTAAAACACTGCTGACTATGGGTAAGAGTTGCAGGATCAGGGCCTCGATGTTGCTAGGCTAAAGAGACTATCTCATGGACTTGACAGTAGCATAACACAAATATGCTGGTTGGTGGGGAGGGTCATAATTCCACCCTCAGTCACCCCTTATAAGGTAGCTATCTGCTGTCAAAACCACAGGAGACCTCAGGGTCTGCACTTCCCCGAACATACTGTGGGTCAGCTCCTCAGCGAGTGTAAATCAATGTAACTCCATCGCAATCAGAGCCGCTGATTTACACCAGCTGAGGAGCTAAATTTATGGCTGATCCCTATGCTGGGGCACAAAAGGGAGACAATCCTTGCACCTTCATGCTCCCTCCCTTGTGCACTTGCCTTGGAGGAGCTGTCCAGAACGCAGCCCTTCAGCTGAGTTGAAGTAAACGTTTGGAGTCGAGCATGTTGCCAGGCATCCTGTCCCTGTATTTTCAGCACTTGGGAAATAACATTCCTGGGGATGCTCCTCAGTGGGGGCGGAGACGGCAGTGGATATTCTGTGGGCTCACTGTGGTGTGGGTGCCATGCTTTGAGACTGTGAGGAGAACAGCATCTCCACCAGATCTTCAGCTCTTCTTTTAGGCTTAGCCCTGCTGCCTCTGAGGAAGGCCAACCTGTGGTGTGAATGGCTCTCCGGGTCTTCTGGTTCACAGTGGCAAAACAAAACTCCATCTCTTTTGGTTTCATTTTTTTCTTGGCACCTGCCAGAAGTTGGGTCCCGTCTTACCTGTGACTAGTTTGTCCCTCTCCTTTGAAATTCTAGGGCCAGGAATTTGGACCGGAGACTCCTTTGTGCCATCCTGGCTGCACAAAGGGACCATGAAGCTCCCGGATCTGGGCAGCTGAAGATTCCAGTGTTGTGGGGGCATCCCTGGCTGGAATGTAGCCAGCTCCAGACCGTCACACTGGTCACTTTTGGCTTATATGGGTGGGAAAGGTGAGCCCAGACAGCTGGTGTACTCCAGTGATCCCCCATGTGGTATAATGGCCCCATGGGGACTGTTACCAGTGGGAAGAATTTAGAACAGCTCAGCCTAGCGCAGACGGATTTGTATCCATTCTTTCTCTGTGGTCCTCACTGCCTTGTGTATTGGCTTTAAATAAGTTTGCTGCTGATGGGACTCACTTTTCCTGAATACTGTCCTCTTGTTCACTTACATCGACTCAGGATTCCCCTCTTATTAAGGATCGTGGGATACATTGGTGGCAATAGTTCATTGCTGATCTTGGTCAGTGCGTGCTGGCTTAGCCTGGCTGTTTCCTCCCCTTTATCTCCTTCAAAGTAAAGAGATGTTGGCTGAGCCAGGGTCGAGGGCTGAGGGGAGGCTGGGAGCTGCTGGCTTGCCTTTTCCTTGGTGCTGCTGACAGTGCACCAGCTTGGTAGGGGCTGTGAATCCTTGTTTACAGCTCTATACACACACACCTTTCAGGGCCTGATCCCAAGCCCACTGAAGTGAACAGAAAGACTGTTGCTGGAGAGAGCAAGAGAGAGTGAGAAAGGGATTAAAACTAGCCCCTGCTGCTGATGGCAGAGAGTGGGCTGGGAAGACCAACTTACTTACCCCTTCTCCATGTCATGCTCCCTTAGTCCAGTGCACACTGTATGGCTAAACTGCCCTGATGCCACTACTGTGCTTGCCAGCCTGGTGAAAGGGAAGGAGGCAGGTTGGATTCTCCATCACTCGGGATAGCCCACTCAGTCTTGCTGCTGCTATGTTACTGGTAGAGGGGGTGAGGGAGGGTGGGGATTGGGGTCTCCCTTCTGCTGATGCTCCGTCACTGGAGGTGGGGTAGATGCTGTTGTTTGGTTCTCCGGTGGGGTGGGCTGAGGTGTCCTTTCCTGCTGCTGTTCCTGGGAAGATTGTTTTTCCTCTTCCTTCTATCAGTTTTACTCGCAAAGGTTTTCCTTTGACTTAGTGTTGGTTTTCTGTCAGATTGGTAGGTGAATTTTGAAGCAGAGGGAGTTGGACGCATGAAGCAGAGGGAGTCGGGTCCCTCAGGCAATCCCTGTCCCAGTTCAGCATCATGTGGTCTCCATAGGGGCAGCTCGTACTTAACACCAGATTTTAACCAGGATAACTTAATTGGGCTAACCGAAGTCAATGCAGATGCACCAGTTTATACCAGCAGAGAATCTGGCTCCCAGGCTACAGTGGAATTAATTCCTATTTACACTGATGACAGTGAGAGAAGAAAACAGGCCTAGGGTCTTTTAAATGGAAGTGTTCTTGGAATGACGTAGTGAGAAGGATCCCACCAAGGCACCAGGTTGAGATTTCTCCTATTTAACTTCCTAATAAGCGGTTTGGATGAAGGACTAAGTAGCAGGAGATACAGATGATATGAAAGCAGGAGAGGCTGATGGCACTAAAAAGGATGGCATTGTTGTAGAAGAGTATTTAAACAGCCCAGGGCAATGGGTAAAAGACTGTTGTGATGGAACTTGGGTGTCAGAGAATGTAAAATCAGGGACCCAGGAAGAACCACTGAGCTGGCAAATATAAATTCTGAATGTTTCCTTAATCAAGGAAACACAAGACGAAAAGGACCCAGGGCAAGAGTAATAACCAGAAATTCAGGGCACAGGGCCAGATTGTTACACCAGTGTAAAGCCAGAATAACTCCATTGACCTCCACTGCTTGCATCCGAAGAAGTGGATATTCACCCACGAAAGCTTATGCTTCAATACCTCTGTTAGTCTATAAGGTGCCACAGGACCCTTTGTCGCTTCTACAGATCCAGACTAACACGGCTACCCCTCTGATACTTGAGTCCATTGACCTCCCGATTTATAGCAGTGTAACTGAGATCAGACTTTGGCGCTCAGTGTTAGTCGCTGTCAAAAAAACAACCAAAAAAACCAGAGAGAGGTTTAGGATGAATAAGTAGGGGATTTAATTCCAAACCACAGAAGATAATGGTTCCTCTATACAGGGTATCTTTTACGCCAAAATAATATGGGTCCAATCCTGCAAGGTGCTTAGTGTCCTCAGCTGTTACTGATTTTATAGGAGCTGCAGGATCCATCCCTGTGTTATAATAGGCAGGAACACTCAAGTCAGGGAAGCAATGGATTAGCAGTTTGCGCTCAGGACGAGGAGCAAGCAGCCTGAGACTGACTGACTCTGTGACCTTGTGCAAGTCACTTAACCTCTATGCCTTTGTTAAAATGCTGGTTAATGCTGCCGACAAGACATGCAGGGAGGTAGAGAGGATTAGTTAGTGTTTGTACACGTTATATAAAATGCCAACAAATATATTTAGGAAAAGGTAGAGGAGTGTGGCGAGACTCAATTTTAGACTGGAATAACATTCTTATGGGGAAAATCTTGATTTTAACATAGATTATTTTAGGAATAGGTAACTACCTATGTCCCCTGTAAGATGCCAGGCTGCGCAGCAGCCTATTAAGTGCTGCACAGGTGCTCAGGGAACCCGCCCGGCCAGGACCTGCTGCAGCTGGGGGAGGGGAGGCCCTTTCCTGGCCCCAATCCAGCCCCAGACCTGCCGCAGCCAGGGGAGAGGTGCTCCTCCCCTGCTCAGATCTGCTGTGGCTGGGGCGCCCCTCTCCCGGCCCAGACCTGCTGCAGCCTGGGGAGGGGCGCCTATCCCATGGCCCCCACCCAGGTGCAGCCCGGACCTATCATGGCTGGGGTGCCCCTCCCCCAGCCCCAACCCCAACCCAGCCCAGGACTTGCCACGGCAGGGAAAGGCACCTCTCCCCCACACCCAGCCTGGGTGCTGCTGCGAAGAGAGAGAGCTGGGGGGAATCCTCTCTCCCTACCATAGCCCCAGGGAAGCCTGCACCCCAAACTCCTCATCCATGGCCCCACCCCAGAGTCCGCACTCCCAGCCAGAGCCCTCACCCCCACCCAACCCTCTGCCCCAGCCCTGGACCCCTCATCACTGGCCCCACTCCACAGCCTGCACCCCAACCCTTTGCCCCAGCCCTGAGCCTGAACCCCCAATTGGAGCCCTCACACCCTTGCACTCCAACCCTCTGCCCCAGCCCTGAGCCCCCTCCCACATTCCAAACCCCTCTGCCCCTCCCCCACCACATGAATTTTGTTATGTGCACCAATATGGAGGTGATGTGTGACACATCACCTCCATATGGGTGCACATAAAATTCATTCCGCACATGTATGGGAAAAATTAGAGGGAACACTGGTAACTACTCCCTGTGCTCATTCAAATTCCTCCTAAAAACTCACTCCAGCCAACTCACCTATGAGCAGTGGGGGAGGAGGGGGAAAAAAAAAAGCAATGCAGCCATGGAGGAGGGCATATGCCTCCCTGCCCTGCACAATCATGTGAGGTTTGTGATCCTCTGTTTGTGAGCCTCACTTTTTGGGTCATGGTGAATTTAGGATTGGGGCCCCATTGCAGTAGGTACTGTACCAACACAGACTACAAGTCAGCCCATATCCAAAGATTTTCCAATCTAAACAACATTCATCACCCTATTAAGGTGCCATCTCTCTGCTCTGTGAAGGGCTGTCAGGGAGGAAAGCTCCCTGAGGATCCTCTAGCATAGTTTCTCTCTCATCATTCTGCCTGTGAGGATGCAGAGGGCAGACAGGAGTCTCCCCAGCCTCCCTGCAGACACCCGAGGTGAAGGGAGCACGGTGCCAGGAAGGCAGGAGAGCTGCATGAAGTTCTTGGGGGCAATCTGGCTCAGCAATAACAGTAATTAATAACGGGTTGGGAGGGATCTAATTCCAACTGCTATTGTTTGAATCTCTTAGGGAGTCACATAAGGATGTAAGAGAAGGTCTTTTCCGCCGCCAGGGGATGATATTACCTCTGATCACGACTGGAAGATAAGGAAGGACATGATACCCGGAAAGGTATTTTTCTCTGAAAGGATTTTGGAATTGTTTGCCTGTGTTTAAGGAATGGACTGGTATTTACCGAACATCCAGCAATAGCCCTGGGTTAACTCACTGTTAGCAAGGTTCACTTGCTAAAACAGAGGACAGAGATCCTGGCTGTGTGGTTCTTGCCTTCATTATAATTCTATGCGGCTGTTTTGGGGCCCAATTCTCCTCTCACTCGCATGGGTTTTACACTGGCGTAACTCCCTGGGCTCCAACAGAGTTATCCCTGTCTTATGAAATCAGAATCACAGCTTGCCACGGTCTCTATTTTAACCAACCGTCCTGAAAGCTGTCATTGAATGATTTATTCAATTTTTGGTTTAAAAACAATCACTAGGCTAATTATCTACTCGGGCATTACTTTTTAATTAATGTAATTCTGTGTAAAGCACTTTCAGATATCAACACTCCATCAACCCACACGCCTACACTTTCCAGAGCGCTCTATTACAGTACTGAAAACCTTTCATGGATTTTTTGCGCTAAATTTTCATATATTTCAGTAGGCGCTGTGCTCACAGGCTGATGGCAGGATTGGTCCCTATGGTGTTATCTCCTGATCGAGACTTTGTTGTATTTTCAGGCTGGTATATTTCAAAAGCACTCAGTGCTGGCCTCACTCTGCTCCCCCGGGGGCGCTGTACCATTAATTTCAGTGAGAGCAGAGATATATGCCCACTGCTAAGTTGTTTTTGAAATACCCCACCCATAGTATTTAAAATGACTAATTACTAATCACATATGTACAGTAGGTAAAGCTGTATATTTACAACTCTCTTTGTGAATAATGAGATTTCAGCCTTATGGTCAAAGGAACTGAAACATTTTTATAAGACTAATGAAAAAAAGTGATTAAAAATAAAGAGCCAGATCTAGGCACAGAAGGGGAACCTCTGCTCCTGGAGAGGGGATCAGCTCTTTGTGCCTTGGACTCCCCCAATTCTAAGCCTTCACGGAAGGCACTTAGTGGGTGAGAGGTGACAGAGGCTGAGCAGGCCAGGGGACACATGGCCGATACCCAATCTGATCCTACATAGCTTAATCAGAAATGATAATACTGCCTATGGCTAGGTTAGCTTTTCCATGTGGCCTTCCCTCTGGAGTGCCTGGGAACAGCTGCATGCTAGGTGTTCTTCCCAGGACATATCCCTAGCAGCCTAGTTCCTGTGGAGATGAGGGTGTTGCTAGGGCCAGAGTCAGTGCAGGTGTAATGCCGACAGACCCTGGTCGTCGGCAGGCAGGATCGAACCGGGAACTTCTGGAGCTTAGTGTATGAGCCTCTGCCGCATGAGCTAAAAGCCAACTGGCTGTTAGCTAAGGCTGTAGAGCAGACTCATTTTATCTCTCTCTCTAAGTGGTCTTGGTGCCACTAGATGGGACAGAACACCACACCCAGAAAGTGTGTGGGTTACACAGGGGCACAAGGCTTCTCTGAGCAGATACCTTGTCTTCCAGCTCTCCCCCAGGTCTCCTCCAGCTTTGGAAGCAGACCCAGTGGCTTATTTAACGGAGCGGGTGTCTCGTGTTGGGCACCCACAAGTTGAGGCATACAAAATTAATGAACACTTCTGAAAATGCAGCCACAGCTTTTAGTGATACTTGTGATGGCCACATGTTCATTCCTGGGTCTTATTTAGTGGGGGGAAACCCAAACATGTGGGCATAAGGTTACAGACTAAATGCTCCTCTGTTCTGCCACAAGGAAGAAGGATGGGCTTTGGGTTAAGGCACTGGACTGGGACTCGGGGGATATGGGTTTGAGTCCTAGTGCTGCCACAGACTGTCTCTGTGACCTTGGGCAAGTCAGCTGGGGAGATTTACATAGGTCAGGTAGGGCCCAACTCCCATTTAAAACCCATGGGACTTGGCCACCTAACTCCCATCTGCACTTTTAAAAACCTCCCCCTACGGGTATCTGCACCTCAGCTCCCCATCTGTCAATAGGGATGATAATGTTCCCTTTGTCAGTTATATCTATTTATATGGTGAGCTCTTTGGGGAAGGAACTGTCTTTTACTATGGGCTTGTCTTCACTACCCACCGGATCGGCGGGTAGCAATCGATCTATCGGGGATCGATTTTTCGCGTCTCGTTAAAACGCGATTAATCGATCCCCGATCGCGTTCCCCGTCGGCTCCGGAAATCCACGTCATCGAGCGGCGGAAGCGGAGTCGACGGGGGAGCGGCAGCGATCGACTCGCCGCCGTCCTCATGGTCAGGTAAGTCGATTACGATACGCCGACTTCAGCTACGTTATTCACGTAGCTGAAGCTGCGTATCGTAGATCGATCCCCCTCCCCTAGTGTAGCCCTGGGCTAAGTGTGCCTGGTGGGGGCCTGAACTCAGCTGGGGCCTCTAGATGCTATTGTAATACAAATAAATAACGACAACATGAAGTCACTGGAATTATTCCAGAATTATACCCATCTAACTGAGAGCAGCAGACACCCCATTTACTGTTAGATTTGGTAACAGAAACATCAAATTATATTCCAATATTGTACAAGTGCATAATGTAATATACATTATATATATATATATATATACACACCATCAGTACCTAAAAACACAGCACACTTTTAAAGTAGGTGTTATTATAGTTCAGAATATGACATGCCATTCTACTTTATTATGTATTTTCTGTATAAATGATGACAGAAATACAGTAAATCAGTAATTTCAGATACCTTTGCATAGACACTGTCACTGTAATTTTGCCAGGAGGGAGATAATAAATCATACTTTTCCATTTAACTGACGTTCTGTTTCCTCTATCTGATTTCAATGGTTGTGTGCTCTCTTGCAAGCTAGCATTGTTCACAGCTCCTTTTATTAAAGGATAGGCACGTTTCTGAAATGTCTTTTGTACTATGATTTTCTAGCAGCATGTGAAATTGCTGAACATATAAGAAAAAGGTCTTATTCAAGTTGTACTGCAAAATCACTGCTGAACGCATCTCAGAAGGAAAAAAATTATTAAGATTGAGGCCCTGTGCTGACCTTGTTAGTAATCAGTTTCTTGTAATTTACAAACAGGTATCTGAAAATTACTAGTGACTTGGATCACTGGTCAGCACATTGCCGAAAGGTTTTAATAATGTTTGCTCTTGCTATTATTAGCCTCCCTTGATCTGAGTGCTTTCCAAGGTTCACCATGAAACTGAACATTCATGCTATGAAAGGAAGAGGCAAACTCTGTATGGAAAATTCGTTACCGGACTAATGAAGCTTCTCGGATTTACGATGTCATATTTCTGTTCTCTTGTGCCGCTTTAAAATATAGAACGCAGGTCAAAGCAGCAACTGGACTATTAGATTTACTTGGGAAAGACTGAGTTTGAGGAGGAATGATGATCGGTTTTCAAATTAAACACGCCGCGAATATTTACCTCTCTCATCCACACTACACATCTCTATCACATAGCCTGACATGAAATGCGTGCAGAAACCCCTTTGAAATCAATGGGAATTTTGTGCAGTGAAGGAGCTTGGAATGTGCAACAGAAATCCCCACTGCAGCTAACAGATCTGAGAAGTCTGACCTAAGAATTTTAAATATAATGCAGACATTGATTAAATAAACTACAATACTAGTGACAGGCGGTTTGTATACCAGTTTTGGGGTTCATCTGGGTATAACAATATCATACAGTTGGTAACAGTCTGCTAAGGTTCCAAACTGTGCATTTAATTAAGGATGTACTTATTGTACTTGCTAATGGTTAGAGAAGGGACCTTGGTGTCACTACATCTGAATTCTGTTTCTGGCAACCACTGTAGGAAAAAAATCACTTAACTCTCTGTGCCTCATCTTACCCCAAGATAGAATGGATATTTATTATTAATTATTATTATTATTATTGTTATTATTATTATTACCACCATCATCACAGTGCATAGTATATAATTATAGACCAGGACCCCATGGTGTTAGGCACTGAACAAACACAGAACAAAAAGACATTAATACTTGTCAAGTCCCTAGAGGTGTCATGGTGATACCCGAATAACGCGTGCTGTGCACTGACACACTTTGACAAAGGGTACAACCTATCTTCCCAAATACTATGAGTGCATTTGCATTAACAAAACATTTTAAAAAATAATGAACAATGGAACAGATGTTACTATTCCCAAGTAAATGTTCCCCAAATAAATAATTAGTGTTTTATAAAGCCATACTTAATACAGTTATTACTACTTATTATTTGGATTACCACCCAAAAGGTCCCAATCAGGATTGTGACTCTACTGGACAAGGGACTGCACCAGAAGACATGAACTCTGGCCTGCTGTGTTGAACCCAAGCCAACAGAGCACAGCGGTGTATTCATGCAGTCAACTAGAGGATGAGGGCCAAATTTCAGACATGACACAAGTGAATTTAAGAAGAGATGGGGAAGTTGGGGTGGAAGGATGAGGCTGACAGTAAAACACCATGTATGAATTTCATGTTTCATTAACATTAGTGGGAATTTGGCCATTGACTTCAGTGATGCCAGGATTTCACATTCTGTGTTAATTCAGTCATGTGCATATCCTGATGGTATGGAAGATCCCACAGTGGTAATGGATTATTTTTACTCTTTTTTTCACCACTTGGTCATACTTAGTCTAGACAATACTTAGTCCTGCTTTGAGTGCAGGGGACTGGACTAGATGACCTCTCGAGGTCCCTTCCAGTCCTACAATCCTATGATTCTAGGCTCAGTACAAATTATGAATGTTTCCTGGCTACTTAGGGATTCTTTTTTTTTGGGGGGGGGGGGGAGAATGGGTTTTGAGACAATGAGACTGAAGGAGGTGGTGAGGGATATGAGAGTGGGTGAAGTTACATGGGGATGGCAGAGAACATAGGAGAGGAAAAAGGAGCTAAGAAATGCTGGGCTGTGAACAGGTATCAGAAGATGGATAGATAAGGATCAGGAGGATGAGCAGAGGTGATATGGCAAGGCAGGGAAAGGGTATCAGCAAGAACATGTTAAACAAAGCAGGTAGCTGTAAGAGTCAGTCAGTAGCTGGTAGAGTCTGAGATCCTGCAGTTGGTGGAGAATGGCTGAGTTGCAACAAGAGACTGGGGTAGCTCACCCTGCAGCACACAAGGAGTGTCTGTACTGAGGAGTGGGGAGAGCTGCCCCAAACACCTGGAGTTCTGGTCCATATGAGTCTGGAGAAGCGAGCCACTGTGCTGGGTAGGAAGGCTTGCCAACCCTCTGAGCAGCTCCTAGGCTCAGAGCATTGGTGGTGAGCTGGTGCCGTAGGAGACATGAATACAAGGTGGGAAGACCCTGCCATTGGAGTTTGTGTGAGTAGTATCTGTGTGGGCAGGAGGGGGATCACATAGTAGGACAATAGGTCTCTGGGCCCCAGTGTTCCTGGAGCAGATCCTTCATTGATATGGAAGTGGAAGGAAGGAAGCAAGACCTACTCACTTCTCTTCCTCCTGGTTGCCTCGCCTTAGTACTAACTGATTATTGCATCATATTGGCTGACAGTATATTGTGGATGGATCATTTATCCCCCAGCAATGAATGCTCCTTAACAGTATTTTTATGTGTTGATATAGACACACAGAGAGGAGCACTCTGATCAGTCTATGTCTTCCTATCCTGAGTGGTGAAAGAATCATGGGATGCACAGAAGCTGTTATGGACACACAATGGACTCTTCAAAGTAAAAACCTAATAATCTCAAGAATGCTTCTACCTATGCTATAAATGTATCATAAGTCATGCTACAAACAAGTATTTTAAATGGGGGGGGGGGCGGTTATGACTCCTTTTATTCTGTAAATTATGTATTAGAATAAAAAAATCACCAAGCACATAAAAAAGCTGCTGTCTGATTTTCTCATGACTCCTTCATATTTGCCTAATTAACACTAAGAGTCATCTGACACATCGTCTCATTAAATCTACAGACGTGCGTATGTGAGAATGCTAATTTAAAACACTAAGTGCATTTATGACAACCTGAGGCTGTTTTCTTGTTGTCACTGGGTTCCCCACAGCACCCCATCCAGTGAGAAATGGGAGAGCTCCTGATCTGTTAGAAGAGTTTTCTAGGTTAGCACTGAATGGCATGGGTCTTGGATATTTGTAATTGAAACTGAAGCCACGGCTGACGTGTGGGGAAAAAAAGAAGGTTATCTGACCTCATGGGTGTTGGGGAACAGAAGGCCACCACATGACCACATAAGAGGAAAGAGGGTGAACCCTATATTATCTGCTCACATGAAGAATGTCTCCACTCTTTGCTACTGCCACTGCCTGACTGCATGGGTGGAGGGAGAGAAAGGAAAGACCAACCTTAGCCTGTCATTCTAACGTTTGTCCCTGGGAGCAGAAGAAAGAGTGGAAGAAGGCTCTAGAGGCAGCAGCTGTCAGGAAGCGGCTAAGGAGATGGGAAGAGAATGAAAAATGAGGGAAGGAGAAAGGTAGAAGGGATAGAGCTCTGCCCTCTTCCCTGAACCCCACTGGAGGTGGTGGGAATTCTGCCTTTTGGGACTAATGCAGAAGGCCAAGGGAGGCATTTTGGGAGCTCAGGCTGGGAGAGGAGGGTTTGTTCTTGCAGTAGTGAGGTAAGCTAAATTAAGACAGGCTCCTCCCAAAAGCCATGACCTGGTCTTGCCTCCCTTTTCCCTGCACATTGTTCCCCCAAAGCCTGCTCAAAACCCTGGAAACTGGTCAGTTTTGTGGCCATTAAGGCCCAGATTTTCAAGATATTTTGGCATTGCTGTATTCAGTGTTGTAATGCCCCACTGATTTAGCAGCCTAAATCCCATTGATGGTCAATATAGAATCTATGTGCCTAAACCACTTTTGAAAATGAGATTCAGGCTCCTAAACCAGTCAGGTATTATGATGCTGTGTGCAGCAAGACCTAAATACCTTTACAGCTCTGCTCCTAAATGCCTAGCAAGGCAATCCTGGGTACTGCCACCATCTTCAGAGCACTCACCGCCTCCCTACCACTCCCTCTGGATGGAATCCCCAACCCTTGCCTGAAGTTCCATGAAGATCTTGTAAGGTTCACATCAGGGCCATGAGGTCTTCATGGTTTTCTTAAAGGTTATTTGGCCTTTCCATAACATTGTGACCCTAGGCACCCTGTATTCACGCCCTACAAATTACTGCAATGGTATCAGTGCAAAATATGCCTTGTGAGGTACCATATGAAAGATAACAACATGCTGGTTATCAATATCACTGTAAAACGCATGTGTTAACTTTATATGTGAAGCTATGAATTCTCTCTATATGATGTTTAAGACAAGATAGCCTAGCGATCTGTTCTAGACAAAGCAATATGGGCTTACCTCAATTTACATGTTAGTAGTAAACACAGCTATTGAGTTAAACCAGCAGGGGTTATCCTATTCCTGAACTTGAGAGACAGAGAATTAACATGGTTCCTGCACTGGACACAGGAGACTGAGTTTTCCAGGATGCCTTCCTGACTTGTGAAACAAAGACATCCCTTTGGGAAATATAAGGAACACAGAGAGACTCTATCTCTATTCTTCACTTTAAGAGACAAAGAAAACAAGTGTTTTGATCTTTGTGATGGGTCCTGAACAGGCCAGCCAGGAAAAGGCTGGAAAGGAGACTGTGGACGAGAGGCACCATCTTGAATGAAGACTGTATCTTGCTAGACTAAGTTTGAGACTTTTGGATGAGTGTTTTCACTTTTAGTTGCTTGTAACCATCTCTACCTTTATCTCTCTTACTTGGTATCCTTTAATCCTTGCTCCTTTGTCAATAAACTTATTTAACTTTTTCTCAGGAAGGGAAGGGTGTATTTACCCCAGTTAAATTATTAAACTGTGATGTACTGACTCTTTAAAAGAGCACTGAACTTAATATCTTCTGTGAATGCACAGTGGCAGAGGCTGTGCATCGCAGAGAAACATCTCGGAGGAACTCCAGGGCTGGAGTTCATTGATTGTTTCCTGCTAGGTGAGGTTTGCTGGTGAGGAAGACAGACTGATGTGGCAGGGAGCTGACACCAAGTCTAATCATCAGCAGAACTCTCTCTTGCTGAGGCTTAGAGGTAACACAGTGGTCCACAGCTCTTCTTCTCCCCAGCAGTGTGTTACAAACACATAAGGGGCTTTATAAAGTATACAAACTACTTTTGAGGCTAGATTTGCATCTGAATTTCTGCATAGCCTTCCTTTTAGGCATGCAGATATCAACCTTTGAACAGCTAGTGAGTAGCTGGTACAAATTAGGTGGCTGGGTGTCCACATGCTTATATTTGTGCACACAGTTTATTATGGGTGCAGAAAAATTATAGGCACTAATTGTGTGCCCACAACATGGAAGCCAGATTTTGGAAAATGTGAGTCTAGTAAGAAAGCAATTCACACCAGGTGCCACCCTTTAACCCCCAAAACTAGTCAAATGCCTCTGTACTCACTAAGAGCAACAGATTAAGAGAAATTTGGATTTTCCATGCCAAGCCAAGGCGGAGCTACAGTGAGCTAAAGATAAGTTAGGAAAATGACCCCAAACTGAAGCCTCTCAAGTGTTGACCCATTGCACTGTCCAAAATGTCTTCTTCAGCTTGCCCCAAACTTTCCAGACAAAACAATCTGTGTGTGTGTGTGCACGCACACGGGCAAAAATCAATCTAACATCAACCTTAACTATGTACTGACCAGCATATCTCTACAAAATAAGATGTTGGAACCTAGATATTGACAAATATAAACAGTAATCAAACAGTTATTCTGACAGGTGAAAGGGCTAGACTGTATGAGTCTATTTCAATGACAAGCAGCCTTTTTCTAAGCAGACTTAAGAAAGTCTCATTTCTGGCACAGTTTGACTTCACTATAGGTGGGAGTGCACTGAGAAAGCCTGGATACCTTCTAAATGCCACAAGACGAAGAAGAGCAAGGCTTAGAGCCTGCAGAACATATGAACTCTTCAGAATTTCTACTATGGAGATAATGGAGGAAATCCTGGCTCCACTGACGCTTATGGGAAAACTGCATTTGACTTCAGTGCAGTCAGGATGTCATTCAATAATACCAGCAGATTCCTGGCCCCAGGGGTTCTCTCTCTGATGGAATTTATAAGATCCTAGTTATTGGACCAGGGACTATCTTTCAGCTCCCAAAATTTTTCTGTAGCTATGGAATTGTGCTGCACTGTAAACAGAGTTTAACTCCACAGAAATACCTCGAGGAATAACAGGACTTTGCTATTTCAGTATAGTTGAAGTTTCACCATAAGCAAGCTTCTTGTAAGGGCCACTGTATCCCCACGGTATGTCCCCTCTCGCTTTCTCAGGAGGAGAGATGAGTGAATAATTGATTTTTCAGTTCGGTGGCTGAAATTATGACGTTTCAGTGCCCCTGAAAATGCATCTTTTTGTGAATTTGCTATTTGCAGAAAAAAAAAATCACTCCGCTCTACACAGGAGCCCAGCTATGAGCAAGAGAAGGCTTGATTGTGATCTAAATTGAATCAGGAGTATCTACACTGAAGTCCTACATTGAGGATTGTTTGATGCAGGGCATTCCACAATCTGATATGCTTTTCCTTAGTCGTTAGGTGGTTATTATGATCTTGGAACTCCTCTGTCTACTGATCAGTCTCCAGCTAAAAAATTAGCATTAAGTTCAGGTGCGGGTTAAGTTTCAGTACAATAAACAGGGAATCAAATATATCTTATTCATTTTAACTGAAGTTTTGCGGCTCAATCTCAGTGCATAACACTGAAAACATACTCCTAGTGTTATCAGTGGTAAAGTACTCATTCATTGTTTCTCTGAGTATAAAGATAAAATGTGACCATTAGTTCTGTGACAACTTTTTTTTTTCTTGCACAGGGTGTGTGACATAAAGATCCACTTGGCATCCCTTGTGCTCTAGGACCTCTCCTGAAAAGGTCTTACATTATTTTAGCATGTGTACTCGACCCTGACCCAGGTATTACACGAGGCCACTTAGTTTTGAAGGAGTCACCCAAAGATGGTAACATTCCATCTTCAAGGGTCAGAGAATGATGCCTGTGATAGTAAGTTGGACTAATTTTTCTTAGGCTACCAACATTCCAATATGTTTTTACAAGTCACACCATCAGCTGCCTCATGTCGTATTCTTCTGCAAAGCAAAGGACACACTGTTCATGAGTCTGTCAAGGATATGTGTCTAATGCACTATGGCATCTTATGAAGCTGCTTCTAGAGACTGGACTTCACTATGGGGAGATCAACGCTGCTGCAATCAATGCAGCAAGGATCAATTTAATAGGTCTAGTGAAGACCAACTTAATGGACGGCAGAGTGCTCTTCTGTTGCCCAGCTCTCCGAGAAGAGTACGGGAAGTTGATCGGAGAATGTAGCTGGAGTAGCGTAACTTAGGTCGACGTACCCCGATAGTGAAGACAAGCCCTATTCTGACTAGTAATAGTTATGTGTGGATGGGAAATCCCCCATGAAATAAAAACTAAACAATTGACTATTTACTACAGGAAACAACAGCAAGAGAAGATACTATATGGAAATAAAGAAGTTCTATCTTGTGTTACGGAAATGCTGGAAAATACAAAGACTGAGGTGAAAGTATTTTCACTGCCAGAGAAGAAAAGAAACTGGCAAGTATATAGAGGGACAAGGCTTATACCCATGAAGAGTCAAAGGTTGCGCTTCAAAGCAAATCTTCATTATTGATCTATGAATCTGGAGGCCACATGTTCTACAAGTATAAATTCATGTGTTGGGTATAGATGCTACTGCAACAGAAGTATGGCATTTTCCTTAGCTTAATGGAAAACCTGTAATCTAACTTATTAAAATCACAAACATATGTTGTGTTACTGGTAAAGATTTTTAGAAAATATGTTTTGGTCTTACATTTAAGGTTTCTTTCAAAAGGACTGCTGAATACTTTCAACCCAATTCTCCCAATGGGAACTTGATGGTTACGATCAATTATTGAGCCATATACTTCCCATTATTTTAAAGTCACCTGCATAGAAATTTAGCTGCTAGTGAGCTTGATTATCACTATTAACCAGACAGAGCAAGTCCAAATGCTAACGACAGTTACATATTTTGATGTACTTGTGAATATTAATTCTCCGAGCATTACACCAGCATTTTTTGTTGTACAAATTTGGGATGGGATTTTTGAAAAGTGCTCAGCGTTGGCTTACCTCTGCTCCCATGGAATCAATGGGAGTTTTACCATTAACTTCAGTGGGAGCAGAGATAGGCCAATACCGAGTGCCTTTGAAAGTCCGACCACTAAAGTTCATATAACATGCTAATATTGAATAAATACTAAGATAGCTCATACCTTAAATTCCTCCAAGATTTTGTAATTTTTTCCATGATATTCACAAAAGTTTTTCACTTCTTTGCACTCTGGGCAGCATCCATTGTGTTCCACTTTAGTACACTTTGGGTGGATTTTAGGGCATTCTGGTTGATCACAAACAGGTCCATCCTCAGTACAGACACAAGGACAGTTGGAATGCCCTGGGAAAAAACGTTCTCCCAGTTTGTATACAAAGCCACTGTCATCCACACAGCCTTTCCCTCGATAGTCATCAAAGATCAGATTGTCGTTACTTGAGGTCTGGTCGCCTTCATCAGCAGGGTAGTCTTCATGATTGATGGCAGCTGGGGTGACCAACCCAAGTATTAGCAACAGAAGTATGCAGGCTTCATGAATAGGATAAGCCATCCCCCTCCTCAACTTCTGCATACGGTCCTAATCTCAGATAGAAACAGCTGCTTCCATAGGGACACAAGAGGGGTGGTCTGAAAACAAATATTTAAAATGAGAATAACTTGAAATATTCATAAAAACAGACGTATGAAGACCATGCTTTCAACCTGTATCTGGAGATACAGTGTTTTCAAAACATACAGATGTTAAACATTGTTTCATTTGAAACAAGTCTCTTATCCTCAGTTATTCCTAAGGAGAACAAAGCATACTAAATATGTACATTAAAGCTAGCAATTGCATATATAGAGAGAGATATATACACGTACATGCACATGCATACACGGGCCCATATGAAATCTCCACTCAAATGCTGACTTACACTGATGACTAATGTTTGCTTTTACCTATTTGTACAAGTGGGTCATCTGACACACAAAGAAGTGGAATGATTTCCTGCAATCGCATTGTGAGTGGGAAATTCACTGGGACTGAATGCAGGATCAGAACTGTTCCTTTCCTTTTGCTGTAACCAATACCCCTTCTCTGCAACAATACACAGCTCCGTTTCTTAAAATCAAGAGACTAAAGAATCAGGAGAAGCCTTAGCAGAAAAAACAAAAGGTAAAACAATAATAGTATGAGCTCTGGTTGGATTTGAGCTTCAAATATGAAAGACAATCCTGTATTTTATTTAGACTTAGAGAGATGGAATGCAACAGTGTTTTAAATGTGGCATTTTTGCAGAGGAAGGTTGGGCTGAGAACATCTGTCAAGTCTGTAGTTTTCTTTTCTATAGTCCAATGTCCTTATTCAGTATTTTTAAACACTGACTTCTTTCCGGGAAGCGGTATTCAGATTTGTATTAATTTCCAGCTAGGAGTTTATATATCAGTATTTTAAAATGTCTGGCAAGCTCACAGAATTATCGTAATATATTTGTCTCATTAGGTTAGTGACAGTCTCCATTCTAAAACTTAATATGCCATCACAGCTATGTACAACACCCATACCATTTGGCAATGGAGAGTAATACTTAAATGGCCAACGTGATGATTGACTGATCTGAAAAGGGAGGAAAGCCTGGCCCTGGCCCAGGAAGAATTAGGCAAAAAAGAAAGACTCAGCATATATTTTCCTGTTACATTATTGTCTGTGTTGTGTGTCACATCACTGTCACCAATGCACACGTTCTCAATCCTTTTCTAAATGCATTTCAAATGCGAGTGTAACGCCAGCAGAAAAACAGTCTCTCGCCTGTTTTCAGCTAACTGGGCAGGGAATGACTGTCCTATAGTGAAAACTATTTGTAGGAAACTTTTTATGAACTGAAAAACATTAGCTTTATTTGTATTAATAGTGAGGTATGCAGTTTCTGCTAATAGCATAGACACAAATACATGAATATAGGTATGTGTATTTACACACACACATCTGTAGAAACACACACATATTCACATGGCTATCTATTTCCTCTTCCCTCAATAGAAACATTTCCTGTACACTCAGATTTTTGGTGAATATTGATGTTAAATGGTTATATTAAAAAATCCTTCAAAAAGAATGAATCAGGAGAAAGCTATAACCTCACAAGAGAAGCTAAAGGATCCTGCTACAAAAGGCAATTTTTCTGAAGCTACTATAGAGGGAGACACCGGTTATTACACAAGCGTAGTCAAAATCAAAAGATAGCCTCTTAATTGAAGTTCTAGATATGGTTTTATCACAAGGGTAAGGTACTGTAGTACTGCCAGCAATAACTGTTATAACATGCTGTTTGGGAAAAAAAAGTGTGATGCACATAGATAAGACCGCATCACAGAACTGGAGAGTAGAGTTTTGCCCACCTAGAAGCCACAGGTAGGCATCAATTTTCTATGCTCAGGTAAGTGGAGATTTAAGAAAAAAACAGCCATCAGGAACGCAATTGATATTTGAGGTAATGCGAAATGATCCAACCAACCCACTACACCTATCCACGTTTGATGGTCAGGCACTAACAATGAAAGGATTACATATAAATCAATGCTGGTTTGGTACAGCCTGTGCTAATCATGCTCCAGTCTAAGGAATGGGAGGGAAACTGACCCGACTGCAGCTCCATTCCAGGGAAGGGTTTCACCGCGTAAACAAACCCGGCTCAGCTACGAATTAGTTTCACGGTTAAACTTTTTCATCCTTTCTCGCGACCAGCTAACTCGGTGAGCAGGTGCAGATTCCCCCCCCCCCCCCCCCCCCCCAATACTGTGTACTCACCTTGCAGGCTCGGGGTTTAAAGCTGCCGGGGGGGTCCACAGGCCAACCTGGACTAAAGGGTCAGCAATCTATTAGTCAACGCAGTTCCTCTGCGTTACATTTTCCGCGCGGAGTCCCGGGCGATCCCCTTCCCTCCACCTCCCATCTCACAGCAGCCCCCAGGCAGGAGGAGGAAGCGTTCGCCCGGTGTTCAGGATTCACAGCCAGCAGCGGCTCCGGAGGCGAGGCTGCCTCGCAGCCAGCCAGGCTCCGGCATCGCGTCCAACTTGCCCCGTAGTTCCGCGGGGCTCCGGCGGCTTCGTTCCCTTCCCCGCGGAGCCGGCTTAGGCGGAGGAGCCCGGGCGCGGCAGCCGCCGCCGGCTGGGGGGGCTCAGAGCCAGCCCCGGCACCATCCCCCGCCGCTGCTTCCACCGCCTCTCGGGGCGATTTCCCCCCCGCTCGGGCCAGGGGAGCAACTTTCCCCGGGCGTCAGCCCCGCAGCCGCGCGGCCGGGCGCATGCCGCCAGGGTCCCGTCCGCACCGCGGCCAGCGCTCCGCAGGGCGAGCCGGGCGCGGGCACTAAGAGCCCTTCCTGGGACGGCCCATTTCCGCGGGGGCCGGGCGGAGCGGCACTGGCAGCGCCGTGACTACACGCCCCCGTCGGGAGATCGCCCCGGCGTCGGGCGGCGCCCCCCCTCCTCCCCGGTGCCGATCCGCTCAATTCGGAGCCGGGGGCGCCCCCGCGGCCGCACCGCAGGGCTAAGGGCCGGCGCGGAGACTTCGGCTCCCTGCAGGAGGCGGAGATGAGCGGCCAGGCGCCTCTCGCCCCGCCGGCGTCCAAGCCGCTCGCTGCGGGAGAGGGGGAAAGAGCCCCACGTTGCTGCGCTATTCAAACTTCGCAGCGGATCGCAGGCTAGGAGCGGGAAGGGGCGGTAGCGGGGTGTGTGTGTGTGTGTAGCTGAGCTCTTGTGGCTCTCGCTGTGTTACATTCAAACCCGGCCTCCTTGCAATTCGCCTGGGCTGGCGTTAGGCGTCATTGTCAAGCTACTTCTCCAGCTGCTCGCTGTGTTCGGGAAGACACCCGCCACCACAAAGACACAGAGAGATTCCGGCTTTTATTTGGATCAAAGGCAGAGTTAGATTCATTTCACGCAATTACAGCTCATTGCAGACAAGGCATTTCGCTAGGGGATCGCTGCTGGCGTGGCGTCCAAGCATCCCCCCCACCCCAGCCTGAGATGCCACCCGGCGCGGCTCGCTCAGCTCCAGAGTCGAACGGTTCCGTCCGAGCCCCCCGACAGCAGGTGCTCTGCCTTGTGGTCGAAGACAACGCTCTGCACCTCGTCCTCGTGGCCCACCAGGCTGGAAAGCTGCCCCGAGTTGAGCTCCAGAGTCTTCACCGTGCCGTCGCTGCTCGCCAGGGCCACGACGTGACCTGGAATTCAGAGCAAAGTCAGCAAAGTTCTGGAAGGAGACCCCAGGCTGCAGCTGTGAAGTCTGATGCTGTGGCCTCGTGCTTGAAATGCACCCCCACCGAGCATGCAATCCGGCTCATCTCCCCCCTGTAGCGGAAAGTGACATCCATCAATAACAGCGGCAATTTCAGAGTGATTAAGTGAAGGGAAGGACCTGGGCTTGCTGCTCATTGGGAAGGCAGCTATTCTATTTTTATTTTGGTTCGATGATTTAGGGCCACATTCTGATACTGTCGCTGAGAAGCAGGTTAGCCCACAGGTAGTTTCACTCAAATCAGTCAGCACTCCTGGATTAAGATGCCATATCGCCTAACTGAACCAGAATCCGGCCCACTGACCTTAATGCTGATATTCCCAACATAATAAATTAACGTGCCTGGCTGAGTTTGGGTGTCTAAATTCTATTGAACTTTAGCAGGAGGAGAGCACATAATTCCCTTAGGTTCCAATGAAAACTCCCAGCCTAATTAAACAGTTAATATAGAAATGGATACAGGAGTTAAAGGGGGAGGGGAGGTTTTAAAGAGTCCAAAGCTTCCTTGCACTTATTTATAAAACAACCTGCCTCTATATTTTATCAGTCTAAACAAGCCCAGTATGTATTTATAAGTTTCTTATTTTGCAGTTTAAATAAAAAGCATGGGTAACAGCTGGTAAGTGATACATTTGAATTGCCCCTTGTTTTCTCAGCCATCAGATGAGAAAATCTCTCTGCTTCCAAATTAACTGCAATAATCAGGATCTTCACATATGTCCCTACATACACAACAACAACAATACCCAACAAAAAAAATCAATACATTCATTTCAAGGCAGATATGATCTGCTCAACAAAGCTATCATTGTATTTCAAGTCATGATTTTGGTCAAACACCTTTAGCTATTAGAGGCAGGTTCAGTATACCCTCAGAATGATTATGGTCCTTTTTTATGTATCGGTATTTTTTTTCCCCCCTGAAAGCAAAGACATATCACCCATAGAAGCTGAGTTAATGCTGACATTGGACAAAGTCAATGCGGCATTGAAGCAAAAGTTTTTGAGGAAGAGTAGGGAAAGCAGGGCCAAGTGTTGCCACACTTACTCCATGAGTAGCTGATCAGGATTTAGGACCAAATACAAGTGCATGAGAAGAATCTGGCTCAAAAGAAAATATAATTTTAATGATGCTGAAGCCACAAGGCCTTGTGTATCAGAATCTGATGTACATTTTATCCTGGAAATATATTGTCCGTCCTTTCAGAATAATTCACAACAATGATGTCTCTTGTTATGCTCACCACAATAGGATAGCTTCATTTGACAGCGTGTGAGGTAAACAAATGCCATTTTCTCCATTTATCAAGTGAAACATTTTGGCAAAATAATCTCAAAAATGCATTGAGAACATTTAATCACAGGTTATGCCTGGAGTGGTCACGGCTATTTGTACAAGAGGTGGAAGTATGGAAGTAGAGCTAACCATGATAAATATGCCTTATTTGCAAACCTTTATAACTACCGGGCTTCTTCATCTAAAACAAAGCCTGACACTGCAAAGATCTGTAGGATGGATTAGGGTGTCCAAAGCACCAGATGCGAATATTTATTATAAACTCTCTTTTAGCAAGTCTTTGCTGACAGAAGCACTACATATGGATTTCACTTGCAACCGGACTCTATAGGCAATTGCTGGGAGGTTTTCTCTAAGAGGCAAACAAATGACTTTTAGCTCAGAGTCTTAACGCTGAACCAACTGGGTAGGGAGTTACTGTCACATTTCATCTTTTTAAAACAGTAACAAATGCATATATTAAAAAGAGAGAGGGGGATATGGACAGTCCCAGTTTACGTTTGGAAAGTAAAATCCATCCAAATTGATATTGGAAACAATCAACTTATTTGTGTAGTTAAAATTCTCGCTGACTACGGTACAAGGGGAGTAGGACAGGCCCTACCGGTGCATCTTTATAACCTTTGCCTGTTAAATCGTATGCCTGAAAGAAACAGATATTTATGTTATTTGGTTGGGGCATGTGAATATCTGAAAATGATAGTAAAATCTAGTAACAACTAGCTCGATGGTGCAGTAGTGATCAAAGAAGTATGTGTCTGATAGCTAGTACTCTCTGGGAAAGATGTTTGGGGAGGATGTAAGTGTTGGTAGAGAATGGTTCTTTTCACTCACATTCAATGCTAGCCAATTTATGGCGCATTGCTATTGTGGACCATGAATAAAGCAACTTATTTGCTCTGTAGCAGAAGGGTGTATGAGTGAATGTGTGAGTGAGTGAGTGAAACAGCAAATGGGGAAGAGAGGGCACATAATGGGAATGTCTCGTTTCCGCTACCCTTTATGTTAACACTGATCTACCTGCTCATGATGATTTGCTGATTATAAAGTAAATTTACTCCCTTCTTCCTGCCAAAATGAGGTTTTCCTTGTTTTGAAGAGAGAACAAATTGCATTTTATTGCTGATCAAAATGTCCTCCAATCAGCAAACCACACAAAAACAATTACATAATTATCATGTAAAAATCTACTTACAATTGGTGTTTTTACGAAGCACTCTTATCTGTACATTAACAAAGGCACTTTGATGCAGCACTCATGGGAGGAGAAAAATATGGTATACAATGTAGTTCTACAGAGTCTATGGGCCAAATCCTCAGCTAGTGTAAATCTCCACAGCTGTACTGAAGCCTATAGAGCTATACTGATTCATATCAGCTGAATATCTGGCCCACTGTGTAGAAGCTGCAAAGCATCAAGATTGAGATCAACATGTAATGCCAGGGAAGACCCTGTTTAAGAGTTCAAACCATTTGCAAGGCCTTTGTTGAAGCCACACTGCTACTGGCTCACCCACAGCACTGGGCACACAGCTAGCAAAGGTGCACCATAGCCTTTGGCTGCCCCATGACCAGTCCTGAACCCCTGCCTCCTTCTCAGTCTGTGAGGCAGGAAGAATGACTAAGCAGGTCTTCATGGGGCCCTATCTACAGTGTCAGCTTCACACTGATGCAGCTAAATTGCTGTTGGCCATTGTTGGAATACAGGTACTAATGTTTCTAATGTAGACACGCCAACTCACCCGAGGTGGCACGTTACTCTCTCAGAGCAGTGTACATTACAAGGTAATTTGCATCACAAAGTACTCTGGAAGTGGCTATGTAAACATGGCATCTTTCTTACTCAGAAGATCTGATACCTCTGCATACTCGGAACCATTTCTGCTGACATTCTTGTCTACACTACCCGCCCGATTCGGTGGGTAGAGATCGATCTTCTGGGGATCGATTTATCATGTCTCATGTAGACGTGATAAATCGATCCCAGAAGCGCTCTCCGTCGACTCCGGAACTCCAGCTCGGCGCGAGGAGTAAGCAGAGTTGACGGGGGAGCAATCCTGCGCCGTGTGGACCCGAGGTAAATAATTTTAATTCGATCTAAGATACGTCAACTTTAGCTACGCTATTCTCGTAGCTGAAGTTGCGTATCTTAGATCGACCCCCCGCCCTAGTGTGGACCAGACCTAAGACTGTACCGTTTTACCCCTGCTAGCCCTGCTGAGACAACACAGTTAAGAGAATGAGCTGATTCTATTCCTGCTTATGCATCATCAACAGAATTGTTAATAAATTCCAGGCTGTTACACCTGTGCAACCCCATTGCCAATAATTTGTTCCTCTGGATCCTTATTACAGGTGATGATGCATAAGAAGGAAAGGACCCAGCTTGATTTTGAGATCCCAATGTCAGGAAGCAGGGCTGGCAAAGAGGAAAAGAAAGCAACTGAGCACATTAGATCAGGAGTCACAGAGACAATAAGCGTGGAAACTCACTGTGCAAACAGAAGACCACAGGAGATGGGCCTGTTTTTATGACCATGTTAGTTATACCTGCTTCTTGCTTTACTGTGTAAAAAATGCCAGAAGCTATCAGAGGTCATAATGGTGGGATATTTTCATAACATTCCCTATTGCATATGTGTTTGGTATCTGTTCCTTCCCTCTCTACTGGCCAGCAGCATAGAGCTTAATTCCCTTGTACAGGCCGTATAAGGGCTAGAGGCAGATATATAACGTGTGGGAGGCTATGACTGTATGGTCACATTTCCTCTCTGTTCTTCGTTGACTTTTTCTGAGTGATTAGGGCCTTCTGATCCTTTCCCTCCAAATGCAGAATAAGGGAACAGAGCATATGGCCTCGGCAGCTGAATTAGCTATCTCCACACTGTTCCCACATTCCAGTGTCCTACAAGCAAAGAGCTGTTCTTGGACTCCAGTTCTAAGCTCCTGAATGGTGTCTTGTCATGCTGCCATTTACAGATTAGCCAAGATCTTTATTTTAGACACTGATTAATTACAAGCATAATCCTGAAGTTTTGGCCAGATATATACCTGAAAAATTATAAAATCCTGAAGATCATTGCATTTCTCCCCTTGCCCCCTTGCCCTCTTATCAACATTGCTCTTTTAGAAAGACTGCACATACAAAACATACCCCTGGGTGTTCTCTATTGAGAATAGAGGCGCAATATCAATCAGTTAGTACATCAAAAGATGTTATAACTTTTCATTTTATGGGCCAGACCTCATCTGGTGTAAATCAGTGTAGGTCTATGGCCATTGATGGAGTTATGCTGACTTATACTAGCTGAGGATCTGGCCTTATAACTTTAGGAATATGTGTAAGATTTTGGAGCTAGAGACATTTTATACACATATGATACTAAGCGGCCAAATTCTGATCTTTCTTACACTGATGCAAATGACGAGTAACTCCAGTGAAGTTTATGCACTGGGATAAAGCCAATCTGCATCCAAAGTCATGGCCATTGTATGTTTAACTAAATTTGATTTTAAGTTCTACGGAAGCAAGGATCTGTATTTTTATTTCCTTGACTATAAAGAGCAATAAACACCTATGGTGCTAAGTAAATAATAATAACAATAATGAAACCACTTTATATAAATACAGTCTGAAACCCATCTCATGATATGAATTGTTGGCTACATCTAAAGTAGTGCTGGTATGTTGAAACAGTTTAATTTAATTTATTACTGCATGACAGATTTCTTCAGAACACAAAACTAGACAAGATTAATTTGCTGGGCTGATAAAGCCAAATTACCTAGGGTAGAGGGAACAAGACCTGTACTTGTCAAAGGACAAAAAAATTGACAATTCATATTCCAGGAGATCCTAATAGAAATCACAGCAATGATTACCAGCTGTCTTTGTAAAATGAATTCGGAGTGAAGCTCTGCCAAGACAACATTAGGCAATGCTTTA
Source organism: Chelydra serpentina (assembly GCA_037349315.1). Lineage (NCBI taxonomy): Eukaryota > Metazoa > Chordata > Testudines > Chelydridae > Chelydra > Chelydra serpentina. The sequence goes on along the minus strand of JBAIAC010000029.1, from coordinate 41,801,588 downwards.
CGAGGCTACATATTCAAGTATCCATAAACAATGCCATTTTTGCAATGGAATAGCCTAAAAAGCAGACTGGTTTACTGATATTTGGCTTTGACATTTGATAAATCATGTTGACCGAAGCCTTTGATTTTTTGTTATTAAAGGAACAAGTCACAATCCCAAAGGCTGTTTTGCAGTTAATGTATCAAACAGAAACTGAGCCCGCCATAGAAAACCCTCCAACAGATCTAACCTAATTTGCTTTCTACTTCCCTACTAAATCCTGCTGTAGGCTTAGACTATTATGGCTAAATGTCCATGTCAAACCAAAGACAAATGAAGGGCTGGTTGATTGGAATCATAAGATAATACTTATGTTGAAGTACCGGATTTTTCTTCAGGCAAATGAATGTAGAAATTATACATCTAATTTAATTATTGAATACTCTGAATATTTCTGTTTTAGCAGGACCAAGCTGCCTAGTGGCTCTACAGAATTTTGGTAGCATGAATGCCAAAAAAAGTCTAATAAATGCCACACACAAATCAATCAACTAACCAACTATTTAATGTTTCCTATTAAATTGAGACATTAGTGCTGATAAAGTAGAATATCAATAGCATTATTTCTGTCTTTAATTCAATTATTTGTGTAGACCCAATATTAACTCTTTGGCTTATTTGTGGAACAGAACAAGAAATGCATAAAAAATCATGTAAAATGCTCTCTCGGCCTTTATTCATATAAGGAGTCAATACTTATATTGACTATTCATGAAAATGAAGAATACCAGACTTGGATCATTGCTTCTAATGAAAGAAGGGGGTAATAAAAATAATTATATTTCTCAATGAAAATAAACCAAGAGCAACAGTTTTCCTAATTTAATATCACCAGCTCTGCTTAAAACTGTAAGCAAAGAATTCTTCAAAGAAACAAAACCAGTCATTTCATATTTCATTCAAATTACAGGTGTCTTGCATGAATTTTAGCTACTTTGTTTATCATAGCTGCATAGGGAAGAAGCCTGGAACTATTATGTGTAGCATAGATGAAATAACATATCATAGAAAGAAAGCAAAGCTTTGATCAATATGAAAATGATTTCTATATACATCAGAACCAATTCAAAGCAATTCTCCAGGATCAATATAGATAGACAGAAATGCTTCTCAGCATTTATTACCTGTGGAGGGAATTATTGATTACCTCCATTGATTTCTTCTATGTATGTGGAGAGGCATCTGTTGTTTTTCTAGAAAGATGCCTCAAAGTGAAAAGTATCAAGAAACTACTTATATTTTAAGGATTTACATTAATGGTTCAACCGGTGTCATTACTCAGGACTTTGCAACCCCATTCAAAGAGAGGTGAAATATAATTTAGCTTATTTTTAGCACAATTGTTAGTCAATATAATGTATTGTAAAAGAAGTTGTTTTGAAACCTTACCTGCAACTCATCTTTTAAAGTACACATTGTGCCAAATATGTTTTCACAACCTGTCCCCTTTGTAAAGCATTCCTTTTGTCAAAAGCATATGGTAAAACAGGGGAGAAAAAGGAGAGGCTAAATTCCTTGCTGTTGTAAATAGCTGAAATGTCACTGAAGCCAATGGAGCTACAACAATTTACATCATTATTATTATATCGTATATTACAATAGTGGCTATAGGACGCAATCAAGGATTGGGTTCCCATTGTGCTAGGCACTGTACAAAAAGACGGTCCCTTACCCAGTTTGCAAACCAACTCAAAGACTAGAAACAACGGGTGATCAATGGATCGGGGAGTACAAGGTAAAGTGGGAAAACTGTAAATGTAATAAGCTGTGGTCAGACTGCCTACCCATTGCCAAATGCCTTGTAGGCATCATGGTAGGAGGAAAGGACTTGGATCTAAATTTACAGATCCCTACCTGCTGTGAATCGGAGGAGCTGATTGAAGCCAATTTACATTAGCTGAGGATCTGGCCCACAAAGTTTAAATTTAGTGTGAAATCGCACAAGCGCTTATTTTTGGGAACTTTTGGGGAGTAGGAATTGATGGACGGGAAGGAATCCAAACACACCAGTGACATTACAGGCAAATGTTGGAGGGCTAGCCTCAGTCAGAGTAGATAAAATATTTAACAGCTGTTGCAAAGTGTGATTGTAGTGGCTGTAGATAAAATTGTTCATTACTGTCATACCACGCAGAATGTTATTTACCAAGCAACTGATTTGCACCATACGAAAGATGTTTTATATATGTTTTTGTTCTATAAACAGCTTTCAAAAAATACAGTAATTATTTCTCGTCTTCCAAACGTAAACTATGTTTTGCTTAGGAATGCACTTCTTTGACATTGCTATAATTCCTAAACTCCAGCAGCATATGAATAAATCCTTTGAAACAATCTTCTCTTGCTAGTAACAGCACATACCCCTTCCCCCCACCCATACAGCTAAGTTTTTCACAAGAGGGAATGAAGAAAAATGTTCTCAAGAAGGTGCTAATTCATATGGAATAATTTACAAAATATTATAGTAATTCAGTCCTAGATAATTGGGAAAGAAAAAAAGAAAGGACTTCAAGAATTTGCTGACACAGGGAATGGTTTTTAATGAGTTGCTACTGAACTAACACTTAGTTCCTGTTAAGAAATCACTGATTTGTCTCTCAGAACTACCTAAGTCAAAGACACTAGAGATCTGGCAATGTGCATTAGGAAAAATTATCATTATCTACAAGCACTTAAGCTCCTAAGTCATCTTATTCATTCAAAATGTCTCATTGAATTCAATGAGATTACAAACATGCGTAAGTGTTTGAAGGATCAGGGCCTTACTTTGCAAATTAAGAAGTTTTATTGTGATTCCGTATTTTTTATTGTTTTCGGATAAACCAACTGCAAAACAGCCTAAAGGGAGAAGGAGACAATCAACAGAAACAAAAGAATAGAAATACACAGAGTCCCACGCTTAGGAAGGTTCTTAAGGCCTATCTTTAAGCACATGTGTTGCAGTAGGGGCTTCTTATAATGGACAGATCCACGTTTATTTGGATCTTTAATAGGACTGAAACTGTTGAAGCCTTGTAAGGGGAAATTTAGCTTTGTATGTTGACTGATGGTAAATAAAGGCAGGTCACAGATTTACTAGACTCAACTAGTCAAGGAAGAGAACTGTAACAGGAATTAAGGCCAGAGAAAAAAAGACTTTTAGGCAAAGTCCTCAATAGAAATTTAGGAATGTGTAGGGGGCTTTTAGTGAAGCATCGAATGATCCACATTCTCGCAGTGATGGGTCATCAGGACAAAGTGATGGTGCTGCATCAGAACTGGTGACATTGATTCCACATCATCTGGTTATACTTCAGTCCCTTTGGATGGAGGGTTGTCCCTAGCAACAGATGGGCTTACTATAGGATATATCCATAAGCATTTAGTTTTTGGAGACTAAGGGATCTGGTTTGGCAAATTCAAATTGAGCACACTGTTTAGCTCTGATTATTCTTCTATAAAGAAAACTTAACCTAGATGGAGAGGCATTCTTTCCAAATCTTGAACAGTTCTCAGAAGTTGACAAATTGCTTTTTGGTTAAAAAAAAATCACTGGAAAGTTACTCTAAACAAAGAAACCAGGTATCTGAGCTCTGGTCTACACTGGGGGTGGGGTGGGGGGGGGAGAGATCGACCTAAGATACGCAACTTCAGCTACGAGAATACTGTAGCTGAAGTCAACATATCTTAGGATGACTTACCACACTTCCTTACGGCGCGTGGTCGACTACCGCCACTCCCCCGTCAACTCCGCTTCCACCTCCCGCCGCGGTGGAGAACAGAAGTCGACGGCAGAGCGATCGGGGATCAATTTATCGCATCTACACTAGACACGATAAATTGATCCCCGATAGATCGATCACTACCCGCCAATCTGGAGGGTACTGTAGACGTACCCTGATAGGAGAAAATCCTTTATCCAAAGAATCTTATAAAAGATTTTATAAGATCCTGGACAATTAGCGTACAGTTATTTTTTCAGCTGAACATGAATTTGTTTAAATTAGATTTTATTTGGCCTTTTGGCGGTATTTAATGTTTTCAAACTGGTTGCTTCTTAAGAAGAAAAGAAAAGAAAAAGTGGTATGCATTGGAGGACTGTTTTTAGATGTCACTTTTCAAGTGAAGTTGTGGAGACACATTCACCATTCAACACTAGATCTAGAAGGAGGAGCTCATGGCTCGCTTTCTACAAAAACTCAGTTCTATCTTTTATCTATGAATGGCAGTACAGTAGTTCATTATCTTTTCTATCCACCTGGAAGAAAAACAAATTGTATTTGCATCTAGTAGGAATAGCTTTCTCTAAATATCAATGTTATATATTTATATATGTGCATGTATGTTCACCTGTGCAACTGAGTTGACCAGAATATAAGATTAAGTACATGGCAGATGGCATTCTGGTAAACAGTGGAAAGATCATTAACTCTGCTTAGAATTTCCTAACAGCAGGTAATTGAAGAGAGCAAACATAGGTGAGGATTTATAGTCATTTATGTTTAGTTTGTGTGTTTGAGGTGGAATATTTGGAACTCTTCAATTGCTGTAGTACAAGGAGGGTATTCTCATGGAGAAGATAAAAAGTACACTGTTGAGAATACAGGGTGGAATAGGATCCATTAATGAACTACAAACTGCTTCGTCTCTGATGTTGTCTCTGAAGCCCAGCTCTTCTGGTAGTAACCACAGACAGGAGTTATCCTCAAGCTGAAAAAAATAACAGACCAAGGGCTGGGATATTCAAAGGGACCTAAGGGAGTTGGACACCCAATTTCCATCGATTTTCAATAGCAGGTAGATGTCTACCTATTAAAGCACTTTAACAAGGTGAATTTGGAGATGTAAGCTACAGAAGCCATTGAAATAGAGCAAGAAATGGATCATCACAGAAATGAATAGTTTTTAGTTTTTTGGTAGTGATTAGTTAGAATTGTATGTCAACAAAGTGGTATTTCACCTGTACAATGTCCACTGGTATAAACCAATTCAATCTGTTCATCTGATTTCTCAAAATGTTATGGTGATGCATGTATACACATAAAATTGCTGGGTTCAGGTGCATTGAGAAGTAAGGAGGGTTTTTATTTTTGTGATGGGGATCTCAACAGAGAAGAAGTGTGGGAGAGTGCCTGCTCTTGCTTTGGGCAACTCAGGAAGATCCTAGTTTCTTTGTATATTGACAGGCATTACTGATACCATTTCTGTACACTTGGAGTGAAATATTTTTCTTGGACAGAAAGGTCAGCAGTTTTGTCATGTGAAGACCTGGGGGACTGATAGCCAGACATTTGAAATTGGCTGTTATAGCCACTGTAGTGTTACCTCTGTATTTGGCAATTGCTGCTGAAGACTTGTGACCAGTTCTGGTGTCCACAATTCAAGAATGATGTTAATAAATTGGAGAGGGATCACTGAAGAGCCACGAGAATGATTAAGGATTGGGAAACATGCCTTAAAGTGATAGACTGAAGGACCTCAATCTATTTAGAAGGAGCTCAATCTATTTAGCTTAACAAAGAGAAAGCTAAGGGATGACTTGAACAGTCGGGAAGTATCTACATAGTGGAACAGAAATTTGATAATAAAAGGCCCTTCAGTCTGGCAGACAAAGGTATAACATGATCCAATGACTCCAATTTAACAGCAAAGATAATGAACCATTGGAACAATTTACCAAGGGTACTGGTAAATTCTCCATCACTGTTAATATTTAAATTAAGATTGGATGTTTTTCTAAACAGGAATCAATTCAGGGAAGCTCTCTAGCCTGTGTTATGCAGGTCAGACTAGATGATCACAATGGTCCCCTCTGGCTTTATAATCTGTGAATCTAAACATCGGACTGGCCCAATATACATTGGTAATGATAGCACATTTCTTGGAATATTAATGATATTACGATGCTGAGTCAATGGGAAGCAGTACGAAGACATGTCAGAGTAAGGACTCGATCAATAATTGTGGTCTGAGGAACTTCAGAGAATGTGACGTTAATAACATTGCTGCTATAGCCCGCAGGGCAAGGAGATGACAGGAAAATGTCAAATGTTAAAATTCTGCATGAGTGGAAGGTGACTGCGGAAAAGAGTAACGATTAGTATAATCTGCTGATCTTCACAAATGAATTAATCATCATAAAATTATCTAAATGAGGTCCTGAGATGAAACTCCATTCGCAGGGGCATTTTCCACAATAATTTCTGATCAAGTGGAAAGTATCCACATTACAGTTAGGGTTCAAGTTGAACCATCACTTTTAATAACAATTTTTATTCTTCTATTAAAATTGCACATATGAATTTTCAATTCAAATGAATAAATACTGGGCGTTGCGCAATACCTTCTCCAAAATGTGTTACTTACTTCGTTGATAGTTCAAGCAACTTTCCTACAACAGTCTGGGAGAAACAAACCCTGATGTGAAATATGTTAACTAAAACATCTTATCTTACCTTTCTCAGTGTTCTGGGAAACCTATGTAAGTGACAACAAAGTGCATGTTACAACTTGGAATTTACACTGGACTTCTTTGGAATTGGGATCCTTGTATATAATTTTTGATGCAAAAAGGCCTACACTATTAGACGTCAGTATGATGTCCAGCTAAAAGATCAGGGCATTCATAGTATTCCAGTTGCAAGAATTCTATCTTTTTTTACCGGCCTAAGAAAGGGGTTAAATATCTCCATATATAGACATAGATTTTCTGTCATTTCACAACACAATATTTCTGTTGCATTTTATAAACATAGAGACAGCAAGACATTCAAAAACCTGTCTCTGTCTAATAGAAACACAATTTTCAGAAGCATTAGTAGAATATAAAATAACCCTCTTTTTATTAATATTCCACTCCTCTCTCTCTTTTTGGATGCCTTGCAGTCATTCAATACAAGCCTCTTTGATCCTCCTTTCTTTTTCAAATGATAATATGGATATGCAAGTGGAGTACGAGATCAGACCAGGATGTAAGTAATGACTTATTTTCCCCATGGATCCCCATATGTGTAATCTATTCAACCTTATCATTAGTTTAAAGAATGAAGGGCCAGATTTTTAATGGGATTTAGGCACTTTAAGATGCAGACGGATGCCTAGTGGATTTTCAAAAAGACTTAGGAATCTAACTACCATATTGGCATAGGCACTTTTGAAAAATCCACTGGGTGCCTAAACACCTTTAAAAATCTGATCCCCATTAGCCTGTGTCCACTACTGAACCTGGATCTTCATGGCAGGGTGCAGTCATGAAGCCATAGAAACAGTCCATGATTTAAATATATTGGATACTGAAACAGATTGCATCCTTTGCATATGTTCTGTAGCTCTAACATGGAGGTAATGCACTTCTTGTCTCTACTGTACTTCTAACTGGTTGTAATTAACACCTCCCTCTCTAATACAATTCCCTTGGCTCCTAGAACAGCCTTATAGAGTGCACTGAGTCTAATGAACATTTCAGATGTGGCCCTCATTTATGATGAAGGATGCGTGAAATTAAAGTGGAATCAGGTGGTTGAGAGTTGTTGTCAGTTGTTCTGCAGGCGTGGATGTCGAGCTCAATTTTAGTCTTGTAAGAATTTAAACTCATTGTAATCAGATGCATATAAATGATCTCAGGTGAAAAGGAGTCTGGAAAAAATAATCATTTTGCTTCACCTCACAAGTTGCAACCTTCGCTCCCAAACGTTTTTACCATCAAGTATGCACATAGAATAAAGCACTTGTGTTCTCCTCGGGCTGGATTATAGAGGAAGCTGCTGATAAACACGCGTTTTGAGTTCTAATGCTTCTAGTATTCATCTTCCATTTGCATCAAATTAGCTGATGAAACAATTCCATTTTGGCTATTAAGTTCGTTTGCAAGACCAGAAGTAAATGAATAAAGATGGAGATTGTTATTCATCAGGTTGATCTTGTGCTTAAGGAATGAGATTGAAATACAGAAGACCTTGGTTTAATGCCTGGTTCTACTACAGACTTCTTGTGTGACCTTGGGCAAATAACTTATTCCTAATCTGTAAAATGGGGATAATAATGCTCCCTTTCTCAGATGTTTTGTCCATTTCGATTGTAAATTATTCAGGGCAGGAACATTGTCTTATTCTGTTTGTTCAGTATCTAGTGCAACAGAGGCCCAGTCTGAGTTGAAACCCTGAGGTGCTACTGCAGTATAAATAAATAATAATAATTGGTTTAAGAGGTTTCTTTAATGTAGATTATTATGAAATGATTGGCACCTAAATATTTTGCCCTGTAAACAACTGAAATGTGTTTTACCATGATAGTGAAAACACACATACCATAGATTTAGAAACTGGGTTTAATAAAATCTTTTCCAGGGAAAAACTTAAACAGAGGCTCCGCCATAACATAAGCATGTTATTGTCAACAGTGGCACAAGGAGGAACCAGGGAAGGAGACGTGCTTGTTCTTTTACCTAAACATTCCTGCTACTGTCATTTTTCAGGTTTGTCATATTCACTGTCTTGACAGTGCAAGCATTACTCTGTAAAATCTGTCAAAGAGGCCAGTTGATTTCCTACATCTTCTGGCATTTGCAGCTCTTTAATATCAGGCTGTCAGAACACCTAAGAGAAAGACAGGTGCTTACTTGTTCAGTGCTGTTACTGTGACTACCATCACACATACTTTAATCATTAGCCTTATACTATGAAATTCTGACTTTTATACCCTTGGAGTTCCATGCTGTAAAATGCTACTGGCATAAATCTATCTTATGGGTTAGCTAGCTCACTTGACCATGGAACTATATTTATAAAATGAATCCTTTGTATTTTATGAAGTGTACATTATTTTTTCTAAAATTTTCTTCTGTGAGCTGTTGCTTTCATTGTTGTTTTTTGTAACTCTTTATTGAATTTATGATACCCATGGGTGAAACTCAGTTGGGTAACAGTCTTCTCTGTCTTAAACCAAGGTAGATTAGGCACAGTCATGAGCAATGGGTAGTGCACCAACCCAAGAGTAGCCTTGGAAGGCACTGGACTCAGAGAAACCACATTGCCTTCCCTGGTTCCTCCTTGTGCCATACTTATCAGAAACACATAGCCACACCCGCTGTGCCGACTCAGCTCTTCTGGTCAATGAGCGGAAAGGGGAGGGGTGGATTCAAAGCACTACCCATTCCTAACCCAGCTGTTCCAGGGGGGAGTAAGTAGGACCCACTTCTTCCATGGAGGATAGGGTCCATCAGTGGCTATTAGCCAAGATCAACCCCATTCTCTGGGTGTCCCTAAGCCTGTGAGTACCAGATGCTAGGACTGGACAACAGGTGATGGATCACTCGATAATTGCACTGTTCTGTTCATTCCCTCTGAAGCATCTGGCTTCTGTTGGAAGACAGGATACTGGGCCACTATGATCTGACCCACTATGGCCAATTTCATGTTCTTATGTTTCATGAAACCTTCCACACCTGAATTGTTACTTCATATATTGAATCTGAGTTGAATTTTAAGTGCTTTGAAGCAGGCACTGTGTATTTTTGTGTGCTCTACAAAATGATGCATATTTAGCTTTCAGACCCGAATGAGTATTATTACAAATATTGAAGCGTTTTTCTTATTGAAATGCAGTAATATCAAGGTATAGTCAGATCAATTATCACAATTCTCAAATTAGTTATTGGGGTGCAACATGCACTTGTAACACACAAGTTCTTTTTCAGGTGGCTGCTTAGAGTTAATTAAGAAGATGAAATTGATAAATCACACACAGAAACTTTATAAGCTTTTGATAACTGTGATAGGGTGCTGAGTGAGAAACACGTAGTCAGCCCCTGCCACACCAGCCCCAATCAACGGGAATGGACTGGGGTGGTTGGATAGCCCTGTGTCTGCCTGGTAACGGGCAGCATCTGCCAGTCTCATTAGCCAGGGCTATAAAGGCTGAGAGGAAGCCAGAAGAAGGGGGAAGAGAAAGGCCAGGCACAGAGGGAGGTAGGAGCCTTCAGGTCTGTTGCTGGCCAGGCCTGCATTTGGCAAAGTTGGCTGTGAAACCTGTACATAGGTGGAAAGTGGGGGCAGAAAAACAACTGTAAATAAAGAACACTGGTGTTGCATCAAGCTGAGGCGTTCCTGACTGACTGGAGAGCGCAACAGGGGCTGAAACCAGAGGGGTCCAGTATGCACCTCGCTACAATAACACAGACAAATGTAAGTGAAATCATAGAAAAATCAATATCCAGGGACAGCCCACAACATTTTCGCACCTGAGGCGGGGAGCTCAAATGACGCCCCCATGCCCCCTCGCTTGGGCCAAAACTTTGAAAGGTCTCAATTCTGCCTTCTTCCTGTTCTACTCCTCTCATGGTACTGCTCTGCTACCTACCCCAATAAAGGAGAACTAACAACTTAAAATGCCTTGTTCAAAAATTGTAAGTAACACTTAACTTTCAAACGCCTGAACAGCAAATGTAACTTTTCTGGTCTGCATAGTATACTGGCATTTTTATCTGTTTGAATAATCAAAGCGATGCTTTTCGTGCCTTCTTGGTTGCAAAGATTTGAACTACTTCCTGAAGTAACAGTCTGGGCCAGCTAATGCTCTATTGAGATGGTTGCAAGGCCAACCAGCCTCTTCTGTGTCATTGTGGAGCGTAGATGTGTTTTTATTAACTTCAGCTTGGAGAAGTTGCGTTCTCCACTGGCATCTGTTACAGGAAGTGTTATAAGTATGTGCAGAGCAACAAAAGCATTTGGAAAGAGGGTGATCATCTTATTTGTGCACATATATTCCAGAACAACTTTTGGAGTTGATCCTGCTGAAATGTATCTTGAAAGGGCTTTCAGTTCATCACCTAAATCACTCGCATCAATATCGCGCATGTCATCATGTGTCAACACCATCTCTAGTGCCCTGCATTGCTGGTGTAGGTCTTCTTCAGGTACAGTGAGGAGTTTTGGAATATCTTACAACATCCCAAATATACTGCTGTGTTCCTTGAGCTGCATGAAACATTCTTCAACTGACTCTATTGCACAATCTAGCACCTGGTTAAAGAATTCAAGTTTGACCTGAATTGTTGTTTGGGGTCTCTTATGGGATTATCCCATGTCTGGTAATCAAAATGTTTTCTTCTTCGGTGTCTCTTGTATTCTTGAATGGGTGGGAAAATAGCTTCAGTGTGAATTTCCTCTGCCAACTTCTTCAGAACGTTTTGAAATCCTTCATCTGACCGGTAAGACTGTAGGTATGACTTTGCTTTGTCCAGTTGTTCCATTGCTCCAGATATATCAAGGTCAACACCTTGGAGTCTCTTCCTTACAACATTTATTTCAAACAGTATGTCATGCCACAACATTAAGCCACACAGAAATGTGAAGTTATGAATGTTTCTGGTGATTCCACTTCCCTCTGCCACTGTTCTCCCACAAACAGTTCCTATCATAGCATTATCCTCCATAATGACAACTATGGCATCATCTATCTTCCCAATTTGGTGTTTGATAGGCTTTATTGCCTCCACTCGACTTTCCCATCATGTGGCACCAGTGGTTTCAGTGTCAGAGAAGATGTTACCAGATGCTGCTTCAAAATTTGCCATCGATGAGTTGTTGCAGAGAAAAATACATAGATGCTTTGAATTATATTAAAAAATTCAGCAGCCTCACTAGAAGCTGATGCTGCATCACTGACCACCATGTTCAATGAATGACAACTGCACGGGACAAAAAAAGCTCGAGGGTTTAACTCTCAGATCTGTGTTTGCACTCCTCTGTTCTTTCCTCTCATGTTGGCACCATTATCGTAGCCCTGACCTCTCATGTCAGCTATTGCAATTCCCGTATCTTCCTGCTTTTTAAATATATATATATATAATATAAATGGAGATATGCCAATCTCCTCGAACTACCTTGAAAGGTCATCAAGTCCAGTCCCCTGCCTTCACTAGCAGGACCAAGTACTGTCCCCTGACAGATTTTTGCCCCAGATCCCTAAATGGCCCCCTCAAGGATTGAACTCACAACCCTGGGTTTAGCAGGCCAATGCTCAAACCACTGAGCTATCCCTCTCCCAAAAGCACATTTGTCATACCAGCTCCTGTAGTATCATCAATGTCAATAAATTCTAGAGAATGATTTCTGACAGTCACCATTGCAGGGACATTTTCACTAGGTTCTGTTGTTGTTACAAAACGCACCATTAAAGTAATTTGTTCCGTATGGCTGATGTCCAGTGTGCAGTCCAGAATAACACAGTAATATCTTGCTGACTTCAGATCTGCCACAATTGTCTGTTTGACTTTTGTTGCCAGTAACTGTGTGATCTCATTTTGAATTGTTTTTCCAAGGTAGTGGTGTGTGTACATTTCTTGGGTGGTGACTCTTCTTAGATGCTCCTGGAGTACAGCGTCAAACTCAGCCATCAGCTCCACAATTTTAAGGAAGTTTCCATTGTTTGGCACATACAGCTGATCTGAAGTGCCATGTAGTGCTAGGTTTTGGGTAGCAAGCATTCTCACAATGGCAATGAGCCTTTTCAAAACATTTTGCCAGTAAAGAAACTCTGACGCAATCTTCTATTGATGCTTAAGATTCAGGCTAGAGATAACGAGGTAAGCTTAATCAGGGAGGGTGAGGCCCTCTTCTAGCAGTTGTTTAGTCCTGAGCTCAGGACTAAACAAAGACTATGAATGGCTAGCCAACTACAAAAGCAGTTTCTCCTCCCTTGGTGTTCACACCTCAACTGCTAGAAGAGGGCCTCACCCTCCCTGATTAAGCTTACCTCACTATCTCTAGTCTGAATCTTCCCTGCACATTTATATCTGCCCCTGGACATTTCCACTGCTTGCATCCGAAGAAGTGGGTATTCACCCACGAAAGCTTATGCTTCAATACCTCTGTTAGTCTATAAGGGGCCACAGGACCCTTTGTCGCTTCTACAGATCCAGACTAACACGGCTACCCCTCTGATACTATCACAAGAGACATATTGCAAAATTTTATAACATTAGGTCAAACACATAATACTCTTGCTAGTTTATACCAACTGCCAACTTCTACTGGGCCTCACTTTAAGCCCTGAACACCTAATGCTGAAGACATTTAGTAGACCTATTTTTAAAACATGTATTTTGGTTCTTCTGTTTGCTGTTGCAGCTTCAATCACTTCCATTATTATTTCTATACACACGTTTAACAAATAGATTATATTTTACCTAAAAAATATCAGGTCAGGGGTCAATAGTCAACAAGAGAAACAGATTGCTGTACATGCCTTTGAACATTAGGCCCAGCATATCCTAATTAGGTATGTGGGAATCATTTCTAACAGAAAAGCTTGCAGTTAATTCAGACTATTTTATAAATCACCTATCCAATGCAAATTTTAAACTTTTTAAAGAAAATACAGCAACCCAAATACAAACAAACCCCACCACCACCACAAACAACCCTGCCCTGTGTATTATTTTGAACTAACAATGGATCAGTCCACAAATAGTCTGTTAATTGTGAGCACCGCCAGAGCCACCGCTTTCTGGAACCGGAGCAATTATATTCTCTAATTTTCATAACATTAAAATGAAAGCCCGAGTCACTTCTTTTATCTCACTGCTGCGTTCCAGGAAGAACACACAGATATGGCTAATATATATACTGTCATTCCAAGAAAAGCCAAGGCTGTGTGCAAAGAGCATGGTTATTACACGTGCTCAGCAAAAGAAACAGACTCCTGTGTGCTTTCTCCTTCTTTGCAGAAAAGGTCTTCATAAATTCTTCTATGGCAAACAAGAGGCAATGATGTTACTGCAGAATTGATAGTAAGCATATGCCTCACGTAGAGGAAGACAACGATTCAAGTAGGTGGTGCGCACAGTGACCATCATATTGAAAAAGCTGCTGGTTTAAAGCAGATGAGACCTGTGCTCTGATATATATAATTTTTTCCTGTGAATTCTATTCATAAGATGATATGAAAAACATTTCTCAGGTAACAAGATATTCCTAAAAGCAACAAATATTTAATTCAGCACTGAATTATCTTGAAATAAATTAGACATTAAACAATATGAAATTTCAATCAAACAACACTTTTGCTGTGTCTCCTTTTCTTCCCATTTTAAATAAGCCTTGGGTCCCACTGTCATAGGGCCAAGTCCTCAGTAAGGGCAAATCTACATAGCTTCATTAACTTCAATTCTTTCTTTCAAGAGAGCCCTGAGCTACAAAGTTTGGGTCCAAATCCAGATCTGGACTCACTCAAAGTTCTGGAGTGTTCAGATCTGGAGTTCTGGTTTTGCCCATTACAACAGAAGAAGCCAGGCTCAATGTTCAGATTCAAACTCTCAGAAAGTTCACAGGTATTTGGAGCCAGAACTTTGGTGTGGTTCCAGGTCTGATTTTCCGTATACATTGTTAATATTAGGTCTATGGAGTTAGTTTTGATGTCACAACAACTTTAAACAAAGCTAAAGCAACCACACGGGGTCACGTGAAATGGAATTTCAACAACAGAACCTTTCCTCCAAATTGTTGCTCTGCAATTGAAAAAATGCCTTTCACGTGGACCTGAAACTGTATCCAGAATGGTCACAAATTCTGCTGCTTACAGACTAAGGGAGAGAGCCTGTCCTCAGATCTGAATGCAGTATCAGGTGTGTGAGAGTGCATCTAAAAAGCCTGCTCTTAAGATTTTGTTTCTTTGTTCTTACTGCTGCTTGCAAACTCATATTTAAAGTAGAGGTCAGATGAAATATTTGTTATGAAAACTCACCATGCGAACTCCATTCAATTCAATATTTTCTGTCATCCCCTTGACATCTTGTCAACTTACACTTGAACTGTACTGCTTACCTTTACTCCCAAGCACTTCCCCTGTTCTTGTAACTGATGAACATATCATCTTCTTCCCTCTAGCTCAGGCCCTGAGCGCCACCTTCGATTCTCTCCACTCCTTCCCTGCATGCACCCAGGCTGTGTCTAAATCTTACTGCGTCTCCTTTCATGACATCTCTAGCTCATCACTTCCTGTTCTCATTACTGAGATCTTCTCCTCCTGGACACCTACAGTCCTCCATCCTTCTTTCCCCAGTACAAAATGCTGCTACTAAGATAATTTTCTTTGCCTGATCTTATCATGTCACTGTCCTCCACTGCCCCTGTACCAAATCCAATTCAAACTTCTCATTTTCCAGAGCCCTGCATAGCTCTGTATTACTGATCCACCCATCTCTTTCCACGTCACCCTCTTCCCCTTCTGCTTCTCAGTACCTCATTTGTCTGCTTCACATACAACTTCCTCCACACAATCTTCCACTGGGAGAATGGAAGAGATCACTTAGGGGAGGGTAGAGGAGATGACTAGGACAGAGTGCTGAAGAAGATCAGAAATGGGAAGACTACGAGAGACAATGGGGGGATGGTTAGATGGATAAGAGGAGACCCAGGAGAATGCAGCGCTACGAAAGCTCACAGAGGAGAGCATGCAGTAAAGAAGGCAGCACAGTTTGGGAGAGCTGAGATGTTTCACCACATATCTGACGAAAGAAAGAAAAATAATTTTTTTTTGTTAGCTCTCTGGGGTTCTACTTTGAGAAGTTCCAAGACTCAACAGACAACTTGTCTAAATCTTCTTCAAAAACTCAAAGAGATTTCAATGCAATCAATTTAAACCAATGCTCCGAAACATCCATGGTAAAGAACATTTTGTTTAGCCGAGTTCATTCTGCTCCAGCATGTCATACAGATGCAATTTATTTTTAACACTACATAATGATTCTCTGGTGGCTGTTAAGAGACCAAAGCTTCCAATGGAACCTGCTGCAAATCTGAGTGCTTGAGCTGGTGGTATTCTGAATAGAGAGCCTAGAATGCAATAATATTGTAGGGGGAAACTGAAGATACGGGGGAGTGCTGTCTTACTCACAACTCTTCCACTCCCATGTGAACACATTATTCTCACATCTAAACCATCACATCGCCTTTTAGATAGTGGAGAATCGAACCCTATGAATTTTGCCTGAGTAATCACTCAATGGAAGAACAGGACTTTCCTAAAGGATGTTAATACATATGAGTTCAGAAACAAAGCTGTTGCTTCTGAATTTTAGCAGCATTCTCATTGGCTGTGACCATGAAATGCAAAAGGATACAATCTGAGTGAGTGAGAATCAGTATGCTGTTGTCTGGTTCCTTGAGTGGTGAAAGGTTTTGTTCTCTGCTGTTCGCTTCCCACAGCACATTAAACTTTTGGTGAACTACTGATTAAATCTTTGGTGCTTAAATAATAATAATCAGTATAAGAAAATGATTTCACCAGCACAATCTACTGATCTGGATATCATTAACCAGATTTCTGCTGCTGGTATAAATATAGTTTAATCTAAAAATGAGCCTCCCATCCACTCTTAAAAAGCAATTATGACAAAACAGCATTATATAAGAATCAGTTGCATATCACAGAGACATAATACATCCAGCATTTATGAGAATGCCTGCACATGCAAGGGGCAGAGAACAGTGGGGGAGGGGGAAATCAGTTACTCCATTTAATTATTTAATACAATTTAATTGAACTTCAAAATACAGTCATGATGAAAGTCACAAGGGAGAAGTTAGGATTAACAGAGGACTGTGTTCAAAACAAACTGTCTTGTGGACACTGCCCCTGCATGCACTGTTATGCAAACGACAACCCCCTTCCCTTTTGCAATGATGAAATATCACCATAGGAATTGGTTATATGGAGTAGCAGATTAAGAAATATGGCAAGCATAGAAATATTAGGAAAGTGATGTATTTTTAGCTGTCTTTAAATGCCAGTTAGCAGCTGGAGAGTAGGAAGGAGAAGCCAGTCCCATGTGACCAGCCAGCTTCTCGAAGAACACCACCACATGCTCTGTGGACCCACAGTGGTCTACGGAGCTCACTTGGAGATTCACTGACACTTTTCATGAGTTCTAAGAGGAGTTAACTTAAGTCTGAGGTTTCAGACCAATACAGAATTCTCTAAATTAATGCAACCCGAGTGACCATGTAGATGGGTTGCTGTGGGTCTAGATGCTAAAGATTACATTTTGTAGAAAACTGCACCTTCTCTTACCCCGAGGAAGATTTGGAGCCCCGACATTTAAAAATGTAGAAATTCAATGGGGCAGTGAAATTGAGTGTTTTGCTCAAGGCCACAGAGGGAGTTGAAGGCAGATTCAGCATGAGGACCTTGATTCCCAGTCTAGTGCTCAAAACACTCAACCACACCTCTCTCTTGTGACAGTAAATGTCCTTTTGGAATTCTCCCAGTATGACATTTAGTGATATGAATGCAACATCACAAGCCAAGTTTTCAGCTGTGACATTCCACGTTGGCAGCAGAATGCCTCAGAAGAAAGCTCAGGGTGTGACATGCCTTTCACTGCTCTGAGAGGCATACACCCCTCACAAAATGCTCAGGTCACCTCCTATGTTCTGCATCAGCAGTTTCCATTCACTTTTGTCTCCCATATGTGAAGTTCAGAAATAGTTGAACGACATAAAGAGTATTTCTAACGAACTGTGTTCTTAACATATATTGAATTGTGCTGGGATTAGTTATGAAATGATAACTAATACCCACATTATATCTGACAGAGATTAAAAGCCTACATGTGGATGAGCCTAATCCACTCATTGCTTTATGGACCCAAAGTCCTTCAGACAGTGTTACAAATCCACTTGTTCCTCAGCACTGAAATTAGCATTTAGATCTAGGTTAGCTGAAGATGTATAACAATCATGTTTACTCTAGTAACAAGTACATGGATTGTATTATGGTGATGCAATGTGCTCCTGATCCACTAACTTCACAACAGAAAATTAACAGTAATACTGACACACGGGGCTATAGCCTCCCCTTTCTTTTCCAGCCATGTCACCATTTTGGGATCTTCAAGCACTGGTGTGCTAATTACTTAGGACCAGAAGCAGGTCATGAGCCTGAATGGCTTGATGACTCTCTTTCCTATACATGTTTCAGTGTAGTAGCCGTGTTAGTCTGTGTCAGCAAAAAGAAAATAAGAAAGGAATACTTGTGGCACCTTAGAGACTAACAAATTTATTTCAGCATAAGCTTTCGTGGACTACAGTCCGCTTCATCGGATGCATAGAATGGAACATACAGTGGGATGATATTTATACATTCAGAGAAACATGAAAAGGTGGAAGTAACCATACCAACTGTAAAAGGCTAATTAATTGAAAGGAATCAGTAGGAAAGAAACGTTTGAAGTGATAATCAACATGGCCCATTACAGACAGTTGACACAAAGTTGACAGACTTAAAGGTAGCAATTTTGCAACAGAAAAACTTCAAAAACAGACTCCAACGAGAAGCTGCGGAACTTGAATTAATATGCAAACTAGATACCATTACCTTAGGTCTGAATATAGACTGTGAATGGCTCAGTCATTACGTTAATTGAATTTATTTCCCTCCCCCCGCCCCGTTAAATACCCTTAACACCTTTGTGTCAACTGTCTGTAATGGGCCATGTTGATTATCACTTCAAACGTTTCTTTCCTACTGATAAGAGTTCCTTTCAATTAATTAGCCTTTTACAGTTGGTATGGTTACTTCCACCTTTTCATGTTTCTCTGAATGTATAAATATCCTCCTACTATATGTTCCAGTCTATGCATTCAACGAAGTGGACTGTAGTCCACGAAAGCTTATGCTGAAATAAATTTGTTAGTCTCTAAGGTGCCACAAGTATTCCTTTCTTATTTTCTTTTTCCTATACATGTTATACTTTATAACTTCTCTCAAACTTTAGTTTTCTACACCAGACATACGTGATTGTTTTATCTTGCCTATAGGGGGATAGAAGTTGCCTGGTTCAACTATCGTTTTTGGTGGTGGCAGCTTCTAGGTCCTCCAATTATAAGTGGTATTTTGCTTGTGGTGCTACAAGTGTGGGATTAAGAACAGAACTGATCAGGTCAAGAGTTTTGAAAGTGACTAGTGATTTCAGGTGCCTCAAGTTATGGGCTCCAACCAGAGACACCTTCACAGGCCCTGATTTTTAAAGCGTGATGTGGACATGCCCTCTGAAAATGGAGCCCCTTAAAAAGTGTCTCAGCTGGGCCCTCAGAAATCACCAAAATCACCGTTCACTGTTGAAAATCTTGGCCTGAGTTTTAAATGAAGCAATACATAAAAGAAGTTGGGTCTGAGTGGAAATTTGGTGAGTAAATTTCAATGAATTGCTTTTTAAACTCTAGACTGTAGCGACTTCTGAATAAGAAGGGTGGGTACAGGAACTTGAAACTGTTTGAAATTAATCAGACCAGTTTTTTTCTGAGCTGATTGATAATTAACAGTGTAAATGAAGAGGTGCTGACAGGTTTAAACTGGTTTTAGGGCAAGAGCTGAGTAACTGTCCTCAGACAAAGGCATAGAAGATAATACAAATAAATCAAGTTAGCAATAGGTCACCGTGAGCCGTGAGAAGACAGAATAGAGGCAGTAATAGAGTAAAGAAGAAACTAAAGGGAAGAGAGTTAAGGCTAAAATGGGCTAGGTGTTGAGTGACAGCAGGGAAACAAGGGACCGGACAGGACAAATAATGTACTTGGAGAGAAGAGAAGTGAATTTATTGCTGATAACGGAGTGCTGTGTTATATTTCTGGCTATTCAGACTGTTGATATCAGAGAATGGGTGTGGAGCATTGTTTGGAAATTAAGAGTAGAGTCAATAATGTCTGCTGAGAAAGATAAATATGAACAGCTCATTGATGATAGATGGTTGGTGTTGTATTTCGTAGGAGAGCGCACAGAGGGGGAGCAGCACGTTATAGTCAGTTACATAGCAAGTGTGCCATTTAACTCACTGGATAGAATGGTGAGACACAAAGTAACAGTAAGGGATGTGGTTGTAAGTAAAATTACATCTGTATTAGAACTGAGGGGAGTGTGATTTCAGATAGGTTTGAGGCATGGAGTGATTGCTCAGGGAGATAATGGGCTTTTGGCATCTAATAAGGGTCGTTACAGCTGGAGGAGGGAAGAAGCAATCTGAGGGAAAAAATCAGAGGAGATAATGTTAGCCAGCTTGCAGCAGTGTGTTATGTGGACAGTAAGTTCTGCCAGCATCCACAGTCAATTGCCAGTCTAATATAAAAGTTTTGGAGATGACAGATAAATTGATGCAGGAAACATGAGGGAACTGGTAGAAGTCATATATGATGCTGGAATAAATTACAGTGAAGGAAGAAAGCTCCAAGATAAGATTCAATCACTGCTATTCTTGGGGGCCTATTTTTCACCAGAGGATACAATTAACTCCCATTGACTTTAATAGGATCTCTGGAATTGGAGGAAGGTTGCATTTGTCTGGTTGATGTCAGTCACTGGTAGAAGGAGAAGGGGTGAAAATATGAACAGAATACATGAAGGTTGGAAATATGTCTTTCTATTCAAGTGGGCTGGTATCCTGGGATGAGCTATAGCTCAGTCTGCCCATGGGATCTTACTACCACTTCTCCATTCTACAGGCAAATTCTCTCCCTTCTTTTCTTAGCCTTTTTATTCAGGAAAAATCAAAACTACAACAAAAAGTCATGAATGCATTAAGCTGAACAGATCGCGCTTAAGTTTCTTTAATCTGAAAGACCAGTTTTCATTAATACTGCTCAGATCTGAGGATCATAAAGTGAATAGATGATAGATAACTAAACCAAACTGTTTGCTCAGCCTTGGCCCAATCTGAATGTTGTCAAATAGGAGTTATTCATTTAGTAGTAATAGATAAGTGGGTTGCTGACATCTGAATTGCTTAGGAAAATTCCTCAACACTATACAAAGCTTTTGCCCCTTACACTGTTTTTCTCTCTCTTTCAGATGGATGCCCTCTATCTTTTATTGCATATTTACATCTAGAAACCTATGGGTGGGTTTTAAAATGATGACATCACAGGCAAAATGCCAGCATTGCTGAATCCTGAATGTAATTGCTGTCTGCTTCCACTACTGTAAAACAGTGAAGTTCAAAATTCCTGGGTGTCAGAGGCCTCATGGAGAATAAATATATGTCAGTACTTGATTTATTTTTGTCATGATTCAATCTTGTATCCAGGGGGAATTGGAAACATCTACTAACATGAACTTATTTCATGCCACAATGGGTCATGATGCCAGAAGTCATTATTTCTACTAGAAACACCGCAATCAAATGTGATATTCCTGTCTCAAGATCTTGTAACGGAAATTAAATTCATAGTATGCAGGTAATTATACCTACTCTTACGCTGTGGAGATGTATTCACTTTCAGGCTAGTGTACCAAAAGTTTGCATTTATATTTTCAAAAGATGTGAGAAATTTCCATTTGACTCAGCTATCTTCCAATGACTTTCAACATCTACCCACCAGGAGACCTTCTTTCACTTCTTTATTTTTAAAGATAAATTGCTTGGTGTGCTATCAAAGGATACTTAGAATTTAAGAATAGAACATATTAGGCTGTCATTCTTTCAGAGACACAGGGTCTTGAAGAGTCTGAAGTAGTAGTCTTTATATGACAGCTTAATAAGGATGTCAACTTCCCCCCCCCCTCCATCTTTTTGAATGACATTTTCCCCAGCAGGGAAAATTAATACACTTTAAAAGATATAAAGAATAGGAAAACATGCATTAGACATCAGTGTGATTTTCTAAAATGAAACAGTGTGCAAATCACATTCTTAATAGATTTTGCTAAACTAGTTCCTTTCTTAAAAAAAATACATGGTTTCAAAACACCAGCCTGTGTGTGGCATTAAATTTGCTACTGAAGTGTGGAATATTTCTCTCTTATGTTATTAAATTTCAAAAAGATATTCCTCAGGGCTTGCCTTAATTCTGTCATCTGTGCTTCTGGTAAAGATTCTTAACACTTGGACAGCTACCTACCTCCCATTTGGATGCTAACAGCAAATCAATCAAAATGGCAGCTTCTGTATTGGATGTAGGCTTTTAGCAAGATGCCAGGAAATGTTTGTACTTCATCACTGTTTAGCTGTTTTTTGTCACCAAATGAGAGTTGCCCATATCACTTAACAAGAAAGACAGCCCCTCACCGTGACAGGGCCATCTCTTTAGGGTCAGACAGAGGTGTGATTATATTCATTGTTTGATCTTTGTGAAAAGAATGGTTGCCATCACTGTAAAGCCAGAAAGCAGAGAAAAGCAAAGAGATATAAATAAGATCAAAACTATAAGAGGATGGATAAAGATACAAAGATAGAAGAGCAAGAGGAAAGAAAGGGATATACATGAAAGAATGGGGAGAAAGGAAGATCAAAGAAATGTGAATTAAGTGAAGGAAAAGTTAAAGTATACTTGGGAAAAGAAATTGAGGAACAAGAAAAAAGGAAATGGAGCAATTACAGTAGGTTCAGATTCAGAGCAGTAAGTTGGGCATCAGCAGTGATAGACATTATTATTGATATCTCTTCTGGCTAGTCTTTTGTGTGTGTGTGTGTGTGTGTGTGTGTGTATGTATCACAAACTCTGTAGTATGTGAGCACCAGTTCAACACATCCATCAGAGACAAGTAGGAAGGAGAACAACTTTCCAGCCAGTAACCAATGGAAGTGAGCCAATTTTGTTGTTATTTGGGCATCCAGTAGCACTGAGGCATGTAAGGAATCCAAAATTGCAGAACAATCTGAGGGCAGAGGCCCGAGAATGATTCATATTAAGGATGAGGGAAAGTTCTTCAAAGCACTTCCAGCTTCCTACCAGCATTGCTTTAGCCTTGCCTGGGGTCAGGCTAGTCAATTGCGAGGCTGATTTGGGGTAGGCACTGAAAAAGTGGGGAGATGGTGTTGCTTACATTTAGATGAAAGAGACTTGCCTGACTACTGCTGGCACTTCAGCTGCTGAAGTCTTACTGGTTGCCCTGAAGGCATCATGCTGAATAATAAGGGGAAGAGAATAGGACTTAGGAGACTACGGGAACTGTGGTCCATATCAACCATCCACTTTCAACCTGAGATGAGGGACCAGAGCCATTTTTTCAGTGTGTTTCTGTTCAGCACTCCAGCCTTGTGGAGACATGATCAATGTTATCGAATGCTGCAGAAGGGTCCAGCGGGAAGACTATAGACATACTTCCTTTATCTGCTGAATAAGAATAGGTCAGCCACCAGAACACAAAGTGCTGTCTCTGTATCCTGCCTGACATTGACAGAGAGGGATCCAGAACACTAATGGTTGACAGGTGGCGTTGGAGACCTTTTATGCTAGCTTCTTGATTAGCTTGTTTAGTAATAGAATATACACCTGGAGGTATTTTGTGAGGTCTCTAGCATCGAGCCATCATTTCGTAGTATTGATCCAGACTATAGCATATTTTAGGATAGGTAGCAGATTCAGCTTGTTAAAGGAAGTGTTGACAATCTCTTTTATTGGGATCCCCAAAGCCTCTCTTACCATCTACAAAGGGCAGAGTACATTCATTCATGGTGATCTTGACTGTTTCACTGACTACTGTGTGTGTGACTGGGCTAAGTTCTTTGAAGCAGAGAAGTGTGTTTCTTGTTCCGAGCTTGGCTCGTGGCTCTTGGTTGGTGCTCTTTTGAGGCTGCTCTTGATGTGGGTCATATGCTGTGTAAAATAAGATAATTTCTTGCACTGAGAGTCACTGCTTCTGGTGTTGACTGGATATAGGCTTAGTTTATGAAGAAATGTACAGTCTGGTAAAGCTCTGTGTAGCAGAGAAGTAGGATCTCTTGGCATCCTTCAATGTGGTGGCATAGGTTTCAAGGCATTCTTGTGTCTGACTGGATCAGATTACACTCTCCATCAATACCATTTACATTTTCTTCTTTCTCCCTTTTTTTGGTCACAGGTCCGTTGAAAACCATAGATAGAGGTCTGTGTGAGCAGGAGGGGGTATGTTGGTTCTAGGGTGGCTATAGCAGTAATGAGAGAGCAGATGTAATATCTCACTTATTTCTCTACTCCTTAGCCTGTCGGTTGGGAATAATTTTCTATAACTAAGATAGGAATCTTGCAGGGCTAAGGGTTATCTGAGGCAGATAATGGTGGTGGTTTCCTTTTGTTATGCAACACAGAAAGTGCTTCTTTCTGTCAGGAAGAAGAAGTTGTCTGATCAGGGCAGGGGTCAGTCCCTGTGTTTCTTATTTCCACATCCACATCTTTTAAAAGGAACCAACTTGAAAAATTATTTGGAAGGAAAATGATCACTAAAAATACTGAACATTAAATTTCTTGTCTTTCGTGAAACAAATCAACCAAGCTCTGAAACAGTGTTTGGCAATCCTGCTGAGCATTTCTGCATGCAGAATGAAGATGGAAGAGAAAAGGATGCAAAAGACTGGCTTTTACTGACAGGTCAGCTAAGGTGACTGAACTAACAGGTTAGCTATAGCTCCAGTATATACAATGTAATGAAAATTTCCCCTTTCCTTTTAGTTTAGCTTTGAACTGACAAGTTTTGCAATACTGTAATTTACTGTCTGCCAACAATACGAACAGTGGTAAGCTTTTATAACAAGCAAGCAAATCTCAGAGCTGAATGGTTTTAATTCATTGATCAATAGAGAGCGGTTGGAAATTACAAAATGGTATGGAAAAAATGATAACTCTTACATTGTGAAAACTGTGTTATGCTAAAGAGATTCTATTCATGCTTAAAAATTGGACTCTTGCAGAATTCTGCAAGCATTACATCACAGAATGATTGAGTTTTATGATAAGTGGATTTGTATCTGCTTTGGGTAATTCTTAAAACTTGCATTGGAAATACTTTTGGAATAAAATGAGGTGAATGTCAAATCTCCTACCTCTATGGAAGAGTTAGAGCTTTTAAAGATGGGATGAAATTGGCCAAGAACTCCTTTCTCGAGTCAATATTATGAATACAGACCCACAAGCATTCTTCCATTTATGCTAAAATGACATGTAATCACTATAGGGTAAATTTTTAATTTACCATATGAGTAAATTATTAATATTACAAGGAGTCATACAGTTAATCATTGTAGACTGCAGTGGAAATGTACCTTTTGTTTTACCACATTATGCTAGTTTATATTTGAAGAAAAGTTAGGGAAATTACAATTAATTAAAAAAATGATGCTGAAAATAATGTCTATATTGGGACGCACTTGACCCTGGAAGGAGAAAGGAAATCAATGCGGAGGCTGAGAGAGGTAATCATATAATCACATCTGTAACAGTTAGCATAATCAAATTCTGTAGGTAACTCTACTAGTAAATTTGCATGTCATATTAATTTAATCATTAATAATTACTGAGAAACAAAAGGAAATAATGGTGAGGTAAGAATCAGAACAGAAAATGCATTAAGAACATATACCCACTGATAATAAAAGATTTAAGATGGTGGTTGCTTTCCCATCATTTTAATACCGATTTACTAGAACATAACATAATAACTATCATCTATGCTTCAGTCATCTTCGATCAATATGATGATGAAATAAAATAATCAATATTTTTATTTAACCTATTTTAAGGCAATATTAATAGAATAATGCCCCTGCTCTGGTCATCTGTGGGGGCTGAGCCTGTGATCTCTGGATTTAAAATCATGAGCTGCCACTGCATGAACAAAAGTCTGTCGGCTGGGAGACAGTTGCCCACTTATAAACCACTTATCTTGTACTGCGACTAGAGGGGAACAAAGATGCACTGGCTTGTACATTAAGTGTAACTGGATTCCTGTTAATGCTTTCCTTAAAGGACAGTGGTGCAATGCAAAGTTGTATGCCAGACTATTTAACGTGGATCCTGATAATAAAAGAACAAAAGCCTGCAGCACAATCAAAATGGCAGTTGAAATTCCACCCGCAATTAACGATGTTTCATTTTGTCATGGGTGAGCAAATTACAGGACAAAATGGGCAAATCCAACCCGACAATACCAGGATCTTATACTGAATTTTAATAAAGGGCCAAATATTGTTCCCTTTATTTATGTAAAACTCCCCATGGCCTATAATGCTTTAAAGTTAAAATACAGTATTAGAGGAACTAAAAGGTCATATTTAGATTTGATACCATAGTGGAGGGTGACTCTCTTAGGATAACACAGAAATGATGCGCTTTCAAAGGGGATATTTTAATATGAGGAGAATGGTTAAACACAGGCTAAAGAGCAAAGTAACAAAATAATTGAAAAATCCCCCACTGAATCAGCCTGCAGGATTTTTAAGAACACAATATTAGACATGTTCCTGGTTTCTTTATCTCTGAGCAGAAGGAGAAAAAGTAATAAGAGAGAAGGGTAAAAATCATCATGGTTAAGCAGCAAAGTTAACCAGAAGAAAGAAAAGCATCCTAAGATTGGCACCTGTGTCAGATAATGTGCAAAGCTGGAAATAAAAAAAAAGTGGAAAATAAGATATGAAGAAAAAATTGTCAAGGAAGTTATGGTGTAGGCTGAAATGCTCAAGTGCTGTAATTAACCAAGTCTTGGGTCTCCACACCTCCATGTCATGGAGCCCACTGGAACTACATGACATTCTTAAGGGAGAATCTACATCAGTGGTAGGAACATGATGCTAGCCAATCCTGTGCTTACATCCAGGAGTAGAATTCATGGGGCTGATTCTTCACTGTTACTCTGATTGCAGATCAGTGCAACTGCATTGGCCGCAACAGAGTGACAAAAGTGTAAAACCCATGTAATGGACTGGAGAATCAGGCCCAATGTCTCCATCTCATCTGGGTGCTGAAAGATGACATCTGGCCCCTCAAAGCCATGAAAAAAAGAGCTGAAGATTTGGTGTCAATAGAGGAAGATCATGAACTGTGATGCAAATGAAACACTTTTCCTGTAAGCACTCTTTAAAAGCACCAGAAATAAAGGAGAAGAGCAGAAAGTAAGCAAAGCAAATCAGCACACTTTTTTCATGCATTTATATCAAGTAACCTTTCCCTGGCTTACAAGCCTTCCATAGAATACTAAAAAAAAAAAAAAGCGCAACACTTAAAAGCAGGTTTGCTTAGTATTCCAATCTCACAGTCCTTTTACATGCAAAGCTCCCATTAACTTCTGTGTGTGAAATAATGACAAGACCCTTCATGAATCTGGCTCGGTCTTATAAATGCACTTTCACCCACAGTTATGAAAAGAATCATCTTGTGCTAATGTGCACTATACACTTCAGATCTAGGGGGGACACAGAATCATGGTCTCAACTCTCTTTCAAAGACAACATTTGTCATTTCCAATGCCCTCACTTATTTTAAAATTTATTTTAGGCTGCTAAATGTTGGGAAATGCAACCTGTTTGTCTCTAATGAAGGAGAGGCTCCTTTCCAAAGCTGGGCTTCTGATAATCACAGACTGTGGAGGCTGTGAAAGAGCTGTCATTACCAACAGATTTATGTTCTCTAGTATCTTGGCAGCAGATACTGCTACTGCTGACAGGATCTACAGCACCAGGGATGGATGAGAATGCCTTTCTGTTTTGGCACTAGAGAGGTTTGTCAATCCTTCAAAAGCATCTGGAGGAAGCTCCACGACAGAAATCTGCTTTTTGGATGGTGACAGAATCACTACATGGAGAGACAGTAAGAAACAAGTGATGGACAGGCACGTGGAGGATAAGGAAATCAGAAACAGCGGGAAAAGAGGTGGAAATGGAAGATACCAAGAAATATACATGTTCACTGGTGTGAAGAACTGTAGCATTTCAAAGAATTCTACCAGTTGTTATGAAAGCTGGGATGGAAATTTGTAAGGGATCTCAGCCCTTACTTTTCAGGACATAAGCCAGTCACTACATGCTTGAGGTTAGCCAGAAACTTCCCCAATGGGCATGTTATTGCTAAATTATAGGGGTTTTGCACCTCTCTCTAAGGCATCTGGTTCTGGCTCCTCTCTGAGGCAGGATGCTGGACTAGATGGATCATTGGTCTGATCTGTTATGACAATTCCTGTGTTTTCTACATATTTCTAGGCTTAATTCAGGTTTCATTTTGGCTTCCTGATTCACCTTACAAAAGGATGAATGTTACATGCATAAATAAGGAAAAAGCGGAGGGTATGTACCTGTCCAAACTATTATTCAGCTCATTCAGTTTTACACACAGCATCACTGCCTCATTCAGACATAAAAATATCTTTAGAAATGAGTTTAAGCAGAATCCCAGTACAGCTACACTAAACAGTAGCTTGCATCAAAGTGGGATGAAATAAATATTCCTTACATATCCATCTTACCGGATACACAAGATTAATTATTTGGATCCCCTTTTAGAAGCTACATTAGAGCTAGCCAGAAAATGGAATGCCCCTCCTGCAGGAAATTCTGACATTTTGAAATGTGTGTTGGTTCTGAATCAGAACAAAATTTCAAATTTTCCCCCCAAAACAGAAATTCCAATAAAATAATATATTATAGTTGAGACAAAATCAGAAGGTCAAAGCAAAACACTTTATTTTGATCTGAATCATTTTTAATTTTCTCCATCGAAAACTTTATCAAAATCGACATGTTCCTTTGAAATATTTTGATTTTGACGAAAGAGCATTTTTCGACAGAAAATTGTTTGGTCAACAAATTATCAACCAGCTGTAGTTACAATAGTGGACTGTGGTAACAAGGTATAAGGTTAATCTTGATTTCAACTATTCATAAAAACAAAGAAAGAAAAGGTATGCGTTTAAAAATAAAAATGTAGGTAAGCCTTGTAAAAAAAACAACAACAACCCTGGATGAATATTAAATCAGCTAGATTGACAGTGTCAAAAGAGTTCCTTTCAAGAACAATGAACATCTCTCTCTCGGGTTTAAACCTGAAAAGGGGACTGAATTATTTCAGAAAACCTGAAAACTCTTGATTTAAATCCATGTAAAGCAAAGTCAAGTTGAAGCTGTCGTTATAAGGGAAGTTTTGTTTGAAATTCCTCAAAGCTTGTAACATTCTGATTTTAAAGGTTAAACCAGTGAAGAAACCCACGTTTGTTATACCCTGTTCTTCCATAAAAAGAAGCCAATCAGATTTGAGGCCAAACTTAATATGGAGAGTGATATTTACTAGGAACCCCTGGGATATTAAAAACCTCTAACTCTGCCCACTTCTGAAATGATTTCTTACTAGAATTTGGCTCAGCTTGCATTTCCCATCACTGGACACCTGTGCAGAAGACTACTGATAATTCTTTAGCATATGAGAATACAGAAGGGTATTTCTCTTTCCCCTTTGCTGCCTGCATTTTGCAGAAGAACAGGGAACTCTCATGCCAAACTGATTAATTTCTTCTACTTTATTTTAGCTCTAAAGATTATAGCACTCTGGACAACAGAATTTCTAATGTAATATTGAAAATTGTGGGCTAGGTTTGCCCACAGAACCAAGGAGCTTTATTTCTGCTTCTTTCAGGAAGAGGGAGGGATTATGCTAATTAGCCAAATGTCTATTTTAAATAGACAAGCACATTTTCAGCATTGAAGTGCGCATTACAACACCGCAGACTCTCCTCTTTTT
Source organism: Chelydra serpentina (assembly GCA_037349315.1). Classification (NCBI taxonomy): domain Eukaryota; kingdom Metazoa; phylum Chordata; order Testudines; family Chelydridae; genus Chelydra; species Chelydra serpentina. The sequence continues at coordinate 41,772,102 of JBAIAC010000029.1, read as the reverse complement.
TTAATAAGTAACAAATAAAATTCCTGTCTCACCTCTTGTTTACAGGTGGACGTGTACATAGTGGTTAAAACGCATTGCTGTACAGAGGGCGATGTGATACACAGGAACGTAGTTCTGTATCTACAATGTCTAAATAACTACTGCCACCAACAAAACAAAAAAATCACCCTTAAACTATAATCACACAGCTCCAGTAAGAAGGTGTAAAATAAAGCAGAGGGCTGTGGCCCCAATCCAGCTAAACATTTAGCATAAGTAGTCTTGTTGACTTCAGTGGAACTACACACATGCCTAAAGTTAAGCATGTGCTTATGTGTTTTTCTGGATCAGGAGCTGAGGGATGTGAACTGCTTTCTCTTATGCTCTCTTGTCAGTTACTTTCCCTCCTATCCCCTCACCCTAACGTGAGATTCTACATAAGAATATATCACTGTTCTTGTGAAGTCAGAATGACATTGGTTGACTACACCCAGATAAATTACAAATGTTAAAAGAAGAGTATCAAAAGAAACCCACCATAAGTAAAGCATTGCAAATAGTCTAGATATGTTTGAGATAACAAAATGATATACTCACTGACTGATATGTAACTTGCATCATTGGTGACTCTATCAGATGAAGCTAGGTGGCTGGGTGGTAAAATCCAGGATGTTTGATTGCTTCATGTCTATCGTTCATTTAATTAGCCTTCCTCTTTTGCAGAGATACAAGAACAGGGACCACACAAATTCAATGACTTTCCACCAACACGCAGGATGGAAGAAGGCTTTTCACAGAGAGTTCATGTTCAACACAGTATTGATCCAGGGATGACATGTTTAGGAGCTGGCAGATTTCCAGTGCAAGGTGATTCATCATTTTGCAATCAATTGAGATAAATGAACTTGCTCATCTGAAATTATTTCTTCAAGTCCCTCTATGATGAAAACATCAGAAACCATGACCCGCACTGCATAAATACTATTTCAGTGACCCGTGCAGTACACACCCAGATCTGAGCAGGACCAACACATATGCAAGAAGGTCCCTTTTGAGAGCAGTATCTGGCACTATATGAGTAACTATTGGGATTGAGTGTGGCCAATTTCTTCAGGAAAAGTGGATATTTTTCAGTATCAATTGTGATTTCTGCACATTATTTGGGTTTTAAAAGATGCCTATCTAAAGCTCCAGGCATCCTCGACATAAATGGCAAAAATAGAATAAATAACCAGCAGCAATTCCCACAACAGCCAACACAGTATGGGCTAAATTCTGCAAGGTCAAGTACAATCTGGTCCCAATCCAGCAAAACACTTAAACAAGTGCGTCACTTTAAGCACATGAACAGTACCATTAAAGTCAGAAGATCAAGCCCTACATGATCAAACATTTGATATCTGCAAGAATGGCTCCCACCACTCCACCTCCAAGTTGTCTGACTACATAGTTAAAATCTGTGCAGCTTTGTATAGTGACCATAAAATAAATATTGTATATATGAAAATCTGAGTACTCCATCGTTGTCACAAACAACTAGCCAGATCCAGTTGGCAAAGAGCACTCTTAGCCACCAGCATTACCTGGGATTCCAGGAACTAACCAAGAATTTCCAAATTCTCAGTCTTTTGGATAAGATCCCAAGGTCTAGAGCCACCTCTGTTTCCCCAAAAGTCTGCTTGTGAGACTTGTCAGATCCTGCTGCTGACGTTGATGGGGAGCATCTATGCATTTCCCTGCAAGTGCTGGAGGCTTGCGGGTAATGTCTATATATTGCCATGGGGTCCCAGGGCAGCCATTATGGTGGAAAAGGCATTGGTGGTGGCATCCACGGGTGTCCATACCACCCTTGAGTATCAGGTCTGCAACGATGTCTTGGTTGTGCTTGTAATTCTGCCCTAATACTTCCTTGTATGGGTGATGAGTGTTGGGACGAAAAGCTTCCCCTTCTTCATTGCCTTCCGCCTCGCTGGATAAGGGAGGAGCAGATCTGGTTGGTGTTGTGTGAGGAGGTAGTGAGTGCACTGATGCCGTATTGCTGCCAAGGAGGAGCGGCAGCCATTCTCAAGTCCTTATGCACAAGGAACTGTTGTGGTCCCGGTACCAAGGGTGGTACCTGTATTTGTTGTGGTACTGGGAATTGTTGTGGTGCAGGGAGGTGTTGTGGCGCTGGGAGAATCGGTGCCGATGTTGTCTGCATCGAGTGAGGTATAGTAGGCTTTAGGGCTGCTGTCTCTGTGCTATGCACCAGAGAGCCAGAAGATGGCGCCATGACCTGAGAAGCTGCAGAGGTACTCGGGACTGAGTGTTTCACAGCTGCAGTCAGCACCAGTGTGGAAGGGGCAGTCTTTTCTCTGCCTTCCTTTAGAGAGAGCCTGCCCGCATAGAGTCTTTGGCTTGAGTGGTAGCGGAAGTTCCTGCCGACGCACAGGTACTTACTTAGCTGGGTCACGGTTGGTACCGCTGATGTGGAGCGCGTTGGGGAACACTTCTTTTTTGATGAAGTCTTTGTAAGAGACATGTTAGCTCTCCTCTGTGCCTGCCTTTTAGGAGACATGTCCCTCCCATGTGGCGTCGACGAGGGAGGTCTGTCAGAAGTCAAGTTAGGCGATCGGTGGCCAGGAGAAGTTTGTGGTCCCGGGTCTGAGACTCGGTGTAGAGATTTTTCCATAAGTATGAGTTTCAGCTTAAGTACCCTGGCTTTTCTGGTGTGGGCCTTAAGATTGTGGCAGTGTGTGCACTTTTGGGGTACCTGTTGTGACGCTACGGCCCATATTCTTTATAGAAATATGCTTATGATATGAATACGGAATAACTAAGATATGTTTTATGCAAGATGGGTCATATGCAGTATCATTGGCAAGATTATGATTTACTGAATTCAATTATAAAATGTGTATGCCTGTATTATTTTTGTATCTGAAGTTATGAATATTGACTATTTAACAATTACAACTGTGTGTATACTTGGGGAACGTCCACCAGACAGTACACAATCAGCCTGGATGGGCCATTAGGAAAGACATCGGGTCTTTGAAGATGCTGATCTCTCATCTTCCTGGAGTTCCTTCCTGTGGACATTACATATAAAGCTTGTCTCATGGTTGCTTTAACACTGCAGGGTCATGTGATAATGTCACCTGGTACAGAGTACCACCTTGGACACCGCTGGTATTTTTCCACTGGAAACAAAGGATTCCCGTCTTATGTAAATCCTGTTTAAGGCTGGGAAGGGAGTTAATGAAGGCTCTTCTCCACTACCTCCCCGCTCAAGAAGAAAGACTGCTGAAAATACCTGAAGAAACAAAGGAACTAAGCTAGGAAAAGCCAAGGACTGAGTCCATGCTGAGACAGGGGTCAAGCCTGTGAAGAGAAATAACTGGAACTCTGAGCTGCAGAAACTCTGCAGCCTGCCTAAAACAACATTTAGGGTGAGAAATTACTATAATTACTATTTGTAACCTGTTTCTTTAGTGTACATAGGCGCCGACTTCGTGGGTGCTCCGGGGCTGGAGCATCCACGGGGAAAAATTGGTGGGTGCTCTGCACCCACCGGCAGCTCCCCACCATCCCCGGGACCCGCGGCCAGCTCCCCGCCAACCCCGGGGCCCGCCGCCATCTTACCTTAGCACCGGGAGACGTTGCGGGTCCCCGCCCCCGACGCTGGGCGACATTGCGTCGGCGTCGGGGGCGGGGCCCCGCAACGTCACCCGGCGTCGGGGGCGGGGCCCCGCCCCCGACGCTGGGCGTGAGCTCCCACCGGCGCCAGAGAAAGTTGGCGCCCGTGTTAGTGTATTAAGCTTAGTTTGCATGTTTTGTTTTATTTGCTCCGTAATCTGCTTTGCTCTATTTGCTATCCCTTATAATCACTTAACATTTACCATTTGTAGTTAATAAACTTATTTTTTGTTTATTCCAAAACCCAGTTTGTGCAATTCATAACTCGGGGGGGGACCTGTGAATATCTTTCTCCAAATTGAAGGAGGGGGAAAATTTTATGAGCTTACACTATGTAGATCTCTATACAGCACAAGACAATATAATTTGGGGTTTACTCTCCAGAGGGCGTGTACATGGGAGTACTGGCCATTCCCCTAGCTGAGTCCTCCCCTAGCTGATCGCACACTCTGTGTGATTCTACAGTTGGGTGTGTCCCTACTTGTGTGTGTGCTGGAAAGGGGCTTGAGAGCCTGTCACAGCAGCACAGAGTAAGGAAAACCCAGGCTGGTGGGACAGGTGGGCTCAGTGGGACCCCAGCACACCTGGTGGCACCCTGAAAGGGGGGTCCAACCCATCACACCTGTGTTTCCCCAAAGCAACAGACACACAGGGAGTGTCCACCCGAAATTGGAATTTCCTCTTGGCAGGAAAGGCAACGTTTAAAGCCTGGAGATCCAGGCATTCTTGAGCAGAATTATCCCCGAGAGGGATAAAATAATATAAAATAATTTGTTTTGAAACGGAGAAAGAAACAGGGGTAGAAAGAAAGGAAACATGTCTTAACTAACAATTCTAACTACTACTCTACAGCTAATCCTAACTCTATTTCTGAGGTAAGTCATGTAGAGGCACTGCTGGAGCTCCAACTCGGACCAAGAGTGGTTGAGAAGGAACTGGAGGGGTGGCCGCACAACACTTGTTAACCGCCTCTATAAGAGCAAGATGGGGAGAGCGCATGTGCGGCCCACTGGGTACTGCTGTCGAAATTCTGCAACTAGAGGCATGGGGAAAGGGGAGAACCCCAGGTGGAGCACCCACAGGGACATCACTCAAAGAAGATAGTACAGATACAGCATGAAAAATTGAACAGGCATACTTCATATAAAAGCTCAAAAGGAGGTTCACAGAAAGCTGAGGCCCAAGCTTTATCCTTCAGGGCAAAGCAACAGAATGGGTAATTTGGTTAACTGCACATTCTTCAGAAAGCAGAAAATATTAGTTTGGAACCCTAACAAGACTCTCTTAATTACTTCTGCTAATAGCCCTTATGGAAACATGAATGCTTCAAGAGCCAAGTCCAAGAGCCTAAATAGTGTATATTGTAAGAATGCTAGTATTTTAGATGTTTAAATATGCCTTAAACTGCCATTCCAAAAAGAACAAAACAAGAAGGTTCCCACGGTCTGAAAGATACACATTAACAGAGCTCCAGTTCCAACTTCTCTTTTCTACTCAAATCTTACAAAGCAACCAGGACCGTTACTTCAGATAACTCACCAATGGGAAGGACTGCTGCAGGTCTGAGGACAACAGAGAACTTGCCAGGAACTGAGCTGCTGCTTGTAGGAATCCATGCTGGAAATCTGCTGTCCAGGCCAGATGTCTTTAGACTTGAAATTAGAAAAATTACTCTGATTGGTGCAGAGACTGAGCGGAGAATCTCCATTGCAGAGGAGTGTAAGAGTTATTTAGAAAGGACTATGTGTTTTGATAATAAAACTAAAGACTTGGAAAGCAAGTTATGATGCTCAAACCTAAGAATACTAGGTATTGCGGAAGAAGCTGAAGGCAAACAGTTGATTGATTTTATAACCAATCTGATAATAGTTATGGGGGAGGAGGCGGGGAAATGAATTCACTCTCAAAACAGAAGTGAAGAGAGAACAAAGGCCTCTCCAGCCATTACCCAAACAAGAGGACAACCACGTGGCCATCACAAAGCCAAATAAGAAGTTTTAGCTCATGGTAGGAAGCATAGAAAATTTCTACATCTGTTCAGATATGGAGAGCAGTGAACCTTGTTGACAGGTCCAAGCACATGGTTGTGCCAGAACCCCCTTATCATCCACATTTAAACCTCAGAAACAGGACTTTCAAGGCACGCATGGGGCAAGAATGCTAGCACAGCTGAGATTTGTTGGTATGAACACACCTTGGGCTGTAGCATGGTCACTAGTCTATGCCAGTTTGTAGTGTGGATGGGGGTAAGGGGCATGTTCCATGTCTAATAGTCTCTGAGCCCTATTCCCACAATGCTCTGACCATTGCCCAATTCGATAAAGGTCCCTGATCCCCCATTTTCACTCAAGCTGTGCTGACCACTTCACAGCAGTTTTCCACTGCACTCATTTCACCAGTACACACGAACATGAAACATGCTCAGAGAACATCCACCTGGTCAGCTGAGCACAGCAAGATCCTAATAAATGTGTGATCGGAGTTCACCATCCTCCATGACTTCTCCTGCAGCACAAGAAACGTACACCTGTACCAGGAAGTTTCAGAGAGGCTGGCACAGGCGATGATTCACAATATTCCAGCCAGTGCTGAAAACAGATAAAGCATCTGAGGTTCCGGTACTGGAGGACAGAAGACAATGGCAAACCTAGGTATTTGTGAAGACATTTTGCTTATGTAGAGCCATTGTAATTCTTTTACAGGCATAAGAGTTTTAACTGTGACATGCTTTTTGGCTATAATGACTATAATATTTCAGAGCTCGATCTCGCATTTCCAAAAAACAAACTTGCCTCCTTTATAAACAGGCTTTTAGAACAGTATACTTTGCAGAGTGCAGGTATGTGCTTTTCTGAGATCACCATACATTGGCATTATCGAGGCTTAAGGAATACAAAATTGAAGAAGAACCAGGTGGGGGTGGGGATGGGGGGAGGAGGCGCAGAAGAGAATCCTAAGCTGTTCTGTCCCAGCAGCTATTGGGCATAGAGAGAAAACCAATACAGATGAGGATGGTACAGACAGGTCAATGTGAAAAAATAAAAAAGAAAGTTCCACCTTGGCATGGAGAGTCACAGAAACATTCATACACTAGATTACAAATCAGAAGTGTTAGGTAATAGCTTTCCTGCCAATCTCCATTTCACATGTTGCACCAAAAATAATGATCATATTAGCTGAAGATGGCAAAGCATGCGTTTCCCATAAGTGACTCTCAGCCTTGTATGGAACAATAATAAATCAGACTCCTTGTCATGTACTTCCATCTCCTTTTAATGTCAGACATTCTTTCCTTTTCTTTAGTAATGCAAGTACATAGCCAGAATAAGACACAATCCTGGACTAATGAATAAAAAAATGTCTTTCGCTTTGCTGATGGCCTTAAGAATTCCATTGTGTGTACCAGGATATGAGCGAGTAATCAGGAGTAATATCCTTTTTTTATGACCTCCAGTTTTCTTGACAGAGAAACACATAACAGAGTTATAAGATAAAGGTTCAGAATTATTTTTGAGGCCATAAGGCTTTTGAAAGTCACTTTTATTTAGTTTTTTTAATGGCACAAGAAAGGAACAGGAGCAACACAGGTGAAATAAATGACTTTGTTAACAATCTTTCCTGATCTTCTCATCCTAGACTCTCTGTCAAAACCACAATTCTAATATTTTTATTCCTTGTTTTAGCTTTGCTAAAACTGATTCTGTTTTGGGGAGGAAGGTGTTATTGTCTTTGGATTATTTCTTCTAAATTCATACATTTATCTGTTCAAGGAGGTTCCTGACTTAGTTATGACTTTCTTGTCAGTATCATTATGTCTTGAACTAATTTTCTCAAATTTTGTATCAACCAAGGTAATTGCTTCCGGCATGAAATTCAATCTCCGCTTTACCACATTATTACCTGGTGATAGAAGTCTTCAAATTCTCTGTAAACTGGAATCACTCAAGTTCACCAAGAGAGGAGCTAGGATTAAATATCTGGATAAACCTCTAGATGGAGCAATTCTAATTTCAATATCCCACATTTTAATATAAACAGATAAACGAAAATCTTAGTTTAAATTATTATTATTACCAGTAAAAACATTTTTGTTGTGCCATAATTTTACATTAGGCTTTAGAATAATAGAAAACAACACACTCCTTGTCTGAAAACACACAAGACAAGCTAACCCTAGACAAGACTTCATTTCAGGGAGAGAGGGATGGAAGGAAGGAAAGATTCCTGGAAGAAATGCAGGGATCAGAAAGGGAGTTGGAGTTGGCAGATTCTCATAGACTTTAATGCCAGAAGGGACCATTGTGTCTGTGATACTGCACCCCATGTTCTTCATAGATATATTATTATGATATGATTATGGCATAACTAGGATGTGTTTTATGCAAGATAGGTCATGTGAGACCTCATTGAAAAGGTTATGATTTACTGAATATGATTATCCTATTTGTATGCATGTATAATTTTTGTATCTGAAGTTAGGAATATTGACTATGTATCTGTATTACAAAAGTGTTTACATCTGGGGAACGCCTACTAGACAAAAGACTCTCTGTCGAGATGGCTGTCTGGGAAGGGCCCATTCAGGATAATGAGCCATTAGGAGAAAACAATATGCCTTAGAAGAGGCTTACCTCCTGAGGATGCTACAGACAGCCTCCAAGTTATGGATGCTGTAACACTACAGGGACATGTGACCAAGTCGCTTGGTGCTGGTCTCCATCTTGGGATAGCAGTAATTTTCCACTGGCTGGCGTGGAAAACAAGCTTGGAGACAAAGGGTTCCCGCCATATGCAAAAGCTATATAAGGCAGGGAGTGACATCACTTTGGCTCTTCACTGATTCCCCACCCAAAGAGACTCCTGGAGCACCTGAAGAACAAAGACTGAAGTGGAGGAAGTGCTGGACCCAGGCTAAAGGGATTTTTAGCCTGTGAATGGAACACTTGGGGTTTCTAAGCTGTAAGCCAGTGCAGCTTGCCCCTTAAGAACCTGCAGCCTGCTTGCATCATCATTTAGGGTGAGGATCTGCTATTCATATCCAACTTCTTTAGTATATTAAGCTTAGATTGCATATTTGTTTATTTGCTAGATAATCTGCTTTGATCTGTTTGTTATCCCTTATAATCACTTAACATCTATGTTTTGTAGTTAATACACTTATTTTTGCTTTGTCTAAAACCAGTGTGTGGGAGGCATAACTCAGGGCAGAAAGCTGTTGTACATTTCCTCCCCACATTGAGGGAGGGGGCGAATTTCATGTGTATAATTTTGGGTTTACACTCCGGGGGGGAAGGGGTCCATGCCTGAGCAGCTGGGAAGTTCCTTAGCTGGAGCCTTCCCATGCAGAGCGGATTCATAGATTCATAGATTCTAGGGCAGGAAGGGACCTCGAGAGGTCATCGAGTCCAGCCCCCTGCCCTCATGGCAGGACCAAATACTGTCTAGACCATCCCTGATAGACATTTATCTAACCTACTCTTAAATATCTCCAGAGATGGAGATTCCACAACCTCCCTGGGCAGTTTATTCCAGTATTTAACCACCCTGACAGTTAGGAACTTTTTCCTAATGTCCAACCTAAACCTCCCTTGCTGCAGTTTAAGCCCATTGCTTCTTGTTCTATCCTTAGAGGCTAAGATGAACAAGTTTTCTCCCTCCTCCTTATGACACCCTTTTAGATACCTGAAGACCGCTATCATGTCCCTGCTCAGTCTTCTCTTTTCCAAACTAAACAAACCCAATTCCTTCAGCCTTCCTTCATAGGTCATGTTCTCTAGACCCTTAATCATTCTTGTTGCTCTTCTCTGGACCCTCTCCAATTTCTCCACATCTTTCTTGAAATGCGGTGCCCAGAACTGGACACAATACTCCAGTTGAGGCCTAACCAGAGCAGAGTAGAGCGGAAGAATGACTTCTCGTATCTTGCTCACAACACACCTGTTAATGCAGCCCAGAATCAAGTTTGCTTTTTTTGCAACAGCATCACACTGTTGACTCATATTTAGCTTGTGGTCCACTATAACCCCTAGATCCCTTTCTGCCATACTCCTTCCTAGACAGTCTCCTCCCATTCTGTATGTGTGAAACGGATTGTTCCTACCTAAGTGGAGCACTTTGCATTTGTCCTTATTAAACTTCATCCTGTTTACCTCTGACCATTTCTCCAATTTGTCCAGATCATTTTGAATTATGACCCTATCCTCCAAAGCAGTTGCAATCCCTCCCAGTTTGGTATCATCTGCAAACTTAATAAGCGTACTTTCTATGCCAATATCCAAGTCGTTGATGAAGATATTGAACAGAGCCGGTCCCAGAACAGACCCTTGCGGAACCCCACTCGTTATACCTTTCCAGCAGGATTGGGAACCATTAATAACTACTCTCTGAGTACGGTTATCCAGCCAGTTGTGCACCCACCTTATAGTAGCCCCATCTAAGTTGTATTTCCCTAGTTTATTGATAAGAATATCATGCGAGACCGTATCAAATGCCTTACTAAAGTCTAGGTATACCACATCCACCGCTTCTCCCTTATCCCCAAGACTCATTATCCTATCAAAGAAAGCTATCAGATTGGTTTGACATGATTTGTTCTTTACAAATCCATGCTGGTTATTCCCTATCACCTTACCACCTTCCAAGTGTTTGCAGATGATTTCCTTAATTACTTGCTCCATTATTTTCCCTGGCACAGAAGTTAAACTAACTGGTCTGTAGTTTCGTGGGTTGTTTTTAATTCCCTTTTTATAGATGGGCACTATATTTGCCCTTTTCCAGTCTTCTGGAATCTCTCCTGTCTCCCATGATTTACCAAAGATAATAGCTAGAGGCTCAGATACCTCCTCTATTAGCTCCTTGAGTATTCTAGGATGGATTTCACAGTGTCTGTATGTAACTGCAGCTGGGTGTGTCCCTATCTGTATGTGTGCTGGAGAGGTCTTGAGAGCTTGTCACAGCAGTACAGTGAAAAGGGAGCCCAGCCTGGTGGGACAGATGGGCTTTGTGGTACCCCAGTTCCAGGTGGCACCCCAAGGGGATCCCATCACAATGATCATCTAGTCTGACCTCCTGCACATTGCAGGCCATAGAACTTCACGAACCCCCTTCTGTAATAGACCCATTACCTCTGGCTGAGTGACTGAAGTCCTGAAATCATGATTTAAAGACAAAGTTATAGAGAATCCACCATTTACTCTAGTTTAAATCAGCAATTGATCCATGCCACAGGCTGAAGAGGAATTTGAACCCCACCCCCAGGGTCTCCGCCAATTTGACTTGGTGGAAAATTTCTCCCTGATCGCAAATATGGCGGTCAATTGGACCTTGGATCCACCAGTCAGACATCTGGGAAAGAATTCTCTGTAGTAACTCAGAGCCCTCCCATCTAGTGCCCAATCACCGGCCACTGGGGATTTTTGCTACAAGTAATCACAGATGGGCCACATGCCACTGTAGGCAGTCTCATCAAACCATCCCCTCCACAAACTTATCCAGCCTAGTCTTGAAACAAGTTAGGTTTTTTCCATCAACCGCTCCCCTTGGAAGGCAAATCGGAAGTTGGGGAATATTACTATTAGGGCAAGGCCCCTTCCCTTCCTCTTTCTCTCACTATTTTGGCCATCTGTAGATCAGCCAGTACTCTGATTTCTGGGCCCTGGGAGAATGTGCAAACATTAAGAAGGTGAGAATGTGATTAAGAATAGAGACCTGTAAGGCAAGAGGTTCAGGAGATCTAGGGAGTAAATGAGGGAAATTGCTGCTCCACAGATAAAGATCTTAATAAGACTCCTGGAAAATATGGTGCCACTCTCAGATAGATCCCATGCATCCCTTACCTACATATCTGCTGTCTATTTTAGTACAGTGACTGGTGTCTTATACGGAATTAATAATGCTGCACTTTAAGGCTCATGATAGTTACAAATAACAAATGTAACAAATACAAATAAAATAGCATTAATATCACTATCAATTAATAATCAACAATATTAGTAATATGCATTTGTGTTTTTTATTTTCAGCACTAAAAAAATCAGTTACTAAAAAAAATCAAATATAAAATGCTACAAAATCTTACTTGGGTGTGGGAAGAATTACTATATTAACATTGTTTTACAGCAATTTGGATATGCAGAAAAAAGGTAGCTGCTTTCCTAATATTTGGGGTGAAATCCTAGCCTTATTCAAATCCATGGGCATTTTAGTGAAATAAACATGTCATATTTCAATGGAGAAAGGATTTTATCTTTGGAGGTTGATCCAGTACAACTGATATCAAGGGGAGATTTATCAGCACTGGATCAGGCCTCTGATTTGCACAAGGAAACTCCTATTTACATGTGCAGTTGGGGTAATTATGACCACAAAGAAAATTTATATTGCGTACACACATGAAAAGTAACAGTCTGGCCCCACTCTCTGTGGGCCTACCGTCTCACTTTAATTAATAGAAGAATATAGAATCCAGTCAGTCACATGCAATATAAAAGCTCACTTGTGGTCACATAACTATGTTCCCTCAAACTCCCTCCTGTTTAAAATGAGATGTGCTCACCTCACAAAACCGGCACGCAATCTGGGGCAATTGGAGTTCTTCGCCCAGAACTGCGATATTGAGTGAATTTCAAGTCACCACTCAGCTGCGCTGAGAGGGCTGTATAGAAACATTTACTTCTCATGTCAATGCTGTGTCCTGTTCCAGACAGTCAAGCGAGGCCATCACTTCTGTGAACACTAAGTCAGACCATCACTTATTTTTTAAACCTGTTGGGTTTCAGTGTAATTATTTTCCCTTTAGAGATGATTTTGTCGCTTCAGCGATTTTCTTGCATTCTGTCTCTAAAATTTAAAAAGCTTTCAAACCTAAGGCATGAAAACAGGACATATTCAAGAAAGGATGGCCTAGTGATTAGGGTGCCAGCCCAGTCCCTGCTTCACTACAAGCTTCTTGTGTGACTTTGGGCAAGTCACTTAGCTTCTCTATGCTTCAGTTCGCCATCTTTAAAATGGGGATAACAACTATTTCTCTAACTCATAAGGGTGTTGTGAGCAGCAATACATTAAAGATTGTGAGACGCTCAGATACTGTGGTAATGGGAGCTATATAAGGACAACAAACTAAGAATAGTGTGGGAAGGTGACCTCAGTAGAAAGACATTGGAAGGAGCACAGAGCACTGTGAATGGTATTTATAGAAATGCTGTATGCACCAATGTAAGTTAATTCTTAAGATCTACAGGACTCCACCAAATTACATCACATGGCTGCTCCCCATATACATAGACTTCCAGCATACATATATGTGGAACACATTGCCACAAGAGATCACTGAAAGGATTGGGTGTTTACATAGATAACAAAAATATCCAGAGTTTAAAGATGAAAAACAATCAAGAGTTCTGGAAGGGATATACAGCCACCTAATTCAGGGCATAAGCCAACCTCTGACTAATGAAGAAGTTTTACTCTCGGCAAAGATTTTCTGGCGCTATCCTTTGAAACAACTGGTGCTGGCCACTCTGGGTACTGGACTAGATGGACCACAGGTCTGATCCTGTCTAGCACTTCCTATGGATGTCTGCAAATCCAATCCAGATTTAGTTATAATTTATATTCTTTTCCCCACTGTGTTAGACTGTGTCTACGCTAGCACTTGTCAGCAAAACTTTTGTCACTCGGGTATGAAAAAAACCACACTCCCGAGCGACGTATGTTTTGCTGGCATAAGCGCTCATGTGCATAGTGCTATGTCAGCGGGAGACACTCTCCCGCCGACAGAGCTACCGCTGCTCAGTGAGCTGGTTTTATTATGTTGATGGGAGATAGGGTGACCAGATAGCAAGTGTGAAAAATCGGGACAGGGGGTGGGGGGTAACAGGAGCCTATATAAGAAAAAGACCCAAAAATCGGGACTGTCCCTATAAAATCAGGACATCTGGTCACCCTAATGGGAGAGCTCTCTCCCGTCAGCATAACATGTCTTCACGAGCGCTCTTACTGCGGCACGGCTGAATCAGCACAGCTGTGCTGCTGTAAGCTTGTAAGTGTAGACATGGCCTTAGTCCTAATTCCATATTAGAGACAGACAATTAAGTTTCACAGTAACTTTCATACGAAGTTCACTGTGGGAAACTGAAAAACCTGCGATCACCAGAGAATGCAAGCTTTTTCTGCCAGTGGGCCAAAGAGCAAGGAAACGACTGATTGTATTTCACTGCATATTTTGGATCACCTTTTACAGAAACCCAGAGAACATAAGGATAAGAGCTGTACAGAAAAGACGCACGAGTTAAGCTGCACAAAGTCACCAATCACAAAGTCACCAGTCACTTCCAAAGTGATTCCAAAAGATGAGCTGAATATATATATTTATATATGAGCTGAATCTTTTCCCTGGGTGCTGAGATTTTAGATAGCCTAAAAGTTTGCAATGTCTGTATTTCAAGTCTGAAAAAGCTTTGTCTGATTAAAAAATTTCCAAGACATATTTTGGGTGAAAAATAAAATGACAACATCCACTAGAGATGGATCCCACAATGGGCTAGTGTATGTGACTGTTCTTTCGGAAACGTGTCTTTCAACTTGCTAACTTTTGGAACAGGTTTGGGGAAGCGTTTCAGTAGTTACAGTATTCATTTCAGTTCCTGCCTGACAGGAGCTTCAGTGCTAGCAATTAACTGATCCAGAGACACAGTTAGGTCCAGAGATACAGTTAGAGTTCAGAATAAAGTGAATAAATATATCAAAGCAGAATAAAACATCAGCCTATTTTTAAGTGTGTTCTTTCAACTCCTTACAGGAAAAATGCTGTGACAGAATGGTGATACATCAGTGCTAGGAGTCCATCAACTACAAAAATTCATGCATTTGGTAATAAGACCTTGATTCAGCAGGCCAGTCCTATTCAGCAAAATACTTAAGCATGGGCTTAAATGTTTTGTTGATTAGAGATGGACTAAACCACATGCTTAAATGCTTTGCTGAATTGGATCCTCAAAAAATAAAATAAAATAACATAAAAAGACTCTGAAAGAAACCTCCAAGAGATATGGTGGGAGTTGTATTATTACTATTATAATTTGTATAATGATTGCAGCTAGACATTCCAGTCAGGGATCAGGGCCCCGTTATGCCTACATCGTACACACAAATAATTATAATGGGATTCCAGCAAAATGCTGTGGTGCCATTACTGTACAACGATAGTTGTTTTTATGACTTTTAATAGTATAATCTGTATTGTGGTATCTCTTAGAGGCCCCAAATCAGTGATCAAGGCCCCATTCTACTGGGAAATGCACACATATATAATGATAGTGGGATCTCAATAAAAACACCTCACCATTACCACACAGTGAGACTATACTGGTGATATTTAAGATTGGTAAATTAACATAATTTTTCCAAAGTAACTACAGCAGTGTGTTTAAGGATGCAGAAATAAGTCTTCCCCACTATTAGCCATAAACACTGCAGCTAGTGATGCGAATGTGTCTTGTATACTAATGGAGTTTAAAGGTTACTGCACTTCTTTTCTTATCTCCTACAAACTGCACCTTTTAATCAGTAAGACAACTACTGCTGGATATTCTTTAACAATGTTTTCAAAAAGTTTATGGATCACAGGCAAAAGTTCAATATTAATAATGTTTACATAAAATACTTGTACTAATGCTTAATGTTCCCTACCTTTTCTATAAAATTAACTTCAAGGTAAAAAAATTAAAATAAAAATACTGGTAAATAAGTGATTGCTCCTTTGTTGCCCATGCATCATATAATTAATACCATGATGTGATCTAACATGTTAAGGAAATAATAATTTGCCATCAACAGGCTGAGAGAAATTTGTTTATTAGTTTACTGTGATTCAATTTATGAGAATGTGCTTCATTGATCTTTGCAAAAGAACTTTAATTGGAAATGAATATCGCAATCTATTTACCACACCACTAGACCTGAGCTGCTGCAGTTCATTAAATTCTACACCTGCTACCTAACTTTCCTATGGGAGAAAAAAATTCTTGATTTAACACAATAAGGAGCCATCCGCAAGTGGGTTCAAAAGACCACTGTTTTAATCAAGGAATTCCTTTGTTTTCTACACTATATCACAGCTTGTATTTAGATATTGCAGATTTTTTTGAGTGCTATCAGCGTGCCCAATCATTCTTCCATTGGCTGGCAAGATCTGAAATAAGGGAATCCATATCCAGCATTCAAGGTTCAGAAACGGTATTTGAACCCTTAGGGCCACCCTGCCCCGCCCTAGAGCAAGGCTATAGGAGGGTGCAAGGAGCCTTTCCCAACACCCCACACAGAGGCCAGAAACAATTGTAGGGCCCAAATCTGGAGGAATGTAGGCATTCTTCTCCTCAATGCATAGCTGGGGATGCAAATCAGGGAAGGAAGGGAGAGGGCAGGGCCATACCCCTCCTCCTCCTTGCCTTGGCCCATGGGACTAGCTGGGTGTGTTATAGGAGCAGACCACACCACCGGAAGGGATGGAGCAGCATGTGTACTCATTTTTCTCTGAGTGGGAGCTTTTGGAGTGGTCATGTCTCCTGATGAGCCATCTCTCCTGCTGGATCAATGAAGTTCTTCATGGGCCCCTACTCAGGGACTAAGTCGCAATCCAGCAGGCAAGCAAAGTCATGTTGGTGAGCAGATGGCATGCTTCCAAGTGCAACAGACTGGGCTGATATCTACTGTACCTGCTCTGATGAGGCACTAAGCGGAGGCATAATGGGGCATGAAGAGCTGGAAAGGAGAAATGGCTGACTCAAAATCCCACTGACACATAAACTGCCTCAGTAACAAGCACTCCCTATCAGCAGTTGATTAAGCACATGGCTTCCCTGTGAGAATTAGTAAGTGCCCCAAGCATGGTTTGCCAACTCAACATAAAACATCTTGCCAGGCAATAGCAGTCCACGGTGATACTAGATATGTAGCTGGCTATGTGTTGCTGCCCACACTGCACATACCTTTGGGTAGAGACGATTGAAAAATTCACTACAAATAAGAGGGCTGATTCAGATCTCTCTTTATGCCAGTTGTACATCATTACTTCAGTGGAGCTATTCCTGAACCTTAACACGTGTGTAAGTGAGATCATAAGGCCCCAACTTGAGTAAAACTTGGGGAATTTTCCATTGAATAATTATTCATGAATAACTTTTTTCCCCATTACTCAGCCATTTCTGCTTTTGGCTGTAAGGATAGGATTTAGTCTTTATTTACTATTGATCTTCATAGGTGAGTTTGCCACAAATTTATAGCTCTCCCTGATGCAATATGTTTATCCTGATTAAAAAATAAGACGACAGCAAAATACTGTACTCTTCTTTATAATGTTCTATGTCATTTTAACACTCTGTCCAATTAAAAGAATCCTATTAATGCATTTATCTGCTGCATAACAATTCAGAAGACAAATTAATTTTTCTATAGGTGACGGACAGAACATTATAATTTTCCATTAACCATCTTTTTTAGGGACAACTCTTACCCCATGCCTTTCAATTGACCCAAACCAGAACATTTTCAGTTTGTTGGTTCATGAAAATTGTCCAGATTTTGAACTTTTGTCCTGATTTTGGATAAGAACCATTTTCAGAATCGCAGACATTTTCACAGGATTGGAAAACTGCTTCCTACCCAGCCCATTCTGCACCCCCTGGGTACAGCAGAGCAGTGCTCCTTGGATACGTCCTAGACTGCAGTTGGGAAGGGAAGTTCCCAGCTCAGGCAGGGATACACACACTAGCTCTGCCCAAGGTAGCGTGCTAAAAAATAGCAGTGTGGCCATGGCCGCATGGGCAGCAGCTCAGGCTAGCCACCTAAGTTGTACCGAGGACCTCAGACAGACCCCTATCAGAGCTAGTGTGTGTATGTCTATCTGACCTGGAAATCACACCTCCCAGCTGCTGCTGTGCAGACATACCCATGGAGGAGGTTTGAGGGCAGGGCCAGAGGTTCCTCGACAACAAGATGCACTGAGTGTGGAGGGAGTTCAATGGCCTGTGCAATCGCTCATGGGTTGCACTAGGGCTCCACAGCATGAGAGAAAAGGATTCTGTTAAGAAAGGCCCTTTTCTTCAGCCTTTGTCCGTGGTCTAGGAATTGAACCTTCATATTCACTTTCCCACTCTTAAATTGTTCCCTTCTGGCTTGGGAAAGTATGATTAATATTCATCAGGAATCCCTTATTAATTCTTAATTATGGCGTAGTCTCATAAAAGGCAAGGGGAATATTATGTCTGGCTTGCTGCACCTCACCAACCATTTCAATAAATATCCTAAAAACAGAGAATGAAAACTACTGGGGACTGCTTGTGTAATTCCAAACACTGCTAGATACATCACCAAACTGTCTGCTTTAATATAGAACAATATAGCACACAACTAAATCCTGGAACTGGATGCTAAAAGATACAGTGTCAAGAATTTGCCTTAATATATATTCAGCATATACATGTATATCTATATTATGTTATTTATATTAGCTGTACAAAGGCCATAGGAGCCTTTAATATACTACATTGTTATATTAAATAATGTGGTCCCAAAATACAAGTATGTATGATATTAAAAAATAAAGTACACACAATACATGCAACCTGTAAATAAAGACTATCCTATAGAAATATATGAGAGCTAAAAGAATTTACCTGTGAATAAGACTATAACTTACTTGTAGTTATAGGGCTCTTGTGTTATTAACTCAAACATTTTATTCAAAAGTCTTCTAATATCTTCTGGGTACATACTGCATTTCCACTGTGCACTCACCTCATACAAGAACTGTAGTGCAATCTCTTTATCATGAAAGTTGAACTTACAAATATAGAATTATGCACAAAAAATAACTGCATTCAAAAATAAAACAATGTAAGACTTTACAGCCTACAAGCCCACTCAGTCCTATTTGTTGTTCAGCCAACTGCTAAGACAAACAAGTTTGTTTACATTTGCAGGAGATAATGCTGTCTACTTCTTGTTTACACCTGAACGTGAGAACAAGCGTTTGCATGGCACTGTTGTAGCCAGTGTCGCAAGATATTTACGTGCCAGATGTGCTAAAGATTCATATGTCTCTTTATGTTTCAACCACCATTCCAAAGGACATGCGTCCATGCTGATGACGGGCTCTGCTTGATAATGATTCAAAACAGTGTGGACCAATGCATATTCATTTTCATCATCTGAGTCAGATGCCACCAGCAGAAGATTGATTTTCTTTTTTGGTGGTTCGGGTTCTGCAGTTTCTGCACTGGAGTGTTGCTCTTTTAAGACTTCTGAAAGCATGCACCACATCTCGTCCCTCCCAGATTTTGGAAGACACTTCAGATTCTTAAACCTTGGGTCGGGTGCTGTATCTATCCTTAGAAATCTCACGGTACCTTCTTTGCGTTTTGTCAGATCTGCAGTGAAAATGTTCTTAAAATGAACAATATGTGTTGAGTCATCATCTGAGACTGCTATAACATGAAATAGATGGAAGAATGAGCGTCATCAGCATGGAAGTATGTCCTCTGGAATGGTGGCTGAAGCATGAAGGGACATACGAATATTTAGCATATCTGGCACGTAAATACCTTGCAATGCCGGTTACAAAAGTGCCATGCAAATGCCTGTTCTCACTTTCAGGAGCCATTGTAAATAAGAAGCGGGTAGCATTATCTCCTGTAAATGTAAATAAACTTGTTTGTCTTAGTGGTTGGCTGAACAAGAAGTAGGACTGAATGAACTTGTAGGTTCTAAAGTTTTACAGTTTTGTTTTTGAGTGCAGTTATGTAACAAAAAAAATTCTACATTTGTAAGTTGCACTTTCACGATAAAGAGATTATACTGCAGTACTTGTAAGAGGTGAATTGAAAAATACTATTTCTTTTGTTTTTTTACAGTGCAAATATTTGTAATAAAATAATAATATAACGTGAGCACTGTACACTTCGTATTCTGTGTTGCAACTGAAGTCAATATATTTGAAAATGTAGAAAAGCATCCAAAAATTTAATAAATTTCTATTGGGATTCTATTGTTTAACATTGTGATTAAAACTGTGATTATTTGTGATTAATTTTTTTGAGTTAATCACGTGAGTTAACTGCGATTAATCGACAGCCCTACTTTTAACACAGGAATCTACTGCCCTGCAGTGATGTTCTAGGTCGTGTGTTTTCACATGAGCTTTAAAGATACCTTTGCACTCCTCACTCCAATTGTGAGAAGTATTCCTCAGCCACAAAGAGAGACAGGGATATAAGGGCCAGATTCTGTAATGCCCTAGGAGCCTGGGCTTAACTTTAAAATAAGAAGAATTCTAAAGTAATGCAAGAGGATGTGTAAATGCAGCAGCACCATCACCTAAAGCTACCCTGTGCTTAGAGTTGCAGCCATTCTACCAATAAGCTATATTTCAGGGGTTCTCAAACTGGGGGTCAGGACCCCTGAGGGGGTCGTGAGGTTATTACATGGGGGGTCGCGAGCTGTCAGCCTCCACCCTAAACCCCGCTTTGCATCCAGCATGTATAATGGTGTAAAGTATATAAAAAAGTGTTTTTAATTTATAAGGGGGGTCGCACTCAGCGGCTTGCTATGTGAAAGGGGTCACCAGTACAAAAGTTTGAGAACTATTACTATATTTGATCTAAAATTATCATTTTGGGGGGAGGATGCAGCTGTTGAACAAATCAGATAACGATTTATTATACAGTACATACATTAACACACACCACATTGACTTTTGCTGTGTTCCGAGACCGTTAACATGAGGGGAAATGGTTAAAAAAAGAGGCAAATCCCCCCTTTAAAACGTAATTTGAAAATACAGCGTAATTCAAATTTAATAATCTTTATAGAGGCCATTCACCTAAAGTGATCAAATCATACTTCTCTAAAGCCATTTTTTATTGGGTCTGATATATTTGCCCCGCACCTACTAATATCAGCACGAATTTGGGCCCAGATCTTTGGCCAGACAAAGGACACAGACATTGATTTTAAGACTCAGTCTAGAACAGTTGCATTGATGTTTTTAAGTGAAGGAAAACATTTCATACCTTTCTGAATGCTGGCTGGATTCAGGAAAAGATTACTGCAGTTTGTGGGAGTGCAAATTAGAGACTGCTATAAAACCTGACTGACCTGCTAAAGCACTAAAGTGCCGGCAAAGCCTGCTTTGCCCAGAGATGGTGATGGTGGGAGTGGGTGTGTGTCTAATGTAGGAGGTTCACTGTTCAGGCATCTGGATAAAATGTTTGGGAGATGATGATCAAAACTAGGTTTACTCAAGTTAGCCCTAGTGACAGGATTCCACAGTAAGAAACAATGTAAAGCCGTTCTGGGGCGGGGTGGGGTCTAGAACTTAACTGCCTAGAGAAGTTGACTCAGCCCCATTTGAAGTCTTCATCTGCTAAAATCCTATTGGGATTGCTGTAGAGGAAGTTGCTACTTTCTGAATAGGATTGGACTGGATGACTCAAGAGGTCTTTTCCAATACTAACATGAGATTCTACATAAGAATATATCATTGTTCTTGTGCAGTCAGAATGACAATGGTTGACTACACCCAGATAAATTACAAATGTTAAAAGGAGAGTAACAAAAAAAATCCACCATAAGTAAAGCATTGCAAATAGTCTAGAGTGTGTTGTTTAATTCTCCCAACCCATATCCTCTCTTGCCTCCGTTCCTTTCACACTGGTCACTCACCTCTCCACTTGCTCTTGCCTGCCCTGCACAGCTCCCAACTGCTCCTTGTCCCCCGCATCCCATTTCTCTTCAACTAGTCTTTTATCTGCCTTATCCCCCCTTTGTAGCCCCAACTGGTCCACACTGCCACCCTTCACCTGATCTCATCCCCAAATGGTGTCACTTCTCTCCTAGTCACCATTTCTCTACATCCTCTCCACCACACCAGGTTAGTGGCTGTATAAGAGGAAGAAGAGGGAAGTCTGTGGAAACCTCCTACAGGGGAGAAGGAGGAAGTGTTGCATTCGTGCCTTCAATGATGCTGCAGGGTGTAGTGCCTTGGAAGGGATGGTAGCTTTCAAAGAACCCTGCACATGATGATAAGAAGGTGAGGGGATCACAGTTAAAGGTTGTGTGGGAAGTGGCCAGCTGTATCTCCTGATCCCTGCGATCTCTTCTCATTCTTCCACTGAGAGAATGATGGATACGAGGAGAAAAGTTCAGGACTCAGGCATACAATATGAGTGCCATGAAAGATCTTCATTTCTATCTTCCAAACACATAGGAGATAGAACAGGAAGAACACCAGGAGCCTGGAGTCCTTACCTTTGCCATACATTTCAAGTGATTCATTAAATCTTGTAAAGGTCTATGAAAATTGCTGCAATATTATGTACATTCAGTATCCAGGGCTTTATAGATAGTCCTGGTTGCACAAACTATGCTGATACCGTGGGATACATTGGTTGATATTCCAGCTGGACTGTAAGTAGCTGTTATGCACTAATTACTGAATTTTTAAAAAGAGTCTTTGAGAATAAAAATTATAGTCAGAGGGGAAACTTTTATTGTTACTTTGATTATAGCGGCATTAATCTTGTAATTTTTGAGGAAGCACTGTAGTTCAGAAGTTAAAAAATGCAGTCATAGATGTAAAATTGGAGTCGTCTCTAAACATGATGATACAGCTTCAGTACTGTCCTTTCTCTCTATACAGACTCACAGAAAAGACTTTATTTCAGAACCAGTAACAGACTCAGTTTTGAATGACTGATCTCAAACGACTGCATAAAATGGCCAGAATGAATGTAACAGCCAAATCTGGTATAGCACAATTTCATGGAAATAAATGTAAAGATGACATCCCAAGGATATATAATAAGAAGTGTAGCTTTAACAAAGAATCAGAACAACGTAATTCAGAAATATTCATTTATGGATAAAAGTAGGTAAGGGTCTAAGTCAACATTTTGAATCTGGATAAGTTGCACGGGTTTATCTATCTGATAACAGATAGATATCTGTTCCAAGTAATGGGAAGCTCTATCATTCCCAGTAGCGATGTTAGATAGTAACAGAAGACTTCCTATGTAATTCAAATCAGCATATAAATCAGAGGAAAATAAATTAATTTTGAGGGAAAATAAATTATGATTCCAAATCAAATCTGAATTAACTCAGAGAAAGCGAGACTGTTTAGCTCATCCTACATTTCTGATCAAGAGAATTGGAATTTCCATTTATAAAACATAATTCAAACTAAATGTACATTGGATTTAAATTTAAAACAATTCCAGTTAAAATTATCCAAAGCAGAAATATATTTAATATCAAAGGTTCAGGTTCCAATTACCTTACTCATGTTGAATAGTACTTTCCTCCACAAATAACCTTCCTGAAGTCAATGAGACTACTCATGGAATAAAGGTATCAGAATTTGGCTGAAAGTTACTTACAACATGATATGAACATATCACAACTGTTTCTCTGGTACAGATTTCTCCCTGGTACATGCAGCTCTGCAATAGTGAGTAGTGGCCATCCTATCTTTGAATACCATTCACAACAGAGGTTGGTGTCAAAAAGAGTTCCTTGTGCAGTTGCAAGGTGGAATATGGCTCTCATACTATCAGTAAAATAATTTAAAAAAATGAAAAGCTTATCTGCTCTGGATGTCAACATAAAGTCCCATCAGCGCTGTTTAATACCAAGACTTAATGCGGATTTATTTAAATTAAACTACTCACACAGAAATTGATGGGTTCTAAATTAGTTGCAACCTCTCAGGGAAAGATCTAGGAGTCATTGTAAACAACTCACTACATTTCTTGGTTCAACACACAGAAGTCAAAACTGCAAATCAGACAGGCTGCATGATATAGAGAAATACAAGTATCCCAGCAACGAACATATATGTGCATATCTTGAATGCTACATTCAGGTTTGGTCACTCACCTGGAAAAGATCACAGTGGAACACAAACACTCCAGAGAAGATCAATTAAAATGATTTTAGGCATGGGGTATGGGAACTCCTCCCCCCAAAGAGATTTAAAACGCCAGATGATTAACAATAATTTGGAATATGTGTATATGATGGAAGTATACAAAGTAATGAACGCAAGATTCACTTCTGGATAAGTGACTACCTTCTGTATTTGCAATCCTGCTTTGTTGACCATATATTCATCCCAGCAGATTTACTCGTGTGCTAGGCACTGGAGGAGAAATTTTCCAAGTGATTTGTGTTGGTGTAACTCTATTCTTATTAACATTAGTGGGAGCAGAGTTAGGCCAATGCTGAGTGCTTCTGAAAGCCCCACCCTAAAAACACTGCTATTCGAAGGTACAGAACACTGTGCTTTAAGACACCACGACAGGGAGAAAAATGAAGAGAGCTGCCTAGAAGAAGAGTGACAAGGGAAAGAAGGGGGGGGGGGGGAGGAGTTTGCCACAGATTTATAGCTTTCCCCGATTCAATATGTTTATCCTGATTAAAAAAGTAAGACTACAGCAAAATACTGTACCCTCCTTTATAATGTTCGATATCATTTTAACACTGTCTAATTAACTGAATCCTATTAACATATATATATATATATGCTGCATAATATTTCAGGAGACTCTGAACAATAACGTTTTTCTGTTGGTTATGCACAACCATTACAGTTCTCCAGAGAGGGAAAACAGAATGACAACAAAAACGATCCTCCCCCAGATTTTACCATAATATAGGAATGAGGGGACTCTTAATAAATTCAATACATTTAAAACACAGAGGACATACTTTTTCCACCCAACATATAAATTAAACTGTGATACTCACTAACACAGAGCATCATTGACACAAACAGCTTAGCGAGATTTATTTTTAAAAGGGTTAGACATAGATGTCAGAGGAAAATCATCTGCAATTGCATTATACTAGATAAAACACTACAAAAGTGATGAATCCCATTATTATGGAGCATAAACTGACCCTCAACTGGAGTCAGGAAGAAATCTCTCGTCTCCAGCTGCATTAAGGCAGTATAAGCATTTGGTATAGCTTATAGACCACCGGAGGACATAGAAGGTGGAATAGAAAGACTATTAGTTATTGCCTTACCAGAATACACTATGGGCTTTATAAGCCTCTTCCAAAGTTAAAGTAAGTCAGTGGGATTCCTTCCATTGACTTCAGTGGGCTTTGGAACATGTCCTATACACATACCCTTTACATTCGCCTAGGTTTGCCATTTTAGAGGACTATATTCATTTAACATGTTTTCAGTCCATGAAGGTTGCTAAAAACTTACCGAGATTCATTTGCCACCAAACTTTTTTGAAGGGTCAACTGGTTGCTGGCTTTAATGTCTTGGACCACATTTTACCCTCATTTACACCACTACAAACCCTCTTGACTTCAGTGAAGTTGCAATGATGTAGCTGACAGCAGAATTTGGCTCACTGTGTGGTTATTTTTGTATAAAAACCAACCTCAAGATACACAAAAATAAATGCATCAATAAATAAAACTCTGCAGTTTTTGTTGAGGTATCAAGGAATAGAAATTCTAGGCCGGTACATGCATAAAAGATTAAAAGATAAATGCATAGGGATGGAGGAAAAGGGGGGAAAAAGGTGATTTTTAATGTCTTAGCAACAGATGCCAGCAAGCCAGAGTCTGTAGACAATGAAAAGAAAAAGTAGATTTAAAAGGTGCAACTAACAATATTTTGAATTGCTAAAGATATCATTTTCAGCTTGAAATAAGTTTTATCATACACATTAAAATGTATGATTTGCTTCATTAATCATGCTCGTTTCCCTTCCAGAGCTCCTGATATGAATCACACTTTATTTCACAAGACCAACGTAGAAAGGTTGAGTTTTTCCTTTTTACTTGACTGTTCAGCCTGATTATTGTGAAAATCATTTCCACCTTGAAATGCTCAAATGCTTTGTCTCTGAATGTGGAGGCCACAATTACTAGCCGCCTCCCTTCTCTACCTGCAGTTCCATTTTCTATTTTCCCCTCATTGAATCAGAAAGGCTACACAGAATGAAAGGAATGGTTGCAGATTTTTGACTCAGAGACAGAGAAGCCATCATCAGTCAAAGAGAGAGAGAGGTAGCTATACTTACTGTAGCTATCTGGACTTAAAATAATATATTCTAAAGGAGAGAATAACTAGATACATAAGGATGAAGGGGGAAAAGATCTAGAGAAATTCAATGAATACTGGACTTTCTGGGTTTGAAATTTTACAACCCACTCGACACATTTGAGGTTTGAGTATATTTTATTGCGATGTCAAGACCAGGGGATGCTTGTAATGAAGAAGCTCAGAAACAAAGTTCAAAGATATCATGGTCTAAATTCTGACCTTGAATTCACACATGAAGCCCATATACTACCAAGGAAGCGTCTCATCCATCTGCAGGCAGAAATTAGCTTTCGGCAGCTAGCAATAATGAGTTGCGGAAGAGAGGTGCTGATAATGAACAACAATCAAGAGAGGAAGGGGTAAATTTCAAGTCTATGTTCTTGAAGGGCTGCCTGGAAAAGAAAATACTGTATCCATAAAAATTAGTTTGTGATTAAGAACAGATGTGCCTTCAAACACTGTTACCTCCTGATTGTTAATCAATCCAGCCAAAATCACTTTTTCAAAATGAAGACAATCCAGAGATGTTAATCATTAAAAGTATTGCATACTTAGGAAGCTAAAGAAGCTTAGTGAAAAAGGGCTTAGGCCATGAATTTATCATTGGAGTTATGAACATAGGATACTCCTTATTAAAAACAAACCAAAAAAAAACCCCCTGCATACTGACAACAAACCAAATGCAAATAATTTTAAAATGGTCAGATTCTCAACTGGTATAAATTGGCATCACTTAGAACATAAGAACATAAGAAAGGCCGTCCTGGGTCAGACCAAAGGTCTATCCAGCCCAGTATCCTGTCCACCGACAGTAGCCAATGCAAGGTGCCCCGGAGTGAGTGGACCTAACAGGTAATGATCAAGTGATCTCTCTCTTGCCATCCATCTCCACCCTCTGACAAACAGAGGCTAAGGACACCATTCCTTACCCATCCTGGTTAATGCCATTAATGGACTTCAGCTCCATGAATTTATCCAGTTCTCTTTTAAACGCTGTTATAATCCTAGCCTTCACAGCCTCCTTAGGCAAGGAGTTCCACAGGTTGACTGTGCTCTGTGTGAAGAAGAACTTCCTTTTATTAGTTTTAAACCTGCTGACCACTAATTTCATTAGGTGACCCCTAGTTCTTCTATTATGAGAAAAAGTAAATAACTTTTCCTTATTCACTTCCTCCACACCACTCATAATTTTATACACCTCTATCATTTCCCCCCTTACTCTCCTCTTTTCCAAGCTGAAAAGTCCTAGCCCCTTTAATCTCTCCTCATATGGGATCCATTCCAGACCTCTAATCATTTTAGTTGCCCTTCTCTGAACCTTTTCTAATGCCAGTATATCCTTTTTGAGATGAGGAGACCACAATTGTACACAGTATTCAAGATGTGGGCGCACTATGGATTTGTATAAGGGCAATAAGATATTCTCCGTCTTATTCTTTATCCCTTCTTTAATGATTCCTAACATCCTGTTTGCTTTTTTGACTGCCGCTGCACACTGCATGGACGTCTTCAGAGAACTATCCACGATGACGCCAAGATCTTTTTCCTGATTAGTTGTAGCTAAATTAGCCCCCATCATATTGTACGTATAGTTGGGTTATTTTTTCCAATGTGCATTACTTTACATTTATCCACATTAAATTTCATTTGCCATTTTGTTGCCCAATCATTTAGTTTTGTGAGATCTTTTTGAAGTTCTTTGCAGTCTGCTTTGGTCTTCAGCAGCTTAGTATCATCTGCAAACTTTGCCACCTCACTGTTTACCCCTTCTTCCAAATCATTTATGAATAAGTTGAATAGGATTGGTCCTAGGAATGACTCTTGTGGAACACCAGTAGTTACCCTTCTTCATTCTGAAAATTTACCATTTATTCCTATCCTTTGTTCCCTGTCTTTTAACCAGTTCTCAATCCATGAAAGGATATTCCCTCTTATCCTATGGCAACTTAATTTACGTAAGAGCCTTTGGTGAGGGACCTTGTCAAAGGCTTTCTGGAAATCTAAGTACACTATGTCTACTGGACTGCCCTTGTCCACATGTTTGTTGACCCCTTCAAAGAACTCTAATAGATTAGTAAGACATGATTTCCCTTTACAGAAACCATGCTGACTTTTGCCCAACGATTTATGTTCTTCTATGTGCCTGACAATTTTATTCTTTACTATTGTTTCAACTAATTTGCCTGGTACGGATGTTAGACTTACCGGTCTGTAATTGCCGGGATCACCTCTAGAGCCCTTTTGAAATATTGGTGTTACATTAGCTATCTTCCAGTCATTGGGTACAGAAGCCGATTTAAAGGACAGGTTACAAACCCTAGTTAATAGTTCTGCAATTTCACATTTGAGTTCTTTCAGAACTCTTGGGTGAATGCCATCTGGTCCCAGTGACTTGTTACAGTTAAGTTTATCAATTAATTCCAAAACCTCCTCTAGTGACACTTCAATCTGTGACAATTCCTCAGATTTGTCACCTACAAAGGACGGCTCAGGTTTGGGAATCTCCCTAACGTCCTCAGCCGTGAAGACCGAAGCAAATAATTCATTTAGTTTCTCCGCAATGACTTTATCGCCTTTAAGTGCTCCTTCTGTATCTCGATTGTCCAGGGGCCCCACTGATTGTTTAGCAGGCTTCCTGCTTCTGATGTACTTAAAAACATTTTGTTATTACCTTTTGAGTTTTTGGCTAGCTGTTCTTCAAACTCCATTTTGGCTTTTCTTATTTCATTTTTACACTTAATTTGGCAGTATTTATGCTCCTCTCAAGTTCCTCACTAGGATTTGACTTCCACTTTTTAAAAGATGCCTTTTTATCTCTCACTGCTTCTTTTACATGGTGGTTTAGCCACAATGGCTCTTTTTTAGTTCTTTGACTTTGTTTTTTAATTTAGGGTATACATTTAAGTTGGGCCTCTATTATGGTGTCTTTGAAAAGTGTCCATGCAGCTTGCAAGGATTACACTCTAGTCACTTTACCTTTTAATTTCTGCTTAACTAACCCCCTCATTTTTGCATAGTTGCCCTTTCTGAAATTAAATGTCACTGTGTTGGGCTGTTGAGATGTTCTTCCCATCACAGGAATGTTAAATGTTATTATATTATGGTCACTATTTCCAAGCGGTCCTGTTACGGTCACCTCTTGGACCAGATCCTGCGCTCCACACAGGACTAAATCAAGAGTTGACTCTCCCCTTGTGGGTTCCTGTACCAGCTGCTCCAAGAAGCAGTCATTTAAAGTATCGAGGAATTTTGTCTCCACATTTCGTCCTGAGGTGACATGTACCCAGTCAATATGGGGATAATTGAAATCTCCCACTATTATTGAGTTCTTTATTTTGATAGCCTCTCTAAGCTCCCTTAGCATTTCATGATCACTATCACTGTCCTGATCAGGTGGTCAATAATAGATCCCTATTGTTATGTTCTTATTAGAGCATGGAATTACTATCCATAGAGATTCTATGGAACATGTGGATTCATTTAAGATTTTTACTTAATTTGATTCTACATTTTCTTTCACATATAGTGCCACTCCCTCCTCCCCCCATACGACCTGTTGTGTCCTTCCAATATATTTTATACCCCAGAATGATTGTGTCCCATTGATTGTCCTCACTCCACCAGGTTTCTGTGGTGCCTATTATGTCAATATCCTCCTTTAACACGAGGCACTCTAGTTCAAACATTTTATTATTTAGACTTCTGGCATTTGTGTACAAGCACTTTAAAAACTGGTCACTATTTATTTGTCTGCCCTTTTCAGATGTGTCAGATTCTTTTTTATGTGAAAGTTTCTCATCTGATCTGGCCTCTCCTTTATCCTTTTCCATCCTCTCCTCCTGATTAAAACCTAGAGAATCTCTATCAGTAGACCCTCCTGTAAGAGAAGTCTCTGTCCGATCCACGTGCTTCTCTGCAGCAATCGGCTTTCCCCCATCTCTTAGTTTAAAAACTGCTCTGCAATCTCTTTAATGTTAAGTGCCAGCAGTCTGGTTCCACTTTGGTTTAGGTGGAGCCCATCCTTCCTGTATAGGCTCCCCCCCATCCCAAAAGTTTCCCCAGTTCCTAATAAATCTAAACCCCTCCTCTCTACACCATCGTCTCATCCACTAAGACTCTGAAGCTCTGCCTGCTTACCTGGCCCTGCCTGTGGAACTGGAAGCATTTCTGAGAATGCCACCATAGAGGTCCTGGATTTCAGTCTCTTTCCTATCAGCCTAAATTTGGCCTCCGGGACATCTCTCCTACCCTTCTCTATGTCATTGGTACCTACATGTACCACGACCATTTCCTCAATCTCACAGGCGCGATGCTGATTTGTAGCAGTTGAAAATCATGGCCCAGGATTATTATTTTGCTACGCATCACTTTTACTCTTGCCTTCAATCCCTGACCCTGGGAAAGCACCATGCCAGGTGTCCCACTCCCAGCATTGGGAAACCAAGTGCAAGAGGAGCGCCAGCTCAAGGACTTGACCCCATCAGACACTGCTCCTGTCGCTCTACTAACAGATGCAAATTTAGGATGCCTGAGCATTCCTTGTCAGCTTTGATTTTTCATAAATAAGACCAGAATGTATGGGCATGAACCTCAGCTGGTGTAAATCACCATCGCTCCATTGACTCTGATAGATTACTTTGATTTACACTAGCTGATTTACCTGGTGTGTGTATATAGATCATATATTTGTTTCTTATGTCAAACATAGTAACTGATATGGGGCTTTACACTGATGTTTGCATAGGCTGACTGCTGTGTGCTCCACATTTATTAAAGCCTTTTTTCCTCTTTATGCTCAAAACATTACAGACTATATCCTCAGCTGATATAAATCAGCGTGGCTCCATTGAAGTCAAATACATTTGACTTTCCAGGTACAAGATGATATTTAAACAAATAGGGCCAGATATTCAGCTGGTGAAAATCAGCATGGCTCAGCTGACATCAATTTACCAGTTTACACCAACTGAGGATCTGGCCCTATTTGTTTATAAGTCATTTCACTCCCAGAAGACTCAAGTCTGCATGAAACTGATATTTCTATATCTTCCACAGCAATTGTCTTTAGCTACATGTCTTTAATCGTTAACATTAGGCGTGAAAACATGTGTGACTTCATTTTAAAATACTATATGAAGTGCCTAGCTTATTGGAGAGCTCTAAAGCTCTTAAATCAACAGGAATCATTCAGATTAACCATTGTTTTTAATGACTTTGCATCTTGGGAAGTAAGTTCCTCCCACACTTTCAATTAATTTTATTTTACTGAATTTCTTTTCTTCCCACTGGTTCTTTGTGTATGTGTCTACTCTGCTAACTACTTTAGGTATCACATTTTTATTTTTATGGTAATTTAAAATGCTGCTTATACAAAAAGGCCAGTATTGGAATGATGGCAAATGTGAACAGAGTTTACTCAAATATTTTCATCCTCAGTGCCACATTGGTAGGTGTGCACTTAAAGCATTTTCCTCATTAAATGCAAATGTTAGAGCCGTATAAAAAGCTGCCAACATTGTTCTAATGCATCACTAGTTTGGAATAAAGCTTTTTTCAATTTGAGCTCAAGTGGCTAGGGTTTATTTGACTAATTAAAAAAAACATTAAAAAAGCCCCCAAAACAAACCTTCCATGCTTGCAGGAGAAATATTGCAAAATATAATTATAATAATCCTGTAAGTTAATAAGACAAAGTACGTGAAGAGAAACAAGCATAGCATGAATTCAAGAAACCTCAAAATCAGATCAATCTGTAGTCAGAAGAATGGTGAGTAATGGAATCATTACTAATCACAGGGGCTGACTTCCGGCCCCGCCCGTGGGTGCTGTCACCCGGCGTCGGGGGCGGGGCCCCGCCCGACGCCGGGCCCCGCCCCCGACGCCGGGCGACGTTGCGGGGCCCTGCCCCCGACGCCACGTTGCCCAGCGTCGGGGGCGGGGCCCCGCAACATCTCCCGGTGCCCGGTAAGTTTGCCGTGGGTCCAGGGCGGGCGGGGAGTTGCCGGTGGGTGCGGAGCACCCACCAATTTTTCTCCGTGGGTGCTCCAGCACCGGAGCACTCACGGAGTCGGCGCCTATGTTACTAATGCCACATTACCATTCTTTGTAAGATATTATTCTGTTGTGGATGGTTTACGTCTGCTTCTCCATATATGAAAATATAACAGTACTGAGTGCTAATATCTATGCACATCATACTGAGTCTGCAATAGGCTCAACTCAACATCTTCTATCAATTTTTCATCTACCACGGAGCTGCTGTGATAATTTTTTTCCCTTTGGCTAACCTTTCTGTCCAAGGTAAAGCTTGCTCTCTTGATTAAGAACAGCAGTTATGCAGGCACTTGATGTATTACATAATTTATCAAGATGAAAGAGAGAAACCCAACAGGTGTCTGGAGATCTTTTATCTATTTTAACAACTGGTATGTGATCTTTACATTCTCTGGAACCATATCTGATGTTCTTCAAGTTGTTATGTAAATGTTTTCTTTGGTGCAACAAGGGAAAAAACATTCTCAAGCTCATATGCGATATGAGTAATACCTAGCAAACGTGAAGGTCTAGGATTTTGTTACAGCTGGGTGAATAATGCAAACTGTTTCCTGAGAATGCTCTATGAATTTTAAATTAATTCACCAAAGTGAATTAATATAAAAGTTTGTGTTGGCTTTCTATGACTGTTCAAGCTATCACATATTTACGAGTCAAAATATTGCAGAAAAGCGACTTTCAAAGTCACGTGTGTGAGCATTCCTGAAAACCGAAGTTTTAAGTTCACAGACACAAATATTCACATCAGAAGCGCTTGTGTGTGCTCTGCCAACTAAGGCACCAGAAACAATAGTATGTGACTCATCTGACTGATCATAGGGAAGCAAGATATGTTGACTTTAGAGTATTCATCATGAATCCATGCAGTAAAAGATTTGAAAATCAGAATCATTAATTGGAGGAAACTGTGATTGGCTCATGGACATCCTGTGAGTGGAAAAGGAAACTACATGTGTCAAATAAAGTATTCATTGCAAATTGTTCACTCACCTATACAAACATTGGGCTAGATTGTCACATCCCCTACTGAGCCATTCAGGGGAGCAAGGACACCACACATTGGGATTCTAGCTCTAGCTTCATTCCCTCCTACTTGCCAGCCAGAGTAGCTAGCCCAGTGTGTAGGAGAAGCGACCTGCTCCATGAAGAAGAACTCCGTGCAGCTTGAAAGCTTGGCTGTTTCACCAACAGACGTTGGTCGAATAAAAGACATTACCTCACCCAGCTTGTCCTTCATGAAAAAGGATGAAGTAATTTACTCCTTCTCCTGGGCAAGCGTGGAGCAGGGAAGCCACTGGGACTCTGAGTCACAATTCATCCCCCAATCTATTCCTGGGCCAGTAAAACTACCTTATGAAGGACAGATGGTAAGGTTCCAGTCTAGCACATTATGAACTGTACAGCTCTATGTGAGTCGTAAGGTTAACCCTGGCACTACCATAATTTTTTCCAAATGTGTGTCAGTTTGAACAACCAAATCAGGCAGAAAATGTGGAGTGAGACGGCTAAGTGACGTACCCGAAGTACTACTGGTCAGCTACAACTGCAACTTCTAGCCAAACTGTAATGACAAAGGTTTGTCTATATTTCCCATGGAAACTCCTGTTTTCTAGAGTGATACAAATTGGCTTCAGGTAAAACTCCCTATATGGAGCTGGATATGCCCGGGGTAGTCAGCAAATCATGTTACCCAAAAAGCATGCGTTTCGGATGTATGCATTCGTGAGGCTGAAAAAGTGACAGTACTGCAACTGAAATGAAAAGGTTGATGAAAATCCTCATGCAAAGCACAGCCACGTTTACTAGCAACCTGACATTTCCTGCATCCCTAGTTCTTCAGGGAAGCATCAAAAATCTTATTTTATTCCTACATCCTCTCAGCTATTGGTCACATGCTCCATACCATAGAAGTCATTAGCATATAAAATATAAAATCCCTTTATAGGGGGAGTGTTTAAAATCACTTCGTAATATATATACAATATGTGTTTAGGAACAACCATAACCATATGTAGCATGTAAAAAACACACAATAGGTAGACTTGAAAAACAACCCTCAAACCATTCCTAAACTTCCAAGTTACAGGCACTAACTGACAGGGATTATTTCAAGGAGAACATTTATGTAATTGCAATAGGAAGCCCTGCATGTAATTCACATACAATCGTCACGTTATGTGCATTTTTATAACAACAGATGAACACATACAGATAACTGGCTCAACTTTAAAATGTGATGGGTGAAGGGAGGTCTGGATGGTTAAGGGGCTTGGTACTTGGTTACAGAGCCTTTCTTCCCTAGGGACCTAGTCCAAAGCCCATTGTAGGCAGTGCATAGACTCCTGCTGACATCAATGACTTTTGGACCAAGCTGTTAGTCAGTGGCTTAAATCTTTCTCAGGTCAGTAGTGAAGTACACTGGCGAAATATGTGAAATGGGTTGGTGGTCTCAATCCAGTTCCAAGTGAACAAGCCTCCACGTCACAAAAATCACGTATACAATGGGTACTAACGTACATGTTTGGAGATACAACAGAGAATACTGATTGAACGGATGCAGAGAATAAAATGCGGTACGACGCATATAGACCACAGATCCAGCTTCTTCTCTGTTTAATGACACCAAGAGGCAAGCTTCTAATTGAAAGCAGCAAGGATTGAAATAGGTTCATCACTTAAGCATAGCTGTAAACTCTTGGAGGGGGCGGGCAGGGAAGGAGCATGATTTAGCACAATGGAACCCCCATTTTTACTGGAGCCTTGGGGTGCTACTGTAACATAAATATAAACAATAAAAGGTAGATTGTTTGACCTGTTCCAACCCCTTTGCCCTGCTCCAGCAACATCAAAGGGATGGAACCTTGTCAGATCTCCCTAACTGGGGATTTCTCAGGTATAGGGACTTCTCCAACTGATGTATAGCCAACACAGCTGGCTTACAAGAGGCATGCCAGGAGTAGGAATGGGCATAGTTAGAGTGTTGTTGCACTCCAGACATTCCCAGCTGGCTGAAAATCCCTTGAGGGCTACCACTAGCTGGTGTACTCTAAAGTAACTGCAACTGACTGTTATTGCTTTTCCCTTTCACTGAGCAGAGCTGAGAATCTGGGTCCATGTATGATATTGTTGATGGTATTTGTTATAACTTGTAGCTCTCTCACACAAATTCGTCTTCCGAAGAAGTGGGCATTCACCCACAAAAGCTTATGCTCCAATACCTCTGTTAGTCTATAAGGTGCCACAGGACCCTTTGTCACTTCTACAGATCCAGACTAACATGGCTACCCCTCTGATACTCACACAAATTGTTCAACAGTGGGTCAGGGAAGACAAATGATTCTCCTAGAGTTGGATGACACAATATAATAGATACAATACTTCTTAAAATGATCTTTATATACTTCAGGTAAGAATGCTTACCTCTGTACAAAAACAAAATGAATGCATAGTGTTATATTATCAAGGTAATACCCCAGAATCCCCATTAAGTTCAATCATTATTTGATATAAATATGTGTGTGTGTGCGCACACATGGTGAGAGAGAGACAGAATGCGTAAATGTTCTTTTGCCTTTGAGTCACTACTGTGACTCTCAATTTTATTAGCCTTCCCAACCTTGCAAGTAAAGTATTAAAAGGTTACTTAAATAATTCAGTGCATGTATAGTGGCCATGACCAAAAAATTCAATATACTGTATGCCCTGAAATTCTGCAGGCTCTGTGAAATGCTTGCTATGTGTACTGAAACTCAGAGCTATTATGATTTCATTGTTGGATTTCACAGATTCTTAAGTCCCTCCTGCTAGGGAATTGCAATTTTCAGGCGTTGTCATGTGTGTTTCAATATTAAATAGAGAGTAAACTATTCTGAATGTTTTTCTTCCTGTTTTAACTAAGCTCAAGATTTTAACTACTTACATTTTCTTAAAAAATGCATAGAACTATGAATTAAATATATGCATCACTCATATTTTTTATCTACTGCATTCATTTTATATATACACAATTAGATTAAATATTCATGTGATCCTTCTTCCTTGCACAGTACTATAACTTTTAGTTACTTATTCTCACAGATTTTTCTATTAGCTTTGTATAAATTGAAGACCATCTAGGGATAATATCCTAGGGGAACTTGGCCTAAAAATTTAACATTAAAATATTTCTAAACTAGTAGTAGTGAGTTATCCATATGCTTGTGTTAAGCCTGAAGGATCTTCGATTACCCCTTAGTTTGTAGTTATGTGGCCTTAATGAAGTTTAGATACATTCATTGCTGTTAATAGCTCAACACACTGAGACCTTGAAGAATAACAACCAAGGTTATTTAGTAATGTAATGCAATAAAATAAACCAGACTTCACCATCTATGCAAAAGAAGTCAGTAAACGCATTGCTGATTTTAAGACATATAGTTCTTTAAAGTGCTCAGAACAAAAATGATTTAACTGCCCCCCCCCCTCCATAAGCCAAATTTATTGCAAACGTTGCAAGCTGCAATAAGCAGGTAAAGACATAAATAGTCAGCAATTAGAAATTCGCTGAAGAGGATAGTTAGGGGAATTATGCTAATTTAGAGAGAGGAAATGCAAATATATAATCCTTGCATGTATAGGGCAACCACCCCTGTGTCCTCGCAAAACCACTAAATCAGCAAGCATGAGTCGACAATTAAACCATGAGGATGCAGATCACAATGGAGCAGTACAAATCTTGGTGCTTAATTTTGAGAGGTACTGAGCTCCTAGAGTTCCCATTGACTTTAGTGGGGGTTGTGTGTATGCTTGGCAACTCTGAGGTGCAGGCCCACAGTAAGAGTGTATGTATTAAGCTAGAACAACATGCTGACAATCAGTTAACTCCTCCAATAGCCCTTCCAACAGCAAGACAAAGAAACGTTGCAAACGGTTGGTAATAGACAGGAGGGTCTCCAAAGACCTCCTCTCAGTATCTCCTCAAGAGTTTTCTCAGATGTCCTGCTTTCTCATGATACTGAAATGTTACGGCTGTTAGCTTAAGAAATCACTAGTACTTTAAGAAAGGGCTGGCTGGCTATAACTGAATTATCATTAGCAGAAGCACTACTTCAACTTTTGGAGATTATGATTGAATGAGGTGCTTCCTGAAGGGTCAAGGTATCCAAATTCCCACTCTGCCTATGGTTTAGCAAACATCTGCAGATACTCAATTAGATCTTTGCCAATATAGTCAGAAGAGCCTGATGCATTGTTTCCCTAGGGCCCCTTTGGGTCAGCTATGGGGTGGCAAAGGGTTGTAGAACAGGACTAAGGCCCTTTAACGGCATGCAAAACTCAGGGGAGACCGAGACCTAAGCACAGAGCCGGCTCTGTTCCACCTGCACAGCAGCCCTGGGGTCAGGGAGCATGCTGGGGCGGGGCAGAAGCAGTCTGGAAGAGGAAAGGGGTGGATTGAGAGGTAGGAAGAGGTAAGCCTCTGCCCCTGAAACAATCCCTAGGGATCAGCGAAGAAAGGGCACAGATTAAGGCAGCCTTCGCCTGAGTCAGCAGTCTAAGTGGCCACCGCAGCCCCTCTTTTCTGCCCTAATACCAGTGACGGTGTCAGAACAGGGACGAGTTGGGCCCAACGTCTCCTGTTAAGTTTTGCAGACGCACTTCTGTTTGGTTGCCATTTGATTAAACTCTGCAGGATGAACGTTGTGTAAAATAGCTCCCGCTCTAGGTTTTGTTTACATCCATTCCAGCCGTGTCCAATAGAAATTTGATGCTAGCCACACTGGTGGTTTTGAATTTTTCTTATTAGCCACCTTATAAAAAAGCCACATGAAGCCACATTATAAAAAAGCCAGATGCATTAGCCACAATTCAATAGCCTATTAGCCACATAGGCTAGTGGCGAACGTATTGGACACCGCTGCTTTACACTATCCCGGTGTTTAACTTGTCATAATGCAACACTATTCACGTTCACTTCAGTCGTTGTTAGTTGATTCATGCAGGTCTTTCAAATTTCAGATCGAATGAGACATGGCATTCAACTGAGGCAGCTGTTGGAAACGTGCTAACTGTGGTTCTGAATCAGTCTGTAGCTGAAGCAAGCTGTGCTACCAGCCAGCCATGGGAAAAATCCATTCAACGAGCCCTTTGAACAAATCCATGCTCAATTGATATGGCTCCTCTAAAACTGTGACAGTGTTTGTGCTCTAACAAGATGGCTAAGACACATCACTGCCACCAATCATTACAGAAGCGCTCCTTCCCCTCAGGAAGTGGTGTCAGTCCAGGAAGGCAGCACAATCAACAGCAATAAGAGAATATGCCAGGGAGTGTGGGATAAAAGAGGTAAGATCAAAATTAGTATTGAAAGGCTCGGTGGGAGAATGAGAATTTGCTGAGAGAGGAT
This sequence comes from Chelydra serpentina, assembly GCA_037349315.1. NCBI lineage: Eukaryota > Metazoa > Chordata > Testudines > Chelydridae > Chelydra > Chelydra serpentina. The sequence continues at coordinate 41,733,883 of JBAIAC010000029.1, read as the reverse complement.
GAAGACATCAAGAGAGATTGAAGGAAAAGGAAAAAGAAAAGCTTAGGAGACCCAAAAAGCTGAGGGAGAGGGAAAAAGGGAGAATTCCCAGAGGAAAAGCAGAGTAGAGACTTGGAGGAAAACGTAATTCAACTGGGGGACAGAGATCAAGTTGAGATTGAAAAGAATGGATGGCTAGAAGAAAAGGGAGGAAAGCATGACAAAAGAGATACATCTAGCAGGGACTGAAATAAGAGAGTCAGAAGTGGTTGGGTTACTGGAAAGGGTTTGGAGTTACAGGCCAGAGGAGAGAGTTGTCTTGTAAAGAGATAGGGAGTCAATTAGGAAATAAAGAGCTGAACAGCTGATCTAGGTGGTAGGGGACGCTTGGGAGAAGGATCTATTTCTGACTGTGGAGAGAGAAGGTGGAGGGATAGGGCACAGGAAATAATTCTGGAGGAAATGTAGAAAGAAATGAAGCCAGAGAGATGGAGGTGTGAGAGGAAGACAGTAGAGGATCTTGAAGGAAACAAAAAACTCCAAATAGCCAGACCTTGAGCTGGTGTAAACTGACGTAGATCCATTGAGAGCAGTGGAGCTATGCTGATTTACACCAGCTGAGGATCTTGCACAAATTACTTTACCGCCCACACAATATTATTCTGTTTGTTTTTCCATATAAATGCTCCCTGTCTCCTGCTTACACATACTTTAGCCTCATCATTCAGAATTCTGCCATGGTTTGACAGATGATCGATGTACCCAAACCTTTAAAGTTGGTAGCATTTGGAACCGGAATCTGCAATTAAGAAATGTGTTGTGAAACAAATGCCCTTCGTAACCTGGTTACCATCTGCAGAAACTCCACTTATTTAATAGATTTTTGAAAGAAGAAAAATGGCTAAACTGAATTTTAAAAGTCGTAGTGGAGAAAGGAGGGGAATAATGGAAATCTGGGGTCTCAATGATTATAAAGGGAGTGTAAAGTTGTCGACTGCTTATAGTAAGGGACAGAAAGTCAGGTTCAGCTTTGCCACCAACCCATTATGTGACCTTTAGCAAGTCACTTAACCTCTCTGTGCTGCCACTTCCCTGTCTGTACAATGGATAGGACAATACTTATCTTACATATGTATTTTGAGGCTTATTTAATAATTGTAATATGCTCAGAAATGTGCTATATCCTGTAAGTGAACAGTATTATTAAAATTTTGCTTCATAAACCAATCATAACGAAGATTCTATGCACTGCACTTATTGTACCAAACCTCAAAGTCCTTGCTGAACCAGTAAATCTCCCAATGACTTAAATGGACTGAGATGGGATTGTGGAAGAGATCAGGACAGAAGCTAGTAGCATTGCTGGTAGGAACACGTTTAAGTACTCCAGGTGTGGGACAGTTATGCAGTGTACCCATTTCCTGGCCTGATTGCTCCCACCCAGGGAAAAAGGAATTAGGAGGAAGATGCACTTGGGACTCTCAGTGACACACAGAGTGGAGAATGCACATTTGAGGTGGGCTGGACATGTGATAAAAATGGAAGAAGACAGCAAGAGAGGACATGGAAGACCAAGGAAAATAGGTTGTCTTTAAAGATATGTTAGTTAGCACTTTTTAACTAACATGTTTTTAAACACAAGCTATTTTCTTAGTCAAGATGTAGTCTGTGTAGTGAGTATATCTTGGTTTTTCATTTGGGAATCTAAGGGTGCCTCTCTAAATAACTGTGGACTGAATATTGAGATTAAATATGACTATTGGAAATCCCATGCAGGTTTTACACAAGGGATACGATAGTGTATGTAGCACCATGGGACTGTTAGATATTTGGTTGTGATAAATGCATACATTCACATCTACTGAGAGGCTATGCTAAGAATGTCTCATCTAGAATCCTGAAGGCACCAAAAATTGAGGCGGGTTTGGTTTTCAACAAAACACTAGTCCAGGAGACCTGGGTTCTACCTAGACTTTATTCTCAGCTCTGCTTTTAACCTGCTGCATGAGCTTGGGCAAGTCACTTGATCTCTGTCTCTCTATTCCTCCCCCGCTCCCATCTATTCAGAATGGTAATCTCCCCACCTCCATCTAGTCAGATGGTAAACTTCTGGGGACAGGGACAATCTCTTTTTATGTGTGTAAAGTGCCTATCCTAATGAATCCCAATGCTGGTTGGATCCTCTAGGTGCTTCTCTAATAACAATAGGTGCATCAATATTTGGCAGATTTAGACAAATATTGTTCCAATAGTCTCTCCCCTTAGCATCTTTCAGGATTCGGTTCCATGCCTTTAAAGCTCACAAATTAGCATAAACAAAGCTTTCTTTGCATTCTGGAAAAACAGGGCATAGGAAAATTCCTTCAACCAATCTGAATTTCCTCCTGTTAAAATCTAATCTATTCTTACGGTTTGGTTTGGTTTAGTTTTGTCATTGCCAAGATTCATTTTGTATTGTGCTCTTTCCCCATAGATCTCCTCAGGGTCTTTCATCAGCCACAGCCCGCCGAAAAGTTCTACTTAACTCACAAAGCAAATGCAATGTTTGGTACAATATTTCAAACAGGTCACATTGTGCTTCCTAGCTTAATGGCCGTTTATTTTGTTTCACAGATGTTTAAATTCACACTTTGTGGTCAAGGGCAGTAATGCCATGCACAAAATAAAGAAGTAAAACAGAAATGCTCCTGATATGTGGATTTTGAAATATGTTTTATATATGTGGAGACAGATTCTAATACCTGTACTGAATAGCACCTTAGGGCAAGCATAGTCCCACTGAAGACAATAGGCCAGATTCTGATATCCTTAATTTATGAGTAGTTCCACTGGCATTTATATGGTCCTATCACCGGGGTATCTGAGTGCCTCACAGTCTTTAATGTATGTGCCCTTACAAGGTAGGGAAGTTCTAGTATCCCCATTTTACAAAGATACACAGAGGGGGTAACTGACTTACCCAGTTTCACACAGTCTGCAGCAGAGCAGGGATATGAACCATGGTCTCCCAAGTCTTAGGCTAATGCCCAAACCCCTAGGCAATTCTTCCCCTCTAACTTCATCTACAAATAGTTCCATTCCATGACTACTTATGGAGTAAGTTATTTTGCAATTGGTCTGAATCCAAAGCCCACTGAAGTCAATGGGAGTCTATCCACTGACTTCAAAAGATTTTGGATCTGGCCAAATGGATGTAAATATATCAGCATCTGTCCCTTATAGTCAAAATACCAGCACTAACCATGAGTAAATAAAAAAATACATTCCGAGTAAGGCAACTTTCCTTTGAGATGGCAAAGTTTAAAACTTAACTTCTGTCTTTTCAAGGGAGCACAATATGTCCTACCAATGTAATAAAGTGTGACAGGCCATTTAAGGAAAGCACAGCTCAAAAAGATATTTGTTTTGGTCAAAAGAAATCATGTTTTTACTATCCTAATCTTCACAGGAATAGTTTTCTTTCCCCTCCCTTTTAAAAAAAAATCTTTTGGAACCAGCTGAATGATGTAGGGCAATTTTTGGCAGCCTGAATTTTTTTTCATTTCATAAGTGGCTAGGTGGGTTTATATCCATGTTACCCACATGAGTGAAGTAACTCCACATTTGGAGAGTCCCCCATATATAGATTTCAATGCAGTGAAACTGATGTAAGTGGCTTCCCTCTGAAAGGGTACATGCTGCAGGTGCCATTAAAAACTTGACATTTACCACAATACAGTATTTACCTTACCTATGGCATTTACAAATATTCCCTATGCTTAGAATGGGGACCATTGCAAATGCCAAAGTGATTTTATCTATTGCAAGCAGTAAATGTCAAGAGTTTCAGAGCACCCACTATATATATGCGCCAAAGAGTCCTCAATGTGTGTGCATTCTAGCAGAGGTCAGTCCTATGTACAGATCCATTTCACATTCTGTTCCTACCAAGAGTTGGGATAATTTGCCTGGAGGACAATGTATAGGGGCCATTGCTTTGCCTGGGTGTTCACACGTGTATGTATGTATGTATGTATGTATATACAAACAAATTATGCTCAGTTACCTATGGCTAAGGCCTGATGCTCCCCATCACATTAGTCGTGGATGACTGGCATGTGGCAGTCTTTTCATGTCTTTCTTGAAGACACAGAATTGGGATGAGCATTTTTTGCAATTTGTTCCACTGTAGCTCATGGGGCTTTTTCTGGTGAGCAAACGTGTACAATCAGATGGAATTTAGCTCAGAGCATTGTTTCTCTACCTGAAGTTTGCCTTTCTCAGAAGAGTATTGACAGCATTTTTGTTTAGCAATTTTGAATTGCTCATATCTATTTGAAATTATTGTCCTTCAAAACAGTCCTAAACCTGGGAAATTACATACTGAAGATGACTTATGTATCAAAAATTGCACAACTCCAGCATTGTCAATTTCACAGATCTATGAATCCTAACTTATTACAATTTCCTCTTATCCAACTCAAGGACCTAACCTCACTTAATTATAATGGAAGAACAAGTAGCCCAAATATAATTTTAAATAAATAAATTGGATACCATACCTTTCACATTACATTAATGAAATGGAATGATACTATATGCAATGATAAAGTCACAGGAGATGAATCAGCAAGCTTGTATAAAATTATACAGGCATGAGTACCTGAACTGAAATCCAAAAAGTAGTTCATTTTGGATTAGCTTTCTGTATTGATCTGTTATTTAAACCAGTGTGTACATAAAATTCTGTTCCTTTCCATTTCCTGTAGTGTCAGTATATGATAAAGGTGATATTAATTTCAAAGAAATGCATGCCAGTCCCATATTCTCATAAGAAATGTCCTAATTTACCATATAATACATCTAATCCATGTTTCACTTCTCATATGTAGCATAACATTGGGTCACATTGATTTCACTATGGATTACATATGGCATGTCTCCAATCACATGTATGCTTTACATAAGGTTTAAGATAGTGGCATTAGCTCTGTGGGATGATTATGGATTTGTTTGTGAATAATGGACAGACATGAAAGACTGTACAAACATTGATTCTAAACCCAAAACCCATCCCATATCAGGGTGGGTTTGGTTTGTAGCCAAACTGACAAACATTAACCCCTGGTCTGTGAATTTGTGGCAGATTTGGGCTAGTCTCTCCCAGCACCTCTCCCTTGCCACCATGTTCAGGCCCCATGGCTGGCCCTCCCTAGTCTCTGTTGCTGTCTGTCCCCTTGGCCCCTCAAATAGCCTGATCCAAAGCCCACTGAAGCTGCTGGGAGTCTTCCCATTGACCATTTTGTGCTTTGGAATAAGCCTTTAAGTATGGGAACTCCCTGAGTCATTCAGAGCTACATGAGGGCTGTTTTACAGTCTCCCCCAGGGATCACCAGCTATCACCGCTGCCTTCTCCAATCTACAACATTTTCAGAGAGATCAAGAACTGGCATGACTCCTCCTCAACCCAACAGGCAGCAGTAGAGAAGAAGGAAACTCCACATTCTCTACTATCTGCTACCTCCAAAGAGCAGAAAGACAGTAGCACTCTATCAGATCACACAGTACAGAGTAGATGTTTGGGGGTGCTACTGCCCTTTGCCGATCAGGGTAAGGAGTGATCAGCAGCAATGTTTCCCTTTCAATGATCTATAAAAGATGAGGGAAAGTTGCTCCCCACAAAGAGCATGTGGCACTTGTCCTACCTGACCCCTTCCCCCTAAAAAGAGAGAGAGGAGTCAGTGCATCCATAAGACCTGGGTATGGGTGTGACCCATGAACCTCTCAGTGCCAGCTGGCAAGGAGGTTATACGAATATTCTGATTTATACATTCTGGTTCAGCAAACAGTATCATGTCAGGTCTTAAATGAAGCCAGGGTCACATTGTTCAGTAATATCATTGTGAAATGTATGCACAGATATTATGCAAAGAGTTACATATGTATGCCAAAAAATGTTCTTAAAGTCTGTATCAAGGTAGAGTCAACAAACAGGTTTTGTGCCAGACAAAACATGTCTATTCACCTCTCTCTTGCTCAGCATGTAAATCAAGCATTGTAAGCCAACTCAATGCAAGCCTCATTTACCTACAAAGTCAACAGGGGAATGTTGAAATCAACTGGGAAGAAGCAGGACTCAGAAAGAACAAGCAAAGGGAGGGTTTTACTGTCCCTGAGGGCAGAAAATAAACTTTGGGGATACAAGTAGAAGGCAAAAATATACACCCTTATCCTGCAGCTAGGAAGTAAATGGACAGCATGTTATATTCATGAAAACAGGATTGCCACCAGGCTTGGTTAAAACACTGCAAAGGACACTTGGGATGAGATAAACTTCTTTAGATAGGAGGTTAGCCGGCTAAGTTAAGTTTAATTTCTAGACATTGTGTTATGATTTTGTTTTATCTGTAACTCTTTTGTTTCTATTATCTTTATTCGCTTTCTCTTGAATCTCAAATCTTTGATAATAAACCTTGTTTTCACTATAATCAGTGCTGTGGTGTGACACAAGGAGCTGATCCTGAGTTGAATCATACAGGCTGGTGTTTACACTGTTCCCTTGGGGACAGCAAGCCTAATATTTCTGTGAGCATTGAGTGGATAAGGGGCTGGACACTACAGGGGAACAGTTCAAAGAGGTTCGGGGATTGGTGTGCATCCACGGGTAACCTGAAAGGCAAAGTAAGGGCTGGCCTAGCCCAGAGGAGAGTGCTTGTGTGGCTAACAGGCTAATGGTATCAGGGAACTGACACCCAGTTAAGCGAGTCTTCCTCTTGCTGAGGTGGGTAACAAGGTGACACACAATCCTGGGTACCCGAGAACTGTCACAATGGGCCAAACAGATCAGACCACCCCAATCCACACAAACTGACAGCAATGGTTAGGAGGATTCCAGGCATATGGGTTCTTAGTGGTTTGGGTTCTGTAGGACTTCTACTTACAAGCAAACTGCAGGGGTTGGCCTATTGCCAAACCTGCAAAACAACCCTTTCACCCTTATGGATCAAGTGCTACAGGGTTCATTCAAGTTCAATACGTAATACAGGACCAAGTCCTTTTAATGGAAAGAGTAGGTGTTTATTGGCAAGAGTAGCCATATATTGCCTGGTGATATTTTATACATTAAACATACAAACTATTTACCGTATGATAGAACAAACCTCTTTAACTTTCAAATAAAGTTTTTTTCCCCCTAAAAAGCAAATTACAAATTTTCTCAGAAGTTACTTTTCCAAGTCGGGACTACAACAGTTGTGCTAAATTACTTCTTCATTTACTCTTTCCTCCGTTGGGACAAAAGCTTTCCATAGTGTGGATTTTAATATCTTAATGATATTTGCCAATAAGCAGAGAGCGTAAACTAGAAATTAGATGCATGGTCATCTTCCACCACAATTTTTGAGTACAATTAAGCATTTCAGAAATCACCCACTGCCTGTGATCATGACAATTCTATTCATTAGTTACACTCTAGCAAGTAAACTTGAAGTCACAGTGCCAATTAAAACTATTTAGTTGTGTTTGGAAGTTAATTAATAGTAGATTAAAGTTCTGATTTTCATATGGATTTCTGATCCATGCTGTTAAGTACACTGAATGTATCTGATGGTGGGCATTGAGGGAACAATTTTCTGTCAACTTATTTTCGTCTGAAAAGCAAGCTCCTAAAATTTTCTTTATGCCTCATTTCTTGGGGACATTGAAGAAGGTTGTTTATGTTCTTTTTTCAAGTATTTTGAAGGTGTTCTTTTTCCTCATTCCAGTAAATGATTTTTATGTGTTAGTTGGTTTTGGATAGACTACACAGTCATTAAAACTATACCAATAAAGAATTTAAAAATAGCTACTAAAGCTCCTATTTCCCCCCCATCCTAAACCACTTTGAGCTCATGTTTTTGGCACAGTACAATTTTTTGATAGGTATGGTATTTCAAGGTACAAGGTAATACAGTGAAATGAGATTAATCTAGGATGAGGAAGAACCTAGAAGCCAGTGGGGGTATATTTGAGAGGGCATAGATTCAACTAATAAAATCATTATAATATATGGCAACAGCAAGTTGGGATGACACATGCAATGTGATACCAAAAACAAAAAAAAAGGTGAAGAAAAGTTAGTGAAATAAAAAGGAGAGGGTTATAATTATATAAGGTGTTTAAATGACAATTAATTAAGTTTGCCTCAAAAGCTTTTTATTTTATTTTCCACTTACAGTTAGTCAGATTTCCCAAGGGAACCAGTTGCCTATATATATGCTTGAGGTCAGTGAATATATTATAGACCAGATTCTTGGTTCTATTCCGGCAACTTTGCATGATTCGGCCACCATAAAGTGGCTCAATTCTGGCCAGAAGAGGCCAATGGAGAATCCCCCCTTAGTGAGGGGAAACTCTCTACTGGCACACAGCTGAGCCAACTATCCTGTATATCCCTGAGCCAACTATTCTGTATATCCCTGAAGTAAGGAAAACATTTCTGTGGAAGCAATGGAGCTCTGCTTTGCTACATTGGATCTCCAGTGGTGAAAGGTCTTTTAGTGACCTAATGCTATTGGTGTACATTACAGCAGCCACTAGGTGGTATGTTCACACACAATGCTGAATGAAGTGCTAGCTGGTCGTTTACTCAGTCATGGAAATTTGTCAAGACAAGGGGCCAAATCAATGCAGCTATTTGTTAAGTGTCAGAGTGCTCAACACTGCTCTGTTACACCCGTGTAAATCCAAAATAACTAAATTTAAGTTCATTCTATTATGCAACCTCATTGGATTTAAAGTCAATACTACAAGTTTACCCCACAGAGCCATTATAGGTAAGGCCATTGACTTCAATAGAGTTGGATGGCAAATGAGAGCAGAAACTAGCCCAGTGGCCATAAAATGTGACTCAAGATTGAAAACTGCTCGTTATTTCATTTCTGACATAACTGAAGACAGATCCCAAATAGGGTATCAATCATACTGTGACAGGAATCAATTGGAGGAATGAGAGATTTCAGATAAAATCATGTTACGTTACTCAGCATTTTGGTTTGGAGAGTAGCTTAGGTTAGCTGTGAAAGCAGATCCAAGTTTTCACTAATGTGGCTGTACTACTAGTTCTAAGCAATCTGTGCTGCAAACTGCAGTTAAGAAATGTTAATTTAGGACAAAATTCCCCTCTACATTCAATAGTGTGGCTCTCTGTTTTAAAGCCTGCACTCATTCTATGCCTGGGATTCCTAATGATGCGTATTGCATGTTTTACATGTGAAACAAGTGTGCCATATGCAATAGAAATTCACAGATGTCCTTTATTTTGGCTTGCTTGGGGGCAATTAGTGCTTTTCTACTGAAAGATTTCGGGTGGTGCACGTGACTTTATGTGGCAGTGAAATATACAACCATATATACTCAAGACAGAACCTACCACAGAAGTGAGTTGCTGGCTTGTTTTGGCTGTTGCCTGCAGGCTTATGTGATGTGACAGCTAGAAGTTATTAGCTCTTTAACATGGTGGACCACTGTGCCCATTGAAGCTCACAAGATCTATATCATAGTGGGACCCCTTCTCCACACAGTCAGAATGAAATCAGTGGGCCTCTGTGCAGGCAAGGGGTCCACTGACTGCTCCATCATGAAGGATCACGATTTAAATAGGACTATACCCTGTTTTAGAGTGATTTATTTTCCCAAATACTGAGAGAGTCTGGAATTTTAGACACACCTGTATCCCAGAATATCTCAAATATCTTCTTTTGTCACATTAACTACCTGTTGCTAGTGGTGACCTGGAAGTCAGTGTAAGTTACTGTGATGTTTGGTGCATGAAACTGACCATGAACCTTAAATTGCTAGCTTTTCTTAAACAGAACATGTCTGAAGTGGCTGTTTGATGGCCAAATTCTTTTTGTATATTTCACTGAGTCAGCCTGTCAGGAAGGCATGAGAAATATGGCAATTGTAAGTCATTTTTTTATGTCAGTTTAAAATAATGCTTTATCTGGTCCTGTTACTACATTTATAGTAATTAAAACACATTTATCACCATACATTCTCTGCAATATTTGAGACAGGGAAGTCAGTTTTTCCATGGTCTATTGAACATTCTAGTTCTTTGAGTGGCCAGGGACATGACCTATGCATGCCTATGATAGTCAGAAAATTCTACGACTATATACTTGTGCTTGTTTTTCATTAAAATTCAATGGACCTAATTATGCTTGATGAAGGGCAACAGAGAGTCATTTACATCAGTGTAAAGTGGTTGTACTAGGCTCCCAAAGCAGAATGGGAGTATCTTATACTCAGTTTACAGCGGGATAAATGACTATGCACGTCCCAGGACAATGAAGAATAAAGACCAACATGTTTTTTTCTGAATGCCAAGTTAAGTCCTGATTCTGCTACCCTTACTCCCGGTGAGTAGTATCACACCCTGCTTGGAATTCATCCCTATGAACACACAGGATCTATGCACCACTTAAGACCCATCTAAATCTCCTGTGGGCGGGGGTGAATTTCACCTAGAATGATTGTGTATCATTTCTAGCAATCTGATGGTGAGGCAGGGTTAGCAATAAATTTCTTCTAGTAAACCGAACATTTTTAAAATCAGAGAAATGCAGGCGTGTTGTTATGCTAAGGAGACTCTGCTACTAGAGGACGAGTTTCAGGGTTTTCCAAAGTGCAGCAGTGAGGCCCAAGGCATTAGAAGATTTTTTTATCCCTCTAACATCGGTTATCGCTCATGATGCAGCCATGGAGCCTTGAATGGACACCATTAACTTTAAATCTAGTCAACATAAACAACCTTGAATTCAAAGTAGTTGAAGGTACTCACCTGCTCAAATTTGTGGCTTTACACTTTTACTGTTTTGAAATGACCACCCCCTCCAAATTAACACCTGATGGGCTACACAGGGGAAACAGTGAAGCTGGCTATGCACATAGCATTGTTCAACTTCAACGCACAAAGTAAACATACTGAAAACAGGGAAACGTAGGGTTTTTCTCTACCCTCTCTAAATTATCTTGGTGATTACCTCTAAGGGCTGGTCCACACTAACCCTCCGGTTTGAACTAAGATACGCAACTTCAGCTACGTGAATAACGTAGCTGAAGTCGAAGTATCTTAGTTCGAACTAAAAGGTACTTACCGCGGGTCCACACGCGGCAGGCAGGCTCCCCCGTCGACTCCGCGTACTCCTCTCGCAGAGCAGGAGTACCGGTGTCGACAGCGAGCACTTCCGGGATCGATTTATCGCATCTAGACAAGACGCGATAAATCGATCCCAGAAGATCGATTGCTTACCGCCGAACCCGGAGGTAAGTATAGACGTACCCTTAGAATAGTAGGGGAGAAATGTTCAGAAGAAGTGTGATGTTTAAGTTCACTGTGTCCCTTTAAATGCTGCCTGCCCAACACAAAGTGAATATATTTTTTACAGGAACTCCATGTTTTTCAATGGAGTTCACCTTGCAGGAAAACTCCTCCAGACCAGGTGGCATTTTAATGCTTAAAGACGGCATGTTGCTTTCACTTCTTCATGGGCAGTGGCATTTGCTCTTTTGCCATTCTAGCCAAGGTCAACATGAGGTTGTCATGGCTCTCCTTCCAAACTGCCAGTTTTCCAAATTAGTCATTTCACAGATGAAGAGGAAGTACATCTGACAGGGCTGACATTCTCCTTTTAAGAAAGCTGGCTGGCATGATAGGAGTGAAAAGATGGGCTGATGCATGGCCACCTTTTGCCCAGGAAAGTGAGAGCATCACCTATGATTTGTCCCTCTCAACTCCCGCAGATCACAAGTGAACCATAAGTGAACCTCTACTGCTTGACTCTGCAATTTGCTGTGTGCTGTGCCAACAGACGGTTATTATTTACTAATTTATCAAAAGTAGCCTTCACAGGGTGATGTACAAGATTATACACAACAGAGCACAGAAATACTCGGAACATCTCATCTAAAGTAACTAGATGGAAGGAATTTTTAACATTTGACCTTAAGCATATTGAGAGTATAATCTGACTTCCCACACTTGGAGTTAAATGAGAGAAAATGCTATACCAGGAGACTGCAGAAGGCATACATGGTACAAGGGAATTATCTGACCTGGAAAATATGGCTTTGCACAGGGACATAAACATTAATCATCTTACACAGATTCGATGGAGTCAAGGAATGAGGAACCTTAAATACAAACAATAAAGGTTTGGGGTAGCCACAGTAGGTGTTTGAATAAGGGTCTGATGTAGGAGTTGTAAAGCAAAGAAATAAATGAAACGTGCTGCTGTAATCTGAATGGATTGTAAATGGGCAATGGATGAGGCAGATAGACCATACAGAACCACAAGACTATTACAAGAGTCTTGTAAGTGTGAGATTATAGGACTGTGAATCTATATCTGAACTATTTACCTATGATTTTTTAACTTACATTATTAACAAAGACCTTATAATGGCTGCTGTACTGTTTTTCTAGAGTCACTGGTTGATTCACGGGGACACCAGTCTTAAAGGTGAAATGAAAGGTTTAAAACAACAAATAATATAACCTAGCACTTTTCCTCTGTGCATCTCAAAGTGGTTTACAAAGCTGTGTATTAGCGTCACAGAGGGGGATTTTGAGGGACGCATAGGATATGTGACTTGTCTGAGGCCATACAACAACTCAGTGCCTGGGAGTCTACAAGAGGTCAGGGGAAACCAGCAATTGGGAGGGTGGGGAAATGTTCAGTATTACTGAAGAGGGGCTTTTGGGAGGTTGTTGGTGGGGGTGAGCATGTGGTATTTTCATCCTTGATTCTTTAAGGTGGGCATTCTCCTAAGCCCATGCAGTAAATGTGCATGCTGACACTGGAACTGCTTTTATGTAGGAAAAACAAACCATGGCCCTTTCAGAGTCTCTTCAGACAAGCAGGGACAAATATGTGGCTATGAACAGCTATCATTTCAGGACGATGGAAGCAACACAGCTGATTTCATGTAGGTGTGGAAGCAGCTGTCTGATCTATAAAGACTGCCAAATTCTGCAGCTTCACAATGTGGGTCTGACAGTATCATATGAGCCTAAGTGCACAATCCTATTACAAAGCCACGTTTTTAAAGAGAGGATTTTAGAGGAGCAGCAGAGCACGGACATGAATAGTGCTATGATTGTCAGCAACTGCTCTGTGGGACTCTTATTGTAAAGGCATTGAAACGCTTCTGCCAAAGGACAGAGATATGGTATATTTTGAAAAGCGAAAGAATGAGCTAGCACTGGGAGTAACATTTGAGTAGGTCAACCACAAACACATGTAGTGAGAACCATCTCACCAATGTACAGGAGACATCTGCTGGTGTCAAAAGGGAGGAACTGGGTCCACGGAACCCACTAAATCCATCATGCTATATTTGAGGCCTCCCCGATCATGCACCTCTATTGGTTTTGTCTAATCCAATGCTTGTTGAAGTCAATGGAAAACTCCAATGGGCTTTTGATCGGGACTCAGGTGCACAGTTAGGTGAAGCAGGATGAACTGACTGGGACCTGGGACCAAGCCTCCTTTTCTGATGCCCCATCCACTTTTTCTTGGGTCTGCATCTGCCTCGGCTGTGCATAAATGTAATGCTCCTTGAATGCACTTGACTGCACTATGTTCATGTGAGCATTCTGAATGTTTTTTGGGTAGCTAACACTGTTCTTTGCCTTCTCTAACCCATGCAACAACTGTAAGGACATTTTTATACAGTACCACTTATTTCAATGTACTATTTGGGCCAAATCCTGCTTGCCTTATTGATGCAAAATTGCTGCTGAACTTAAGCAAGATTTGGACTTACATAAAAAAATTAGACAGAGAAAATAAATGAGCGGATGAAAGAAAAAATAATTTTTTTAAGATGGGGATGCTAATCTTTTGTTACAAGGTTTTCTTGAGGTATAAACTATCGAAATAAAAGATAAATCTGTACTATGATATCAGCCACTGTAGTAGTATTTTAAATTATTCAAGGTCAGATTAGGCATTATCTTTTAAAGAGAAAATGTAAATAATAAGAAATATACTAGCTTTATCAACACTTCTGTATACAAAGAAGTGGTTTTCTTTCAAGGTCACTGGCACATACATTTAAAACAATATGATAAAACATGATAAAGAAAATGTGAAATGACTTGGGTTCCTACAGTAGAAGTGCAACATTTGTTTACTTTTGACAGTTAGTTTTTTAAAAAGAAAAAGTGATACGTGATATATAGCATGGTAGCATGAGGCAGAACAATGCTGCAGTTTATGCTGTCAGAAACAAACAAGGATGCTGGTAAGATCTCTGGAATTTAAAATGACTTTTTAAAAAATCATGAATATGGAACCACCTACTACAGTCAGTCAAAAGCACTGCACTCTGCTCTCCTTGTAGAGAGAAAATAAAAACAGAGTTTTAAGTACTTTCCTGACAAGGGAACTATACATAAAATAACATTTTACTGTAAATACCATTCTTTGATTTAGTAAATTACGAAAACAGTAGCAGCAAAACATAGGTCCCCCATCACTGTATTTTAAACTGATGAACAAGATAAATACAATTTGGCCCTCTCTGCCCATTGCAGCAGAATCATACAAGTTGAATATTTAAACAAATCCCATATTATCTCTTTAAAAGAATTAGACTATGCTGATGCAACGTAGTGCAAAATGTAGGCCTTGTATGCAAAGTAATAAAGTATACGGCAAACTGAGTTTCAAAGCAACAGAGTGAGTGCAGCAGTAGTTCAACAACATTCTGTCCCAGGTTCATATTGTTTTGTGCACGTGGACTCTACAGCTCTAGAGGACAACAAGAAGATGATACTAGGAACTAACTGATCTCCATGGCTCCCAGCAAGCCCAAGCAAACATCCAATTGGAAACCTACCTGGAAGTTCTATCTGGAGGAATAAGTAGAAAATGCTGTTCCATGGTTGCAAACTCTCCATCCCCTAATAAAGGCTTTAGGTGCAGCCTCCGTCAGGTACCAGATGGAAATCCGACAGCTCATGGGTCTGTGCGGTCAAGAAGCAAGAGTGGAAGGCTCTTCTACCCAGATGCCCTTATCCTTTGTAAATGTCTCAAAATCTGCATGGATTTTGGGACACCTGTGAATTTGGGGCTGGAACTTCCTGCCAATTCTGGACAGTGGAAATCTCTGCTCCTCCCACAGTGAGATGATTTCAATGTAGCCTAATGTGGGAAATGGGTATCCTAATTCCTTCCCGGGTTTTCCTTTTCAGGAGTAGCCTGTCACCCTTAACGATCAGTCTGGACTAGGATTTGGAAGTTGTTAGCTAACTTGTACTAGTTAATGTGTAAACCATCTAGTATAGAGAAGGCAAGGTGCTTTTAACATGTGTTAAGTCAGCTGAGTTGAACCTAGGTAGGTTTTAACCTGACCAGCTTGACACATATCAAGACACACTGACTTGTCTACACTAGACTGTTAATATGTGTTGTCTAGACTAGGATTGGGAAGGCGTTAGCTAAGGTTGGTAGTAGCATAACATCTGCAATAACGGGTTGAACTCTAACTCTGTAGGATCGATAACAAACTTTTCTTTAATGTAAAAATGCAAACATTGACCTTAGAAATGGCAGCTTTTATTTTTGTATATTTGACGTTATGTAGAAAAATAAAACAAGTGACCCATCCTTATGCCATGCTACTAATGGTTCTGCATCATTGGCCAAAGTCAGCCCAGAAGTAAAGCAAGTGCAACTCCACTGGCTTCATCAGGCCTGGCTCTGAAGCTACAGACCACTAAGGCTAATTTAAAGCCAGGACAGTCAGTGTTAAAAATGTAACCCAGTCCATACTTAACTTGCTGTGCTTTGCGTATTTACTTATGACATAGTGGATCACCCTCTCTTTGGAGATTCCTGCAATACCTGAATATACCCTAAAATTCTGTACTTAATTCTGAATATCTTTGCTGGGAATTCTTTTTGTTTTTGTTCTGAGGTAGCTCTCCCAGGGACCCAATGTTATCTGAAGAAGGGACTCTGTTTTTTTTTTTTAAATCATAAATCAAAACCCCAAGTGTACATTTCCAGAAGTGACTGATCATGATCTTGGTCCTTCTCATCAATACCCTCCCATAGAAGAGGCTCTACTACACATTCTGATCAGCTGATCAGGTTGCACTGTGACCAGAACAAGTTATAAATCTCTCCCTAAGGCACAGTGAGGCAGTGACAGACCGGGCTTCAGCGAGGGCTAGCCACCCAAATAATTACACAGTATTCTGGGTGAGCTGGTACACCCTGCACTGAAGCCCATCTTGCCACACTTTCACTGCTCCAGTCCTCAGGGCAACTAGATTAAAGATAGCTCCAGGTGTGTTTACATGAGCTGCAACCACACCCTGTGACTGCAGTGTAGACATATCCCCAGCAACTGGTATTGCTAAGGTGCCTAGAACCAAAGTACAGACACCCAATAATAGCAATTATAATGAAGCATGTCTGGTATGATATTTTTACTTTGTTTTTCTTAGCTTGTACATAGAAATTATTTGATCACAAGTTAGGGGAAAGAGCAGATTTGTAATCACTTGCCAGTGATTGTTTGGAAACAAGCATTATTACAAATTGTGCTGACCTAGTTGATTTTCCGGCTTATGAAAGGATATCCCCCAAATTACACTAAGACACTCTAAATCCTACTTTAATAAAACAGAAGCTTTAAAGAGCAAAGTAGTGTTCAAAGAAGGTAAATCTTTAAAGGGCTGAGTAATGCTTTTACTCAGCAGGTATTTAACGATGTTAAAGTAACAGCTTCTTATGCTACCACATTTTCTGCGCCAGGTACAGTAGTTATGTCTGTGAATGACAGGAAAGGAAACCCGGCAGGCCAACTTCTAGCACATTCTCCAGATTTTAATTTGGCTGGAAAGGACTCAAGAGCTCTCCCACAGCTAGAAGAGCTCCATTATGGAATGCACTTTCAAACAATCACTATGCTATTCCACAGTCCGCTGGCTACCAAGAAAGAAAGCTATTAAAGGAAAAGATTGAAAAGTATATCTAGGACAGTGGTTCTCAACCAGGGGTACACATACCTCTGGGGGGTATCCAGAGGTCTTTCAGAGGGTACATCAACTCATCTAGAAATTTGTTTAGTTGTACAACAGGCTACATAAAAAGCATGAGTGAAGTCAATACAAACTAAAATTTCATACAGACAAAGACTTGTTTATATTGCTCTATATGCTATACACTGAAATATGAGTACAATATTTAAATTCCAATTGATTTATTTTATAATTATATGGTAAAAATGAGAAAGTCAGCAATTTTTCAGTAATACTGTGCTGCGACACTTCTGTACTTTTATATCTCATTTGAGTACTGCACTAAGCAAGTAGTTTTTAAGTGAGGTGAGACGTGAGGTATGCAAGACAAATCAGACTCCTGAAAGGAGTACAGTAATCTGGAAAGGTTGAGAGCCACTGAGCTAGGATAATGAAATACCAAACCACATTGTGGTCTTATGGGGTAAAATGCCCAAATTATTCATGTGTCTAATTCATAGGTCTTTGAATTAGAAAATGTAGAACAGTAAAAGTGTGTCGTGATTTCTCTTCAGTGACAGAACCTTTGATCAAGAAACAAAGTGGAAACTCTTTATTGCCAATAGAGGGTGGGGGAAAGAAATCATCAATATAGTGGACCCAGTGTTGCATCATAGAACTCAGTGGGCATCTTAACATTGATTTCAGTGTGATCAGGATTGGCCCCAGTAGGGTTGCCCTGATGAACATATTTACTTGTTATTGTGGAAAACAGATCCTTTCAGTAGTATTTCTGAAATCATTCAATAGACTGCCTAGCACAGGCTGGGACAAAAAACCATTTCATTTGCTTATTGAGATCAACTCAGCTAGTTTCTCTCTGCATTTTGAAAGTTACTCCTTTCATTTTTGTTTCTCGCTTTCTAAAGCACACTTATTGCAGACAGCTGTAGGGCTCCTGCAATCCTCCCTATTGCTAATTTAAGGCAGGAGGGTTGTGCTTATTAGCTGTACCGATCAAGCAGGAGCTCTAGAAGGCATTGTAATCAGAGGCATGTGCTCTCTGCTTCACCCCTTCATGGGTTGTAGGATGCACTCAGTCAGAAAATACTGACCAATGTGGAGGCGGTGGGACCATATCCCTGTTAGGCAGCTAGTACCATTCACTAGTGCAACTGTGCTCGGCCACCTCTTTGCAAAGGGAGAGGAGTTTCCTTGCTCTCTTTTTTCCCATTTCCATAGGCACAAAAGCCAGGCAGACGCTGGTTTTTAGTGCTGACAATAAAAATATTAGCTCTTCTTTCTTTTCCTCAATGGAAGGTGTGCAAGCACAGAACCTTCTGCCTCCCATCATGCAACACTGGCTACAGTTCAGCTCTACTGTGGTTTACAGCCACAGCCTGAGTAGGGGGCACCATAACAGGAGCTCTGGGAACCCCAACCCCTCAGTTACTCACAGTGCCCTTCAGGTCCCCAAACATCACTCCTGTTTGGGGTGAGTTGTGCCTCAAGAGTTTTAGCAGAGAATAGTCCCTGCACTCAGGAGAGCAAAGGTTAATTACATTTGTGGCCTGCCCCATGAGGTGGCTTGATCTTGAGTCCACCTTCCTTGCACAGGGACTGCTCACAATCTGGCTTACACCATTGTGGAAGTTCCCAGTCTACCAGAAGTTGCACAGTCTCAGTAGAGTCTTTCAGGCTTGGACATCTTACTTGTTATACCGTTCGAGGAAGAATCTTCGTTTGATAAAGTAAATGCCCTATCCAATGTGAGGATCATTAGAAACATTTTCCTGTATTGCAGCAGGTTACGATGCAGATTGGAGGAATTTACATGTAACCCTTCTGCCAGTCAGAGTTGGCAGCAACAAGGGCCAGGTTCAGTATCTAGGAGTTCCATTCCAATGACACAATGCAAAACCGGCTCGAGCCCCCACCCAGTGACCTGGGACAAATATATATCACCCCCCCTGGGCGCCTCTAAGCGGCAGTACTTCACCTCTCGCAAGCACAGAGTCTGAGTGCAGCAAAAACCTTTTAATGACAGAGAGAAACAATGCGGCATTTTGTTGGGGAAACACCACATCTAGGATTCATAAACCAGACTGTGAGCAAAGACCCACACCCAGCAAGTTGGCCATGTCCTTTCCCTTTGGTTCTTGAGTCCAGCAACCCCCAAAATCACCCAAAGTCCCAAAAGTCCAACAACCCAAAAGTCCAGACCCAGAGTTCAAAAGTTCATCTGCAGAGTGCTACACATCCCCCCTCCCCCAGTCTGGGTAGAAATGGGGAGAGGTAAGGGGCACCTTACGTGGCTCGAAGCTGATTGCCCCGTCCCTTCGTGTGGCTTCGCTCTGCTCTGCCAGCCGTCCCACAAGCCGCTACAGCTGTCCCCACGAACTGCTCCGCTCCGCCGGCAGCTCCGTTCCACCAGCCGTCCTGCAAGCTGCCTCAGCTGTCCCCACGAACTGCTCCACCACCAGCTCCGCTCCACCAGCCGTCCTGCAAGCCACTATGACTGTCCCCACGAACTGCTCCGCTCCGTCGACCCTCCTGCAAGCTGCTCCGACTGTCCCCACGAACTGCTCCGCTGGCAGCACCGCACCACCAGCCACTACTTAACACACTGCTCAGTGATTTCAGCTCATAAGACTCCTAACTACAAGCTGAAATCACTAAATAGCTAAGGGAGCCTTCGTGCTCATTTGCACGCTTAGCCCAGAGTGATTTCAACTCAGAAGTCTGAAACCAGACTCCCAATGAATCCAACATTAGCTCTGATATTTCACAGTGGAGAGGGAGGGAGGTGCAACTGACATTTAGGGCCCTCAGAGAAGGCCCACACCACCAAGTACAAGTACCTGTCCCCAGCCTCTCACAATTCACTGGGTTTTGGAACCCATGTCCCTTGCCTAGCGAGTGCTGCTTCGATGATGGCGAGTCCCTCCATCATAACAAAAGGTCACTGTCCTCAATTCACATAATCAGGGTAACAACACTTTATTCTTCCTGCCCCAATAACAGAGAAACTGGGGATCCCACAGCAGCCAAAGTGACCATTTCGGCAAGTGGTCCATCATGCTTTGCTGGGTGGGTGTGTCCATGCAAACAAAATTAGCCCCTGACATCTCTTCCCACAACTCACCACCAGATGTCAAGGTAGAGCTCATCCTGACTCTGCTTACATACATTACAATGATCTGTCTTCTTGTTGTAAAAAGGTGCTGCAGGAAACATAATTCAGGAGAACATTTCACTCTCCCTGCCTTTGCTTGCTGCGTTTGAGCAACCTATACAGAGTCATTCTGTGTGAATTCTAAAAGACCAGCTGCTATAACGTGTGCAGCCACTATGTGCTATTTCTAAAAATAGGGCACTATGGAGAACAAAAAAGTGGAAAAATAGAGAGTTGTTGACGGAAATCCAGCCCTAAGTGTTCCCTTTTTCTATTTTAAGTTTGTCCGAACAGATAATTTCCACAAGAAAGCAGAAATGCTGCCACTTTCTAAGGTTACTGTTAGACAGTATGGTCCAGTGGATCAGCCATTAGCCTCCCATTTAGGAACCTGGGTTTTCATCCTGACTATGCCTTGACATTTTGTATGACTTTAGGCAAATCATTATCTCTCTGTGGCTATGTTTCCCATCCCATCCGTTATCTGCCTTGCTTATTTTGATTGTAAGTTCTTCAGGGGAGGAAAAATCTCATAGTATGTGTATATGCAGGGCCTGGATTTCATATCTATGTACTACTGGAATACCAATCATAATACAAATTCAGATACAAGTACCTGTTTTGCAGTTAGTATTGCTATCCTACAATTCCCACAAGACACAACCATGGATTGAGAAATAGCAACAGCCTGATTAGTAAATTTACAGAAGTTAAGAACATATTAAAACAGAATAGAAAATATTGTGGGAATCCATGTGATAAACACTCATATATATATTAATTAATATATATTCACACTCATATATATATTAACACTCATTAATTAATTATGAGTGTTAATATATATATAAATTAATTAATATATATTAACACTATATATCTATAGGAAATCTTGAATATATGTGAAATTTGAAACCTCCCACACCAATTCCCTTCCTTCAATCAGTGTAGGGTGCATGGCTTGGGCTTTCCTATACCACGGCAATCCCTGGTTGCCACAATGGCCCCTTGGGAGCTTGCAGAAGGTAGAGCAGTCTTAAGGCTGCTCTAACTTGCACCAGGGGCCTGGCTGGTGCACAATGGCCTTGGAGGAACAGAAAACTTAAAACCATCTTTGCACCCCACCCTTCCTGAGCTGTGCAGTGCTTTCTTTGGGTGCAGTCTCAGGATTGAGGCCAATAAATCTTCATGTATCCTCTTTGGAGAGTGCTTCTTAAAATGTAAACAAATGTATAGTTTTAAAGGGTTGGCTCCCCTGTCCCACCCCAAAAATAAATACATAAAAAAGAGTTCATTGATAAATGGTGCCCTGAAGTCCTGGACAAAAATGCAAAATAAAATGAAATAAAAATAAAATAAAAGCATAAATCTACATTTTAGAGTAAGCCTGGAATATAGCCTGAACAAAAATTATTATCTTACTAGCCCCATTAGAGTCAAGGATAAAGCCATCATTATGGTCAGTAAGATCAGGATTGGGCCCTATATTGCAACATAATAGTTGGCACAGTATGTAGTGTATAGGCATAAAAATGATCATTTGAATATTGTGGGCTGCATTTAATTTTCATATTACTTGTAATAAAATCAAAAGTACCATAACAAACATTTTCATTGTGTAGCTGCTTCCACATGAAATGTCAGGTTAAAATGGAAGCTTTAAACACTGTTTTGTAGTCTGAAAATATGTATTTTAACATTTTTTAAAAGGGCAGTAGATATAGGAAACAGGAAATCATAGCAAATCTCCATCCCTGTACCAGTTAGCCGCTGAAGGCATTGCTCTTCCTAACTTCTCCTGTCATTACAAAAGCCCGTTGGTGCTTTGATATGTGAATTTCACAAAATATTTGAGAGTTAAAAGTTGAATATAATTTGAACTAAAGAATATGGTCACTGAAATATTAAATCTTCATCTGCCCTATTGTAGAGGACGTTTTAATAATATCAGTGATCATATTCTTTAATTCAAGTTATATTCAGCTTTTGAATCTCAAATTCTTTATGAAAAAGATTCCAACTCTTCATGGTGAATAGAACGTTCTGACACCAAAAATGTTCAATGCCTAACAGAATATCTTCTGACAGATGGTAAAGCAACCACATTGTGCTCTAGCTTCTTGTTGATGGGAATATGTAAGCCGTAGTTACATATTGCTAGTGAGGGGTTTTTCTCTCAGCTCATTATTATGCAGAATGTCAAGGAAAACATTAGTACAACTCTGTAAAGCACAAAAGGAAC
This sequence comes from Chelydra serpentina, assembly GCA_037349315.1. Classification (NCBI taxonomy): domain Eukaryota; kingdom Metazoa; phylum Chordata; order Testudines; family Chelydridae; genus Chelydra; species Chelydra serpentina. Next base: position 41,711,491 of record JBAIAC010000029.1, on the reverse strand, counting down.
TGTACTACCATGAGCAGAAGTTTCTTTTCAATAGTATACTTGAAATACAGCTGAGTGGATGAAAGAAAGGTCACTTACTAGTGGTTCTTTGGGAGAACCACACCACTCCTCGTATCCCTCACCTCTATACTGTAGCACTTCTGGGACCCTCTAGAAAATCAGAGCCCCTCAAAGCAACCAACATTCAGGGTTGATCCTATAAGCCATGTGGCTCACCACCACCCCCTTTCCTTCTGTTAAATCCCATTGTACAGAACTCTGAGGAAAAGGGAAAGGTGGACAAGTAGCATGAACATGCAGGGGTAACACTGCAAGAACTACTGTGACTGGTAAGAACCCTCTCTCTCTCCTTCAAGGTGGCTTCTGTATATCCTCATTGCATCAGAGATGATCCTTGGTAGCTCCAGAATCAAATCATGGAGACACTACTCTAATTGCTGAAGCAGCCTTGGAACTGGATTCAGAACGTTCCTCTTATTGCAGACAGTCCCAGCACTGAAACCTTTTTTCCTCATTTCAGGGGAATTCAAAACCAACAAAGGCTAACTCTGTCCCTGCATGAGAACAGGGTCTCGACCCATGGGGAGATCTGATGTTCTGGCCCAAAGGCTTCTAGCACAAAGAAGACCTGGAACTGAGTGTGCATGTCTTTCTGGGACCAAGGCATAAAGAATCAACACACTGAACAGCAATGTGGGGAATAGCCTTCTCCAAGGCACATCAGGCAGTTGGTATGTGCATCAAAAGTCTGGGAAGACAGAGGGTGCATGAAAATACAGTGCTTAAATCCAGTCTTTTTTCCAAGGTATTTAGGATCTGGATAAGATGTGATGTCTCAGAATGGAGCTGGAGATGGATGTGGAACCTAAACTGTGCAAAGGCACAAAAACTACCTTAAATTGCCTAAAAACGTATTTAAAAAACTCTAAACTGTGACAACTCTAACAAACAACAAACACTTTAGCGTAAAGCCAAGAAAAGGCTCTTTGGACTCAGAGCAAAGGTCTGTAACACCAGGAGCTAGCCATGGAAAGAAAGGACTTAGGCAGCGGGGGCTCCATAGCTTCATATAACCTTGCAGCTGAAAATTCATTGCTGTGAAGGGTATGGCTTTTCTGTCAGGTTCCTGAAGCTCAGTTGTGCCAGGGGGGAATCCCAGAAGATGAAATGTGCAAAGGTCATCTTGAAGAAAAAAGGAAGTATCTATCTGTGTTAATAAATGGATCCCCATGACAACACGCGAATGGAAAATTATCAGTTGACACCATCACAGAGGAGAATGGAATGGAAACAACTTTTCAGCGTCTAACACGATTTTCCTTCTATTAAGGTAAAAAGCAGGAAAGCTCATAAAATTATTGTTAAGAAAGAATAGTTTGGGGCCTTAGAATACACTTTGGCTTAAATAATGCAAAAGAGTTACCAGAAGGTTTTAAGGAACACATCTGCATTTATGCTCAAGAGATGGAAATCTGCGGATGTGTCTGTGTTTTACGAGTATTTAGTACTTTAGTCATAAATTGGAAGTCACAAATTATTTTTAGACATTGATTTCTGTTGCTTTTCTTAACTTAAAGTCAGGTTTATATTAAAACTTCAGATTTACTGTTAATATGCTCTAAATCTTAGAAAATGCCAATATTTTCTTCACTTTCTTCTTTATTTGCTTCAGCATGCTTATTTCTTTCCTTTTATCTGCAAGCCTCTCATAACTGTTGGGAAGTAAGCAATAGCCCAGTATGGGGCCGAATCACTAATAATGAGTTGTATGACCACGGCTGGTGGTTAAAACTCCTACAAAGAATGGGCTGTATTTTCACAAAAGGTTGGATATTCTTTTTATTTTGCTTTCCAGGAATTGAGAGTAACAAGTAGGCCAAGTGAATTGCACATCACTTATCACAGTTTATGCAAGGGTGTTCCAAATATCTGGCCCAGGCTCTGCCATGATAGACAGAGCCAGTTTAAGATCTTAAATACTCTACTTTCTGCCACTTTTAGCCAACTAACTTATATCTTATCTTCGTAGGTAAAAAAATACAGCAATTTAACCAGTTCAGAATAGGCTTGTCCTATTAATAGACTACAGAAATAACTTTGAGGATTTAAAGAGTTCTCAGAGTTCTGACCTTGAGTTGACTCTGATGCTAGACTAGTTTAAAGAATATTTAAACTCTGTTGGGCACAGATATACATTAAAGACTAAGGCCAACATAACAGAAACAGTTGGAAAGAACTCTTTACAGTTACTGTTCAGCTACTGATAAGTCTGAATTTCTTGCCTTTTTTTATTTGTTATCTCTCTGATGCCTTTTTCCTGGTGTCTTTCTCTGTTTCGCTACCTGCCTTGCTGTCCATTCACACTGTAATTGAACAGAACTAAATAAAAGGAGGAAAGAATCGAAATGGAAATACAGTGATGACCTAAAAGAAAAAGGTCAAATGTCTTGAAGTTAATCCTTAGTAATAAAGAACATAATTTCATTTGATAGGAATAATACAATTTATTTTCAAATGAAATTCATTGCACTATATATTTGATTCAGCTAAATGGACTGCTGCAATACAAATACTTTACAACTGGTAAATCAAAGGTACATTTTCAGTGTTCATAACATTTCATATATCATGGAATGAATGCACATCAGCATATATTAAGCCATTTTATGATCTGTTAATATTCTTATGTGATTATTTTTCATAATTTATATAAAATCAGATTTCCCCCCTTGAAATATATTAGTGATTTTGATGTCCATTTAAGATAGGTAGTTTATTGCACCATAGATTAATATGCTAACCATGGTAAATTATTTGGAAGACCACAAACATTATTGCTCGGTTTGCCCAACTTCAATCTGAATATGTTCTAATACCAACAAGTAAACTCTTACTCTGCTACTCAGACTGACTTATGACTTACATGACATAAATTCATATTGCACTCTGTCAAAAAAAAGTTAAAAAAAGACAGAGAAAGTTTACTAACCAAAGCCAAAAATGTGCCACAAACAGATAATGATTGGAAAAAAAGTAAAGTATAGATCATGAATCTAAACTGCTTGTTGCATTAATCTAGCAGATCCACTCCGCTAATTAGAATGCACACTTGAGGCATCTTATTTGACAGAGTTGGTGAAAGATTATTTCCTTGCCAGGGCATATTCAATATTCAATTATTTTCCAGTTAATAATTTATCCAGTATAATAGAGAAAACACTGTAAATAACCATCTGTCTCAAGGAACAGCTTTTATATTCTCAATAGTTAGGCCATGCAAACAGTCTCAAAGTGGGCTCTCAAATTCATGGCATGTTGAAAGGAAGGACATTCTGGTTTAACCTTTAGAAATCTGGAATTTTGCAGATTGCCAGCTAAACTGAGGTTAGAGACATATCCTCCATATCCACAGTGATTTTTCAAGATTACAGATGTAAGTAATAAATTCAGCTGTTGAGGAAAAACCCAGGCAAACATCAAACTTTCATTATAAAGAATTGCCCCCATGAAAAAGTCCACATTCCCCAATAGCTATGACACGACAGTCTCTGACATTCTATGTGCTATTCAGGTTCTTACATCACAGTCATCGGCATAGTAACTGAGCACCTTTCAGTAGTAGATTACACAATGTGACTAATAATTCAGTGTTTTTCTAAAAGATGTGCGCTAGCTCAACTACAGTTATTCAATTTGAAGAAGGAATTAAGCAAAGACCCATGGCCTGTGTTACACAGGAGGTCAGACTAGCTGATCACAATGATTCCTTCTGGCCTTAAAAAAAAAAATCAATGGATCCGTGACACATTACAGTGTTTCTGTATCCTAAAAATATGGAAATACTGGTTATGGTTAGTTACAAGGTGTGGTAGCTGTTTGCAAATATTATGCCAAATTCCGTACTGGCCTTACTCCACTCAGTTCAATGGAGTTATGCCAGCAAAGTTTCTTAAACATTGACTTTTTACTGATGATCACTATAATGCTAGTCTCCACAGCATATCATCATGGATGTTTCCAAGATGTTTCACAACACTAAGCAATTAAGAGTGGATGCAAGCGGACCTCCTGGTTTACAGGACTGCTGTTTCAAGGAATGACATATAAAACAAGGTGTCTTTTGATATCTAGATAAAGGCATTTGTGTATATTCTGCTCTCACTTGCATCTCTAACACCAGTGAATGTGAAGGTAGACTTTGACCCATTATACATCAAAACCATCATGGGCTGCAAGAGAAGTGATTTCAGAAGTACCTAAACGTTTGCAAATGTAACTGCTTAGTCCCCCTAAGGGTACTCTAGTATTCTAATCTGAGTAGCCCAGCACTGGTGGAAGTGTGCAGCAGGATGCTGGAGCTCTAGTAATGAACGAGCATTAATTCTGTGCCAGTGTGTGAGCCTGGATTTACTTCCACAAGATATTACATTACTATCAGGGCAGGTGCAAGGAAGTTTTGCCCCTTAGGCGAAACTTCCTTGCACCAGCCCTACGCCACCCCCCGCAATGCCGCCCCCCCCAGCCAGCTCCCCCACCCGCAGGAGCTCAGCCTCCCCCCCCTGAAATGCAGCCCCCCCAGGCCAGCTCTCCTGCCCGTGGGCGCTCAGTCTGCCCCCCCACCCGTGGGCCACGGGAGCTGAGTGGGGAGCTGGGGGGCGGCTCGCCGTGGCTGCCCCCGGCTCCTCGCTCAGGCACTGAGCAGGGGGGCGGCAGGGCAGCTCGCCGTGGCTGCCCCCCAGCTCCACCGTTGGCCCCCGCTCAGGCACTGAGCAGGAGGGCGGCTCGCCACGGCTGCCTCCCCGCTCAGCGGCTGAGCGGGGAGCCAGGAGACAGCTGCCCGCCCCCCCCCAAATCTTGGCGCCCTAAGCGACCACCTAGGGTCGCCTAGTGGGTGCGCCGGCCCTGACTATAATACAAATGTTTCCCTTTATGAGAATCCTGTATTCACTTATCAACCATTGCTAGGCTTACATTCACTTTTCTTGATTTCTCAAAGCAACCAGATTGAAAACTGTCCCATGAGTGGCTCTTGTAATGGAAACCACCACCACAGGAGTTGGATAAGTTAATAACTCCCTACGCACTCTGTTCAGTGAGTCTGCAGTGAGCTGACATGACCTACCCTTGCCTGATGAAACAGTCTTAGAATAAAACCAGGCATGGCTATTTCTGAGCTTAATCAAGGTTTGTGCTCTGTTCCTGCTGCTCTCAAAACGGAGGCATCTTGAGAACATCATATGTAGGGCCCTATCAAATTTGTGGCCATGAAAAAAAAGTCACAAACCGTGAAATTTGGTCTCCCCCCGCCCCATGAAATCTTGTCTTTTGTTTGCTTTTACCCCATATTATACAGATGTCATGGGGGAGACCAGTCTTTCTCAAACTGGGGGTCTTGACCCAAAAGGGAGTTGAGGGGGGTCACAAGGTTATTTTAGGGGGATCGCGGTATTGCCACCCCTTACTTCTATGCTGCCTTCAGAGCTGGGTGGCCAGAGAGTGGTGGCTGTTGGCCAGGAGCCCAGCTCCGAAGGCAGCACCCCACCAGCAGCCGCGCAGAATAAGGCTGGCATGGTATGGTATTGCCACCCTTACGTCTGTGATGCTGCCTGCAAAGCTGGGTGGCAGGAGAGTGGCAGCTGCTGACTGAGGACTTAGTTCTGCAGGCAGCAGCACAGAAGTAAGGGGACAATACCACACCAGGCCATTCTTACTTCTGCGCTGCTGCTGGTGGGGACTCTCCCTTCAGAGCTGGGCTCCTGGCCAGCAGCCGCCGCTCTCCAGCTGCCCACCTCTGAAGACAGCGCTGCTGCCAGCAGCAGCGCAGAAGTAAGGTTAGCAGTACTGCAACTCCCACTACAATAACCTTGCGACCCCCCCCCCACACACACAACTCCTTTTTGGGTCAGGACCCTACAATTACAACACTGTGACATTTGAGCTTTAAAAAGCTGAAATCATGAAATGTATTATTTTTAAAATCCTATGACCATGAAATTGAGCAAAATGGACTGTGAATTTGGTAGGGCCCTAATCATATGGTATGGGTGCCTATTTTTCAGTGCACTGTCAATGTGAACTGGTAAAAAGGGTTCATATTCACACACATGTATGCACACGTGTACACACACACACACACACACACACACACACCCCTCATCCTCCTGCATTACAAAATAACCTATTTCTATACCTCTAACTGGAAAAAGCCCTATCACTGTTTTAATAACCGAGGGTGACAGGAAAAAAACCACACCTGATATCTTATTCTTTGATCATTCCAAATTGAAGACTGACAGGCACTAACGACATTCCGGTTTCCAAATGAGTTCTTTGACTCCTATATCTTCCCACTCTTTCCATTAGAACCTCCAGAAATTAATAATTTAGTGTAGTAATACCATAGGCCACACTAGGGTTATCTTGTGAATAAAACAGTAACCATCACTACCCGCATTTAAGTTGCCAGAAGGCAGTTGGGTTTCTGAGATGCAGTGCCAGGCAAATAACTAACTAATCTCAACTAATTGTAATGACTGGAATTTATCAAAACAGGCTGCAGCTTTATCTACCAGTCTTAGCTAAGCTTAGGTGTTTTCTTTTCATTTGATCTGTTGATTTGCATTGGATTTTATGTCTACAGGAAAGAAAAGCACAGAAAGCCTCATTTAGAGGATCCCTGAATAACAATCTATCAATGCTTTTATAGTTAACTGAAACTCCTAAGATTACTATCCACTCTGGCTACTTGATTATACTGGGTGTAATCAAAACAGTTTATAGATATAGCAGCTCAGCCTCTAATCTCTGATATGAAGGTCTAAGGTCTTTGACATAAGAGTCAAACTCATGCTAGCCATGAGTCATCACAATGGCTAATGGTAAGAGACAAGACAAGCATTTTAAAAAGCCGAGTCAAATTTAGCATCATAAGTATTTGCCAACCACTTGCTTCAATGGATTTGCCCCTGCTTACGCCAGGCTCAACTTGGTTCTGTCTTTTTCAAACTTTTTTTTTTTTTTTTTTGGTAATGGAGCTCTAGCTCCGGTCAGGCATTGGGTCTTTGTCCAGCTATAGGTAAAAATAAACAGCTGGTGAAAGAGAAAAGTAAAGAGGAGAAAGAAAAAAAAAACACATTTCACTGCCTCAGAGCACCCCAGAAAGATGCTCCATATATTACCAGCTAAATTCCCTCTGAATTGAGGTTGAAATGATTTTTAAAAAACCAACCAACCCTCTCTGCATCTATTAGAATGTAGCACTATGACTGTTGCTTTTTTTCAAAGGAGGCCAGGACGGAATGACCCTGAAGGATTTAATTCTCAGGCGCAAAGGAGTGGTGTCCTGCAAGCCAATGAAATCTGCTTAGCACAGCTTGTACTGAACTCAGCCTGCAGATTCCTCTCTTCTGAAGTCCCGTTCTTTGGTGTTTACAAGTATTAAATTCCTCACTTCAACAAGACGGCTTGGAATACAGAAAGGCTTAGTAGATATAACTGTAAACCCCGGGTGTGACATTAACACAGCAGAAACATGCACAAAATGTATTTAGACTTAAAGTGGCTTTTAAAAAAATGATTGGGTAGAGAGGAATCTGACATCTGACACACAGGTATCTGAAACAGGGGCACAGAGTAGCTAGAGAGAGTCTGTTATATGCCTCCAGATTCTCAAATGCATTACATTAATTTTGCCACTTATTTCCATTATTCTTTTCCTGCTTATTCCCAGGGCCAATTAAAATGCAAACAGGAGATTTTAAAGGCTTGAGTTTGATAATAGACAGCAAGACAAGTGAGGCATGGGACAGAACTGAAGTCTGACTGTTTAATGTGAGCATATTAATAGAAATAATTGGATTTCTAAAGTCCCACAATCGCAAGCTTTACCTCTTATTGGCCATTAAATCAATTGATGTCTTGCACTTGTGATTTCAAAAGTGTTAGTCTTCTTTCAAAAAGTGTCACTCATATTCAGTTTTCAGCCAGGAAAGTTTGTTAAGTTTCATATTAAAATATGTGGCAGTCTCCCATTCTGGGGCATTCTTCAGTGTTCTTTAATAAATACAAAGGGTGAAATCCTGGTCCCAATGAAGTCAATGGCCAAACTCCCACTTACTTCAAGGGGCCAGAATTCCATTCAATAGATTTTAGACTCAAGCAAAGTTCATAATACTTCATTAGCCTTATGCCTATCTCATAGAACTGGAAAGACCTTGAAAGGTCATTGAGTCCAGTCTCCTGCCTTCACTAGCAGGACCAAGTACTGTCCCCTGACAGATTTTTGCCCCAGATGGCCCCCTCAAGGATTGAACTCACAACCCTGGGTTTAACAGACCAATGCTTAAACCACTGAGCTCTCTCTCCCCCCTTCTTGTAATCATTATAAAAGAAATTAAATTATGTCATCTAGGATTTTCAAAAGCACCTACGGGAGTTAGGAGTCGGGATTTTATGACATTTCAATGGGAGTTTGGTGCCTAACTTCTTTGAAAATCCCACCCTTAACGTTTATTACTGAATTCTGGAGATTAGAAGCTCATCTTCCATTCCATACAGATCAAAGGCCAGAATTCTGATTCACCCTTCCTTGGTTGTCAGCAGAAGACTAGGTACAGCTAGGCTGCTCAAGCATGGGATTTTCAAAAGATGTTCACCCACTTCGAAATCAAGTTAGGCCAATGCTGAGTGTTGTTAAGTGTTGAAGGCTGGAATGTCGTTGCCTTGGTAACTCTGTTTAGGCTGCTCAGTGCTTGGAGTTTCAGTGTTATTAGTACTAACAGCAGATAATGCAGCCTGCTTATTCAGCAGACCTTTATGATACTCATAAAAGAAGACCACAGGCACAGTTCAGTGACAAAGTGACTTGGTTAGGTTTCTTGCCCTCAAGGCACAGTCCTAGTGCTCTAGCTCCATAGTTACAGGTACAACAACATGAGTGCCCAGTGGCAGGAAGTGACTCAGTCAGCAGCAGAAGTTTTTGTGTGGCCTAGTGAACAGCAAAGGGTTAAGGCGAGACTTATAGACTAGAACAAGCAACTGGAATAAACAACTTATGTACCACCTTATGTGTTTAATGACATCTGTTTGTTACCTTCCCTTGTTCCTGAGATCTTGGGCAAAGACCCCTATTCATTAGTTTGTCAAACCATCTTATCTTGTACTAAATTGGGATGTATCTGTACTAGTTGGAATATATTTACATAAATAGCTAGTGATTAGCACACTAGCAACAATTCTGCCAAGTTCACATACTGAACAGTGAACTTGTAAGCATCTGCTTTAATATCTGACTTTAATGGCCTAACTTTGGTTCACAGCCTCTGGTTCAGCCCTCAGACCTTGCACTACTACATTGAGCACTTAGTAAATTCCCAGGCCAAGAATTTAAGGCCCAAGGTTTTCAAAGCTAGGTACCTAAAGTTAGGTTTCTAACTTTGTCTAAAATGATGAACAACCAGCAGCCTACGAGGCCACTTACTAGGTGCCTAAGTATGGATTTAGGACCCTAAAGGTATGTCTACACTGCAAAGAAAAACCTGCTGTGCCAAATTTCAGACCCCAGGTCTACTGACTTGAGGTTGCCGGGCTAAAAATAGCTGTGTAGATGTTCCCACTCAGGCTGGTGCCCGGGCTCTGAAACCCGGCAAAGGAGTGCGTCTTGGAGCCCAGGCTCCAGTATGTGGGGGAATGTTTAATTTTGGCCCCACAACCCAAGCCTCACTAGCCCAAATCAACTGACACAGGCTTGGAGACTTGGTGCTGTGGGTTTTCCTTTGCAGTGTAGATGTACATTGAGTGAACAAGGAGTAGAGCTGAGGTTGTTTGCATTTCCATAAATTAATATGTTTATAGCTCTGAATTTCATGTGTTTGGAATGTTTAGTTGTGACATAATTACAAGACCCCAGTAATGTTTTTCCCCCCAAAAGTTACTGATACATACTCTCAACTTTATTTCCATTTTAACACAATTTCTGTTTGGGAATATATATAGTTATCCGTCATAATACTTCTGAATTAGAATTATGATTGGAACACAAGATTCAATGAATTAGTGCTTATACAGATTTGTATCTATAGGGCCAATTTTTCAGATGTAAATGCCTGAATTCTTTTTGCAAAATTTAACTCTCAGATTAATTGCATACAGAAAGCATGTATTTGCATACACAGAATGGATAAACATCTACCTGTGTGTGGACGAGTGTTTTACTTTCTTGTGCTACAGGTATGCATGCAAAATCTCTCCTCCAGAATCAATTAATTCATCTCCCACAATCAATTATTTCTCCTTTCCCAGAACAATCAATTTGATGCTTCAAAATAATTCTGCCTTCACAAAAATAAATTCATTGATTCAACACTCCCGTCCCCCTTCTTTGCAAGGCTTCTATATAGATTCTGCTGGTTTCACACTTCTCCTAGGATCTCAGCTTCCCACCTCCTCTACTCCTTGCTCCCACACCCATCCTGTGAAAGAGCAGCAGCTCCAGCTGTTCTGCCCCATCCGCTCCCCTCCTTTCCTGAAAGAAGGACAGAACAGCTTGGAATTGTGCCCTGTTTTCCCCCTTATTAAGGAAGCAGCAGCCCCTGATGGGGAGCACGAAGGGGAGTCTGTAGGGGGAACACCAGCTAGAATTCCCAGCCAGAGCTAAGGGCCTGTCACTGGGGCAGGGAGAGAAAAAGCTACCACAGACGTATCCCCTTCGTAGCCACTGTGGTTTGGTATGGTCACAATGAAGTGCAGCTCAGTGGCATAAGAGGTCTATTGGGATAAGCTCAAGACTCCTTGGACTCCCTCTATGACCCTGGTAAAGTTATTAATCACTCTGCCTCAGTTTCACCATCTGTAAAATGAGACTAATCATAGAATCTCAGGGTTGGAAGGGACCCCAGGAGGTCATCTAGTCCAACCCCCTGCTCAAAGCAGGACCAACCCCAACTAAATCATCCCAGCCAGGGCTTTGTCAAGCCTGACCTTAAAAACCTCTAAGGGGGGGGAGGGATAGCTCAGTGGTTTGAGCATTGGCCTGCTAAACCCAGGGTTGTGAGTTCAATCCTTGAGGGGGCCATTTGGGGATCTGGGGCAAAAATTGGGGATTGGTCCTGCTTTGAGCAGGGGGTTGGACTAGATGACCTCCTAAGGTCCCTTCCAACCCTGATATTCTATGATTCTATGATAAGGAGATTCCACCACCTCCCTAGGTAACCCATTCCAGTGCTTCACCACCCTACTAGTGAAAAAGGTTTTCCTAATATCCAACCTAAACCTCCCCCTCTGCAACTTGAGACCATTACTCCTTGTTCTGTCATCTTCTACCACTGAGAACAGTCTAGATCCATCCTCTTTAGAACCCCCTTTCAGGTAGCTGAAAGCAGCTGAGGCAGGTACTTGCCTGCCTCAGAGGCCATTTTCATGATTACTTGGTTAATGTTTGTGAAGTGTTATATATGTGCTATGAATCCCCAGAATGCATATAAACCCCTCTAGTAGCTGAGGGCCTAACATGCCCCACACCATCAGCTTAGTTGGATATTTTCCCCTTGCAATACTCTAAATGCTGATGACTATGCACAAACAGCGGGGATCCACTTGTCTTACAGTAAGAGGCCAGGTTGTACCTGAAGATTCACTCCACCCATAAACCCTACCGCACGCATGCACACACCCACACCTGTTAAATACAATGAGCTAGCTAAGTCTGGATGCTTCCAAAAGAGTCACCTCACTAACCCCATAATGTTCATTCCAGCGCTGTTCAGTACAGATGGGATCATGACAAACAGCAGTCAGTTTGATTAGACATGACAAAAAATTGTTTCTAAGGCTCACCCCAAATGCCAACATCCCAACGATGTCTTCTGGTTAAACCAACATCCCAACGATGTCTTCTGCTTAGAGTTAATTCTCTATGGTTGGCATCCCTAACTGTAACCAAAGATCTCCTTGAATGAGGAGAAGTTTTGCACTTTATCAAGAGTCAAATTCAAGTTGGCCATAAGAACTGAAAGAGCAAGTCTGTAACAAGTTAACCCCTGAACATGCCAATAGGGTTGCCAACTCTGACTGAAGCTATTCTGGGAGATTAGAATCATAGAATCTCAGGGTTGGAAGGGACCTCAGGAGGTCATCTAGTCCAACCCCCTGCTCAAAGCAGGACCAACCCCAAACTAGATCATCCCAGCCAGGGCTTTGTCAAGCCGGACCTTAAAAACCTCTAAGGAAGGAGATTCCACCACCTCCCTAGGTAACCCATTCCAGTGCTTCACCACCCACTAGTGAAAAAGTTTTTCCTAATATCCAACCTAAACCTCCCCCTCTGCAACTTGAGACCATTACTCCTTGTTCTGTCATCTTCTACCACTGAGAACAGTCTAGATCCAGCCTCTTTGGAACCCCCTTTTAGGTAGTTGAAAGCAGCTATCAAATCCCCCCTCACTCTTCTCTTCTGCAGGCTAAACAATCCCAGTTCCCTCAGCCTCTCCTCATAAGTCATGTGCTCCAGCCCCCTAATCATTTTTGTTGCCCTCCGTTGGACTCTTTCCAATTTATCCACATCCTTCTTGTAGTGTGGGGCCCAAAACTGGACACAGTACTCCAAATGAGGCCTCACCAGTGCCGAATAGAGGGAATAATCACGTCCCTTGATCTGCTGGAAATGCCCCTACTTATACAGCCCAAAATGCCGTTAGCCTTCTTGGCAACAAGGGCACACTGTTGACTCATATTCAGCTTTTCATCCACTGTAACCCCTAGGTCCTTTTCTGCAGAACTGCTGCCCAGCCATTCGGTCCCTAGTCTGTAGCAGTGCATGGGATTCTTCCGTCCTAAGTGCAGGACTCTGCACTTGTCCTTGTTGAACCTCATCAGATTTCTTTTGGCCCAATCCTCTAATTTGTCTAGGTCCCTCTGTATCCTGTCCCTACCCTCCAGTGTATCAACCACTCCTCCCAGTTTAGTGTCATCTGCAAACTTGCTAAGGGTGCAGTCCACACCATCCTCCAGATCGTTGATGAAGATATTTAACAAAACCGGCCCCAGCACCGACCCTTGGGGCACTCCACTTGATACCGGCTGCCAACTAGACATGGAGCCATTGATCACTACCCGTTGAGCACGACCATCCAGCCAGTTTTCTATCCACCTTACCGTCCATTCATCCAGCCCATACTTCTTTAACTTGCTGGCAAGAACACTGTGGGAGACTGTATCAAAAGCTTTGCTAAAGTCAAGAAATAGCACATCCACTGCTTTCCCCTCATCCACAGAGCCAGTTATCTCATCATAGAAGGCAATTAGGTTAGTCAGGCATGACTTGCCCTTGGTGAATCCATGCTGACTCTTCCTGATCACTTTCCCCTCCTTTAAGTGGTTCAGAATTGATTCCTTGAGGACCTGTTCCATGATTTTTCCAGGGACTGAGGTGAGACTGACTGGCCTGTAGTTCCCCGGATCTTCCTTCTTCCCTTTTTTAAAGATGGGCACTACATTAGCTTTTTTCCAGTCATCCGGGACCTCCCCCGATTGCCATGATTTGTCAAAGATAATGGCCAATGGCTCTGCAATCACATCGGCCAACTCCTTTAGCACCCTTGGATGCAGTGCATCCGGCCCCATGGACTTGTGTTCGCCCAGCTTTTCTAAATAGTCCCGAACTACTTCTTTCTCCACAGAGGGCTGGTCACCTCCTCCCCATACCGTGCTGCGGAGTGCAGCCGCCTGGGAGCTGACCTTGTCTGTGAAGACAGAGGCAAAAAAGCATTGAGTACACTAGCTTTCTCCACATCCTTTGTCACTAGGTTCCCTCCCTCATTCAGCAAGAGGCCCACACTTTCCTTGACTTTCTTCTTGTTGCTCACATACCTGAAGAAACCCTTCTTGTTACTCCTAACATCTCCAGCTAGCTGCAACTCCAAGTGTGATTTGGCCTTCCTAATTTCACTCCTGCATGCCTGAACAATATTTTTATACTCCTCCCTGGTCATTTGTCCAAGCTTCCACTTCTTGTAAGCTGCTTTTTTGTGTTTAAGACGAGCAAGGATTTCACTGTTAAGCCAAGCTGGTCGCCTGCCATAATTACTTTTCTTTCTACACATCGGGATGGTTTGTTCCTGCAACCTCAATAAGGATTCTTTAAAATACAGCCAGCTTTCCTCGACTCCTTTCCCCCTCATGTTATTCTCCCAGGGGACCTTGCCCATCAGTTCCCTGAGGGAGTCAAAGTCTGCTTTTCTGAAGTCCAGGCTCTGTATTCTACTGCTCTCCTTTCTTCCTTGTGTCAGGATCCTGAACTCGACCATCTCATGGTCACTGCCTCCCAGGTTCCCATCCACTATTGCTTCCTCTACTATTTCGTCCCTGTTTGTGAGCAGCAGGTCAAGAAGAGCTTTTCCCCTAGTTGGTTCCTCCAGCACTTGCACCAGGAAATTGTCCCCTACACTTTCCAAAAACTTCCTGGATTGTCTGTGGACCGCTGTATTGCTCTCCCAGCAGATATCGGGGTGATTAAAGTCACCCATGAGAACCAGGGCCTGTGATCTAGTAACTTCTGTTAGTTGCTGGAAGAAAGCCTCGTCCACCTCATCCCCCTGGTCTGGTGGTCTGTAGCAGACTCCCACCACGACATTACCCTTGTTGCTCACACTTCTAAATTTAATCCAGAGACTCTCAGGTTTTTCTGCAGTTTCATACTGGAGCTCTGAGCAGTCATACTGCTCTCTTACATACAACGCAACTCCCCCACCTTTTCTGCCCTGCCTATCCTTCCTGAACAGTTTATATCCATCCATGACAGTACTCCAATGATGTGAGTTATCCCACCAAGTCTCTGTTATTCCAATTACATCATAATTCCTTGACTGTGCCAGGACTTCCAGTTCTCCCTGCTTGTTCCCCAGGCTTCTTGCATTTGTGTATAGGCATTTAAGATAACTCACCGATTGTCCTGCTGTCCCAGTATGGGGCAGGAGCCCTCCCCTCTTTCACTCACCTACTTGTGGTTCCTCCCGGTATCCCACTTCCCCACTTACCCCCACCAACATGCTGTAATGTCATTTTCTTAGAATATCCTATTAAAATATCTTGGATTCCTTTCAATGGTCACCAGGAGATCAATGCCGATTCCGGGAGACTCCAGGCCAATCCTGGAGGGTTGTCAACCCTACATGCCAATGGAACCATTTTAACTCTAACATTAAGAACAAAAGTTCAAAATGAACTTTGTGGACTGATCTAAAAGTACTTTCAATTTCTTCCAATTACAATGTTTATTTGCGTACATATATGTTTTTACAGCTATAAAAACGAGCAAACACTGAATATGCATTTACAGTAGCAAAAACAAGCCTGAAACTCTGAGTATGAATTTTTAAATACCATTTATTTGTTCCCAGAAACCCTGTTGAGTGAAGTCAAGTTAATTGCTTCTGAGTCTCTTTGAATAATGCTCCAAAACTCAGTATTGACAGTTACACCATTCTTCTGTTACCAATGTATCCCACAGCCATAGCAGCGTATAACTGTTACTCATTTTGGCTTTTAGATCCACATGCTAGGTTAAAAGTCAATATCAAACACTCTTGCTCTGCCTTAGATTTTTAATCACCTTCTTAGCCAGTGTGTATACATTTTGGAGGCATTATTTAATCTAACATGCAGCAGGAAGATTGCTGGCTCATTTTCCTAATATATTCCCTCCAAATTATCATATTTCATGATGGTAATGGTGTCTTGGCTCCATATGCTACACTATTGTTGTTACCCAATACTCTGTTCTGCATTAATCAGTCAATTGCAATCAGACTAAAGCTTAAAGGTAAACAGGATTCTGCGTTTTCCACAATGTAGTAGCTCCAAAATTGCTTAGCAGTCCATTAAAAAAACCTCTATCAGTAGAGATGGAAAAATTAAGGTTGCTCAGAAAAGCATTCATAGATCAACTAGTGGGATCCTCTGGTTTTTAAGTAGTTGTGTTATCATGGGTTGTTGCAGGACAGCATGGAATCCTGAACTCATGTCCTGGGAGGCAAGTGCAGGAGAAACTAATTTTCAAACAAAAATGTATTTAGTTGTAACTTAAAATTCTACCTAGATACAAAAACAACAAGGAGTCCTTGTGGCACCTTACTGACTAACAAATTTATTTGGGCATAAGCTTTCATGGGCTAAAACCCACTTCATCAGATGTGGGTTTTAGCCCAAGAAAGCTTATGCCCCCAAAATGTGTTACTCTCTAAGGTGCCACAAGGACTCCTTATTGTTTTTGCTGATACAGACTAACACGGCTATCTTAAACCTGTTACCTAGATACAGTTACTGATTCCAGATCTTAAAATGTTTTGTCTGAATATTCACAATCCACCATTAAGACCTACAAGTGCAAACATTTTACGTTCACTCTCAAAGTGTTTACAACTTTTACTCACTGTTCTATCAATCAAAGACATCACCCAGCCAGTGAAAGAATGGATTACAGTGTATGCAAGCCTAACAGATTACAAAAAAAAATCATATCAAAGGAAAAAAAACCCCAAAACCACACAGCTTTGCTGTGTTCTTCATACCCTGCATCTTTCTACATTTACACGTTCTCACCATGGAAGGGCCTCTATGGAACACTAAAAATATTTTGAAGTGTGGCCTTTTAAAAAGGAAAAAAATGGAACATTATTTCCATGACTGGCATTTAAAAGCAGTGTCAAAACATTCTTGTTCGATGGACAACAGGAACGTTTACAGCCTGAAAATCACAAATGCCATGGAACAGATAATGATAACCTCCACTGACACGATGAATAAGATATATTCAGTTTTAATGGCTTTTGTGATTTTTCTTATGTGAGCTGCATACTATGTAAAGCGTATTTTAGTCCTCAGTACTTGGAAGCAAGATCTCCCATTATTATTCCACATTAGCTCCATTTGCTGATTTGATGACTAAAGGCCTATTGGCCAGATGCAAATTCTGTCTTCTGATGTTAATCTCACAAGCACAGAAGCCATGAGCCTGTCATTCTACAGTCAAAAGCTTGAATGAATCAGGAGAATCATTTTGTAAAGTACTGCATAAAGCTAAGCTAGATGCAGTAATTATCTGGAGGAAGCTCTCAGTTCTGTATGAGAACATTTATATGAATAATAAAGAAACTGGTTTTATTTATTAAGATAAATCACTTCACCATAAAGATATTTGTTTTTTTCCTAGTCAAAAATTTGGCCAAAGGGCTTGATCTGAGTAGTTGCAGAGCACTCTAGCCTTGAGCCACTAAGCACATGTTTAACTTTAAGCAAGTATGTAGTTTTAGTGAAGTCAATGGGGCTACTTATGTGCTTAAATTTAAGCATATGCTTAAAATCTTTACTGATGCAGACTAGAATGCATGGAACACTGTTAATTCGCCCAACACCAGTCACACTGGTTTAATCTGATGTACTCTAGCTCAAAGGTATGAGAAATATTGATTTAAAGTTGAGTGGGTTTCGCCTGTGGCTTCCTGATAATAGTTACTTCCATAATAAAAACACTTGTCTTGTTCTGAATTTGCTAATAATTGCTGGTATTTTGCTTAAGAATTTGGGTTTTAGTTACATTGTTTAATAGACTTTCATCTGTGAATAATGAGAGCTGAAAGAAGTAAAGGTGAAATACTATTACAATTAGTATTCAGGACCATAAATGTGTAAATATATGGGTAAGGAGAGCTTGTGAATTAAAGCTGTCTGATTGCTGGAGACTGGTGAAATTTTAATTATATCTGAATAGAGCATGCATTTATATAAAGATACTGTATATGGTTCAAGTGTCATAATATTTTTTACTCAAATACAGAAAAGACCTTCAGATTAATTTAATTAGCAGTTATTCACATTATGACATTCAATGCTTTATTTCTTCCTAAAAACAGGTAGGTTAAAAAAAACCAACAACAACAACAAGAGCTGATGTGGTTAGGATGAAACTTGCCTGATGGGCAAGTTGTTGCTTAATTGATCATAATGGGGTTTCTTACGCCATCCTTTGAAATAGCTGGTATGATCAATTTTGTAAACAAGATACTGGACAAGATGACATATGGATTTGATCCTGTACAAACTCTTTCTACGATTCCCTGTTCTGCAATCCAATAGGATCCCTAAGTCTCCAACTGCTGAAAACCAAAATGTTTCATTTTTAAATCCAATTTTTTTCGGTTTATGGTTGACAAAAGCCTTGAAAATGTGGAAGAAAAAAATTGACAAAATGAAAACATTTATATTGTCATCATTTTTTGCAGGATAAACAAATAACATTCCAAACAGCTCTGATGCAGATATAGATATCCGTGTACACACACACTTTTCTAATTTTGTCAATATCTAGAATATAAGAATTTAAACTCATCATGCCTTATTTCAATCTGCTGTTGATAAGCAAAAAGATATTTTCTACCAATAATAAATACCTGCACAGGTAACATGTAGAATGATTAAAGCTTCACACCCAAAGTCCCCCCCCTCCACACCCCTGTTTTTTCTCTCTGGCTACACAAAGGATACTACATTCACAATATCAAGAAAACAAAAGTATCTCAATAAAATACTATTACCTACAGCAGAAGTAGAATCAGTAAAGACGTTCCATCTCCTGGTATTTCTGAGAAGTGAATGCTTGCTAGCATTCATACACAGGAATAAAAAATGCTTTAGCAATAGGTGGAAAACAGTCCTCATTTCTGCATAATATCAGTAGAAAATATACTGTAAAACAGCCTAATAAGAAACATTTTCTTTATTAGCTTCCCCAGGCAACACAGAAGAAAAGTTTACAAAATGCAGACTGACGTATTTCTATGCTCTCCATTCTTCTGCATAAAGAAATATTATTGCAAATCAAATAATTTGTTGGGGCCTGGAGAGAATTGAATTTACCGGTTTTTGCTGCTTGGCTTTCTCTTTAAAATAGGCATGATGTGAACTTTTGAAGATCTTTTACTTGTGTCTCTAGATCAGATACAGGGGAATAAATCAAATCCAACATCTGAATCATCTGTACTAAGGCCTTCATTGCTAGTGATTCTAAAGTTGTACAGGTGTTTGTTTTCCCCCCTCTCCATTCAAATTGATTAAACATGGGATTGGGATTGCTCGAAGGCCTGAAACCTTTATCTGCTGACTGGAAATTGTAGATGATATTTCTCTCATAGCTGCTATCAAAGTCTTGAAAAGTGCCCAAGGCACTCTCCCTACAGAGAATCCCATTACATACAGGTAATTTCCTCAGCTGTGATCTATTCCTAATTAAAAACTCTTCATTAGTCCTTGCCTTGGACTGCTAGATTCACTGGATGGGAAAAGTCTTTATTTTGCTATGCCTAAGCATGTAAAGAACATTATATCCAGATCTCTAGAAAGACAAAATATCTCTGCGCAAAATATACCTAAGACACAAATAATTGGCACGAGCAAACAAAAATAGGGGGAAACTACTTACCAGAAGTGTCTAGTTAACCCAAAATGCAACACAGGAAAGGGAACCAGACAGAATGAGTCAAGAGGCAGCTCAGGCATCTTCACATAATAGTGCATCTTGGTAACTTTAGCACGAATATTGACAGCAACTCTGTTTAGGTAAAAACTGAAAGAACAATACAGTAGCCTGTACCCCATCAGGATTTCTAAATTAATTTTATCCCAGATCTCACATATCATTCAAAGAAATTCAAGTGAATATTGTGCACCACTTACATCTGAGAGCACCACTATTCCCTGTTCTAGCTGTCTAGCCTTAAGTTGAATCAAGAACACAGATAAAGAAATGTGTCAACCTAGGGACAGCTACATCGTGCATGAAAAGTCAGGCACCTCATCCACAATAAAATCATCACGTGATGGTTTTAGTGGCAGCTAACATTACATTAATCAGAATGAGTTGAAGTTTGGACTCACTGTCCAATGCCGTCTCTGCTTCAGAGAGGATATCCCCAACATGTCAAGAGGGAAGAAACAAGCATCTACAACCTGACCTACACCTAAACATCTGATCTCTTCCTGCCTGATCTCCCCATGCTGCTATGAAAATGGTGGATAAAAAAATCCTAGAATTCTCAATCCTAGAATCAGCCATCATGTTGGGCCACTGATCCCTAGCCACCAGCAGGCAGGTTCCATCCTCTAAGACTTCATATTAACCCCATGGGCCTTGTTGGACTGCAGCCATTACAACTGGAAACATAAATAATGTATCACAGGTTTCTGAAGGAATTCTGCAACTGTTCCCCAAACCAAACACACAGGAATGTGTTCAGAAGGCCCTCACCCAGTCCCCTTATTCCAGGGGTCTCAAACACGCGGCCCGCGGAGTTATTTCCTGCGGCCTGCCATAGGCGCCGACTCCACTGGCAGCCAAGCTCCAAACATTACTGAGTGATTATATTTTATTAAAACCCCTCTTTGCATTACAGTTTTTAAAAAGTTAATACATTGACTTTTAATATAATACTATATTACGCTTCATTTTTGAATATACTTTTGTATCATTGTATGAAAAGGTTTCAGTGATGCGGCCCTCGGGCCAATTTACTAGTTCTCATGTGGCCCTCGTGGTGATTTGCATTTGAGATTCCTGCTCTATCCATAAAACACAGCTCAGCTTAAAACAGACCTCACCATGAGCCCATCCTATGGCACCTGACTCCTTAGGCAGTACATGCCCATGGTCACGGGGGATACCATTCCTGCTCACCCCCTCTGTCAGCAGGCTGAGTCCAGTCCTAACCAGGGAAAACCTAGAATGATCTATTTACCTACTCGGACCCCTCCCCTTTCCGTCAGCACTTCCCATCATATGTCCAACCAAAATAAAACACATAATATGGCTAATAAATGAAGAAATGGAAACAGCTAGTCACAGATTTCAGCTAGCCACTGTTGACAATAAAGACAAGCTATTAAATAAAGGGTCTTTCTTCAGAAGTCATACAGAAGCCCTTTATATGTCTTCCTGGTCAACAGGAGGGCAGATGGGGCACTGAAAATCTCTGACATTCAGGGTAGCAGCTTTCAAAGGTGGCCCCACTGGAATTAATACAAGAGCCCAAACTTTCCCTTGTGTCAATAGGGAAAAGGCAGGAGTCTTGTCTCTGCCTGCCAGATGAGATGCAACAGCTGCTCAGCAGGGAGGCAGCATGGGGGGAGGGGGGGAAAGAGGACAAAAATTCAAAACAAAGGCAGTAAATAATATGTCACAGAATGGTAAATAAAGACTATTAAGACAAATAATGGTAATACGTAGAACTTCAGAGCAAAGTGTTTATTATGGCTTGCTTTATGGGCTTGATTAAATTCCCACTGCAGTCACAGGAAACACTCCCATTGGGCTTTGATAGAGATGTTCCTATAAGTTTCAAATTCTGCACAAGCATTAATTAACCAGGTAGTTCAATATCCTGCTATACACTGTGTGGATGGACTCCTGCACTCACGTGGAGCCCCACTGAAATTAATGGGGCTCTGGTAAGCACACGGGTTGGCCAGCAATGCAGGATTGGGACCTATAATGTCACTTGTCACTAAAATAGAAACACCAATGAGTGAAATATTGACAGAGCATAACAACACTGCACTTCCTGTCCTAAGCCATTGTGAAGAATACTGCATAGGGGATTTTAGGTAGGCATGATGTAATTACACAAGTTAGAAGATGACCAGGACACCAGGGTTAGCAAATTTACTATATCAAAGCTTTCTGAGATCTTTAATTACTACAAGTTGTTAGTTTTGTTGTAGCTGATTGTTGGTCCCATGATACTAAAGACAAGGTGGATGAGATAATATATTTTACTGGACCTACTTCTGTTGGTGAAAGAGACAAGCTTTCAAGCTACACAGAGTTCTTCTGCAGGTCTGGCTTTGAAGAACATTCAGATCTGAAAAAGAGCTTTGTGTAATTTTGAAAGTCTCTCTCTCTCTCTCACCAAACAGAAGTTGGTCTAGAAGTTACCTCACCCACCTTGTCTTTATAGGTGGTCAGGAATTTAGTTTTACAACCGATCAGAAATTAAGCGGTTTGGAGTTCCAGTGAATTTGGCAGCAAAAAAACCAACAACCACCAAAAAACCACATTCTAAATCTGCAGTTCAATTTTCCAAATCAAGTTAGCATTTCTTTGAAGGGACTAATTGAAATTGTTCCTTTTTTGAGTTGACCTTATCTTATTCTGCACTACCTCTGTCTCTAAAGTTTACATTAAGAGTTTAACACTGAGATAATGAAACTAGAACTTGGAACTCTTACAGAATTCTGTATTCTAAGAATTTTAATACAATCTACAGAGGTTCAATAGAGTTAGAAGGAGATTATGCCACTAACTTAAAAAAAAATCAAGTGATTCTTAAAAGCCGACCTCCCGGTCTTCTCTTTGAGGGCAGATACATCCACTGTGACCCTCAAGATTCAATAAAGAGGTTTAAAAAGCCCATATGCTTATGTCTGATGTTATTCCTGGTAATTCTGCTTGTGAGGTACTTCTGATGATGTACTCAAAGTACTCTAAATCAGAGTATATAAATGCCAGCTCTTCACAAGTGGCAAAATACCAGCCCGAAATGCATAGAAATGCTAAGACAGGGGCTTGAAGATTACTACAAGTTTTTGAGCCCATTTATTCCTTGTTCTAAAATAAACCTTAACAAAGTAAGGCTTTTATGCAGTTGCTGACCAGACACTGTGCAAGCAGCCTTTCCACATGGTTTTAAATTGGATATGAAAGAATTAGTATCCTAGGTTTGAGAAATGGTTGCCTAAAAGATTCATGCGGAGAACAAAAGAGAGAAAAAAGCTACTGTGGTCAACGAGAGATGCCAGTGTTTTGCAGGGGCTATTATTCGTGACAAAATGACCAAAGATAAAACTCATTTAACTGTATGTGCTAAAGTGACTTAGTCCTCTAAGAAACAGAATATGGATAATAATAATTGTATAGTTTCTTAGAAAGGAAAGAGGGAAAAATAAGCAGGAGAACAGCATTTTTGTGAGGTCAGAGATCTATGACCTCTAGTGGGAATTCTTCACATAAGGTGTAGATTGCTCCGTGGGCAACAGAAATAGTTGTAAGCAGATGGGTTTGTGTAAGTAGAAATAGCAGTTCCACAAGTAACTGGTTTCTTTAATATATGACAGTTCACATCCACCAAAGCTTTCAGCACCACACTGCTTAATTATTCCTGACATTTTGCCCATTTCATATGTTCACAATAGGATGGCCAAATATTAAAAGAATTAGACCAAATGGCTGTGTAACCCTCAACTGAAACAATACATTTCATGCAAAACAAACCACTTTCTTAGGGGACTGTCTGCTTAATGAATGTGAGTCCATCTGTTCACAACAGGTCCTTGGAAAGTATTTGTTTTGCCTACAAAAACCAATATTGACACTGCTGGGTGGTTTGTTTTGTAAAATTGTGTAACATCTAATGAAATCAAAGGTATCTGGGTTGTATTAGACCCGAACAGTCAAAGCATAAACCTTTAAACTGCATTTCATTATGTTACAATGTGCATACATTATAAGGGCAATCCTGGGGGGGATTCCTCCTGTTAGCAAGAGACTGACAGTCTCAGTAATTGTTTTCTCTCCATGATGAATGGCTGGGATGTTGCAAAGGTGAGGTTCACATGTCTCCTCTATGATTATGAGGAATCAGACAGGTATAGAACCATTAGAGGCTAGCATAGAAAACCCGCTCTGTGCAGACAGCAGAAGCAATGGGCCTAGCTGTGCCCCTAGGGAAGCCAACAGTCATGCTATTAACTTCAGTGGGAGCAGGATAGGGCCCACTGTTCTTGCTTTTTATGATGGCACAA
This sequence comes from Chelydra serpentina, assembly GCA_037349315.1. Taxonomy (NCBI): domain Eukaryota; kingdom Metazoa; phylum Chordata; order Testudines; family Chelydridae; genus Chelydra; species Chelydra serpentina. The sequence goes on along the minus strand of JBAIAC010000029.1, from coordinate 41,687,650 downwards.
GCGAACTCCTAATGATCATTCTGCGGAGTCTGTATTCAGCAAGCAGCTCTGCTCACCTAATTGGGTAGTTTCTTGCGCTAAGAGCTTGTTAGCCAGTCCTAGACAGGGCGTAAAAAGAAAAGAACCACCGCACACCATGTTTTCATAGTAAAACATTGGCTCATATAGCAAAAGTGCACTGCACCAGGGCATTATTATTATCTGTGCCACCATATGCAGAATAGTATCTATTCTTTATTTTATAGATACGCAACTATTGTGTCTTCACAAAAGCCTCTGCTTTTGCCTGCCATTTTTTATCCCCTCCCCATAGCATTACTGCGAGGTTCACCTCTCTGCCACTGTAACCTGTAATTCTCGAAGGAGAAGACAAAACAGAAATGTGAACTTCAAAAATTATTAGAACAAAAGGATGTTTCTAATAGGAAAATAAATGAAATGTATTTTACAGTATAACTGAATAAAAATGAACTATTGTAAAACATGTCGCAAATGTAGCCACCTTTCCTAGCCTGGGGTAGGGTTGGAGAAAAGCAGCTCCCAGGAGCGCTCAGAGAGCAGCGCACAGGCTGGGGCAATTTAAACTGAAGCAGGCTGCCTGTATATCTGGTATGCCTCTCTTGCCCCAGATGCCAGCCAGCGGCTGCCTAACGCTTCCCTTTTTCCAAACTCCAACTCTGCCAACCAGCTAAGGCCTGTGGGGAGACTTTAGGGGGCATCATCTTTATTTTTACTTTATTGTGAGCTTTTGAGAGAAGAAGAGTTTATTTCTGCAGGGTTGGTTGGTTGCTTTTTTGATGTCCTCCTTTCCTTTGCCTGTTCCCTTCTTTTAATTTATCCTTATCCTTTCCAGGAATAAAATGTTAGTTCAGCCTGATAATCTGCTGGTCCTTGATTTCCTGTAATTATGAACTGTAATGTCCTAGAGGTCATATGGGTTTCCTGTTAGTTTATGCATCTGGGTGTAGGCAGCAAGAACAAAGAATCCAGGGCCCATTAAGTCTAAAGTGGACCACTGACCCCTTGTACAGGGAAAAATTAGGAGTTCTACCATGCTTTCTAGATATTTACCCCTTATGTACAAATGGGTAGTCATTTTTTAAAGAAAAAATAAATATAAAGAGCTTTTATATTAATCTCTAGGCAAATGTAGACATTTTAATACTCTGGTGAGGATCACTTAGTGATGCTCAGTTCTGTTTAATTATGGTCTCAATTAAAAAAATTGGACAGTGATTCTCAAAACGATATGTATCATTATCAGAAGGAGTTAGAAATATATGTTGACACATTAAAATACACACAAAAAGACAATTCAGGGAGATATAGACTGATCAAATTGTCATATTTTGTACTGCCACTGAGATTTGCAGTATGGCTCAGAAAGTTATTAATAGTAATTTCATAGCAGAAATCACAGTAAAACACATTGGGGCCTGATCCAAAGCCTGTTGAGGTCAATAGGAGTCTTTCCAGTGATTTCAGCGGTCTTTGGATCAAGCCCTAAGAACACATATTTGCAGTAATAAATGAACGCAGCATGGGGAAGTTGAGCTAAAACTTGAGCTCTCACTGAAGCAATTAGATGCCATCCTTTTCAAAACCTTTATAAGAACTATTTTTCTTCCACACAACATGTATATCTTTTGTGTCCTTTGGTTATACCTGTTCAGATGTACAGGTACAGCATGTGAAATATGCGATTAAAAACAGAAGAAGCAAAAATGAAAGGTTGTGAAACCCAGGGGGGAAAAGCTTTTCTTAAAATGCATTCTTCAGCTACTGAAAAGAAAAAAAAAAAAAAGACACCTGCAGTTAACTGAAACCCCTCTAAAAGTAATTTTCTGGAACTAGTTTTGGACAGTAATCAATATTCAGAGTTCTTGTGGCCAGATGCCATAATATGCATACTGACTCATGTTGGGGCAGTGTAGAGCCGTGTCAGAACACCACTTTCCCCTCCCCTTGGGTAGCTTGCCTTTTTGAGGTGCAGTTACTGAGTCCCTTCAAGCCTGGTCACTGAAGATTTAGCTTGGATTTTATGCAGGGGATGTCAAGGCCGAAGGAAGGATCCTTGGATGCTTCTATTCCCCTGTACCCTAGCAAGGACCAGGTATAAGCTAGGCTTTGGAGAATAAATCAACAGATTTCCAACTACCATGGGCCAGTAGGTACTGTAGTGTCTTGAGATACTTACATTTCCCTATCTCCACAGCTCTAATTGTGACAAGGAGATGTGCCAACATTAAAAAGGAAGTGGGATCAAAGACTATGACCTAACATACCCGTCTCATGTGTTGTCTTAGTGATTTGTAAATGTGCCCCTTGTGAAACAACTATGCATGAAAAAGCACTACTACTCTGCACCATGAAAGTTTTCGGTAAAGGCTTCAATGCTTTTATCTAGCTACTTAGAGGGCAGACTTGCAGCTACAGCTAAAACAATAATAAAAATAAATAAATCACCACTGTACGGTGCCTATTGTGATACCTGGGATATTTCAAGGAGGATGTAGGTTGAGATTGGCAGATTTATTAAGGTGAAGGAAAGGGGATATAGACAGTAGGAATCACAGACAAAAATTCCACAGACTCTCCATGTGCCAGGCTGCAGCACCATTTGGCCTGGCCACCCTTCTGTCTGGAAGGAAGGCAAGAGGGGCCATATTGTGTTGGTCATGTGACCATAATGCCACTTACTGAAATTTGCCCTGGTCACCCTTTATCCATACGGAGAGACAGCCAGATCAAATTTCAGTGGCACTGTGACTATGCAGTTGGAGTAATGCTCTGGATGACTCAGCAGCAGCTACACTGATTGAGTATGAAACCACTCTTTAAAAGTGGTCAGGCCATAGTCCCCCCAGGCTCCACAGCCTATGGACCTTGGAGCAAGTGCAAAAACTGAGGGGGAGGGTGATGGCTCCCGCAGGCCCTCATAACTGGCACCATTGGTGTAGATGACCTGCTTGCAATGTGTGAGAACCACATTGCCTACGGGAGGATGGCTGTTTGGCACTAGATTTGTTCTAGACACCAGCAGGAGGATCCTTCCAAGGAGAGAAAAGATCCTCAAGGTGAGCCAGGTAATAAGTAGAAAAACACAAAATTAAAAAAAAAAAAAGATATTTACAGTGAATTATTTTCTGAGCTCTATCTCAATTGTACTGTGGGGGAATCTAAGGCAAACAAAAGGTAAGAGCAACTCCGTGTCTGCCACAGTGCTACAGTCATGTTTCGAATGCAGGAATCTCTCACTCTGAGTCCCATGCTTAGTCCACTTACACTACTGAGCTGTCACCGGTCAGGGTCTGAGGCGCCAGCTCACCCTCACATCACCCAGGGGCCAGCATTTATGTTAGAGAAGAATGTTTTCCCTCAAAGGCGTAGTCAAATCAGCCACGGCTTTCCACCTGGACTTTGGTTCTTGTATCAATGAACCTGGGGACTTCCAGTCATTGGCCAGTTAAATCATTAATTTCTAGAATTTAAAAATTCTCCCATCTCTTTGCCTCTGAGCTTACGATAGTACATCAGTAAAAAAATAATGCTGCACTCAGCAAACCAAAAGTAAAATTACTTATCTACACATTGTATCAAGGCAGGTCCTCCTGGAGAAGCCCCTCATGGCTAGAGGTGGCCCCGCAGGTGCCCTGACCTCAGTTTCCCTATTATAAGGTTCCTCATAAACTCCATCTTTGATCTTAGATTCAATAGTGCCCTGGCAGCGGGCAAATTTATTAACATAAATTCTTCAAAATAAACCCCCAGAGTCACATAGTCCACCACTATAATATGAAAGCCAGGCTCTTCCTCCGCCTCCTTCTTCAGAGTGGCAGGTTCCCATGCATCTTCCTGGTGTCCCCAAACTGAACTCAAAGCCCAAATGAAAAAGTACAAAATAAGCAGTGTCTGCCTGGTCTGATCATAACAAAAATGCAAAGTAACCTATGTCTGCCCAGCCTGGGCTTCAGGTCTGAGTCCTTCCTTAGTTGTCCCCAGAGCTGGATTATTCTCTTGGACCTTTCTTCTCCACAGGCTCAAAGAGGTCAGAGAGCAAACTTCCCTCCACTGGTCTCCTGGCCCTGAGCTTTCCCAGCTCTTAGTTCTTCCTGGGTTCATCCCAGCTCCCTGTCCCTTGTCTAAAATACCACTTCACAGGGACGGTTTCCCTGGACCCCCTCTTATCCCTTGCCTCACAGAGGTGAGCAGGCAAACTTACCTCAACTGCTCATCTGGCCCCGAGCTTCTTCCAGCTCTACACTACTGTTCATTCCCAGCTGCCCCATCCTTGCTCCCCATTGCCTCCTGACCCTTTATGTAGGTCAGGTGTGTTCTTTCCCGCTGCTAGAAGGCAACTAATCAGGCAGAAGGTAGACTGAACCTGCTCGCTCTTCATGGGGCCAGTCCCTTGGACACCCATAGTGCTCCTGCTCTGAAGTGGGCACCTGAATAATCACAATAACCTCCTCATTTTCCAACACAGAGGCTCTCTTCTATTTTTTTTTTAATCCCTCTCTAGCCACACCACAAAGTCAGCAGGTGGAGCTGTTCACAGAACTGATTGGTTATGGAACTCAGCCAACTGCCCAAGCTGAGAAGGAAAACTATAAATTCCAATTAATAAACACTATGAAAGATTAGTCATCTTTAGGCAGGATAATTTATCTTTTACCTACTTATTCATCTATTATACATTAAATGGAAATGGAGACTTATGGTTAAGTAAGATACCAATGTGAGGGAATCCCAACATTTCTCTATCTCTGCAGGAATGGTCCGTAAGGGAAAAAAAGGATTGACTAGGATATTTCCCTTCAACTGGAATTTAATGCAAGTTAGATGCCTTGGGTGGGGTCTCAAGGAGAACCAGGTGCTCATTTCAGAAAAGGAAAAAATACATGTAGATAAGTACACTTTATCTTTCTCCCATAGGACTGTTAGTAGTCCAAGATCTGTTACAACTGGGAAGAAGCCAGCAGGAAAACAATTTTCTACAAATGGGAGGGAAATATATAAAAATCAAGAAAACTGAATTAAGATGGGGAAAACCAGCTCTTATTTGAGGGTTTAGGGATTTTGAGGGGCGTTGCTTCTGTTCTTTTTGCTGGTTTTTTGTTTAGTTTTGATTTTTTTCTTCCCTCACTATATGAAACATTTTAATAAAGGAAAAAGAAGGAAAGGACTGCAGAACCCTTTGTCCAAAACTCAGACAACACATCTGTTTTAATGTAATAGATAAAAGCATGCATTGAAGGCCAGGTAGCCACATAGCAAAAAACTGCTTGAATGAAGAACTGTGTTGTTTTTCTAAATTTATCAGTCTGGAAATAATGGATATGAGCATTTCACATTTCTTAGGTCACTGACCTTATTCTAAAATTGAATCCAGTTTTCTTCAAGCACTAGTTATGCATAAAACAAATGTGAATGTCCCAACCCTATGTAAAGTGTCCAACTGATTCACTTAGTAGTGGAAGTTCTTAAAATTCAAGGAAAGCAAATAGTAAAAACAATAATTTTGAGAGAGAAAATTCTGGTTCAAGCCCGAGAATCACCTCATCTGGGAAAAAAATGCATATAAGGATTTCAGATGGATATAACCCCGAAACTTACTAGCTCTCCTGTCCAATGTAATTGCTAACGGGAAAAAAATAATGGGAAATATCCAGAAAACACCTCCATATTTTAAAATTAAGGAAGATTTAGAGATTACCTGAAACTTCATTGTACTAGTCTCCCAATGTCATCTCTGCAGAGACAACTTTAAAGTTTTTGGATGTGTGATGTTGCTGCAAAAACAAGCTAGGACTGGAAGGAGCATGCTACAAGGCTCTTAACACTGAGACTTGGACACTCAGGAAGCTATGACTCAAACCCAGCCAGAGTCCATCTAGAAGAAACTGCAATGACCCAAACCCAGCCAGAGTCCATCTAGAAGAAACTGTAGTATATTCCTGGTTGGGAAAAAAAAAAAAACGGGATTCTTGTCCTTTGAAAAGCACCAAGATCTCAGAAGCCCTTGAAATGCCCAGCTTTGTGGACAGTTAATGATTTGAGCAAGAAGTCCATGAGCTCTCCTCAGTATTCATTCTCTAGAAAGCAAGTCCTTTCAGGTTCCAGGACAAGTGCCTCAAGTGCTTTCGGTCTGGGAGTTTGAAAGGATCCTGAAATAGGATCATCTCACAAACCAGGAGATTCAGTGATCCTGAGCTGACATCTGTAGGAATCAGAGATTTTGGATGTCTGTGCCACTACCTTCCTGTTTAGGCTTGAGGGGAACTCCAGTATAGAGGTCTTGGGCTGCTGGAGTAGACTGCTTTGCAAGCATGGAAGCCTGAAAACATGCATTATGACAGATGCTTTTGTTGAAGCACGTTTCAGTCCTTCTGGCCCTTGTTCCTTCATACCAAACAAGGATAATTCCATCCAGAGGAGAATAACAGGTGACTGTTATTACAGTTGGTGATATGTACTAGTGGAGATGGAATGGCTGCATGGCCACCCCATGTCCTATCCCTAGGCAGGGAGGTGGGAGATGTCAGTCACTCCTAAACCTTGCATTGATTCCCATTCGGAAGACCCATTCACTCTCGTCCTTCTGGGGAAACTGAGATAGCCCTTCAAGAGCATGGAAGATGCAGAGATAAGTCTGAGATATAACAAGCCCTCATAAGGCATATGTATGGCGATTGTATTATTAATCCATTTATTTTGCATAACCTCATGGATCTCTTTTTGTCCCTGATTAGGCCTTTTAACCCCCTGGATAATTTGTCAATATAAAAGTTTGACTGCACTTTTTATTGCATTTCATTTGAAAGAAGATTACATGCTTACAAAAGCTGCCAGACTCAAAGCACTGGAGAATGACATCTAGCAGAACTAAAATAGGCCGCTGTGCTCTCTCTTCCCTCCACCCTTTGAATATGCCTCATCCTCAAACTGGAGATACTCCTTCCTCTCCACTGAGACTACCAATGGAAGTGTCAATTAGTGCCAGTTATTAGGTTACTAAATGAGGTATGGACAAATTTTCATGAAGTCCACCAGCTCATTTTGGATTGGTCATCAAAAAAGCTGTCAGACTTTTCATCACTATTGAACTGAGCCAGATTCTAACTGCTGACCAAGAGACGACAATCTCTGTACCCCATTACTAATCTCCTGAGCCATCCTCTTGCCACTGAATGCCTGTTATACCTGTCCTAATCTTTACACTAAATTAAAAAAATTATATACATGCATACATGTACACAAGCACACATATAATCAGACTCATTTGATACTTTATTTTATAAATCCCTGCTTTTTATTACATTATATAAATAAAGGCAACATTGATCCTTTTATTAAAGTATAATAGAGTAAGCCTTACTCAAAGCACAAAAACTGACTAAGCTGTTGATCTTTAAGAGATGCTTTCATGGAAGAAAGGATAGGATGACCTTCAAGGGATCTTTAGTGTCTGATTGTCTGTAGGAATAAGCTAATCAGGAGATGAAGTCTTGTATCTAAGCCAGACTTCAGATGTAATGGTGTGGTGAGGCTTCCAGAATAAAAGAAAGGAGTTTTCATTAAATACTTGTAAACACATTCAAACTGGAAATTTAATAATTGTACCTTTGTGATCTAGAATTAATATAAATTCAAGAACACATGGACTTAAAGGCACAAGAGCAGCCAATGCTATAGGAAAACATTAGAGATGTTGAATAGGTTTATATTTAAAAATACTTGTGCCTAGTTTAAGGGGAGATTTAAAAAAAAACTATTGAAAAATTAAATAATCTGGTTTGTCGTTAGCTACTAGAGAATCTAAATTTTGATCAGTTATGTTCCACTTGGAAAGTGCAAACCTCCAATTACTTTCAGCTTGTGTTAGTTTAACACAGGGATTTCAAAAATCATGTGGACATTTCTGGCACACACTCAGAACAAACAATTCACCCATCACCAAGTTATGGGCTTAATGCCAGTACAGTTGAGAGTCCTGCTCTTCCTTAAAGAATAATGTTTAAGCAGTCAGCTACCGCCACATTCAACTTGGGGTACTCAACAAAACTAAAAGAGCAGTATATTGCTCTAATGAGGTACCACACTTGCATCCAGAACTTAGTTTTAGTGTTGGAGATATGCAGGCATGTGAGAAGAGACTATTTAATACTACAGTGTATCTACTTGACAAAAGCTGGCTCTATTAAACAGCTGTCCATCTTCCTGCACTCAAGGGAAGGAAGTATTCCTCCCTAGCAAAGATTAAGAGAATATCAATGGGGCTAATCTCTTCAACGTGCTAAGAGCACAAAGCAATTGCCTGCAGTAATACACAGTCCCCACCCCATTAGCTCAGCAAAGAAAACAGACAAATATACAAAATACAATCCTGCATTTAGGGCAAAAATATAAAGCACTGAGTTTCCAAACCATTCCCCCTCTCCTTTCCAAGATACAAATATTTCATACATTTTAAATCATGTGTATATAGTGAAAATGTACTTATACATATTAAAAACCTCTTCTCCTTCCTTTCTGCACATTTAAATAGCATGGACTCTGGTCACATTGAAAAATGTTCATGTCATGGCAAAAGTATTGTACAGCATAGCTCCCATTGGTAAACAAAGGAAAAGTACTCACTGGCAATTCCTTCCCTTTGGAAGGCAGACAGAGTCAGGAATAAACAGTGCTATATTGCTTCACTTACAAGGACACAAGGAGGCAAAATACCAGCCAGCAGATGTAGTCAGCAAAGCCTGGAGGAGGAGAGGGGCTTATATTAATGTGTTGCTTGTAAGACTTTATGACCAAGAGAGGCTTCCTGAGATACAGTCATACAGCTCAGTCAGGACAAGGAAAGAAGATCGGGCCTTAGGCCAACAAGTGCAGAGGACACAAGACCTTCCACAGGGAGTCCACTGACAGATGTGCCCATTCCAAAAACCAGAGTTGTCTGAGCACCAGGAGACAAACAACAGTATCGCTGAATTATTCTTTGTTATTTTCCTGAGAACACTGGCTTGTGACAGCGGTAGCTGATTTTGCAATGCATTGGGACAAACACCTGTGAGCAGGTATCTGACCCTGACAGGTTAGTGCAAACGCAAGGGTGTTTGGATGATAGAGTTGAGGTGAACCAGGCCATCGTTGGTGTTACCAGCTGGAGACATACTGGCTGAAAAATATTAAGCCTACATTGTCTTCATTAGTGATGGCTGAGTCAATAAATGGTTGAGCTACAGAGAGATCTCCTGAAGAGATACATGTAAGGATACCGACCAGACAACCAGATGACATACTTCCAAAAGGAAAAGAGTGCTCCTTGTCTCCTCTATTCTGTTTAGATCTGTGACTGTTGACTACTGGTAGCTCCACTATCATACATGCTTATGGAACATTGGGGACTCTCAAGTTTGTAGGGCTAAGATGGAAGTGGATACATGAGCTGTTATATAAGCCTGAGGTTATAGGAGGTTTATGCTCAGTCTCTGTTGGCCAGAGAAAGACTGTCCTCCTTGATCCAAGAGTGGATCCACACAGATACCTCAACTCAAAAAGCTGGCATCTGTACAGCTGGTAATGGGAAGATTTGGGATAGGAAAGAGATGCCCACTGAAAGTGGAGTTAGGGGAACCACTAAGCAAAAGGAGGACTAAGCAGACTTGAGAAGAAAGATTCTTGGAGGTAGTGGATAGATTGCCACCAGGCTAATGTTGAGGACATAAGAGGACAAAGATGGGCCAGGAATCACATCCACACAGGCTGCAAAATGACCCAGACCCTTTGAAAGACCTGCTGAACTAGCTGCCTGTCTGGATTGCTTCCCACTGGAGAGAGCATCCAAGGACTCTGAGGCAGAGATCCTGTCTCTGCTGGATTAATCTTCGATCCCTCCTCAGATTCAGATTCCATCTTCTGGTTTGTCTTTTTTCCTTATTCCTTTGCTAAACAGGCCTGGAAGGAAAGACAGAAGCAGAAATATGGAGAAAAGGAGCTGAAACAGGGACAAGTGACACAAACTCTAATTATTCCAGGCTGAAGAAGGCAAAAGAACAGGAGGGAAGTGGATAGATGAGCTGTTATATACATGGTCAGTTAACCTCCTTTAGAAGAGGGTGTGGGGGCCCAGAGAGACAAAAAGATTCCCGCCTTCTGCCAAAGCCATATAAGAGGGTGGAACAGAACAAAGGAGGCGGTAGTCATGAGAAATCTCCTAGCTACCACCTGAGCTGGTACAAGGGCTGTACCAGGAGAAAGAATTATGCCCAGATTGGGAAGGCATTCAGTTTGTGATGGAAGTTTATTGAAACCTCTGAGGGTGAGATTTTATCTGTATTCAGTTTTCTTACTATATTAGGCATAGACTTGCATGTTTTATTTTATTTTGCTTGGTAATTCACTTTGTTCTTTCTGTTATCACTTGGAATCACTTAAATCCTACTTTTTGTATTTAATAAAATCACTTTTTACTTATTATTTAACCCACAGTCTATTACTACCTGGGGGGAGGGGGCACAAACAGCTGTTCATCTCTCTCTATCAGTGTTATAGAGGGCGAACAATTTATGAGTTTATCCTGTATACACTTTATACAGGGTAAAAGGGATTTATTTGGGGTTTGGACCCCATTGGGAGCTGGGCATCTGGGTGTTAGAGACAGGAACACTTCTTAAGCTGTTTTCAGTTAAGCCTAGAGCTTTTGGGGGACACGGTTCAGACTTAAGTCTGTGTTTGTAGCCAGTGAGCATGTCTGGCACAACCAGGCAGGGTTCTGGAGTCTCAAGCTGGCAGCGAAGGCAGGGGCAGAAGTAGTCTTGGCACATCGGTTGACAGCCCCACAGGCATTTCTGTGATCGACCCCATCACACTGGTGTAGAACCAAGGTTCACCCCACCCTCCCATCTATTACAGGGAGTGAGTGGGTGAATAGCCCAAAGCCAGGTTAGCCTGTCTATAGAAAATGTAAGGGGGGTTCTTATTCCCTTGTTCTGGTATAAAGTCTAAATCCCAAAGTAGCTCTTAGTACTCCCTCTCTAAGAGGTCAGTAGGAAAAGAGTGAAGAATATCAGAGTGACTCTAAAATGCACACTGTAGATCTGAAGATTATAGATATCACACTAAGTGCTAGAAATACATACTCTACAAGTTTGATTTCCCCAGAATAAAATACTTGTACTTTTTTCTTAATTCTCACATTGTTCAATAAAATAAAAACAAGCTGCACAGGCTTTTATTTTCCACCTAAAATAAAAGGGAGATGGAACCTCTGAGCTCAAAGTCTGTATAAATTGCATTTAAATGTTTGTTTTAAATTCAATTTTAGATAAAACAAGGTTAGTAGTTATTTCTAGTGCCACCTGAGCAGCCTATAGTCTATTGCTAATAACGTGCTATTTGCCCCGGGTGTTTCTGCAAATAAAATGCAGAACCAAATTAACTGAAACTTCTATTAAAGGATTATCCCGTTTATGAAATCAACCTTACAGATTACAGAAAATGACTATGTATTCAATTTTGCTTTGGCACCTTTTTACTCAATTAAAAATGACTATAGACAAATCCTTCTTGTTGTTTGACTTGAGCTCATGCAGTATATGAGGACCAGAAGGTTGGAATTATAACAATATTTACTTTAAAACTGCTAATACAATATTCTAAGCAGCAGAGGCAGGGACCTGTATATTTAAAGTTGCCCAACACTTTCCATTATAAGACCCTGGATTCAGTTGCTTATAACTTTTCCAACTTTACATGGTTCAGGCTGAAATATTTCCTTTTGAGAGCCTGCCTAAAGATTATTTTTGCGGGGGGGGGTGGGGGGGGGAGTTTCAGTTGTTCTTCAGGATTAGATTAGGGAAAACTATGTTGTTTCGCCCATTTTGAAAAAAATATTCTCAGCCATTTGTTGTGAAGCTCTAGGGCCTCTTTGCTTTGGAGCAGAGACTTGAGATTTGGCAGGTGAGTCACCCTGATGCCAGAGATGGGTCTTTTGCTATCCTAATGAAAATTGGTCTTAATTTGGCCAGGTTATAACCTCTGGACAATCTCAACCTATACATGCTCAGTACAGACTTTTGAGAGTTTGGCAGCTAAATTCTCTGAAGAGTCCATCTGCACAGAACATGAATCATCACCTCACAGTTCCTATGTGCTGCCTGGATTGCAATCTGCACAGAGTGACTAAGCATGCTCCATCCCAGGGCTGAGCAGGACTTACCTTATAATTACTCCTCCCAGCTGTCGTGGGCTGCTATGACACCCCAACAATATGGAGGAGGAAGTTTCCTGGCTCAAATGCAGGGGGCTGAGTAACAGGAGGTTGGTGCGGGGTGGAGATGCTGGATAAGGGGAGCAGGTGAAAGGAAAGGTGGAGGGGGAGAGAATAGGAACAGGAGCTGGGAACTAGAGGACAGGAGCAGATGGAAGAATTTGCCACTCTGAGTGCTCTGCAATCACACCCCATGTGTCTCAAGTTGGATACCCAGAAAATGAGGAACATACAGTGGTTACCTATGAATATGTTGGTTTATGTAACTTGCTCAGCATCACATTCAGGTTGAGGCAGGCACAGAACCCTGTTCTCTAAGGCAGTATTCAATTGCCTCACTCACAGGACCAACCTTTCACTTCCTGTAGATCCTCGCCTCATTTGCAGCCATGCTGAGCATTCACAACTGCAACTGAGGTCAATAGGAGCTGCATTCCAAATCACACCGCTACGGAATGCTAGGTAATCTGACAAAATCACCTCCTAGGCATCTCAATTTGGGCACCTAAAATCAGATGACAGTTTTGATAATTTTGGATTTAATTTCTGTGCCTCAATCCCCCGTGTAAAATGGGGATAATAATGCAACCTCACCTCACAGAGGTGGAGTGAAGATAATTTCATGAATGCCTGTAAAGTTCTAAGATACTATGATGACAGCAGCACAAAAAAGCCCATACGGGATGACTCTGTATTCACTTAAAGGTTTGGCTCGTGTGCAGTAAATAATGCCTGTGTCCACAAATTGAATCCTGAGAATAAAAAGAAATATTGAATAGCAACCCACTCAGGGAGTTCATCCTGTGCACTAAATGGGGCAGGGGTCCTGTGAAAAAAATAGCATGTGACCATGTAATTAAAGACTGCACCTTATGCACAAGGGGCCCAAATTAACGTTGGACAGTCAACCTTAATACAGGTATTTCCTAACTATTGAGTGCTTGCCTTATTGTTCTTTTAACAGTGTTTTCAGATGTAATACAGACAGGGAGTCCTCTCATATGTTTAGAGAACTCAGCAAACCTTGCAGCAGAAATCATATACCCACCATACTCCTTTTACGTAGAGCAGAATTTTGCTCCTTCTCCCCAAACTGGGTGTAAACGGACAAACAATGTCTCATCCCACTGTATCTGCCAGGTATAGTGAACTGTGCTACATTTTCCTGGTCCTACCCGCTGGTTTCTGCATCTCAGCCATATCCCAAATGTCTTTCCTTACATAACAGGAGAGTAGTGTGTGCACTATAGGGTTCAAAGAGAATGTCCTGTAGCATCTATAGTTCTCACTAACAGTTGCTATTAACTGTGAAAAACACTGGAGTGCATCATATGCTGCAAGGTTGGTGGGTTGCTGATGAGGAAAGGAAGGGATTTGACATGTGAATGTTAGGTGTAGTGGTCAATATGTGCTGGAGAACAGATATAATCACCTGGAGATAGTGCTTAACTATGAGCGAATGGGGTACTCACAGTGCACACCGTTAAGTAGATGTGCATGTCTTTGTAGGTCTGACATTACGCTTGATCCTGAGGATCAAGTCCCACAATGGGCTGTACCCTAGCTATTTCAAGGATTGTCTCACTTTCCATACCTTAAGCTAGCTTTGTAGTTTCTCTCAAACCCCCCCCCCCCAAAAAAAAACCCAAAAAACAAACACACCCACCCCTGGAACTAAATTTAGAATGAGACTTGCAAGCATAGGGGTGTAACATTTTGTTTGCATAGGTTTAAACTGTAGACAAGATCTACACCTAAGAAACGAAAATAAGAAAGAAAAACTTGTAGCACCTTAGAGACTAACAAATTTATTTCAGCATAAGCTTTTGTGGGTTAATACGCACTTCATCGGATGCATGGAATGAAATACACTGTCATGAAGTTGAAGTGATCCGGTGAGAGAAAAGCTCAGGCAGAGAGAGAACAGATTTTACTGTTGATATTCAACCAGAGAAAGACTATGGCAGAGGGGCAGGGTCTATCCAAAGCCCACTTTAGGTAACTAGGGTCTTTCCATTAACTTAATTGGGCTTCGAATGAGGCTCAGAGAGAAAATGAATATCACTTTACTGGTCATATTCTCAGCTTCTGAAAAGAACTGCATCACAGCACCAGTAAGCACTTCTGCCAACAGTAACATTCAGATAAATAGAACTAGCAAAGAGCATCTTCAGCAGCACCATCTGGTGTCTCCCAATAATGTTACAAAGAAACCAGGCTTTCTTGGTAGCAGCCCTGCATTGGAGAACTCCCTTTCAGCAGATGTCATATTGACAAAGGATCTTACCATCTTCAGACCAAAATATAAGACCTTTCTCTTTACATTAGATTTCCCACAGTAACTACCTTAAAATGGTGGAAAAAGAAAACCAAACAAAAATCCTCTATTAAGTATAATCACGTTGTTTTACAAGGAACGGAATACTTTATTTATGTAAATTTTTATATGCGGCTATCTCGGTGATGGGAACAAGACACAATTACATTTTAAGCAATTTGGGGCAGGGACTGCCTTTTCATTCTGTACAATGCCTAATAGAAAGGGGCCTGTAATCCTAATTGGGGCATCTAAGCACTACCGGCATACAAATAACAGAGACAGATATAGATACTGTAATATTCTATTTTAGTCAGATATTATTGCTTATGACTGCGTTCTTTTAAATTATGCTTCATTGTGGTCATTCTTCCCAACTTGGCATCTCTGTTGTGGTTACTCCTGCAGAGAAAATTTTGGATTTTATCCAAGTGATGGGAAATGTTGCCCATTCAGACTATCTGAAGCTGATAAGCTTTCTACTGGAAACTTCCCATCTGGCTCAAAATATTGCTACTGCATTTTTCAGGGATGTGACTCCTTTACAAATGCCCCTACATTACATTCCAGATATGAAAAAGCAAAATGCCTTCAAATCCACATCATGCAGAATGTGAGCTATTTTTCTAAACTCTATATTCTTATATAGAACACAGCTGAATTCAGACTTGTGGAAAGTGTATAATGTCAACATAGTTTCTGAAAATGACAATACATTCTTTAGTGATTGAATACAGAGATCTGAAAAATTCCTTATAAAATGCTAGTGTTCCATGGAACATTTTCTAGTAATAACAACTCAGTGAAATAATATTCTATATTCAGTAGGTTTTTTTACCATTATGACTGTAGTATTATTATTAGTAAAGTGCTACTCTCTCACATCTCTCATTTGATTTAAATGCTTGCATCTGGCGTCAACAGCACTTAAGAGCATGCTTAAAGTTGAGCACATGTTAAAGTGTTGCTCCGAACAGGAATGTTTTCCAGAATTGGGACCTAAGTTTGTACAGTGATACAACTGATTATCTGCCCCTTAAAAGTGAAGATTAATGTCCTAGGTAAAACAAAGCTATTTTTGTTCATTTTGTACAATGGCACTCTTAAAAATACAAAGGAGCAGCCAGTCACAATGCTAGTGACATATTGTAATATATGGCTGATGATGCAAAAAGTGTTGAGCTATACATGCATTTCAATTCTTTGTACATAATAGACCACTTATTTCAATATGATGGGGGTCTGCAAGGAGAATAATAGGATTTATCATGGGTGGCTATGAAACACAACTATTGTATAAACATATGAAGAAGCAGTAGGAAAGGAAGAGAAATAAATCCCTCTGTTTTCCTTAGACAGTGAGCATTTCTTACCTTTATGTAATTATTTTTTTGCATCATTGTAAATGTTTGGTTTTAGGTAACAACTGAGCATTAATACACTTTGACATTATGTGTCACATTACTTGGTAAAACCGGCATAGATTCACTGAAGCCAATTTATACCAGTTGGGGATCTGGCCTCAGAATTTTAAACTCAATTACAAAATGCTTTCAAAGCAAAACACTTCGTTTGATAGTCAGGGCTGTCAATTTAAGAAAGGATCCTACCGGATGGGTCAAAGACCACCTGATTGCCAGGATGCGGGCCCGCATCTACAGATACCATTGGTGTTACCCTCCGAACATCCCAGAACTTCATCACACCGTAGGAGTCACAGGAAACAATGGTGTCACCCTGCCAAGTATTAAAAAATGAAAACATTATTATTTGTGCTCCAGAGAGGAAGAGAGCACTGTGGCAGACATGGAGCTGGTGTGTAATAATGTTAAGAATACTAAGTTATACCAGTTTTACGAACACTGTAGGTTATCAGGTCAGTGAGGGGAAGTTACTGTATATTGGGTTATTGGCTTTTTTTTCTAGGACTGTACTGATCTAACTTATATCAGGGATAGTTAAATGTTTATTATATGCCTATAATGCCCAAATTCAATGCGGGTCTGTGCATGAAGATGAGAGAATGGCTTCTCAGATAAGAACACCCAAGCACATACTTGAAAGATAGTGGGGCAAGCTGTTAGTTTCAAGGACCCTGTCTCCAACCACTTGCAAACCTTGTCTTGCCAAAGCTAGGAGTTACCAGATCAAAGGGCTATAAACAGTGAAAAGGTGACATGATTTGGGAGAAGTGGGGGGTGATTTGCCAGGTGCTGTCCATGGAGCTGTCAGTGAGCCCTGACAGGGAGACAAGCTGACAGAGAGAAAGCCTCTGTGGAGGAACCTAATGGGAATTAGTCCGGGGGTCCCCATGTGGAAGATGGTTGAACACCTGATAAACTAGACATGTTCAGATCCTGTTTCCATGTTTTTAAGATCTGTTTTCTCTTAAAGGCTTTTGTTCTTGTAAGCAGAGTCAGGATGAGCTCTACCCTGACATCTGGTGGTGAGTTGTGGAAAGGGATGTCAGGGGCTAATCTTGTTTGCATGGACACACCCACCCTGCAAAGCATGATGGACCGCTTGCCCAAATGGTCACCTTGACTGCTGTGGGAGCCCCAGTTTCTCTGTTATTGGGGCAGGAAGACTAAAGTGTTGTTACCCTGATTATGTGAATCAAGGACAGTGGGCTTTTGTTATGAGGAAGGGACTCGCCCTTAGCTAAGCAGCACTTGCTAGGCGAGGGACATGGATTCCAAAACCCAGTGAATTGAGAGAGGTTGGGGACAGGTATGGGCCTCTTCTGAGGGGCCTAAATGTCAATTGCACCTCCTTCTCTCTCTCTCTCCACTGTGGAATATCAGAGCTAATTTTGAGTTCCTTAGGAGTCTATTCACAGGCTGCTGAGTTGGAATTACTCTGGACTAAGTGTGCAAATGAGCACGAAGGCTCCCCTAACTACAAGCTGAAATTGTTATGAGCTGAAATCACTGAGCACTGTGTTAATTAGTGGGGGAGCCAGAAGATCTATTGCTGAGCGACTGGTGGAGCGGAGCTGCTGGCGGAGCGGGACAGCTGGAGCGGCTTGCAGGCTGGCTAGCGGAGCTGCTGGCGGAGCGGGACAGTTGGCGGGACAGCCGGAGCGGCTTGCAGGACGGCTGACGGAGCGGAGCTGCTGGCGGAGCGGAGCAGTTGGCGGGACAGCCGGAGCGGCTTGCAGGCCGGCTGACGGAGCGGCTTGCAGGCCGGCTGAACGGAGTGACTCGTGGGATGGCTGGCGGAGCAGAGCAGAGCCGAGCGAAGCACCATGAAGGGATAGGGCAGTCAGCGTCGAGCCACGTAAGGTGCCCCTTACCTCTCCCCTCCCCATTTCTACCCAGACTGGAGGGGGTGTAACACTCTGCAGATGAACTTTTGAACTCTGGGTCTGGACTTTTGGGTTGTTGGACTTTTGGGACTTTGATGGACTCAAGAACCAGAGGGAAAGGACATGGCCAATTTGCTGGGGTGGGTCATTGCTCACAGTTTGGTTTACAAATCCTAGATGTGGTGTTTCCCCAGCAAAAGGCCGCATTGTTTCTCTCTGTCATTAAAAGGTTTTTCTACACTCAGACTCTGTGCTTGCGAGAGGGGAAGTACTGCCTCTTAGAGGCGCCCAGGGGGGGTGATATATATTTGTCCCAGGTCACTGGGTGGGGGCTCGAGCCGGTTTTTGCATTGTGTTATTGGAATGGAACCCCTAGATACGGAACCCGGCCCTTGTTGCTGCCGACTCTGACTGGCAGAAGGGTTACATTTTTGGGGGCTCGTCCGGGATCCCTGGGTCAGTACCCCTCGCAAGCACTTGTTGAGTGATCCGCTACATTGGGAAATAATTGTGTTTATATTTTGAGGAAATTACTGTTTGCGTAATGGCTACTATGTCAGGTTTGTTGGGCCCCGGCTCAGCAGCCTCTAGGTCAGGGGCTGCAGCCTCGGCCGATGATTGGGCAAAAGCACTGGGGCAAACATTGGAAAAGGTTGTGCTGTCCTATGCTATGTCAAACTCTTGTCGTAAGTTAAGGTCATTTGCTGGGGGGGGAGGAGTTTGAACCCTGGTTAGAGCATACCACTGAAATGCTGCAGGAGTGGGCTGTACCCGATGCAGAAAAGCGAAGATGTCTAATAGAGAGCCTTGCCGGCCCAGCATTAGATGTGATTCGCACTCTGAAGCTCATTGACCCTGGGGTCAGTGTGAGGGACTGTCTAGAGGCTCTTGATCACACATTTGGGAGCGTAGAGGGCCCTGAAGATAGCTACTGCAAGTTCCTTAATTCCCGACAGCAAAAGGGCGAGAAGGCTTCAGCCTATATACAGAGGCTGGAGAGACTGCTTCAGAAAGCTGTCATGAGGGGAGCAGTGACTGCTGAGCAGATGGATCAGACCAGACTGGCTCAAATTGTAAGAGGAACTCAGTATCTGAACCCGATTCTACTTCATCTGCGGCTAAGAGAATGACGGGAACATCCCCCAAGTTACTCCCAGCTAATAAAAGAGGTCAGAGAGGAGGAAGAAAGGCAGGCTGCCAGTGAGCTTTGGGAAGCCCAAACATTGGAGCCGGCCAGCACAACACCACTGCAAACTGCCAGTGTATTGATGGTGAGCACCAGAGAAGAACTTGCTCAACAAATGCAGGTCCTGACGGAACGGATAGCTGAGCTGCAAAGCACCATTGCCCGAGCTAAGGCTTCCAGGGGTAAGGAGCCTCACACTGGGGCAATGGAGAGGTCAGCATTTAAAGCCCCCGTCCCATCCAGGCGAAGGGGGAAAGGGCAAATTTTCTGCTACCGATGCGGTCAGGAGGGGCACAGTGCTGCTAGGTGCCGGAATGAAGAAAATCCCTCCTTAGTGTATGGAAAGCTGAGGATCAGTTGGGAGAGATCCGGTAGCTGCCAGAGGGTCCAGGGACGTGGACCACCCAGGCCTGCAGGATTTGAAGATTCCCACAGAAAAGACTGTCCATCTGGGATCCCCACAGGACTCATAGGGCCTCGAGCAGAGGTCATGGTGAGGATTGAAGGGGCGGAGTGTAAAGCAGTGCTTGACACTGGATCTCAAGTGACTATTATATTTCAGTCATTCTACCAACACATGCTTAGGCACCTTCCTATACAGCCACTGACTGGCCTTGGCCTATGTGGCCTCAGCATGGATGAATACCCCTACCAAGGATATGTCATAGTGCACCTGGAATTCCCAGAGGAGGTTGCGGGGGTAAGAGAAGCGATAGACACAGCTGCATTAATATGCCCTGACCCTAAAGGGACCTCTGATGTGTCTGCACTGATAGGGACCAACTCCAGCCTCTTCAAGGTACTCGCGGATTACTGCAGACGACGGGCTGGGGACCAATACCTGAACACCCTGATGATCCATACGCTTTGTGCTGAAGCCTATAGGAAAATTGAGAGCGCTAAAGAGACATCTGAGCTACCGATTGGATCACTGAAGTACGCGGGCACAACCCCCTTAGTAGTGCCTGCCAGGACAGAGCAAGAAGTGCTTGTCATGAGCACCTGGCTGAAAGGCAGTAATGGGGCCTTAGCAATGGTAGAGCAGTCGGTGAAAGGAGAGCTCCCTGAAGGAGTGCTGGTCCCCAGTGGAATCATAACCTTACCTGCTAAAGCTCAGGAAAAGGTGACTATACTGATTGCTAATGAAACAAGTCGTGATGTTGTTGTGAAGCAAGGACAGAAGATAGCAGACCTCTTTGAGCCTGAGTCAATTGTAAAACCCCGGGGTGAAACTCAAGTTCCAGCTATAGACCCAGCAAAGTTTGACTTTGGAGACTCACCATTGTCCGAGGAGTGGAAAGATCGCCTGAGGAAAAAACTTTGTGAAAGATCCAAAGTGTTCTCATTGCATGAGTGGGATGTGGGATGTGCAAAAGGAGTGGAGCACAACATCAGACTACATGACTCTCGACCTTTTAGAGAGAGATCTAGGAGGATTGCCCTCTCTGAGATGGAAGATGTGCGACGTCATCTACAAGAGCTGGCTGCAAATGGCATCATTACAGAGTCCCGCAGCCCATATGCCTCACCCATTGTGGTGGTCCGTAAAAAGAATGGGAAAATCCGGATGTGTATTGACTACCGCACCCTAAACAACCGTTCTGTGGTTGACCAGTACACTATGCCTCGAGTCCAAGATGCCTTAGACTGCTTGCTGGGAAGCCAGTGGTTCTCTGTGTTGGATCTCCGGAGTGGATACTACCAAATCCCCCTGGGAGAAGAAGATAAGGAGAAGACAGCCTTCATCTGCCCATTAGGGTTTTATCAGTTCGAACGCATGCCCCAGGGGATTTCAGGAGCACCCGCCACATTTCAACGTCTTATGGAGAAAGTAGTGGGAGACATGAATTTACTGCAAGTGTTAGTTTATTTGGATGACCTGATTGTGTTTGGAAGAACCTTGGAGGAGCATGAAGAAAGACTACTTAAAGTGCTCAATAGGTTGGAGGACTATGGTTTGAAGCTCTCAATAGATAAATGCCAGTTCTGCCAAACCTCAGTGAAGTATGTAGGTCACATCGTGTCCCAAGAGGGTGTGAGTACCGATCCCAGCAAAATAGAAGCACTCACTACCTGGCCACGTCCCAGTAACTACAGAGAACTCAAGACCTTTCTTGGATTTAGTGGCTATTACCGCAGATTTGTGAAGAACTATGCTACGATTGTAAAGCCTCTGAATGATCTTACCAGGGGATACCAGTCTGGAAAACCCAAATCTAAGACCAAGAACAAGGGAGGATCCCGAAAGCCTCCTGTGCAGAGACACTATGGCCCCTTCGAACCGTTTGGGCCGCGGTGGGATGAGAGGTGTGAGAGGGCATTTCAAGAAATCATTGCTTGCCTAACTCATGCCCCGGTCCTAGTCTTTGCTGACCCCAGCAAACCGTTTATCCTGCATACTGATGCCAGTTTGGAGGGTCTGGGAGCAGTACTGTACCAGGAAGTGGAAGGCAAACGTAAACCTGTAGCCTTTGCCAGCCGAGGACTGTCGGACAGTGAAACTCGCTATCCCATTCACAAGCTGGAGTTCTTGGCCTTGAAATGGGCCATCACTGAGAAATTCCGAGACTACTTGTATGGTGCTCAGTTCCAGGTGTGGACAGACAACAACCCACTGACTTACGTGTTAACAAGTGCCAAGCTGGATGCTACAGGACAGAGATGGGTGGCCGCTTTGGCTAGCTATGACTTCAGCATTCAATACCGATCAGGGAGAAGCAACGTGGATGCAGATGCATTGTCCAGACGTCCAAAGGCACCAGAAGTCTCTATGATACCCATGGATGGAGTAAGAGCTATTTGCAGTGTGAGTCGTCGAGAGCCAGAGGCCCATTGGAGCCTTCAGGGATGTGTTGCAGAAGCTCTGGGCCTGCCCCCTGAAAGCGTGCCTTCTGCTTCGGTGAACTACATAGCATTGGACCAATCTCCATTGCCCATGCTCAGTGAGGCTGACTGGCAAGAAGCCCAGCTGCAAGATGTTGACATTCGTGATACACTACTTGCCAAAAGGGAGGGGCGAGGCCCAGCTGCGGTTGTTCCACCTAGCCCAGAGGGTAAACTACTATTGAGAGAATGGACCAAACTAAAACTGATTCAGGGAGTGCTACACCGAGTGACCATGGACCCTTTACAAAAGCAGCGAACACAGCTAGTGCTGCCAAAAGAGTACAGAGCCCTGGCCATGAGGGCCCTGCATGATGATTTCGGACATCTAGGGATGGAGAGAACCCTGGAACTTATTCGTAGTAGGTTCTATTGGCCCCGGATGGCTGAAGATGTTCGCAGGAAATGTGAGACATGCGCTCGATGTGTCCAAAGGAAAACTCTGCCCACAAGGGCTGCATATCTCAAGAATATCACCAGCACCAAACCTTTGGAGCTAGTATGCATTGATTTCTTGTCTCTAGAAGTAGACAAGAGGAATGTCGGAAACATTCTAGTAGTGACTGACCATTTTACGCGGTATGCGCAGGCATATCCCACACGTGATCAGAGGGCTATCACTGTCGCTCGAGTACTGTGGGAGAAATATTTCTCAGTTTATGGATTCCCAGCCCGGATACACTCAGATCAGGGGCGGGACTTTGAGAGTCACCTTCTGAAGGAGGTGCTGAGGATAGCGGGAATTAAAAAGTCTAGGACAACACCTTATCACCCGCAAGGTGATCCTCAGCCAGAGAGGTTCAACCGAACACTATTAGATATGTTGGGGACTTTGCGACCAGAGCAGAAGGCAACCTGGAGCCAGCATGTCGCATTTCTGGTGCATGCCTACAACGCCACAAAGAACGATGCTACGGGAGTCACCCCATATCTCTTGATGTTTGGGAGAGAACCAAGATTACCCATAGACTTGTGCTTTGGTGTATCAGAGGATGGAGATAGCTACGAAACTCATCAGCAATATGTAGCCCGACTACGAGAAAAGCTGCGGGATGCTTATCACTTGGCTACATCTGCGGCTCGGAAGAACGCAGATCGCAACAAACATCGATATGATGCTAGGGTACGTTTGCAGGAGCTCCAGCCAGGGGACAGAGTCCTGCTGCGAAATTTGGGTATTGCTGGCAAACACAAGATAGCTGACAGATGGAAAGCAATACCTTACCTGGTGATGGAGAAGCTGGGAGACCTGCCGGTCTACAAGATCAAACCTGAAGAGGGTCCAGGGCAAATAAAGACGGTGCACAGAAATCTCTTGCTCCCTGTGGGGGAGTTGGTTGGCACCCCTTATGAGATGGGCCATGACAGGGCAGCCGGGCAGAACAGAAGTGCCAGGCCACAGCCGCCATCCAACACGGACAACGGGCCCTCTGAAGCTAACCTACCCCTATTCAGCATGTCAGAGAGTGAGGCCGAGGAGGAAGACACAACCCTGGTGTATCCTGGAATGAAGACAAGATTTCAGTCTCGATCAGCTGAGCCAATAGAGAGCTCCCCCTCTTCAGCCCTAAGCCCCATGGCGGAGGTATTTAGGCCCGTTACTGGCGCCCCTGTGCCGCCGATGGGACCCCCCTTTGATGATGCACACAGGTTATTGGACAGTGAGGACATCCAGGTGGAGGGGGCCCTAGACCCGTTGGAACTTCCGCTGTCGGAACCAGAGATGCAGGGGCCTATGCCAGTAGCCGAGGGATCCTCAAAGGAAACCTCTCCATCCGTCACTCAAGAAGATGTCCCTCCTACCCCTGCAACAGAGACTCTCAATAGAAGGGACAGGGTAATAAGACCAGTAAAACGGTTAACCTATGATGCACCTGGGGTGATTAGCGAGGAGCCAATACATTTAGCGCACAGATTTGTGACAGCTGAAGTGGGTTTTCTGAGGCCCTTTGGAGGAAACCAATGAGTTGGTATAAAGGGAGTGCGATTTGTCGGGACGACAAATTCTCGGCTGGGGGGAGGATGTAAGCAGAGTCAGGATGAGCTCTACCCTGACATCTGGTGGTGAGTTGTGGAAAGGGCTGTCAGGGGCTAATCTTGTTTGCATGGACACACCCACCCTGCAAAGCATGATGGACCGCTTGCCCAAATGGTCACCTTGACTGCTGTGGGAGCCCCAGTTTCTCTGTTATTGGGGCAGGAAGACTAAAGTGTTGTTACCCTGATTATGTGAATCAAGGACAGTGGGCTTTTGTTATGAGGAAGGGACTCGCCCTTAGCTAAGCAGCACTTGCTAGGCGAGGGACATGGATTCCAAAACCCAGTGAATTGAGAGAGGTTGGGGACAGGTATTTGTATCTGGTGGCATGGGCCTCTTCTGAGGGTCCTAAATGTCAATTGCACCTCCTTCTCTCTCTCTCCACTGTGGAATATCAGAGCTAATTTTGAGTTCCTTAGGAGTCTATTCACAGGCTGCTGAGTTGGAATTACTCTGGACTAAGTGTGCAAATGAGCACGAAGGCTCCCCTAACTACAAGCTGAAATTGTTATGAGCTGAAATCACTGAGCACTGTGTTAATTAGTGGGGGAGCCAGAAGATCTATTGCTGAGCGACTGGTGGAGCGGAGCTGCTGGCGGAGCGGGACAGCTGGAGCGGCTTGCAGGCTGGCTAGCGGAGCTGCTGGCGGAGCGGGACAGTTGGCGGGACAGCCGGAGCGGCTTGCAGGACGGCTGACGGAGCGGAGCTGCTGGCGGAGCGGAGCAGTTGGCGGGACAGCCGGAGCGGCTTGCAGGCCGGCTGACGGAGCGGCTTGCAGGCCGGCTGAACGGAGTGACTCGTGGGATGGCTGGCGGAGCAGAGCAGAGCCGAGCGAAGCACCATGAAGGGATAGGGCAGTCAGCGTCGAGCCACGTAAGGTGCCCCTTACCTCTCCCCTCCCCATTTCTACCCAGACTGGAGGGGGTGTAACACTCTGCAGATGAACTTTTGAACTCTGGGTCTGGACTTTTGGGTTGTTGGACTTTTGGGACTTTGATGGACTCAAGAACCAGAGGGAAAGGACATGGCCAATTTGCTGGGGTGGGTCATTGCTCACAGTTTGGTTTACAAATCCTAGATGTGGTGTTTCCCCAGCAAAAGGCCGCATTGTTTCTCTCTGTCATTAAAAGGTTTTTCTACACTCAGACTCTGTGCTTGCGAGAGGGGAAGTACTGCCTCTTAGAGGCGCCCAGGGGGGGTGATATATATTTGTCCCAGGTCACTGGGTGGGGGCTCGAGCCGGTTTTTGCATTGTGTTATTGGAATGGAACCCCTAGATACGGAACCCGGCCCTTGTTGCTGCCAACTCTGACTGGCAGAAGGGTTACATTCTAAATAAATTATTTAGAAGGCCATTCTCTCATCTTCATGACTTAAAGCTGGCTCTTTGATCACCGATGACCACTGCCATTGCCCTGGAGGGAACAGAATTGCAGGGCCTGGACAAAAGTCAGATCTGCTGAGGTAACCATGGTCAATACACAGGGGACTGAGAGTGGGTGACCTGCATGATTCCATCCTAAGAGACAGGCGACAGATAGAGCCTAAAGCGGGGGTGGCTCATAGAGTCCAGGAAAGATGCAGTAAGCCTGGTAACTGTTAATTTGTAACTGAAATTGTATCTTCAAATGCTTTTGTTTTGCATTTTGTTTTGCCTTTTGGAAAACAGAGAAAGTGAATGACATTTAAAATAATTTCTCTAAAAAACATATTTCGGGGGAAGGGTTCATAAAAATTGTCAGATTAACTTCACATTAATTGCAAATTGTATATGCAAAACAATATTTAAATGTTAGCTACATTTGAAGTTAACCAGCAGTAACATTTTGATTTTTAAAGTTATTTTTATTAAGGGTTATGTTAATTTTACAATGCAGAGAAAGCTTATGTGGTAACTGACTGCTAATAAAACTAGTAATTAAAAATATAAATATATATACATATACATATACAATATAAATATAATTAGTACAGTAATCTCATCAAAACTCAATCAATATAATATTTAATCTTTCATTGCAATATAGCATAATCATAACCTGCACTAGACCTCCATTGCAGATGATGTTATTGGAGGTATTTAAAGAGGGGCTACTTTTATCAGTGAGGTTACTGAGCACAGAAAAAATCAGTGGTTTTGCTGTGACAAATAGTCCAGAGAATAACCAGGACTTATATTCATTGATGGAAACAGCAAAGAGCAAAGTGGATGTTTCAAAAGGCACATGTATGATAGCATCCATACAGAGCCTTTTGATGGCATTAGGACAAAACATGAGGCCTTTCTGTAAGGTATATTATTAAGATCCCTCACTCCGTAGACCGTAACCAAATAAAACTCATTTTCTTCAGTAGGGGCCACATGTGGGCAGAATTGTATCCCTATATAAACCATTTCTAAATAGCTGTACAGGTTTATATAACCCTATTATGAAAGGGTTTAAACACCAGAAGAGAAAGTTCATAGGAGGTGACTCATTGGGGACTGAGTCACTTTGTTATCCCCTGCCACTAGCATCAGGGAGACATGCTTGTACTTAACTGGGTGTCATCTCCCTGGCAACACCAGCCTGTTAGCCACCCAAGCACTCTCCTCTGGGCTATTCCAGCCCTTACTTTGCCTTTCAGGTTAATAGGTGTGCCCCGGCCCATGACTCCCTTTGAAGCATTCCTCGGTGATACCCAGCCCCTGACACTGGCTACTCACAGAATTACCACATCCACTGTCCCCAAGGAAACAGTGTACACACCAGCTTGTATGATTCATCTCAGGATCAGCCCTTTTCTTAATATCACAACACTTAGATATATTTACAGTGAAGGCAGGCATAAGTTTACGTCGAACGATTCAAGATTCAAGGGATAGTGAGGAAGGCCATTGGAAACAAAAGGTTACATGTAAAGCAAAATCATAACATGCTTTCTAGAGACTAAATTTAACTATTAGATTAGCCTCCTGTCTAATTAAATTTATCTTGCCCAAAGCCTTTTGCAGCTTCTTCTATCAAGGTATGCAGAAATCCTTTTTTCATGAATATAAACACACTGCCCATTTACTTCCTAGGTTCAGCATAAGCGAGTGTCTTCTTTGACTTCTACTTATATTCCCAAAGTTAATTACCTGTACTCAGAGACAGTATAACCCACTCCCCTGTTCACTTGTTTTTCTGTGTGTTCTTTTCTGTTGACTACATCTCTTTGATAACCTCCTATGTAAATGGTCATCCATTGTGTTAGCTTAGGTGCTTAATTTACATGTGACAGAGAGAAAGGTGAATAAACATCTTTTGTCTGACAAAAACCTGTTTCTCCATCTCTACTGTGATACTGAGTCTAAGAACATATCTCTGAACATAAGTGCTTCATAGTATCTGTACATACATTTCACAATGATATCAGAGCAACGTGACTCAGCTGTCATTTAAGGCATCACATGACATTCTTTGGTGAACCAGAATGTATATACCCAAATCAGGATATTTTTTAACCCTCTTTCTAGCTGGCATTAAGGGGTTCTTGGGTCACGGAAGGCCTAACCAAAATAAATACATACATGAAAATAAAAAAATCCCCCTATTAGGGTTTCCAGTTTGATAAGGTTGTGAGTCAACCAACAAAACACACATCACCAAAGTCTCTGGCCATATTTCTTCCTGAGGGAAATCATGAGTTGACCATCACATAGTTTCAGGTATGTTACTTAGTACAATGTACACCTAATATAAATTTCAAACATAAAAGCTGTATCAAGAGGGCAGCTCATGTCTATAGAATTCTCTGGTCCCCCCATCAGCTATAAAAATGCCCCTTTTTCTTCAGTACACTGAGGCCCAATATGGTTTACTGACTCAGCTCATGTTGCAATGCCTGGGGGCTCAAGGGCTATATGGTAGGGCTACATACCTCTTGCAAGGGAGCGTCTGCACATTTTATCACATATATACAGAATAGCAATGTTTTTCAGAGGAATATTAGAAGAATTCTGGAAACATGGTGGGGGGGGGGGAGAGGAGGTTACTTGAGCTATATAGAAGGAGAATTATGTTAATATTAAAATACTTAGTGTCAAAGCTCCTGGGGAAAAATACTGCCAGAAATTGGCCAAACCGGACAGTCTCTATGCAAAAGAATAAATGGACACAAATCTGACATCAGGAATCATAACATTCAAAAACCAGTAGAACACTTCAACCTCTCTAATCACTCAGTGACAGACTTAAAGGTGGCAATTTTGCAACAGAAAAGCTTCAAAAAACAGATTCCAAGGAGAAGCTGCTGAACTTGAATTAATATGCAAACCAGATACCATTAACTTAGGTTTGAACAGAGACTGGGAGTGGCTTGGTCATTACATTAATTGAATCTATTTCCCCTAGTTAACTATCCTCACACCTTTGCGTCAACTGTCTGAAATGGGCCATCTTGATTATCACTTCAAAAGTTTTTTTCTCTTACCATTGGTATAGGTACTTCCACCTTTTCATGTTTCTCTGAATGTATAAATATCTTCTTACTGTATGCTCCATTCTATGCATCCGATGAAGTGGACTATAGCTCACGAAAGCTTATGCTGAAATAAATGTGTTAGTCTCTAAGGTGCCACAAGTACTCCTGTTCTTTTTGCCCCAACAAAGACCCTGTGAATCTCAGGCAGGAAGTTGAAAGCACAGGGTAAAATAACTGAAACAATGTGATGAATGGCTCAAGATTACAATATAGCAATCGAAAGAGACTGAGAAATGCTGCCAAACTCAGGAAGGCTTTTTTCCCCTCTACTCACTGAGGTGATGCAGAAAGAGTCATAGTTTTTTCTGGTATTCCTTAATGTGACCCTCACTGAGACACAACAAACATCTTATGCAGGGATTACTATTGGGGATTCCCCCCGCTACATAATGGAGAATGCTTAGGGCAGGAGGTAGTACTGCTCCTAAAAAGGATCTGGGAGCTATAGTGGATCATAATTTGATTATGACTCAATTATGTGATGCAGTTGCAAGAAATGGCTAATTACATTCTGGGGTATAACAACAGGAGTGTTGTATGTAAGATATGGAAGGTAATTGTGCTGCTTTACTTGGTACTGGTGAGGCCTCAGCTGGAGTACTGTGTCCACACTTTAGGAAAGAGGAGAGCTATAAAAATGATAAAAGTTTTAGAAAACCTGACCTATAAGGAAAGAGTTAAAAAATCGGGACATGTTTAGTCTTGAGAAAAGAACACTGAGGGGGCACCTAATAACAGTATTCAAATATATTAAGGGCTGTTACAGAGAGGACGGTGATCAACTATTCTCCATGTCCACTGAATGTAGACAAGAAACAATGGGCTTAATCTGCAGCAAGGAAGATTTAGGTTAGATATTAGGGAAAAAAATTCTAACTGTAAGGATTGTTAAACTCTGGAATCACCTTCCGAGGAAGGTTGTGGAATCCCCCTCACTGGAGGTTTTTAAGAACAGGTTAGACACATACCTGTCAGGGATAGTCTTCTAGGTGTACTTGGTCCTGCCTCAGTTCAGGGGGCTGGACTACATGACCTCTTAAAGTCCCTTCCAGCCTGTGACAGGGTTGGACTCACCCCGCGGCGCCTCCTGATGGTTTCAGTCGGGAATTAGCTCACCAGCCTCTGGAGCGCCCTCTGCAGGCCAGTGAGCCACCTGTCCACTCTGCCCCCATGTCCCTCCCAGGACCCAGTGCCCTTTTAACTGGGGTGCTGCCCCCTGGCAGTACCCCTAGATCTGGGTCTGTCTTCTAGGGTCTCCCCTCCCTAGGGAACCCCCAACCCACTATCCCCACCTCGCCTCAGTTGTAGGCTACTGCCAGTCACCAGCTAGCCCCCGCGCCCTGGGACAGACTGCAGTATAAGCCACTCATCACTGGCAAGGTTGGGTTGGACCTGCTGCCTCAGCCTACCCGTGGGTTACCCCCTGCAACCCCTGTACCTATTGGGCCTAACACTAGGCCACAGCCTGGGGCTTTCCTAGCCCGGAGCTCCCCAGCTCCTCTGGCTTTCCCCAGCCCTGCTCCACCCTAGGTACTGGCTCAGGTCCCTGAAGCCAAGCCCTTCTCCCTCTAAAGACAGAGAGAGTCTGTTTGCTCCAGGCCCACTGCCCTTTTATACAGGCCAGCTGGGCCCTGATTAAACAGGCCACAGCTGTGACTGCTTTGCCAAACAGCCCAGCTTTCAGCCTCAGTCCTCTCCCAGGGCTCTTTCCAACCCCTCAGGGCAGGAGCGGGTATCCACCCCGCTACACAGCCCTACATATGTATGACTTTATGATTCTGTGGAATTTTATAATATAGGGAGTCCAAATTCTGAAATCAGTTACACTGATGTATATCTAGAGTAATACAACCTAAATCAGTGTAGCTACTTCTGATGTATATTCTGGGAGAACAGAATGCAGCTTGTTAACTTCAGTGGGAATTACAGGAATCCAGGATCAGGCTCCAGATTATTACAATTTTAAAATGAGTCAGATTCTGTGTCTAAACCCCAATTTTCATTTTTTCCCTGGCGGTAACGCATGCAAGAAAAAGCACGGGGTCATCAAGCAAATAGAGGCATTTAGACTTGAAGACATCCATTCCCTTCCAAAGGAGAAGGTAATGACCTGCAAACCAGTATTAAGGTATAACTATAATGAAATGTTTAGGTTCATTTGCAGGGGATGTAATATTTCAAAACTTATTTCTGGCATATTATAAAGAAATGTTGGAAACAAAATAATGAAAAACGAACAATGGTCAGTCATCATCTACATTTCTCTGAAAGCAATGGAGGACAACACGTCAACTTTCTGATTATGAGGTTTTGAAAAATTACTCCAATCACCATAGTCTAGATTTTGCAAAATACTCAGCGCTACAGCTAAATGTTGAAACATTTAGCAAAATATGCTGTTTTGACAAAGGGCCAACATTTTGCAAAGACTTAGCAGTTTCCATGAAACTTCAACTGGGAATACTTTTGGGTCTCCAGTAAAGACTGTCGATACCTGTCTCGTTGTGGCACTGGCCTGGGCTGTGGGAGACCCAGGTGCAAGCTGATTTGGAATGATCTGGGATGAAAAATTGTGCTCAGAATCTGGTAGAGCAGAAACTTGTACTTGGAACCTTCTTTCCAATGCAAAATGAAAACAAATTTTGAAACCTCAAAAGATGTCACAAAATGTAACTGTTGTCCTCTGGACAGCTCTACTCAGTACCGATAGTTGAGGGCAGGCTTTCATAAGAGCGTATTAGTCAGATTTACAAACAATTTCTCCATGCTGAGTACTATTAAAAATCTGGTCCAATATGTACTCATCTAATTCTTTGTAGTTACATATGGTTCCTTTCACAAAGTTCAGTTTATATAAATTGCAAAGGTGAGTCAGTCACTAAAAATATTACTAATACTTTTCTCAGGTGCAGTAATGACTATTCTCAAATAGCAGGTTTATTCTGAATTAAGTCTCGGTGAAGCTAATTTTCCATGGAAAAACAATATTGAAACTGGAATTAGCTCTGAGGGCAGCCACCACAGACTTTCATAAAGGCATTGGCCCAAATTTGCAAAAGTGGACACTCACTTTGGGTGTCCAACTTGAGATACCCAAGACCTGGTTTTCAGAGGTGCTGAACATCCACAACTCTATTGAGTGGAGAGTTGTAAGAGCTCCAAATGAGACTATCACATGGTAGCACCCAAAGTGTGAGAAGGGATGGTACATGGGTGGCTATGAGGGACTTCTCCTTTAAGTGGATCCTCCTCTACCCCACTTACAAGGGGAAGCGGTACTGCATAGATCCCCCATGTAGGCTGCTACAAACATTGGCATTAGGAATAGACCACTACACCTCCACTTCCTCTTCCCTTTCTTTCCCTTCTGTAGGTTATACCCATCAATATTGGCATTCCACTCATGAGAATTATTAGTTTCTATTATATTCAGTATATCATAATCTCTATAGTTTAATATGATTTCTAGATCTTTTTGCATGTTGCTTGTGCTTCTGGCATTCCTGTACAGATGATTTGGTGGGTTAATACACACGTAGGTCTTAATCTTTTGTTTCAGAACAGCTCCATCTTCAGTCTTGCTTTGTATATTTGAAGTCTTCTCCAAATCACTTGAATTACATGAATGCTTGTTAATGGCTACCTAGTTTAAAGTTTGCCTAACAAGTCTTGTCAGATTTGAACAAAGGCAATCAGCACCCCTTCTGGTTAAGAAGAACCCATTTAACCTAAACCCAAATAATCTTGGAAAGTATTCTGTAGCTCCAGTCCTTCCTTTCGACGTCATTGATGGGTCTGTACTATGAGACTTCTCCTTTCTTTATTGTTATCATTTAACATCTATATTGCAATTGCACTGAGAGGGCTCAACCAGGCTAGTGTCTCATTGTGGTAGGCACTGTATACACATATAGTAAACGACAGTCCCTGCCCCGAAGTGTTTACAGTCTTAGTGGTAAATTGTGAGCAGGGACAGTGTAAAGCTGTACTGCTCTTGGGAAAATAATGTGTCCTATACCTGCTGCAGTTTACTCCTCCTATGAGCCAGATTAGCTGCACTGGCCAGCACGATGGAGGAGTGGAGTAACTCATAATCAAGCCCTTAGCTTGCACTTAATACAAGTCCATCTAGAAGATGACCTGCATCAGTCCTGTCTTACGTTCGCATCCATGAAGTTATTTGTGGCCATATCAAAATGGATAGCTTCAAGTGTTATCTATAAGGATCACTGCTATTGTTATTATTTATTGTTTGTACTGTAGTAGTAGCTAGGAGCCTTAGTCATGAACCAGAATCCCACATTGCTCAATGCCGTACAAGAACCCTACAATCTAAGAATCAGGATCAAATAATTTCTATTGCATCAAATGTTCTTGGCAGATTTTTCATGGATACCTACGAAGCTGTGATGAGTTTACTAATCCTTTCTACCTACCCACTAGCATAGTGTAATCTCTATTTACCCCTTTCCTAAATCAAATTAGTTGGACTTTTCAATGAGAGTGAATAAAATATTAGCAAAGGAATGGAGTTGTGTTTTAAGGACAGTTTTTGAAGCTATATTCTATTTAAAGAATGAGAAAGAAGTAAGTGACTGGCAGGGCATGTTAAACTAACACATTCTGCCTCTGGCAATGAGTCTTTTTCAAAAGCTTTAAAAAGGAATCTGGTTTAATTCTCATGTGAGCTTTCTGCATCTTCATCCCTATTATTGTTATTATTTTAGCTATTCATGGATGAGCCCGCTGCCTTGCTCTGTTTTCTTTTTCTTGCCACATTAAAAAGTCATTTTATTATATGTTTAACTCAACATGCCAGAGTGTCAAAGCAGTGGACCATGGTTTTCTTGCATGTGGAGGAAGAATTAAATGCAATCTAAGCAGAAAAGTTAGAACTCCAGTACACCAAGGCAAAAATTGTGCTCCATTCTCTTTGTCATACTTTATTTTGCACTTCAACTGAGGAAGCATCAACTCTGTTATTTCCTCTGGTCAAATAGATCCATTTTCGTCTGGATGATTCACAAAGCTGATAAGACAGATGCTGGAAACTTGCATCTCATATTTAATAAACTACTGTATGTCTCTATTAGGTTTTTGTTCTATGGTAATTAAACAAGAAGGATGGTCTTGTGATTAAGGGTCAACTCTGAGACACTAAATAAGAACTCAGGAGATCAGGGTTGAATTCTTGGTGCTGGCACAGATTCTCTGTGTGACTTTTGCAAGTCATTTAATCTCCTAGCACTTGAGTTCCACATTTGTAAAATGGGAATAAAACACTTCTGTTCCCCAACTCTGTCTTTCTTGCCTGTTTAGACTGAGATCTTTGGGGTAGGGAACATCTCTTACTACACGTACGAGATACAGTCCTAAAGCACAATGGGCTGCCAGTCTCATGTGGCACTTCCAGAATACAAATAATTAATAATTATAATAAGATTGAGTCCACCACTGTTACCAGCCATTTGCAAATATTAATTGATTGATCTAAGTTACTTTACGTTTGAGCTAAGTTACTTTAAGTTTCCTTTTAGAATTATTGCTGCAGTACATTTGTGAAAAATCTTAGTAACAATGGTACTAATGTTACCGATTACTTTGTGTAAAGACCTCCTGTATGTTGTTATATCTTATTAATGATAAAAAATATGAACACTTGTGGCTTTCCATTAGTAACAGACCTCTAAATATATGCACGGTAGATCAGTAGTGCCTAAAACATAATCAAATGGCTTTATCTAATTCTGATTGTAATAATCTCCTTTTGGGAGCTTTCCCTTTAAAGTCTTAACTCTGAAGGAGTCTTATTAATTGCTTTGTGACATTCTGCAGATCTTTTTAAAGGGTACAGTATTAAAGAACATCTAATGTGTTTTTCATTATGTTTTTTATCTTGTAAGAAAATTAGACATTTGTATTGAATTCAGACCTGGGGAAACCAAGTACAACACATTTCCAGTCATTGGTGTTGCGCTATCTTACACCAGGTCTGAATTTGGTCCTTTGTTTTAAAAATTAAAATTATGTACATGAAAATAATATTTTATTATTAATGGATAATTTTGATTATATCATTAAGACTCCCACTGACTTAGATGGGAACATGGTCAAACCCTAAGACTCGCTCATGAGGATTACGTTTTTTTGAGGTCTCCCCCATCCCATCTTCTACTACTGAGCATCTGACTGATGTCTGGAATGACAAAGTGTTTATGGAATAAACAACTGAGAGTCTGGTCAACACAATGTCCAAAGAATTTAATGGTCACACCTGCATGAGGGAGCAGATCCAACCCCTCATACATGGCCACAGATGTACTCTGGCACTTGAAGCAGTAAGGTTCTGCTGCATAAAACGGGAGGAAAGATACTCTTATGCTTAAGGCACCTGACTGGGATGCAGAAGGTCCAAAAGTATGGATTGTCCAGTAACATACCCCTGCTAAATTCTAACAGACTTTTGTTGTGACTTTTTGCAAGTCACTGGCTCTCAGTTTTCTATCTATAAAATGGGGATAATTCTTCCTTTCTTAAATGCTTTGTCTGTACTGTCTATATTGCAAGCTTTTTAGATCAGGGAGTGTCTCCTACAATGTGTTCGTACACCTAGCACAGTCGAGCCCTGATAATTGTTAGTAACTGTAGACACTATTGTAATACAACCAATAAATAACAGATGGAGCAGGGAGATAATATTGGTACTTTCTCTGTGTGGTGTGAAATCTGGTTTCCTGCACAGCAGTGAGCAGGGGTAGTCTGAGGCCAGAAGATCTGCTGCAGCAGAAGCAGGGAAGAGAGCTTTTAATTTCTCATTAAACTTGTAAAGTATCTGTAGAGGGGTTTGGCCGGGGCTCTTCCCCCTCCGGGGTGGCGGGGAATCACACCGCCTCGCTACTTCCTTCCAGTTGTGTCAGGGAATTAGCCTGGCCGCAGGGGTCTCACACCGCGGCAGCGGTAGAGGCAAACAGTTATTCACACCCAATAACAGTTATTCACACCCAATCGGCGGGTAGTAGTGAGTCATGGGCTCAGGTCCTCAGACAGGAGCTGATCAACTGTTATATAATGAGCAGGCTCCAGCCCTGGGTCAGGGCCAGGCAACAAAGAGTCAATGGCTCAGGCCCTCAGGCATGGGCTGAACAAACAGGTAAACAGCAAGCTCAGGCTCCTGGCTCTGAAGGGCCTGGGAGAGGGGAGACTGCCATCCACAAGCTGGGTGGCCGGAGGGACGCAGGCCCACCCACTCCACTGCGTCCCAGCCTAGTGGAAGACCTGCTGCTGCGTCAGTGGGGATCCTGGCCGCAACACAGTGACATAGGCTCTGGCAGTGCTGCAGCCAGACTAGAGTCGGCTGCCCCCGGGCTACTTCCTAACTCCCCCTCTAGAGGTACGTGGGTCCGGACAGTGTCCTCCAAGGGGGTCAAGCACCATGGGCTCCTCAGGGTAACTGGTGAGGGGCAGGCTTGGCAGCTCCTCTGGGTAACTTGTGAGGGGTAGGCTTGGCAGCTCCTCCGGGCTCTGGTCGGCATTAGGCATCAGCTGGTCTGGCCAGTCCTTGGGTCGGCCGCCGATTGCCGGGGTCTCCCAACCAAGAGCTGGGGCACAGGCAGCTGGCCTCTCCGGCGGCTGTTTCTCTAGTGAGCTCTGGGGTTGGGCTTTTATATTTCCTGTCCTGTGCCTTGACCTTTGGGGGGTGGGCACAGGATTCACTGGCTCCGCCCACTTGGTGTCCGGAGAGGCTCGTCCTTCTCCTGGGCGGCGGGGAACCACACCGCCTCGCTACAGTATCATATGCGAGAAGAGAAAATGCATCTGTAATTCATTATTAGAATTACGGCTAATCGATCTCAGACCACTTTTCAGGTATCAAGATTAAATCATCTTTCTTCCAATGAAAATAATTTTTCTAGGAGTGACTCAGAATTATTTACTGTAGCAAGGATTCTGAGCTATATTGATTATCACTTCAAAAGAGAAGTGGCTATATGTTTAATACATTATTTTAGTCAGGAGTGGGGATTAGAGGTTATTTACAGCCACTTACTGCAAATTTTCTTCTATT
Source organism: Chelydra serpentina (assembly GCA_037349315.1). Taxonomy (NCBI): domain Eukaryota; kingdom Metazoa; phylum Chordata; order Testudines; family Chelydridae; genus Chelydra; species Chelydra serpentina. Next base: position 41,651,080 of record JBAIAC010000029.1, on the reverse strand, counting down.
CACCTTTTCACTAGCTTTTTCCTTTTACAGTTCAACTTCTTTAATCATGATCACAGCAGGGTAATACCATTTGTCTTATCAGGCAACGATATGTTACAAAAATCAAGTATTCCAGCAATAGGGATGCCACCACTGTCTCTTGGTATGTCCATGACACTCTTGAAAGATGTGAATGGACTACGGCAATTACTGAAAGGATACTTCTTCCCATAGAGGTAATATATCATCCAGGGGATTTTCTTCCCATCATGGCAGACAAAATAATCTGTGAGACTATTACTGTGTTAGTTCCTGGAGAAGAACTCTCTAGGATTGCCAGCAGAGGTCTGTCAGTGGACAACCCTTACTTTGGGCCTGCTTAGCTATCTATTAGAGCTAAAGTTTGGCAAGTGACAGGGCCCAATGCAAGACACTTACCTGGTTATTTGTGTTATATCTAATGTGGTTAATTATTCTACTCTCTTCATTGAAAATATGGTCCACAGCAGTAATGCCACTCACTCACTCACTGTGGATGCTCTTTAGAACAGGGATTGCCTTCATTCTATGTTCTCTACAGCATTATGCTCATTGTCAGTGTTTGACAAATTCTCTATAGAGTGCCCATCACTTTGTCATTACTATTAACAATCACAATGGAATTCAAGACACAGAACTATGTCAAAATCCAGACAGAAATCTATCCCAAGATCCCACTTACTGATGTTATCAGCATCTTTATCCCCTGCTCAAAGAGGATCTCCTGCAGTGAGCTGGCTGATGTTTTGTGCTAGTAGGTAGTGGAGATCATTCTTGTTCCTACCTCAGTTAATTTGCTGGCTGATTTCCCTTTAAGCTCCTGGCAGCTGAGGTCCATAAAGACCATGGATAAATTAACTGCACTTTATTACAAACCTATTAGGAGGATTATATAGCAATGTGCTCTTCTTTTCTCACATTCTCCCATTACTGGGGTGTGAAAACAGCCACACTGAACAGTGTACTGGTTTGGAGGGCCATTCATAAAAATGTCTCCATCTAAATTTAGGTGCTGGAACTCTCTATCAACATGCAAAGTAATTATTGCTGGCTCATGCTGGGAGGTGGATCTTCTTAGCTTCAATTTAATATAAGGGGGTTTGAGTGTCTGAGGGGCAGAAGGAACTAAGTAATTGGACACAAGAGATTCTGCAGGAAGACCCAAGAAACAGATAAGCTTAGGGAGCAGCTTAGACTGAGGTTTAAATTTCATTACTGTTCTTCGGATAGGCAATAAAGACAGACCCACAAAGGGGGTTAGAGCAGGGGTAGACACACAATCTGCTTACGGCAGGGTAAAAAGTATCCTATTGAAATGGTTATACATAGTGATCAATGGTGTTCTGGTATTAGCAATCAGTGTGCCTACCAGAATGAAATGATGATGGGGTTGAGATGGCATCATGCAGCTAGGAAAAGTGGTGGGTGTGTTATACCATACAAAGGAAAGGGATGAACTGAAAAGCTGAGTAGTATTTGGATCAGTATTTCTTGCTACTGGCTTTATTTCCTTAGTATTATAGAACTCAGTAAAATGATGCGATATAGGAATGATGAAAATGCCATGACAGTATTATTTCTGGCTTACTAATTTTACAATGTGGGAGCATGTGGGAGCTAATAAAGAACACTTTTTGTAACGTTGGGTTGTAGGGATCACTGTAAATAATAATCAAAGAAAAAGGAAGAGCTTTTGTTTCAGCAGATTTTCTAGTACTACTAACTTTCAAATAATGACAGATCATTGTTCTCTTCCTTTGTTTACATGCACTCCACAGGCTCCCCTCTTGCTGTGTGAAACAGAGGGAATCTCTCTTCCCTTTGCCACATCAAGTATTAAGAAGTTCCTTGAGGTGTTTGAGAACAGCACACACTAGGCTTGCAGAAGTCCTTTGCATAAATTTACATAAAAAACTGAAGATCAGCGCACTCCCTGCAGAGTTACTGCTAGCCATAGTTGACACTACAATGGAAACAGTACAGCAAGAGAGCTGATTCTTCTTTTTCTTTTTTTTTTTGTAGCGGGGCTTAAGATGATCAATTTTGTTTTTCTTTTTATCCATCAAAGCAGTGCCTTTGAATTCCAGGAGTTGTGCAGCAGAAGGAGGTGAATGCTAATTCCTATTACTTGCTTTTCAGAATATTTTGAAAGATATCATGCCTAAACTAAAGTTAGGTGACAATGTTACCACATTAGGTATTCCCTCTATGATTACTGCTGATCATAATGAACTCATAGCGTATTACAATAGATGTCGTGTGTTTCTCCTCAAGAGTTCTATTGTAATTCAGCTTCTACATACCATTAAAGTAAAGGATTACACACTTAAAAATAAGTGGGCAGTCATTGCTGATCAGTTTTGTATTCACTGTAATAACATTATCACCATAACTTTATTTTGGTTATTGATGTGTCTATAATATATGATTCTATAAATTCAGTGATAGTGGTAACGTATCAAATGTCAGGTTTCAGAGTAGCAGCCATGTTAGTCTGTGTCAGCAAAAAGAACAGGATTACTTGTGGCGCCTTAGAGACTAACAAATTTATTTCAGCATAAACTTTCGTGGTTAGAACCCACTTCATCAGACGCATGGAATGGAACATACAACAAACAGATACTTACTGTATGTTCCATTCCATGCGTCTAATGAAGTGGGTTCTAACCCACTGTAGGGATATTAAAGAAGGTACTGAAAGTGATTCCCCAAGTGAAAGTAACTCCCCATAATTTGTCCCCCACAATTTAAACCTCATAGCATTACCAAGTAAAAGATCTCTTGGATCCCTTGTTAAACTTACAAGCTACTGTCTGTGTAAACCATTGATTGTATCTGTTCTCAGAAAGATACTGTATTACTATGAGAAACTTGCAAACAAGTTATTTGACTTTGTTCTTTATGCATGCTTTGTACCTAGAAACAGCATAGAAAGACCCCCACCCTCTTTGATTAAAGGGCAGGGAGTCTCAAATAAATTAGTACACACCCCAAAAGTGTTGAAGACAGTATGTCTGCTGATGAATGCTTGGTGTACATGAATGAATGAGCAAGGGAGGTGCCAGCCTAGGAATTCAGTGACCATCGGCTGAAGGCGGCGTCAAAGTGGGAACGACCAGACAACCCCCGGAGGGTAAACTGGGACCCACCCGATCATCTCAAAGGATGGGAAAAACAAGATAACATCTGACAGTGTGGAGCCACCAGGAATGCCATCAGAAATGTGCCATCTGCTGATTGATTCAGCAACAGCATGATGAAGCAATTCCCATAGACTGACAGAGGAAATAACTCCTATAAGAATGGCCTCTAAATACTGAGGACTTTGAGTCTGGTTCTGCAACCAACCTCCAGGAGCATCAGATGAATCTGACAAGGACTCAGCTCCACCCTCATGCCCAGGTTACCTGGCCAGTAACTTGGCATGAGCAACTTCTAGGCTGGTAACTATGACATCTATACAGAACCTGTGTGTGTGTGTGTGTGAATGAATGTGAAACCGAATGAAATGTTATAGCTATAACTGACTGCTTACTATGATTCTTTTTGTATTCACAATAAATGTGACATTTTGTCTTATCCCCTTTAAAAAGATCCTGCTGGTTTTTATTTTATTGGTATAACACCACGAAAGCTTATGCTGAAATACATTTGTTAATCTCTAAGGCGCCACAAGTAATCCTGTTCTTTTTGCTAACATATCAAATGTTCATTTTAAATAAGCAGTTATCTATCCTAATGATTAGCTTTAATAAATCAGAAAACACTTTCCATTAAAAGCAAACAAGCAGCACTTACCTATATGTAATACTTTCACACAATATAAAATAAAGCTGGTTGAAATTTGTCCACCAATTTTTTTTGACACACAGAATTTTGCTTGAAAATTATACATTGTCCTTGATATTTTTTTTGCATTTTCATTGAACAAAACTTTTTCAGTTGCTGAAAACAGAAATATTTTCAATTTTCAGGAGGTCAGTTTGACAAAAAGAAAATGTTCAACAAAATTAAAAATATGTTCATTTTCATCAGAATTCTTCACTAGGAAAAACAATTGCTCTATCAGTTCTAAATACAGTAAAAGCCGTGTTATCCAGCATGTTGTGAGAATGGGTGTTGCCGGTTAGGCAAAAATTCCGGGCTCAGGGCTGGGGTGTGAGAGGGGGCGTGCGGAACATGGGCTCTGGGAGGGAGTTTGGGTGAGGGAGAGGGCTTGGGGCATGTCCCTGCTGCTCCTAGGCTGAGGCATGGCCGGTGCCTGCAGGTAGAGGCAGTGCGCAAAGCCATCTGGCCGTGCCTCTGCCTAGGAACAGCAGGGACAAGTCGCCACTTGCGGGGAGCTGCAGAGGTGAGCACCACCCTGATCCGGCACCCTGAAATGCCGGTTTCTAGAGTTTTCTGGTTTATAAAGTGCCAGAAAACACAAACATAGCTTTTACTGTAGTAGTAGTAGTAATAATAATACAAAGTTTTCCCTCCCAATTTCAAAATATTTTAGAATACAGGGGATGATCAAACTAAAGACACTTCATCCCATCAATTCAAGGACTTCTTCACAAGGTCTAAGTGATAATCTAATCCTTTAAGGACATGATCTTCATTCCGATCCTGAATGTACCTCTGTTTTTGTGCCTGCTATTAAACGTAGATACTTCATTGCACCTACAATTATTTCCAAGTGATATTATTTAGATGTTTACCTGCAAAATCTGGTATTTAGACAATCTACATGACTGTGACACCCTGTACCTCATATGACACCCGTGTTCATCCCTGCAACCTGATTATGATATATTGTGCACAAAGTATACCTTGTGAGGTAACATTTGAAAACTCATAATCTGCTGAATATTATTATCTTGTTGAAATGTGTGTAACAATACTGCAAGTGAAATTATGGGATTTTGCTATATGTTTGTTACTGAAATATGCTATAGTTCTGGGTAACATCCTCAGATCATTTTCTCAGAGACAAAGACACACTGGCACATCAGCCAGGTGCTAAAAGGCCATTACCTGGTTAATGGGAGATTCATCAGCAGGGGAGTTGTAAACAAGAAATTTACAATTCACCTGAAGGACAGTTGGCGGTTCACATATGCCATGGAACTGCCTGATCCCATGACCAGCAAAGATTTTTCCAGTACAAAGGGTCAGAGTATAAAACAGAGACACAGTGAACTCCTGATCACCTCTGCTCCCCTATCTGTACTCACAGCAGCAAGATTGCTTGAAAGACAATAGGAGCATCATTGAATTGGGGGGAATGGTCCTAGCTGGAAAATTTTCCAGTTAGTATGGACTGCTGAAAGTTTATGGGGAAGAGAAACCTTTTACCTTTCAAATCTTATTTAGCTTGGTAAAGTTTAGGAATTTAGCTTCTGTTTTTATCTTTTTATTTCTTTTGTAACCAACTCTGATTAGATGCCTTATCACTTATAATCACTTACAATCTATCTTTATCTAGTTAATAAACTTGTTTGTTTGTTTTTTGTTTTTGTTTTATCTAAACCAGTGTGTTTCAGTTGAAGTGTTTGGGGAATCTCTGCTCAGGTTAACAAATGCTGGTGCATGATCATTTCCTCTGATGAAATGAAGGACTAGTAATGAGCTTGCACTGTTCAGTAGTGCACTGGACAGCACAAGATGTACATTTCTGGGGTGCAAGGCTCGGACCAAGAATTTGCAGGTGTCACCCTATATATAGTTCATGAGTGGCTGGGAGAAAATTCATGTAAATTATCCGGGAGTGACTTTACATGCTAATGGAGGTGTCTGAGCAGAGCATGGAGAGGCTGCATTTCAATAGCAAAGCTGTGTAAAAGGCACCTTGAGTGGGAAAGTTAAAGGGACACAGTGTCCAGCAGCACAGATTGTACCCGGGGGCAGCGGTTCTCAACCACGGGTCTGGGACCCCCTGTGGGGCCACGAGAAGGTTTCAGGGGATCTGCCAAGCAAGGCCAGGGTTAGGATCCCTGGGGCCCAGGGCAGAAAGCCAAAGCCCCTCTGCATAGCGCTGAAGCTTGGGGACCTGAGCCCTGCCACCCAGGGCTGAAGACGAAGCCTGAGTTCATACTACTCTGAGACACTATAAAACCATCTCCATGAATGGCAGAAGCTATGTTGGCAGGAGAAGTTCTCCCACTGACACAGCACTGGGCACACAAGCGCTTATGTCGGTGTAATTTATGTTGCTCAGGGGGGTGATTAATTCATACTCCTGAGCAACATAAGTTATGCCAACATAAACTGTAGTGTAGCCATAGCCTTAGAAAATGTAAGTGAACAACAATATAGCATCCATGCAGGTGCATGAGTGCATGTAAATTTGCATATGTCAGTGGTAAGGAACCTGTCTCATGAGTGTATCAATTAAATATACGGCTCTTAGTATATATATTAAGTTTTAAGTATCAGAGGGGTAGCCACATTAGTCTGTATCCAGAAAAACAACAAGGAGTCCAGTGGCACCTTAAAGACTAACAGATTTATTTGGGCATAAGCTTTTGTGGGTATAAAACTCACTTCTTCAGATGCATGGAGTGAAAATGACAGATACAGGCATAAATATATAATGGCACATGAAGAGAAGGGAGTTACCTTACAAGTGGAGAACCAATGTTGAAGGCCAATTCAGTCAGGTGGATGTGGTCCACTCCCAATAATTGATGAGTAGGTGTCAATACCAAGAGAGGGAAAATTGCTTTTGTAGTGAGCCAGCCATTCCCCGTCCCTATTGAAGCCCAAATTGATGGTGTTAAATTTGCAAATGAATTGTAGCTCTGCAGTTTCTCTTTGAAGTTTGTTTTTGAAGTTTTTTTTGTTGAAGAATGGCTACTTTTAAATCTGTTATTGAGTGTCCAGGTAGATTGAAGTGTTCTGCTACTGGCTTTTGTATGTTACTATTCCTGATGTCTGATTTGTGTCCATTTATCCTTTAATTATTGGGAGTGAACCACATCCACCCTGACTGAATTGGCCTTCAACATTGGTTCTCCACTTGTAAGGTAACTCCCTTCTCTTCATGTGCCAATATGTGTTTATGTCTATATCTGCAATTTTCACTCCATGCATCTGAAGAATGGGTTTTTTACCCATGAAAGCTTATGCCCAAATAAATCTGTTAGTCTTTAAGGTGCCACCGGACTCCCCGTTATATTAAGTTTTGTTTGTTTAGTGACACAGTGAGTTTAAAAAACAGCAATTGAAGTGAAAAATGAATTAGGTTGGGCCCTGGGCCCATTAGATAAATCTGCCACAGCAAATCCTAATATGTTTTGCCAGGAGGTGTAGTTCTTTAAAATCCTTATTCCTGCAGTTTCTGCTTGGGATATACAAATTAATTCTCCTCTGAGAAGGAAGGGCAAAGTCTTCTGCACTGCTTGAATTTTTGCATGTTAAACAGCACTTGCTTCTTGGATTATACATAGAGAGGGCCACATTCACTGAAGAACACATAATTGAGCAAACAAAAGCACATTAAATGAGATAATCTCTTTTCCTTGTAATTATATTTAGGCATCAATTGGTATGACAGTTTGTTTATTTTTTGCAAATACAAAGTTCAAATATATGAAGAGAAGTATGATTTATGATGTGTTTATTATCTGTTTCTCCCCAGGATCTCTTAAAGGCTCAAACTGGCCTAAGATATGAGCAATTCCAGAATCTCCATCCAGCAGGAAATTCTACTATTTTGACTTTTTTTCAGGAACAAAACAAAAACAAAACAGAACAAAAAGTCAAAATATCAAAATTTTTCATGAATAAAATGTTCTGAGTTTTTTCAGTTTTGAAATGTTGAAATGTTCTGTTTTGCATTGGTTGACATTAATCTGCATCTGCCTGAGCCACTCTGGTGTTGCATGGGAGTTGTATTTCGGTACCTCATGCCCCGGTTTCCCCAGAGCTCCTTGGCAAACTGCATCTCCCACAATGTACCAATGCAGCTCACACATGGGGAAGCTGCAGTGCATCATGGGAGATGTAGTCCAACCACGGAGTTTAGCCCCTAGGGTAGAATGGAGGTATGAGGCACCCAAAGAACCGCTCCCATGAGACACAATGGTAGCTTATGTGCACTGTGATGGAATATACCCCTGGGTTCACACCCCTACACACTACTGTAATAATGCTTGTACAAGCTATGCCTTGTGATGTACCATTTAAAAACTCATAATCTGCTGATCAATAATATCATGAAAAAATGCAAGTGAAGTGCTATGTGAGGTTATAAACATAAGCTGAAATCATGACTAGTTTTTCAGGTAAATCTGGGGAGTGACCAAACCAGTTCCTCAGTGAAAAACATCAAAATGACACCTCAGCCAGAAGTAAACAAGGCTGATGGACCATTACCTGCTAAGTGGCCATTCTTTGGTAGGAAAGGGGGCATGGGGAAAAAAATCTACATTTTAGCAAAGAAACAGCATAGATTTACCTTCCACATAGACTGCCTGTTACCTTGCTCCCAGCTGGAAATGCTTCTCAAAGGGGTCGGGGAGGAGGGGGACAGGACTATAAAAATAAGGGGCAGACACCCCCCTCTCTCTCCCTGCCCATCACATTCACTGCAGCTGAAGAGACAAAGGAAGCAGCTGTTGGACTCTAGATGAGGGGTCCTGACCTAAAGAGTTTGCTCAGTAAGACTGCATGTGGTGAATTTTGCTCTGAATCTGATAGTTTGTTAAGCTAGGCACCAGTAAGCATTTTAGCTTTATTTTGCTTCTATCCATTTCTGATTTTAATGCCTCACTATTTGTATTCACTTAAAATCTCTCTTTGCAGTTAATAAACGTGTTTTATTTAATCCAGTGAATTCTAGTTGAAGAGTTTGGGTAACCTCTTTTGGGGTAACAAGTTGTGTGCATATTATTCCCTTAAAGGAATAACAGACTCCATATATTTGTATTATCCAGGTGAGGGCTGCGCAGTACAGAACATATGTTTCTGGGGGAAAATCTGGGTCTGGGTGTATGTTGGGGGTAACCCGGTGATAACCTTTAAGGCTGGTAAGAGCCAAGGTGTGGCTGGCTGGCTGCAGCACACACACAGACAAAGTTAGAAGTGATCTACATGCTGGAGGCTGTTTGTGATCAGTCAAGGTTGGATGCTACAGTAGCAAGGCATTGGAAAGGGAACCCCAGGGGTGACACAGTTACTCACTGGTCTGGACTGTACTCTGGTATGTCACATGGACAAAGAATAATGTTGAACCACAAATTTTTGGATTTTCTAGATGGAAAAGAAAATTTAAAAAAAATACTGCGAAGTCAACATTTTCCTGTGTTGTTATAGCTGTGTGAATCCCAGGACAATAGAGAGACAAGGTAGGTGAGGTAATATCTTTTGTGGGTCCAATTTGTGTCAGTGAAAGAGACTCATAGAACCATCCTGAATGAGTTTAGGGGTAATCTCTACAGGGGATGGGAATAGCATTTGTGTAGCTCAGGTTTATCATTAGTTTCAAGGTGCAGTTGCCCAAAAATTCTTCCTAAAGGTCACCCATGAAGAGATTGGCATACTGGGGAGCCATCCTAGTACCCATGGCTATTCTCCTATTTTGGAGGAGGTCCTGGAAGAAGCTGACTCTTTGTGTGGTGAGTGGTTTGAGGAAGGTTTCTATGACTCCTGACATTCCTTCAGTAAGAGTACCATTGTCTTAATAAAGACATTGCTGTAATAAGCCATAAATCCAATCTGTAACACACTAACTCCCCTTTTTTGTCCTATGACTGCAGAGGTGTTAACAGACCACTTCTCCTTGAATGTTCTCTTAGCATGTGTGTTAACCCCCGACTTGGGTAAGGCAACTCCCATCTTTTCATATGCTGTGTATTTATACCTCCCTACTGTATATTCCACCCCATGAAGTGGGTTTTAGACCACGAAAGCTTATGCCCAAAGAAATGTGTTAGTCTCTAAAGTGCCACAAGGACTCCTCATTGTTTTTGCTTAACAATCTGTTCCACTTTGTATTTAGGTGTGACACCCTGAGTACTTTTCCCAGACCTGAAGAAGAGTTCTCTGTAACTTGAAAGCTTGTCTTTATTATTAACAGAAGTTGGTCCAATAAACTATATTACCTCATCCACCTCTAATTTCCCTGTGAAAAAAATTGATTCTGCAGAAACCCTGTTTTCCATCAAAAACAAGAATTCTATTAAACAAAGCTCATTTACATAAAAAGTATAGTTTAACTGATCGATTCTGTTTTTCATGTAATAAGATGCCAATATTTTATTTAATATATTGAAAATTGAAATACTGAACATGGGACATTCCTGTGCAAGCTGTAAATAAATGTATATTACTCTTCTCAGAGGAAGTGCATTCAGCATTCCAGAAGCACGTGGAAAACTACCAACTAGCATCCATAAATCCTTGACAAAAAGGCATATTTTAAGGACTTTTTATGTTGGCACCATTTAACCTGTTTAGGAGGCATGCATCTGGTATATGATCCCCAGGGGTCCAAAGAAACATGTATCACACTGGACACCACAGAGAAAAGAGACAAGTTAAAATTCACAGCAAGGATGGAGACAACCTCCACAATGGTGTGTGCGTTTATTCCAAGATAACCAATATACAGACAGGAGATTATTCCATTCCCATTTGTTGTGTACTCACTGATCGAAGAATATGGAATACTCCTGGGATACATCAAACAGTGCATTATTCAAGGAAGAGAATTAAGGTATTAAACAGGTTAGAAAAACACAGCAGCTTTTAGGACCTGATGCCACAAGGCAATATCTGCAGACAAACAAGCATCAATCTTGTAATGTTTAGTGAAGGGAAGGATTGAAGCCCAAGAGGTGGCTCTACAAATCTCATTATGAGAAGCTATGTTCCTTTCTTTCCTGGAGGCTTCCATGTGTGAGAAAGAGAGAGCTGAGAGAGTAGAGATAGCTGGAGGAGGAGGGTTTTTAGAGCTGATGGATGGTACAGTCAGCTTCTTTGCCATTTCTTAGTGGGACCAAGACTTTCTAGCAAGTTTGGAGATCTTTACTGGATTTACCATAAGGAAGAAAGAGAGACAAATTTTGCAAAGAAACAATATTGTTTTTGAAAGGTACCAGATGCTCTTGTGAACCCCAGTGAGTTGCTGTAATGTGACAACAAAAGAAGAACAAAGAGACATTTCTTGGTTCAAATGGAAAGTTATTTTAGCTTGGTGATGGATGAAGGAAAAGTATAGAGGATGTGATTTTATCTTGGAAGAATGGGAGATTAAGTTCAAGGAACTTCCAGTTCACCTACTCTCCTGGCTGAAGTAATAGCAAAAGAGAGAGAATTTAATGGCTAAAACAATAGTTTTTGGGTGAGATTGAAGCATGTTGCCTTGACCTATAAGTACTTTTTAAAGATTCCATTTAGAGATATAAGTCTTGTAAGTCTGTGAAAGCCTTCAGCAAACTAGTAATTTGTGGGAGAGTGGAAGTCTTGTTAAATCCAAGATTCCTAAGGTAATTTGAGAGAACTGACTTCTGTAGATTGAATCTTGTTGAGAAAAAATGCCAAAACTTTGTGCAAAGGATAAAGAGAAAAAGATCCAAAGCCTTCAGCTCTTCCTTTCCACATTAAGAAACAAAAATGTAGTTTTTCTAGTTGATAGTTATGATCATATTTTCATCCAAAAAAAGACTCAACCTCCTTGATCATATTTCTTTGATGAAAATATGAACGTAACTATCAACTGGAAGAACTACAATTTTCTGTTTTATGGGAAAAGGCGGATCTGAAGGGGGGTTGTGTACTAAATCAGTGCTCAGCAAAGAAGGTGTCTGGATTAACATAATCTGTCAAAATGACGTGAGGGATGATCTTTCAATGTAAGTATTTCAATGGCCTATCTCACCATAGTGGTCAGCTCAATGGGATCTGAGTGACAGATTTCCTTAGGCCCTGATGAAAATCCCAATTCATATATTTGGGGATTGCTCATGGGTTGGTATTAACAATTTATTGGGTAGTCAGAGGCTGAGGACAGCCAGGGGGTTCAAGACACCCTTCTATTGAGCTGAACCATAACTGTATTACAAGCATTGCTAAATTTATCCTCACAACATCTCTCTGAGACAAGGACATAGAACAGAGAGTGGAGAACTCAATATCACATAGGAAGCTGTGGCATAGCTAAGGATGGGACCCACATCTCCTGAGTCCCATTCAAGTGCTTTTATTTTAAGACCATCTTGCCTCTCTAGAAGGCAAGAGAATTATGGTTTGCAAGGCTAATACAGTACAATAAGAATTTGCAGGGATGAACTTAGGCTTCCTGACATTCAGAGTATCATCAGGACAAAAGGCACACATCTAGGGATTTCTCCACAGAAAGAAGGCAGAATCCATCTCCAAGACATTGTGTTACAGTATCTGGAATAACAGAGCTGATGTCTGTGATGGTTACTGAGGTGAATAGGTTGAGGAACTTCTGATATTTGGAATAGTTAGCAAAGAGACTTTTTCTAGTCTAATCTCATAATTTGATAATCTGATTTCTGAGTTATATGACATGAATATTTAGTTTGACCTGGATATATGCTTCAGACATGGAGATAGTGGATCCTCCGAAAATGGCTTCAGAGCATCTTTTCTGATTGCACCTTGATGATTCAGATAGGCAACAGCTACCTTTGAGATTCTATACAGAGTATTGATGGTGTGAGATGGGGAAAGAGGTAGTGAACAGTCTGTGTGGTAGAGAGACAGAATCCCAGAGAACCCCTAAAAGGAATGGGGACACAGATGAGCTCCCTAGCCACTGGAGTTGGAATCACTCCTACTTGTGATGGAGGGTCTTCCTACAGTTACATCTGCATCTGACTGAATCTCTCTACCTACAGCAAAATGAATGAAAAACTGTATGAGGAACTATTCTGTTTTGGTGCATTCTTTCGTCTCTGTCCCACTGTGAGAGAATAGCAATTTCTTTCTCCCTTTGCCTTGATAAAGACACTTCTCAGTTTTTGATTTTTTTTTACTTCTAATAACTTTCAACTAATAATACTAATATCTGCATTTAGAATGTAACCCAGTTGTGTAATTATATTTCTTATGCATGAAGACAGCAATAAACCAGGAGAAGAGCCTATTAGCCCTTCTGCATGTCTAATTACACATTTGATATTACTAGGTAACCTTTATAAGTGACTGGCTTTGAGCTTATGCAAAGAACTGAACACTCTGAATACATAAACAACAGCAGCAGCAGCAGATCCATTTTTGATTTTGTATTCTGTTCTTTTCTGGTTTCCGTCTGTCAGCTGTAGTCTGACAGCCCTGGCTTTATTTGGCCATCTATGGAAACATCTAAAAGATTTGGCTTTTGTATCATTTGGGTGCAGTAATGAATAAGAACTGACATCAAATATCAATATTATTGGCCTAGCTAAATGGTAGCTGACATCAAGCTGGACTGCTGAAGAGGTAAACAAAATTGAAATTTCGTTTTTGTATAAGAACTGTCTGACATTATTTGTCCTTCAGTAAATCAATGGAAGACTGACCTGAAATGCTGGTGGCATTTCTGCATGGGGAGGGAAAGCTGGATGCTGCTATTGAAGTATGTTTTATGAATCCTTTTGGGCACTGATAATTTCAGAAATAGTATTTGTTTTAAGGATATTTGGTTACTGTGATTTTTTCCCCCTAATCTAATGCAGGCAAGATGTGGAGAATATCAGTTACAATGAATGGTGACTCATTCCTCCATTTATACACAAGCATTTCTATACACACACACCAAGGTTCAAACTTTGTTTTAAGTTACAGTAAATCTGAAGTAATTCCACAGAGGTAAACAGAGTTACTGTATGATAATGAGGTACAAAGAATGTAAATGCCTGTCAAGTTGGAAAGTGCTATATGAGAACTTGTTCTAAATGTAGCAGTTTATCAAATTATTACAATTTGATACAGGTGTATTACAAAAAAAAAGATTCTCAAGTTCAAGGCCAGCTCAAGTTGCCTGAGTGAAATTTACATTATGCAATTGTACTGTTTTCCTATCATTGCTGAACACAAATATACACATCGGGTCTGATTTTTCAAAACTCAGAACAATAATACTATTTTGCAGCACAGACAGAAAAGTGATTGTCCTTTAAAACTGTCCCATTTTGCCTTTTATGTGCACCAACAAGGAAGAGCTGCGCCCATGACCCTGCCTCCGTATTCTCCATCTGCCAGTGGATATAGCCAGTCATGGAAGGGTGCATAGACTACACTATGCAAAGTGTCTGTCCCCCATAATACCCAGAGAAGGGATTTTATGTCCAAATGCAATTTCCCTTGGGTCTCCCTTGGATGGGACACCTCAGCACCTCCAGTTAACTGAGTTATGTGGAATCTGTTATTCTGGTGAGTCTTGTGTGTCTTGGGACCATTCACTCAGAGCCTTTGAAGAGCATCTGAGTCTGCACTGTAATCTTTAGAGAAATGTGCAAAACTGTATCCTCACTTATGCATGTATTTTTGTAAGTAGTGAAAGGACCTAGCCCTGCATGAGGAAAAAAGCATCTTGAACATTTTAGATAACTTAGCTGTGATGTAGTTATGGAAAAGTAAGCAAATAAGATATATACCTTGCTCAATCTTCCTTCAGCCCTCGTATAGATTGCACCGATCACAACATGTCTTCCATTCTTCTCGTATCATGGCCTTCCTTTTCCATGTCTTTTCACAATAAAATCTTCCCATCTCTTTGGAGGTCAGCTGAGTGGTCATTTCAGTTCCTGTGGGTACCACTCGGCGACAGCTGCAGTCCATCAATTGTCAGTGAGCCTCGCTATATGCCTGGCCCATCGCATTTTACTATGCCTGCTCTCAACAATGACATCCTGCACGCCACTCTGTTGGCTGATCACTTCGTTGGGGACTCAGTCGTGGGGTGAAATTCCTGGGATTCTTCTTCCATCGCCCCCTCTGTGTCAGACAGTTGCTGCTCCTTTGTCTTCATCAGCACCCATGTTTCAATGTCATACAACATTGCTGGCAGTACTGTTGAGTTGAAGAGGCTGGCACGTGTTCCCTGCTGCAAAATCCTACCGCAACGCCTCAAAGTGGCACGGCCGTGACTATGGCTTGTCAGACAGTGGGGATAGTGGAGTGTATTCTTCAGTAGATTCAACCATTCTATTAAGCTTTCAATCTACCAACCCAGGGAGAAGACAGCTGTCCTCCTTGAGGTTGGGTGCTAGCTAAGTTGAAGCGGTAAACACGCCACTGACAGCATAGCCAGCAGGTGGATGAAGAAATGGCTAAAACATGAATAAATGGGCCCCGACTCCTTGTGCACTCCTCGATCTGTTCCAGAATGGTGGGGGGGAGTTCATTTGATGAGAGGCTGTTAAGAATCTCAGGGGCCAGAGAAAGGACTGCCCTCTCAGCGTGCACCTATAACTGCAGGACACTGATGAGAGACGATTTGTTAAACTGTCTAATGGAGGAGAAGGCAAGGACAGCTGGCAACATCCTTGGTCTCTATGAAACATGATGAAGAAAGGAGATGGAAGCGAAGCAGAGAGATGAAAGTACCATCATGTTGGGAAAAGGAGAAGGCGCAAGAACCATTGGAGGAATTGGATTCATCATCAACAAGGAATGGTCTTCAAAAATCATCTCCTGAAAGTTTAAGTCACCATACATCGGAGTGCTACACCTCCAACTGAACAAGAACAGCATCCTCAAGATTATTCAGATCTATGCTCCCATAAGCACAAGCAAAGATGACACTGTGGAAGAAATCTAACAGGTGCTCGAGGAAACCCTCGCTCAAAAATCCACATATATGATTGCAATGGGAGATTTCAATGCCAAAGTTGGAAGAGGGAAAGAAAGTGAAAAGTTCATTGGAAGGTATGGCATCGGCGAATGGAATCCACGAGGAAAATGACTGGCAACTCTGGCAGAGATGAAAGAAATGTTCCTTGGTAACACCTGGTTTATGAAAAAGGCCAAGAGGAGGTGGACATGGATTGCACCCAATGCAAAGAACAAGAATGAGATTGACTATATTCTGACCGATAAGCAGTGCATCGTACAAGACATCTCAGGAGTGCTATCATTTAACACCAGTAGTGATCATCGCTTGCTCAGAGCATGGCTCAACTTTAAAGAAAAGGTGGAGAAGAAAGCAGTACAGATGGCAAATCAGAGACAATGGCCAAAAATATTTGATGAGGCAATCTTGAAAGTGAACATTTCCAAGGAAGACTGGAGTCTTATAGATAACTGCAATGAGGATTATAAAAACTTCACTGATAAGTTGAGGCAATGCATGGAATTAGCCGAGAAAGAAAGACCAAAAAGAGTGAAGGGAAGAATCTCAGAGGAAACGTGGAACTTGCCAGAGAAGGGGAGGAATATGAAGTGAAATGATGGTGACAAACTTGAGTACTCCCTCCTCTGCAAGTTGATAAGAAGACGACTAAAGGAGGACTTCGAGAAGTACTGAAATGAAAGGTTCTTAAAGACAGCTGAAGATCACAGAAGCCTCAGAAAAATGCAAAAGGGAATTGACACTGTACAGGTAACAATAATGGCGCTGAAGAACAGGGATGGAAAACCAGTAATTGACAGAACAAGGATGGAAGAGGTCTGCAAAGACTTCTACACCAAACTGTTTGCATCTCAGATAAATGTCCCAGTACCAACACTTCAACACACAATCAGCGTGTACTTTCAGTCCTTGTCAGCGAAGTTAGACATGCAGTTCACCAAATGAAGGAAAGAAAAGCCCCAGGTAAAGATGGACTGACAATCAAAATGATAAGAGCTGGAGGCCAAGACCCCTGGGAAATCCTTGCTCAGAGGTTTAACCGTTACTTGGAAATGCAGAAGATCACATCTAGCTGGAATGAGTCCAACAACATTCTGCTGTACAAGAAGGGTGGTCGTGAAAACCTGAAGAACTATCATCCAATATGCCAGCTCTCACATGTCTACAAGCTGTTCACCAAAATAACAACAAACCGACTCTCACAGAGTCTGGATGAGCAGCAGCTGAGAGAGCAAGCAGGCTTTCGAAGGAATTTCAGGACAATGGACCATATTTTCACAATAAACCAGCTATTCGAATGCTCAAGGGAATACAAATTCCCTTCCTATATTGCCTTCATTGACGATGAAAAAGTGTTCGACAGCGTAGAGATCAGTGCAGTGTTGAAAGCTCTTGCAGAGCAGGGCATTGAAACAAACTATATCAAACTATTAAAGGAAGCAAATTCTAACTGCACTACAGATATACCTTTATTTCCTCTTCCCATCCCAGTCAAGAAAGGTGTGAAACAAGGAAACACGGTTTCACTGAAACTCTTCACAGCCTGCCTCAAAATGGTAATGAGGCGGATGAATTGGAAGGGTGGAATCAACATCAACGGAGAGCAGTTAAACCATCTCAGATTCACGGACGATATTGTGTTGATCACCGAAAATACTATCCAACTACAGAAAATGCTGCAAGAACTCAACACAAAAAGCTGCCAAGTCGGACTGAAAATTAACTGCTCCAAAATGAAATTTATGTGGTCTGATACCTTGCAAAAAGCCCAAATAACAATCAAGAGAAAACAAACAGAAGAATTTGAGCAATATGTCTATTTGGGCCAAGAAATTAACATTTGCCATGATTATGAAGGTGAATTCTCGCAAAGAAAAAATTGAATGCGCACCAACCTGCTTTCTATCAAGGATGTCCTCCAAGGAAAAAATCAACAAGGCAACATGCTCCAGTTTTTTTAACTCAACAAAATAAGATATTAACTTACAAAAGGAAAGATATATTTTCTACCTTTCTGTGGCTAAACAGAATTTGTTCAAACTTTCCAAAACAATTTCACCACTAGGTACAGAAACACAGAATGTTACAAAAATGTATGAACTGAAAACAGTGTTATACAAGTTTTTCCATAATCTTAATTGTAGCAGGTGTAGGAGAATTTTTACTAAAATAATGTGATTCCAGATTTTCAAAAGTGCTCAGCTCCCATTCACATATCTAAATAAGTGGCCATATTTTCAAGTGTATAATGGGAATCAAGCTCTTTGGAAAATGTAGCTGCTAATTATGGCTGCTGAGCACTTTTGAAAATTCTGGTCCTAAAGTCTATCCAACTCTGAAGCATTTTTAACAAAAAGTAACACCTGCAATTGCAGTAACGTGAAATACTAAATAACTGACATTCAGTAATTTTATCTAAAATATATATTGTTTCAGATAGCTCCACAAGAATTCATATAGTATACAATGTGATTATAGAGAATGCCACCTACTGGGTAATTGATACTTCATCTAACAGTGGAAACCTGCCATCTACAGTCTCATTTCCAAAAGTGACTTAGGCATATAGGAGCCTGAGGATAACATTTCAAAAGAACTGAAGTGGTTTAAGAGCCCAAGTCACAAAAGTGAGTTAGGCACTTAGGAACTTAAGTCCCTTTCAGTAAGACTTGGGCTGAAGCACCTAAGTCACCTTTGAAAATGGAATTTAGTGCTTTTGGATATTTTGCCCATCGTGACCAGATAAGGGAAGAATTGCCAGTCCTAGAGATTGCTCGGTTCCACCAAATACTTGAATCTTTTAGTGGGTATCCAGTAGAGAGAGATTTGGAAAATATTCTTTTGGTGCTATTTTCAGCTGAAGCGTTGTCCTAGCTATGCTGGCCAGACAATCTGGCAATTGAAACATGTACACCTCAGGTTCAGCTGCCTTGCCTTCTGCGTATGTACAATTAATTTATAGAAGTGTAATTACCACTTCTGAGATTACACTCCTCCCTCAGTTCAATCAATACTGCACTGGCTGTTTCCATCTTTACTAATTCAATCACTGCGAATGTCAACCAATGATTCCAGCCTAGAGTTTAATGCCAGCTGTAAGATTCTTTATCAAAATAACATGCTTATCTAGAAGATTATCAGCACACAGTCCCTTGGCTTCCTGTTAATTATTTTAGGTCATGTAGGATATTGTGCACTGGAGATGAGAGTCCTTTAGTACATGCTAAGCATAAAGGCCAACTTGCACCTTTACTTGCTCCGATGAAGCCTTTATTCACCATTTTAATTATAATAAATAGTCTATGTTTTCTAGGCCATCATGCTGCAAAATATTAAGGGTAGGATTAGTAATTGCCCAATAAGGGAATCATTTAAAACAAAATACAGCGCAGAAGGGAGTTAGGATCTCATTGGAGTACCCATCCCCAAACTAGGAATATGACCTACCTCTTACTAGGTCATATGAGAAGATGAGACCCTAGGGCCCCTTCCTAGTAACACAGGGGCATCAGGAGATAGTTAAACAGCAGCTGCTATTGGGCAAGGAGGAAATATCCAGTTTTCCCTGCAGCTAGCAGATGCCCCCTCAAAATCCTGCAATAATGTAGAAAGGTGTGGGACAGGCACCCGGGACACCCTCTGGGAGACACTTAGCAAGGAGAACAGCAAGGAGCAGGTGCCCAAGAGACAGGCAGGCAGGGAGTGTCAGGGACCATCACCCTTGTGCCAGTCTGGGAAGGACATGGAGCATTATCAGTTCACCCAAACAATAGAGCTGTCTAGTCAGGATTGATGGGGGAGCCAGACAGTCACCAATTCTCCGATGTCCCAATCCCTCTTTCTAACACAAGCAGAGCTGGTTCGACTTCTCCATTCCATGCACGGAAGCCCCTTTTGAAGCACAGTGTGATGGGAGGAGCATTGCTGTGCCATGTCGTGCTCCCCACCATTAATGGAAGATTTTGGGGTGCCCTGCCCTCCCCACTGGTTGTAGAGAGCCCAGGGGAGGCTCTCAAGTATCAAAACAAGGATTATTCTTGGTTGGAGCTTGTGTCTTAGAAGTTAAGGCCCCATAAGACTGAACACTTACAGAGGAAACACCCTTCTCATGGGCATTTTGGGATTGATTTGGGCCCTTTGAAATCAATGAGGTTTTGTACACCAACTTTAACAGGCTTTGGATCAGGGTGTTTTAAGCACTTAACGTGCTGGTCTGTGAGGAACATTCTATTCTCACATGAGGTTCAGCCATGAGGGCCCACACCTTCTCCAGATCTGCCGTCTATCTGCAGTCTATCACTGCATTTTATCACTAATCCAACTCAAAATGATCTAGAATAGCCTTTATAGACAACAACAACAACAAAACTAACTACCCAGGAAATGACTAACAGCCAACAGGAAACCTCAGCTAATTAAACTATCTACAGTCACAGTGGGGGGGGGATGGCTCAGAGACAGCAAGAAATAAATTAAGCTTTGTCATAGGGATGGAGCGTTATTGTACATATAGCGGGAACTTTACATACTGTAGTCAGTATGTGTGCCCTCATAAACTGTCATAGGATTGTGAGACATTCCTACAAGATTGGCAATTTCATGAGGGAGAAATATCTGCTCATGAAGACTGTTTACAAAAGAGGAATATGGAGATTTTAAGATCAAGATTGGATGTTTTTCTAAAAGATACACTCTAATTCAAATAGGAATTATTTCAGGGAAGGTGTATGGCCTGTGTTATACAAGAGGTCAAATTTAATGATCACAGTGGTAACTTCTGGCTTTATAATTTGTGACATGAGAAACCTATCCTTCGTGCACAGAACTTACCTTCATGTTGAATGTCGCATGATTACAGGAATGCAGGTGACCATAGAAAGTCTGAGCACAGAGGCCCTAGGAAATCAACCAAAAAAGGAAAACAATTAAATGATTTATAGTTATGTAAATTACAGTATTTCCTTATAAATACTAAGCTTGATTTTACTGTCATGTACAAAGATGCACGTCACTCAACATGCTAAAAATCAGCTACTTTACTTCTGCACTCATGACAAGCAACAGATTTTTAAAAGGTATGTGATGATGCACATCTGCATCCAGAATTGTGGTTAGTAGAAAAGATGCATTAAAATATTGTCAGCTAATGGCTCTCTTACAAATCACTTTTAATGAACTAGACACACACAATTATAGTCCTTTGGAAAGCAGCGTGCCAGCTTTCAGTGAATGCTTCAGTAATGATTTAATAAAGTGTAGTGATTTTATATATATTACTGTGATGCTGTATGATTGAAATATGACCATTTATATTACAGATATTGCCACTGTTATACAATTGCAACAAATCTTGTACAAGTACATCATCTAAGGTATCAATGGAAAAGTTACAATCTATCAAATATGATTATCCTGGTTAAATCCATGTTTCATCTCTGCAGCTAAAGTTATGAATATTGACTATGGACTTATATCTTATACATGTAATATTCCTGGGTAACACGTACCAGATAAGATTTACATCAAGGCTAATCAGCTTTGTGTTGATGATCCATCAAAGACACTTAGCTCTCACAATGGGCCATAGAAGAAACTCATTCCACCCAGATAGCTCCTCCTGCAGAGGCCTCAGCCTACAAGGGGCCAACGGCCACTCCTTGTGAGTCATCAAGACATGTAAGGACATTCAAAATGCTCATGTGATCCTGGACTCCATCTTGTGCCAGTAACTTTCCACAAACTGGGCTGTGAGCTTTGTTTGAGACAGTAAAATTCCAGGCACATGGCTAAGGGTAAAAAAGACCCCTGAGATAGTTCAATTTTGCCTGTTTCCCGCCCTGATTCTCTGGACTGTGGATTTGAAACAAAAAGGAGTATTTCGAACTATGGACTGAGGAACTTCCAATCTTTGAAAGTTACCAGCGAGACTTTACAAACTAGTAGTCTATACCATCACTGCTACAAACCAGATACAAGGACGTTGCAGTTATTTGTATGTATATGATCTATTAATCATTATTAACTCTCTTCTTTTCTTTTATTAATAAACCTTTATATTTTAGTTACTAAAGGATTGGCAGCAGTATGATTATTGGGTAACAGCTGAGTTATATATTGACCTGGCTCCACGGCTGATCTCTTGGGATTAAAGAACCGTATATGTGATGAAAGTGGTTTTCAGCAACCACTCCTCATAGAGTCCAGTGTTTGGGTAGTGAGACAAGGGCTGGAATGCCCAAGGAAACTGCATCTTTGAATTCCTGTTAACCAGTGTGTTGAGACAGAAGTTTACCTTTGTTACTGGCTTGGTATAGTCTAATGATAGAATAACCACCAGTTTGGGGTAAATTGGTCTGATTTCTCAGCAGTTTGTCCTGAATCTAGTATTCGCAGCTGTGATCCACTGACACACAGTGACAATTACACACACACCTTTAGTGTCTTTCTTAAGAAACCAAAAGCAGTGAAATCAAAATTAATTATCTTCTATTGCCCTCCCCAGTAGGCTATAGTTGACCTAGGGAGGCTAACAGTATAGGTCAGATGTCATCTCAGATTTCTGACATGTGCTCTCTGTGGACAGCAGGCATCCAAACTACCATATCTCCTGCCTGGGAAAGAGATGGCCAAGGTGAGAGAAAGGAGCTAGTCAACCTATGCTCTCCAGATATGGGAAGCAGCTTACTGGCAAAGAAGTCAGCAGTCAGCAACCTGCAATGCCTTGTCCTGGGAACAGATGACCTGGGTCCTCAAGGGATGGAGAACATAAAAGGCTCCAAGTTCGCCTCCACTATGCCAGCCTGATCCCTCCCAGAGAGATCTAACCTCCCCCCAGTTCCACACACCCTCAACAAACTACTCCCTTCCTCTGAAACCTGGCTCTTGGATACTTGGAGTGTTTACCAGAGTTCCCCCCTACCTTGGAGGGATGTTCTTGTCAAGGGCCTTCCCTGTTAGTAAGCTGGGCCATGGGGAGAAAAGAATCCCCCATCTTAATAAAAATAAGAACAAACTGACCCAAGGGGAAATAGCATTAAAATGCCTTCCATTAAAAATAACCAAAGGTTTTGAGCAGGTGTATCACATGTTAAGAAACCACTTTGGGCAATATTTTACTGCTACTGGCATTGGAACCAATCATTTGTTTATGTAAATTTGACCAATAGCAAGAACTGTTACTGAAGTTACACAGTGTAATACTCCCTCTATTTTTATGCTCACTTTATCTGAAATTCTTATTTTAGCTGAATATACAATCATTATGCTCAACCCAATGCTGTTATTTGGGGAAAATTTTAAATTCTGTTTAACCATTCATGAGTATGAGAGAGTGAAAAATTACAGGTTTTCCACTGAGGAAAGATATTAATGTACTCTTTGGAGCATGGATAACTCAAAAATTGTTGAAATTCATAAGATAAATTTTCACAGCAAGATTAGTCCTAGTCTCTAGGCTAATTTGCAAAGAAAAAAAATACTTTTATGCATAGTATGGAATTTCTAATAAGTTTATAGTTATCTTACTCCCTTGCTGCAGACATATACACAAACACAGTACTTCTTGCCATCTTAACTCTGCTGGCCACTGGTTCCATGACTCAACCAGTCCTTTATCCCCCACTCAGAAGTTCTCAATCCTCCTTCCTAGAGCTGAGTTATAATCCCAACAGCCCGGTTACTTCCTGCAGGACCCGGTCTTTCCCCATGCAGCACTCACCAACTACTGCTTCCTCAGGCCAGCTGCAGCTTCCCAGACTTCTGTCCTGCCTGACATTCCTAGCCCTACCTAACTGGAGTGTTACAAGCTCCCACTCAAGCTCTGACTCTCCCTTATGTCCCTAGGCCTGGCCTGAGTTAGTCACATGACCTCATTATTACTCATCCTCCCACCTGGGAAGGTGAGCTAAACATGTTGCGGGTGAGGCTGAGGCCCATCTCCCCTTATTGAGCCCAGCCACCCCGTGACAAGGACCGCACAAAAAAAACTTATAATACAGCAGTTGCCCAGTAGATATGGCACTTCATTTGGGACTCAAGAGACTTAGGTACTACTCTAGGCTCTGCTGCTAACCTGCTGCGTGACCATGGGCAAATCACTTCACCGCTCTGTGCCTCAGTTTCCCTATCTGTAAAATTGGTGATAAAATTATAAAAATGTTATTTGCATCCTTGTAAAGAGTTTGGAGATCTACTGTTGAAAAGCACTCTGCTTTACTGTTGAAAAGCACTCTTAATATTCTCATGGAAATTTTGAAATACAAATATAACAATAAAAAAAAGAAAAACAAACCATTACAAAATTCCATTTTCTAAACTTCAGTTATAGGAAGAAAAAGATTCACAAAATGGGCCTAATTCTCTACTTGTGTAACTCCATTGTCTTCAATAAACACACAGCAACAAAAAAATTGGCCCTATATATTTAAAAGGCTTATAAATAATCAAATTACAACCCATAAACCCTGATAAAAAAGAAAATTTAAATATTCATTACCGAATTATGAATTCGCTCTTAGCAGAGAAACATTATTACACACAATCCCTAGAGTAGATAGTGATAGATAAATTAAATTTGATAAAGATAATAACATAATAGGAGATGGGAAGAGTGTAGCCAAATATTCATGAAAAGTCTGATGAATAAGAATTCCGAGAATACAAAATCTAGCTTGTGCTTTAGTGGCACTGTCAAGCTACATGTCAAAGCATTTTTTGCATCAGTGTAGTCATGGAAAATATACTTTGGCCCCTTTATATTAACACGCTGCTTGGTAGGATGAAGGACAGTGACTTGTACTCTGATATATTATATATATATATATGCTAATATTTTTAAAAATCCATCTTTCCACAAGCATGGGAATTCAGCAGGAAAAGACAAGAAACACGTGGACACAATACCCCTGAATGAGCACTTCTTGACTTTCATTCTAGAAAGATCCCAATCTTTATCACTAATGAATAAATCAGACAATGGTCTTGTAAGGTGTTTCTAAATAGTGTCCCTGAAGAGTAATTACAACAATGCCACTAGATTCATCCTAATATGTACTGTTTCAGCAGATCAAATTTAATTGCTAATAATAATTGCAAATAAATCTAATATTTTAGAGTTTACATTTTATTGTTCCCTTCAGCACCCCTAGTAGTGGTAAGATTTGTACTCTAACTGCATACATAAAAACTATATGACTGAACCTGCAAACCCTTACTAATGAACATAGTGCTTTCTCCAGTGAGCAGCCCCATTGAGGTCAAAAGGTAATAAATATTTTCAAGATCAGAGCCTATGTTAAGAAAATGTTAAATTTGCAAAATTGAGCACTCAAAAGTGAATTAATGATGCACACACAACCTTAACATTGCCTCCCCCTTGCATATACATTCTTCTTTGGTCATTAATTATTTGATTGTATATTAGTATATCCTCAGGACCCAGTCTCATTCAGTGTGAAATTCACCCCATGAAGACTGCCTGCACAAGAGGTGTAAGTCCCAGTTAAGAAGTATTTAGAATGTCCTATGTCCAGGGGTGAATTTCCCACTGAGTTAAGAGGAGGAGCCCAGTGGAATGAATTAGGCAGGGGTCCTGAAGAACAGGCTTTTGTGGAGCTCCCACTAAGGCAGTGTGACTCTACAGTGTCTTCAGGGCAGGGTCCCTTTGCGATTAGCATAAACTGGTCCATACAGTATGAGAAGTAATTGTCAAAGGCCCAAGAACCCCATAGCTCATGGTTACAGCACTCTCCTGACAGCTGGGAGACCCCTGTTCAAATCTATTCTCCTCATCTGGCAGAAATAGGAATTGAAGCTGGATCATCCACATCCCAGGTGAGTGCTCTAACCACTGGGCTAAAAGTTATAAGGTGGACAATACCACCACCACCTCCTCCTCTGGACATATTTAAAATGGGACTGGATACAGTAGGCCTGCTCAGAGGCTGCCTATCAGATCAGGCCCTGTGCACAACTTAGGTTGTTGAACATATCTAGTCTTTCCCTGGTTTGTGAATTGCTTTGGGGCCTAAGTGGGAGATAAGTGTCTGGGTGCTTTCAGTGAGGCAGCAATGCCCAGAGGCAGAAATTTAAGTATTGAGGGAACTTTTACTCTGAACACTTAGTCATCAAGTGAGTTTAGGTGTCGATAGGGTTTGACAAGCTTTGTGAGTTGCAGTGGAACCAATACTGGGACTTAGGCACCTAAATCTGAGATTGAGGTGCCAACATTAGGGGTTGAGGTGCCTAAGTACTATCATGGATCCCATCCTACATGCCTTCTTTGGTTGAGGGCTAGGGTGGCAGAGCAGATACAAACATTGTTGGCACTCCAGCACTTTACACCATAGTGTCTGGCTTACTGACAGTACTTCTTGTCACCAAGAAAGCAATGAGTATGACCGACATTTGACCAAACCTCTTCATTTACAAGTGTGTTAGAAGCAAACTCTGGAACACAGTACCTTTGCCTCATATAATGAGGGAAAAGATCTGTTAGAACAAGATCTTACCCCCATATCAATATTTTGGAAGATTCTCTGATTATGGTCTGAAGTTCCTGAGACATTATTGTCAGAAGTCCAATTATTATCAAACTATGTCTCTCCAGCGAGAGAAAAATAAAAGAGCAAAATGTTTAACGTAGAATTCCACAGTTGTAAAAGAGCAACAAATTTATCCAGTTCCCCCCTAAGGAACGTATTAATATTCTGGGGTACAAAGCCCAGGGGCTCATGGGGCACTCAATTATGAAGAATACCATATTCATTGTTAAACTGGGTCACCAGTCCTTTGATATCTTTGAAATTTAAATTTGTAAAACTGGGTTTCCCTCCACTCTCTTTGAATTACTAGCTGGTAGCCACTTCCTTTTATGTGCATGACATTCCTCTTTTGTAGATTTGCCATGAAACTAACAATCATAAAGAAAAACACCACAGCAGCAGTGTTCACTGAAAGAAAACAAGTATTAAAAGTGAAGCATTTGTTGATAAAAATAGATATACATATTATTTTTAATTTCAAAGTTTTAAACTATATTAGAATCTGTGTTTATAAATAACACAGAAACATCCCCTGGTGCTTATCAGACTGTGAGCTTTCACTAAACATAGCTGTTAATTGCCTATCTGGGATTAGAATCATTTGAATGATCTTAAAAGACCCTGATGATGCTTCTATTTTTAAACCTCAGCATAGCACAAAAGAAAAGGTAGCTTCGGAAAGCATTTTGCCATTTCCTTGGAGTGGAGAATCTAAAACAGGTAACCCTGAAGAAATCCTCGTGGAACACTGAAACAAGGAACCTGAGTTCAAATAATTTCGTAGGTCTAATTTACACCACACAAAAATCCAGGGAATTCAGTGCCCCGGGTGAAATTCTGTTCTAATTCCTCCTTGCTAATTGAGTGATGCATATCAAGGCAAAACAGGACAGGTTAAGAATAGAGATTTCAGCCCAGCTCTTCATTTCTTTTCATCTATGGAATTAAGTTAGACCATTAACTGCTTACCACAGCAGTTGGGTTTTCCTAATATGTATTTAATTGCCGGTTTAACGAAAACCATTGAGCCATTTTTTATTTATGTGAGTGTGAAAATGCTATTGTGCTGCATGTTTTGAGGTGTTGCTCAATCATTTTGAAGGCTTTGATAATTTGAACTCTTTTTGGATTTAGAATGTCATACCATGGGCAATAGACTTCCACAAAAAACACATGCTTTACAGGGCTGAAAAGTGTGGTTGAGAAATGGTATAATGGATTAAATATAATGTGCTATGTAAGGGCAGTACATAATTTTCTTTACTGATTTAATCCTTTATGATTTTTTAGATATACACATCTGGGCGTATTTACACCTATTTACATGGACAGCGATTCAAATATGGCCCTCCTGGGGTCGAAAGCCTTGAAGAAATGCACCTACATTGCAATGCATTCAGAAAAGCATTTACACAGCAAAACACACATCAGTATTTTCACTGGTCTTTATGACTTGGAGAGAATGCTAGTATCCCTGAGTGCACCTTAAAATAAATACACATGGGCCAATGAACACATCCTTTCTTCAAATAACCATATGCCTTACACGTTCCAAAAGGAAGTCCTAACTTTTTTACTCTAAAACTAAAACAAAACATATTTATTAATTAAAATAAATAATGCCTTGCACTTATTTAACACCATTCATCAGAGGATGGACTTTACAAATGATGCCACGTGAGGTAGGTAAATAGTAGTATTATCTCCATTGTACAGGTGAAGTAACTAAGGTACGGAGTGATTAAGTGACTTGTCTGAGGTCACACAGGAAGCCTGTGGCAGCATCAGGAAACAACTATTGGGATACCATTACAAACAACTATACATCAAGGCCCTAAAATTGAGACACCCCTCAAAATGCATTCACTGGAAAATTTCAAATGAAGGGGGTTTTTTTGTAATGTTTCACAAACAATACTGGACTTTGAATAAAAAAGGCCTTTGAAAACCCATGTTTAAAGAAGATAAGAAATGTTGACACTAAAAAATAATTCTGTTTTCTGTAACTCCTCCCCCACAAAGAGATAGAGGGGTATAATGATATTTACATATTGAATATGATATCGGAATATCAAAATGAATCATTGTTAAATGGTAAGGATAAAAGTTTTGATAGCTATTAATAATTTGTACTAATGGATAGTGAATGCATTTAAATGAGGTAACACTTAGGCCCAGGCCTTGCCGGCATAAGTGTAGTTTTGCCAATTCTTCTTTTACACAGAATTGCCAATCTGCTTAAAATGATGTTATTGCTGATAGAACAAAGATAATGTTGCTCTGGAAGTTTTGAGGTAGAAACATACAAACCTTTAACAAGAAGTATTTTACTGAGAAAACCCAAGATATAAAAAACTCAAAAACAGCAGAAAAAATGTGGGAGTTGGGCAAATTCAAACGGGTCCAGGTTACACAAAGAATTAAAGGGTGGATGTGATAAAAGGTGATTAGAGAAAATAAATATGGAACGTGAAAATGTATAAAAGAAGTGAACAAGGCCCAAATCAGAGAAACAATGGATCGGGAACTGAAGGAACAGGACCGAAGGACCAGACGAAGCTAACTTTCCCAGTGCCCCGGAATTAGGAAATCTGGGCCCTACACCTATTCTGTTTTGTTTGATATTATTTTCTGGCATAAATATATGTGCAGTCACTATAAGTAACACTAATTCTGTCTGAAATTGTATAAATAAAGGCGAGAATTGATTAAGTCTATATCGAGTGGACTTATAAAACAGTTTCGCTGTTTTATACCCTCCCCCGAACACAACCTACATCTCTCACACCCATGTTTCAAACACAAGACCAGCCTTCCCTTCCACAGGAACAAAAATCTGCTAGTGAACCTCCAAGGTTGGGAACGTAAGCACAACAAAATTAAGATTCCCATAATATTCATTCTGTCACATTGCACATAAGTATTATGACCCACCAAGTGGCATTGGAGCAATTTTTAAGAGGGCGCTGAAAGCCATTGAACCAAACTGTAAACCCTGTATATAATGGAAACCACTTTAAGCCAGGGGTGCTGCTGTACACTCAGCACCTCTAGATGCTACCCTGGGCACATCTTTGAATCGAACATACAGCACCACTGGCAACAGATCATTACAAATATGGAAGGAACTAAGGTAATCTTGCTTTGGGAGCACTTATTTCTGACTTTCCTCACTTTTGTGCATTTGAACGTCCCCTCAACATAGCATTAACTTAGCTTTTGCATTACATATTCTTCCAAGAGATAAATGTTCAAACTTATTTTTCTTAATTGGGAAGAAAAATGTGCTTCCAGGCCAAGACCTTGAATGCTAAGTCAGTTCAAAGTGAACCTTGGAGGCTCTCCTGGCAAACCCTGAAAACGGGGTTGTAATAGAAATGCTGACAGACCCCATTCATGCCTCTATAATATAATCTGACTCCACGATAAATGTTTCATGAATTAAGAAAGTTGAAAAAGCCTTTCTGTTTGGCTTTGTTCTTGAGATGAAAGTGAATTATCTTTTTGTCTTCTCCCCACACTTGGATTTCTAATACTGCAGTCTGCTAAAACCCTTAACCAGAGGCAGTATTTGAATAGATGTGACCACATAGGATACTCTCTTCTATGAACTCCTGCAGGACTCATCAGCTTCCAACTCAACAGAAAAAAGTTTCAACAAACCATAGGAATGGAAGAAATATGGTTTTGTGACCTATTTACTAAACATTTACAGAGTTTCTGTGCATTGTTTAAACAACTGTCTTCAACAGAGTAGTTTTAAAAAATAGATGTAATTGAAAAACAGACTCCTGACAATTTGACCCTGAGGCCTTCTCCACCGTAGGAAGTCTCTCTCTTTTTGACAAAGGGTGTCAAAAACTGTACAACCTTCCCTCGGGCAGCATAGGACAAGTCAACAGAATTCAATACTTGTTGAATAGAAGTTTTTATCTTGTTTATACAATATCTATAGTTCAGTCACGTTTGCTACAATGAGTGTTGAACTCAACTGATCAAGTCCACATCAGAGGATAACTATTTCCAAAGATTTTGAGGGGGTAGGATGGGAGTCATTTTTTAAACCTATGGCTCATTTTTTCTAGACACACCTTTTCAACCAGTCCATCAGGGTCCAACTGGACAAAAATAGTAGTGGTACTCTCCCATATGCCTCCTACATGAGACACCAAAAGGTGAGATCATCATGAGACTCCTCTCACAATAGCTCTTCATATTAAGATCAGCCTTTCCTTACTTATTTGGCATTATACGCAGAGAAATAGTGGATAATATTGATTTTTAGATCAACATTATTCTTCAGAGTCAACAACCTCTTCTAATTAATAGGAACAGTTTGCATCTCTCTCACAGTTGTTGTTCAAGAATATCTGGAGACTCAGCCTCAGGCATTACCTGTATTAGTCTTTACTTGGTTCATGTTTGTTAGTTTACCCTTGCAGTTATAAGGGCTATAGTTTAATTTTTGTTTGTTGTTTACACTGAATCAATCCCGTTGAATGATAGGGGACCATGTAATAACAGAGGTGTCATCTTCAAAGTAAGATATGAAACTGAGGCGCTGAGCACTCGTGATCACAAAGATCCCGTGAAACATTGAGAGGTGTTAATTAGTTCTTCAGGATGGGGCTGTTGATAAATCAAACCATGCAGGTCTAAATTCCACATAATCCTGCCTCTTAGGCTAGCACTCTTTTCTATTGCTCTTTAGGGCACCTCTGACTGCCAGCCCTTTGCCAACATTACTCTTTTGTTGTCCTCAAAGGGGCTGGAGGACCGATCTCCTCCGCCTCTGTCCCCAACTTGCTTTTCAGTCCAGGTTGTTCCCCTAATCCAGGGAGCACCAGGTGACCACATCCACTATCATGCAGTTTCAGAGGCGCTAGTGTCCTTAAACAATACATGAGTGTCTCTGGGGAGAGGAAAACCTCCAGAAGGAAGAGGGGTCTGGGACACACGCCGGCAGCCAATGTTGTTAAAGTTAGTGAAGGGTCAGAGACACTCTCTAAATCATAGTGCAGAAGCTGGAAACCACTAGTTGTCCCAAATAGTACACAGTTGCTAAGGAAACAGAACAATTTTCTATCTACCACACTCAGGATTATGGGATGCCTTCATCTGTGCTCTCATTTTAGCAGTACTGGCAATGGAAATGTCTCCAGCAACTACAGAACCCTACAGGGGGAGGAATCAGCCATTGCCTGCTCCTCCTCCTATTGAACACCAGGGACGGGTGGTCTGTACCTAGCAAGCTGCAAGATGAAGTGAGCACATGGGTTCCCCCTCCCCCTTTGAGGGGGGGGAGAGGCTAGAGATGGCCATGTGGCTTGGGAGAGGGAGAGTATAAGGTTGGACGGACCATCTCTTAAAAGGCATCCAAGGTATTTATGGAGTATCAATGTTCTTGGGGAGGATATATGAGGAGATGTAGCTGGAAAGACCTAAAGATTATACAAAGTGTTATTCACCTGGTTGATGTCTTCAGACAACACTAGAAACAGAACCCATTCCTTCTTCAAATGGATTCTGAGATCTACATGAACGTATCAGATTGCCCTTGCATTAATCCTAGCATCCAATTCAGATGATTGCATTCCTCCCCCTGTAGTTTTAGTGGTCCATCCTAGAGAGGCTCTGGAGAACAGTGGTCAATAAAGATGGCCAGTACCACCCTGCTAATCAGGGTGAGTGTGTCCCTCAGCTCTGCTCACTGCATGAGTGGGATGGGACCCTTCTCTCTCACAGAACAGGGTAGTTAATTTTTATTGTAGCTAAAGGCTACATTAAATGAACTAATGATTACAAAACTCTGAAAAGCATACAAGAATTGTCATGAGTTATGTTCAAGTGATATGGATATAAAGGTCTCTCATGTTCAGTCTGCTGAGCCTCAGTTATCTTAACATAGGAAGGAGCACTACAAAAAAGATCAAATTAACTGAATTTGCTGATGGTGCCTAATAAGGCAAGTAGTGACCACAGTGAAAGCAGAAAGGAACATTCAAAAGAATTTATGTTGGCCTTGTAAATGAGATGACATGAAGGTGGATCAATACAAGTAATACATAAGTGGACTTGAATTAAATATAAGAAATCGAGATGAGTCCAAAGTGGAAAATCTGCCAATTCTCTTTCCTTCCCAGATTTCAACAGCAGGATATTGGGATTCAAGTTCCTTGCCTTTAGAGATTTGATTCTGTGTGAAACCAAATATAGAAAGAGTCTTATTTTTTTGGATGTGGTTCAAATGCAACCCAAGTTCATGGAAATCTAATAAAAAGAGCTGATCCCATAAGATTTCCACCATTTCTGCACACCTTCTATGGTTGTAAACTCCTTGCCTGTGTCCAGTGATTGTATTTTAAAGCTTTTATAATATGGAGATAGGTATATCTCAGAGCTGGAAGGACCTTGAAAGGTCATTGAGTCCAGTCCCCTGCCTTCACTAGCAGGACCAAGTACTCTCCCCTGACAGATTTTTGCCCCAGATCCCTAAATGGCCCCCTCAAGGACTGAACTCACAACCCTGGGTTTAGCAGGCCAATGCTCAAACCACTGAGCTATCCCTCCCCCTATACACTCTAGATCTTCTCTACCTAGGACTCTCAATATATAAATACATAAAATCTACAACTCAGGCTGGCAAGACTATTGAAAATCTCTTGTGTTTTCCATTTTATTTTCATTTAAATCTCTTTAAAAGCGCTCACAACATTTAGGCACCTTCAAACAAGAATCATAGCTTTAGTTCAGACTCAGAC
Source organism: Chelydra serpentina (assembly GCA_037349315.1). Lineage (NCBI taxonomy): Eukaryota > Metazoa > Chordata > Testudines > Chelydridae > Chelydra > Chelydra serpentina. Next base: position 41,617,970 of record JBAIAC010000029.1, on the reverse strand, counting down.
CCAAATGCCAAACCGTTATCTAATTCTAATTCACACCAGAACAGTGCTTATTTGCCCATCTTGAATAAACAAAACTAAAGTTGTTTAACTAGAACAGAAAACTTAGAAAACATTGCAGGCAACCTATAGAAGAGTGTTTATTAAAAAAAGAAACAGATAACTAAGGATGGCTCAAGGATAGGGAATGGTTAATGAGCCTCTTCCATTTTCAAAATGCCAGGGAGAATCCAAATCAGGTCAGTGGTAGCAAAGCTATTACCCATCTAACAGCTATTTGCTTTTTTTAAATCTCATTTTTATTTTTACAAACTCATTAGTAACAATACTGCATTTACACTGTGGATTCTATTGTCAAACCTGTCACATGTGGAACATCCAAGTTTAACATGGCAGATCAACGGAGAAATAAACCAAAAGAAGGAAGAGTAAAAAAAGAAGCAAATAAGAAGCAGTATTTCCAACTATAAACAACCCTGCAATTTTTATTAAAGCTTTCAGTAATAATTTGTAATTGGCATTTTATACTCTTGTGTCTTAGTGTTTGTTCTGTGCAATGATGCTCCCATAAAATATATTATCTTACCCACCTTGTTTGTTCTGTATCCTTTATTGTCTTCATTAATCTACAAGGTGGGTTGACTGTGCTATAGATTTTTCAAATGTATATGTTCAGCTCCTTCACCATCTAATTGTTGCTTGTTGGTTTATGAGCAAATAACGTGTGACCTCAGTCCATTATCCTACTGGGCAGATAGCCATAACCCCAATTCGCAACCAAATTAGCAGTCTCAGCAGAGAAGCCCAGCACTGAATGGGAATGGAAAGTAAACCACTTGCTCACCCAGGGCTTTCTGTCTGAGGAATTGTGAAAGGTTCATCAAAAATTCCTAAAGTCTGTCAAATTCCAAAATGCTGAATTTCAAATGTTGCCAATGTTTTGAAACACAGTCAATTTCAACCCATTCTAATCATTTGATCAGGTCTGACATTGTTTGGGGGGCTTTGGAAATTTTTTCTTATCTTTTATTTAAAATTTGAATATTTCAATTAAATGTCAGTATAACAGTGACAGGATGGTGCTTCCCATTACATTTAGTCATAACCACATCCTGAGTTAATAAATTCCTAGGCCTACGGCCTCTGAATTTGTTCAGCCCAGGATACAGTTATCACTTAACAAGGCAGCATCTCATGATCGTGATTACCACACATTGCAATATATGTGTAGTAATTGTTTTTTAGATACTGAAGTATGGAATGGGTCAGATCCTGGGCCCATTGAAGTTAATGGCAACATTCCTATTAGTTTTAATCATAGGACCTCATCCTGCAATCCTTGCACAAAACTCCATGGATTTCAATGTTGTATTACATATTGCATAGTATCTATCCCAAATTTTTTAGGCTCAGATCCAGGAAGGTACGCTTTAAACTTTAAGCACATGAAATCAATTGGACTAATCACATGGTTAAAGATAAAAGCACATGCTTAAGCACCATGCTAAATTGCAGCCTTAGGATTTTCAAAATGGCTCACTGCTGGCCTAACTCTGCTCTCATTAGATTGCCCACAGTTCACGTCAGTGGGAACAGAATTAGGCCAGCACGGAATGATTTTGAGAGTCCCACATTATATAACTCATATAGTTCTCCGATCACACTGCAGGAAAATAATTTCTAATTTTTATATTTTGTGGTTACTTAAATATATGTAATTGAGTTTAGCTTTGTTCATGTTTCCCTGTAAAGAATACTTCTGACGTTAATGAAAAGGGAATTTCTGTTTCATTTTTTGTATCCAGTCATTACATTCCCCCTCCCTCAGTGGCTTGCTCTCCCCCACCCTCACTCACTTTCACTGGGCTGGGGCAGGGGTGTGGGAGAGGGTGAGGACTCCAGCTGGGGATGCAGGCTTGGGGCTGGGGATGAGGGATTTTGGGTGCAGGAGGGGGCTCTGGGCTGGGGAAGGGGGTTCAGGTGTGGGAGGGTGAGGGCTCTGGGCTGGGGGTGTGGGCACTGGGTTACAAGAGTGGGCTCCGGGTTTGGGGGGGGCTCAGGGATGGAGGTTGAGGTGCAGGAGGGGGTACAGGCTCCAGGCTGAGGCTGAGGAGTTTGGGGTGCACAAGGGGGCTCCGGGTTGGTGGGGGGAGCTCAGGGCTGGGGCTTGGGATGCAGACTTATCTCAGGCAGCTCCTGGTCGGCAGTGCTGTGGAGCCAAGGCAGGCTGCCTGCCTGTCCTGGGGCACTGCCCTGCACCCCAGATGCGGCCATCAGGTCTGGCTCCTAGGCGGAGGCAGGAGGCTCCATGGCGCACGCTGCTCTTGCCCACAGACACCACCCCCCCAGCGGCCAATAAGAGTGCAGAGCCGGTGCTCGGGGCGGGGGCAGCGTGCAGAGCCCCGTGTCCCCCCCGCCTAGGAGCTGAACCTGCTGGCCGCTTCTGGGGTGCAGCGCCGTGCACCAGGACATGTAGGGACTAGCCTGCCTTGGCTCCGCAGCACTGCCGACCAGACTTTTAATGGCCCCCGGTCAGCAGTGCTGACTGGAGCTTCCAGGGTCCCTTTTTAACTGGATGTTCTGGTCGAAAACCAGATACCTGGTCACCCTAGATAGCACCCAGCTCTCACGAGCATCCCATTCTGGTTGGGTGTATCTGCAGTCTTTCAGTTTATGGTGACCCCTGTCAGTGTTTTCTCAGGTCTTTTTTCAGTGACTCAGCCCTCCAGCTGAGTTACACACACTGTCGGTATGTGAAACAGAGCAAACCCCTTCTGAGGTATACAGTCTTTAACTTGGCCCAGCCCTGGTATGGGGCCATACCCCAAGGGCTTCCTCCCTGGAGACACTATCTTCCTGCGGTCCATCCCGGGCTCAGTCCTTACTCAGTTCTAGCAGCAGCCAGGAGCTCCTTCATTGCTCCCCCACTCCCTAGGGTTGCCAACTTTCTAAGTGCACAAAACCGAGCACCCCTTCTCCACCCCTTGCCCTGCCCCTTCCCCAAGACCCCCCTCCCTTTGTCACTCGCTTTCTCCCACCCTCACACACTTTTGCTGGGCTGGGGCAGGGGAGTTGGGTGCAGGAGGGGCGTGAGGACTTCAGCTGGGGATGCAGGCTCTGGGGTGGTGCTGGGGATGAGGGATTTGGGGTACAGAAGGGGGCTCTGGGCTGGGGCAGGGAGTTGGGGTGCGGGAGTGGATGAGGGCTCCAGCTGGGGGTATGGGCTCTGGGCTGGGGCAAGGGATGAGGGGTTTGGGGTGCAGGAGGCGGCTCAGGGCTGGGGCAGTGGGTTGGGGTGGGGAGGGTGTGGGGTGCAGGCTCTGGGAGGGAGTTTGGGTGTGGGAGGGGACTCTGGGCTGGGGCAGGGGATTGGGGTGCAGGAGGAGGTTTGGGGTGCTGGATCCCGGCAGCACTTACCTGGCTCCCAGGAAGCAGCCGCCAGGTCCCTGCAGTCCCTAGGCACAGGAAGGCTTGTAAGCTGCCTCACATCTGCAGGCACCGCTGGCTCGTATCCGCAGTTCCCATTGGGAGTGGTTCTTGGCCAATGGGAGCTGCAGAGCTGGCACTCAGGCGAGGGCAGTACGTGGAGCCTCCCTGGCCACCCATACACCTAGGGACTGCAGGGACCTGGCGGCCACTTCTGGGAGCCATGCAGAACCAAGCCAGGTAGGGAGCCTGCCTTAGCCCCAGGCCCCTGCTGTGCCACTGACTGGACTTTTAACTGCCCAGTCGGTGGTGCCGACCGGAGCCACCAGGGTCCCTTTTCGACCGGGTGTTCCAGTCGAAAACTGGATGCCTGGCAGGCCTACCCACTCCCTACTGGCAACTCCAGTCCTAGCAGCCAGCCAGGAGCTCTCTCTTTGCTCCCCTGGTCCCTGCCCACTCTGAGCTGTCTGTGCTCCTGCTGCTCTTTCAGCCAGCCAGTAACCCAGTCCTCTCCCTTCCATCTCCAGACAGAAACTAATTGCTGCTCCATTCTGCAGCTCCTTTTATACAGCCCTGCTGGGTCCTGACTGGCTACTCCCTGCAACCTCTCTCATTAGCGGCTTCCCCACAACCACTCTAGGCTACCTGGAGGACTTCTCTTCTGCTCCCATCTGGGAGGGGGTGTAGCAGGACTGTGAGGCCTCCAGCAGGGGTTACTGGGACTAGTCTACCCCGTCACATGGGCACATCCCATGTAAAGAAAATGTCAATGCCAGTTGCTTTCAATTAACATTTAACAAATAACGGGATAAGAGACCATTAATAAAATTAGGGGTCAAAAAATAAAAACTGACCTGAAGCACTTTCTCCTGAAAGATTTCTTGCCTGTTACAGACAAAGTTGTCAAGACAAAAATGAGTTCTCCAAAACCCATTTAGCACCTGAAGAGAATAAGCACTGATGGGCCTGTGAACGCCACCTATTCGACAGCAATGTTCCCAAGATGCTAGTATAATGGCATAAACCTTTAGCAAACACACACGGAAAAGAGGAACGCTCCTTGAAGCATTTTCACAGTTCAGTAGTGAAATTGCTGCATGACTGCACATTAGTTGGAGGGCAGGTCTGCATGAGCACTTGCCAGGCTGCAAGCTGGGGTGAATATCTACAGGGTTCCAGCGCACCGTACAGTAAGTATCTGTGTGGACCCCGTTGCTGCACACTAAACATTTCCTACTGTGCACGGATGTACTGCAATTTGAAACTACCGTATGTCACTGTATAGACATGGAAAGGAAAGTTTGTTTTGAAATCTGACTTTTTTGGACATTGGGGCGGGAGTCTGACCAAATCTGTTCTGCTTATGTCTTACACTGTATAAAATATTAGATGCATTCTTTAAATATTGCGAAAGGACAATATTGACCTGATCCTGCAGTCCTTATTCAGGCAAAGTTCCCAGAGACTCAGTGGGAGTTCTGCCTGAGTGAGGATTGCTGGACAGTTCCTTACAGTATGTAATGGAAAATAGAAAACACACACAGCAGACTCACATTATAGTAGATCTATCATTTTATGTAGTCTTCAGACAAAAGAATTTCAGCCTTAGGGTTTTACGAGTTATTAAAGGCAGCCAACTCCATAATTGTTAGTGCAATAATCTCATTGACACATACAAGTTAGGAAATAGAGGTCTCATTAACAAAGCCTCTAGTCTTTATTAGATCATATAAATAACCAAGAAAGCCTGCAAAAGATCGATTACAGCCTTTAAAACGTTTACAGAATTTGTGTTTAATTAAGACCATTTTAATATGCAAATCAAGTCTAATTATCCTCATTTATTAATGTTAGTCTGCCTGGGCTCTGAACAGCTTCAGCTGTGGATATGGTAACTACATCCTATTTTTGTTGTTCTTTCTAAGGGGAACGGCAGAGGAAACAATCAAGTTGTGCCACCAGTACAAGGCTTTCAAAACTGCATTTCTGTTTACCATTTGGAGATAAAGGTCAAAAAAGTGCTCAATGTAGCATAAAAACTAGCTGAAATGTTATGCATTTCTTCACCCACTATTTTTCAGAGAGCTTTAATTAATGCATTTCCTTCAAAGTAAGTGATCCCTCTGGGAGCTTCTTTTGATGAAAATCTGCCCTTCTTCAGCACAGTGATTGAATAGATTGGTTTATAACACAGAGCACTGTCAATTAGAAGTTGATATCAGGGCATGATCTACCCCCTCTAGCCCCTGGAAATTGAAGCCTCCTACGTTGAGAAGCCAAGGCATAATGGCAAAGCCCAAGGAAATTAAACACAAAGCAAACAAGAGCATGAAGAACACAACAGCCTTCATCAACATGAAGGGAGAAGAGGGTGGTGGGGAATAAAAAGCAGTGGGGGGGAGAGGGGGGGAAACAAATGTCTGTATTTTGATATCTTAAAAATGAAAATTAAAGCCTAAAATCCCACCTGAATTTGTTTTGAGAAAAAGGTAGGAAGAGACAGAGCTGAGTGCTTGTAAAAATCCTCTTCCTTTTCCCCCCTCCCCACTCCACTATTCTCCTGCCTCCAGAGTGAACTCTTAAGTCTTCGCAATCCAGAGAATCATTCACCATTGTTCAGTATTGGTTTGTTATTGAGGGCTTAGGGGTTTTTTGCAGTGGGGAAAATGTGAAATGCTTCTGTTTGCCACACGCTTCGTTCTAAAATCTATGTCTCTATTTTCTTTTCTTGTGTTGCCAGTGGGTGGCCTTGGATAGATAGCTCAGCAGGCAAAAGCAGAGGTTTTCCACCTTTCATTCTTCTGTGATACCCTACTAGACACTTTTAAATGCTCTGGGAAAATAAAATCACATAGAAAAACACAGGCAACCACTGTAGGTTCCCGCTTTTTGAGATAAAGAGATCAGAGCAGAAAAACCCCACAAGAGTTCACAGACAAATAGTCATGTGCAGACCTCATTCCACAAATCAGCAGCAGCTGCTGCCCCCAGAGTCAGGAGTGGCTAGGCAATGAGCAGACAAAAGAAGCTGGCCTTTCTGCCTACCACAGAGCTGGTAGACAGACTGGCTAGACAGCTAGAAGGAAATCCAGCTGCCAGCTGTTTCCAATTGGATAATGAGGATGCAATTTGAGAAGAGACTTTAAAGGCTGCTGGAGAGGGCATATCAAGCCTAAATGGAGTCTAAGATCTGGCTCTAGGGGACAAGCCCAAGGAGCAGCATGAGCGCATGGTCCCCATGAGCCTGCATCACATATAAGGATCAGTTCCTGCCCAAAGGGAAGAAGGTGCCTTAATCCAGAACTAATGAACCATGGCTGGAGGGGTGTGGAGCCTCTTTGTGACTGATGGAGGGAGAGTTCTTTTTAGGCATCTTGGATTTGTGCCAGTCTCCAGCTGGCTATTCTTTGCAATGACACCAGGGTTCTGGACATATTAAGAGAGCACTGGGACATTTCTCTGTGTTGGGGCAATCCCTGAGTGAATTCCTGCCTCCTGAAAGGTTGCAAGCATTTGGAACAACCTTGTGGCAGATGGATGCTCCTATTACAGTCTCATTTTCTACTGTAAGTTATTGTTTGTAATCAGAGACTTTTATTACACGAGAATATATGGCTGGGATTTTCAAAGGTTCCTAGAAATCTAGGAAGCCCAAATCCCACTAAGGTTACGTTTACACAACAACTGGGAGGCAACAATGAACCATGTGTAAAGCCTACCTGAGCCAGCTTGGATTGAGTTAGCTTGCTTAAAAACAGCAGTGTATCTGCAGTGGTATGGGCTAGCCTCTGAACGACAATGCCACCCAGGACTCTAGGTATGTACTCTGGAAGTTAGCCTGTGCTGCCACAGCTACACTACTATTTTTAGAGAGCTCTCGCCATAAAATCTAGGTCAGGCACGCCTACACATGGTGTCCCAAACTGCAGTGTAGACACACCCTCATGAATGTCAATAGAATTCCCTATCAAACAAAAAAGCAAATGGAGTGCATTTTCACATAATCAATGCAAACCCAAGCTCCTCACAGCCAAGAGGAGAAGCTGGAAGGTAAACCTCTACCTACTTTCAAAGTGAAGAAGTTTTCTTTCTATCCACTGGAGAGGCAAAGCACAGCTACAGCTACTATACGCTATCCAACCCTGACGTGTAGGGACTACCTCTGGGGAAAAAGGGGTATTTATATCTATATCTATATACACACTCTTTAGCCACTCTGAGGAAATGCCAGTTATGGAGACTGTATTTGTAATATGGACATTTTTCCTAAAAGAGGATGAGACCAGCGATTCATTTCATGTAGGCCACAAAACATCAGATAGTAACAACTTTTGGTCACTAATGACGTTGGCCGGATTTGAACCATTGACATAGACATGAAAGGCACCACATTCTAGTACCAGGCTTCTGAACTATTATATCCCCAAGCTACATGTTTTAACATGGACTCTGAGACCACTCACCTGATCCCAGTGGAAATCTCTCACAACACAGGAATTGCTATATCAGATCACATCACATCCAGATAGTATAGTACCCTCTGAAGTATCAGAGACAGGAAGTTACAAGTTATAGAACAGGCAGATTGGAATAACCTGCCCTTACAAAGTTTCTTCCTAGACCCCATTCTTTCAGGTTGATTTATGTTGGAAGCACAAGAGTCCATATCTCTTCCACACCTTTTTTTAATAACCCTTACTATTGAGCAGGCCTTTTTTGAATCCTGCTCAGCTCTTGGCTTCAATATCTCAAACCCAGCCTGCATCTCCTGTAGAGTAGCGAGGTGTCCATTTTTCAGCCGGAACACCCGGTCAAAAAGGAACCTCCCCAGCCTAGTGAAAATGAGCGTGAGAGTGAGGGTGGGGGAGAGCAAGCGACGGAGGGAGTGGGGAATGGAGTGAGTGGGACAGGGCCTCGGAGAAGGGGCGTGGCAAGGGTGTTTGGTTTTGTTCGGGAACTTTACATACTGTTAATAACTGCCTCCAAAGTCCTTTCTTGTCCTCAGAGTGCAATTGTGCAAATAGGAAGAATGAGCCCATGAATCAAAACTATGAACTTGATAACATTATAAGAAGGATATGGCATAAGACAAACCTTAGTCAAGCAAACTGTTCAGCTGATTGCCTGTACCACCTTTCTTAGGGTTCTTTGAATTTTGATTGCTTAACTAAAGAAAAAGGACTCAAGAGTTTAATTACATTTTATAGGGTTTTATGAATTATTCTTTACAACAGCAACAGAGAGTAGAGGATATAAGAAGGCAAACATAGTAGTGGACTATGATTTTTCTAACAAACTAGAAAGTTGATAAATACGGTAGCCATCCAGGTTTTCAGAATAAATAATACAGCCACAATAGAAAATAACACTTATATTTAATCACCGTCCTGAGAAGGTGACTTTGTTTAGATTTTTGACTAAGAGACCCTCAGAATAGGGCTTCACTTGTGCCAATTGGTTATCAAGTCTGGTGTTGGTAGCACAACAGAGGAAAAAATACAAAACTAAAGCATAAGACAATTTGGTCAACCTATTACACGCCAATTCACCACGGTCTCCTTTCCAATGGATCTATACTAGCCAACCCTTCATACCCACTTCCCAGCCAACTATATTAGCCTGGGATCTGATTAACGCCCTTAACTACCTAATGTGATTCCTACATTTATAACAACTATACAGACTGAGTGCAGCTCAAGAGGCTCGCAAACTTGGTCTCGTTTTATGTCTGTACACACCTACAATTTGAAAGTCAGTGTGAAACTATTAACTATGGTAGACATATGTTTCAGAGTCTTAGTTAGCTCTGGTGACTTGTTCAATGTCAAAGATACTTTACAACAATTTTGATTGTAACTTGTTACAGGACAAGGACACACACTGTAGCTCTGTGACAATCTTTACAGCACACACACAGGCATATACATTCTCCTGCTAATTAGGTACCCCATTTCAAGAAGTAGTCAGTTGACTCATTTGGGTCATCATTCAAAAGAAAGTCTGGATGTTACTTATCACCAGATCTTTGCTCAGCCATCAGCAGGAGTTGACACTGCAAACATAGATGGATTGAAGGATAGACATGACTAGTCTTTTCCTAGTGCACTAGTGGGCAACCCAAATTTCTGGACAATACAAAGAGACAGTTAAATGTGCCTGTGACATTCCTCTCTGGTGTTATCTGGACCAGTGATCTGCTAGGTCACTCCAATCCCTGACTCTGGGAGGCAGCCTTACCCTGCTCTGCTGTGAGAGCCCACACTCCTGGGATGTTCAAGCACAGCCTCTGGCATGTAAACTGTTTTTTGGATTGTGCAACCAAATGACACTAGCCAAAATCTCCGGTCCCAAACACAATCTTAGGAACCTCCGTCTTGCAGTGTCCAGTTATATCCGCTGGATGCTGCAAGCTTATATAAGTTTGTCAATTTAACAAAGAAATTGATATGTACCGGGCTTGTTATCTCAAGGGGAGTCTCTGACACGCTTCAAACCAAACACACTGCTTCAGGTAGAATAAACAAACAAATTTATTAACTACAAAGATAGATTTTAAGTGATTATAAATCAAAGCATAACAAGTCGGATTTGGTCAAACTAAATAAAAGCAAAACGCATTCTAAGCTGATCTTAACACTTTCAGTGCCCTTACAAACTTTGATGCTTCTCACTACAGGCTGGCTGGTTGCCCTTCAGCCAGGCTCTCCCCTTTGATTGGCGCTTCAGTCGCTTGGTGGTGATGTCTGTAGATGGAGGTGGAAGAGAGAGGAAGAGCATGGCAACATGTCTCTCCCTTTTATCATGTTATTTCTTCCCTCTTGGCTTTGCTCCCCCCTTCAGAGTCAAGTGAGCATTACCTCATTGTAGTCCCAAACTGACTAAAGGAAGGGGGTGACTTACTCAAGAGTCCAACAGATCCTCTGTTGTTGCCTAAGCCAGTGTCCTTTGTTCCTGTGAGGCTGGGCTGGGTTTGTCCCATACATGCCCTGATGAGGTGTTAACTGCCCCTCTGCTCTTGGGGAGTTTTTGCCTGGGCTTGCTTTAAGCCACGAGGACACATTTTCAGCCTCATAACTATATACATGAAATTACAACCTATAACATTACTATAACAACGATTACTATAACATTACCATACCAACAATGCTCAGTACATCATGAGCCTTCCGAAGACACCTGACATGACAAACGTTGCATTAGATACCACACATCATATTATAAGGATGAACATGGGGGTGTAGGGTGTTCTCATGAGGTACAGAATGTCACAGTGCCTATCCAAACTAGGTACTTGATGTGATAAGGAGCATTCCCAGGTGACAGGTCCAGGACCTCAATCTTCTGGGAATCTTCAGTTCTTGGGAAGTGATGTGCTGAAGGAGACAGACCATTTTTTTCTAATGTCTGCTGGTTAGTCCAGCTTCTGTCCTTTTCTTGGAGATGCTGGACTGGACCAATCAGGTAGTGAACTAAACTTCTGCCAAAAATTTGAAACCATCCAATCAAAATGAGAATGGTCCTCTCTTACCATTCAATCAGGGAATGAGGCAAAACTTCTAATGGAGAAAACGCATTTGACCAGCTCTGTAAGGCTTGTGCCCCTACTTTAATGAACAACAGAGTTTTGCAGGGGTAGAATCACTTGGTATCTGCCACTTGCACTACAGGCTGCTGTGAAGGTGGTGCAGAACGGATGAAGCGGCTTTGCATCTGGGCATAGGGGTCCCCCTGTGCAGGAAGTATTCCCCAGGGTAACCCTGCCCTGTGGCATCTTTGTGTGGGCCTAGCTGGTGTAAAGCAGAATGAGGGTAATGTCAGATCAGGCCCAATATCTAAGCTGGGATTAGAATTCAGGAGTTTGTGTCTTCTAATGCCATGCTCAGACCACCCCGACGCATCAAAATACACACTTAAAATGGCCAGTATAGTCCCCAAGAATGTAATGCCACCTACCATACAGGACACAATGGCACAAGGAGTATTGTACTATAAAGAACCCCATTATCTTCATTTTCACTTCAGCTAACTTTGCACGCAAATGACCTGGGAAGCAGCATGAAATGAATACATATTGCAAACTGGCTTTTATAAACATGATTTGTTCAAAGAAGGAACTCTCTTTACAATATACGAACCATGACTAATTACAGAGGTCAAGGTGACCTTTGCTCCTCACTGTGTAAAGTATTTTTCTTCTCTAAAGAAGATCATAGTTTAATGAATAAGGTGTCAGGGAACACACATGCAAAAAAGAGAGACTAAGCAAGAGTACACTCGTTCTTGGGCTCTGCTATAAATAATGCTCTCATTAAAATTCTGCCTTGAAAGAAAGGCAAGTCCATTAGTCTGGCAGCTAATTTTTACTGGCTCCTTAGATGTATGCATATTAAAAATTCAGCTTTTATAATTGCCAGCCATCAACCACCTAGTCAATGCTGTTCTTGGAGTTTTTAATTATTTACTTCATTTGCATAGACACTCCGATTTATGATCAACCATTTAGTTATCAAGGGACAGTTTTAATAATTTCTCTTTTCCATTTTTATTTATCCCTTTTGTATCCCCAGTAAAAGCTCTGAGACAGTCCTTGCCCTGTGCTGAGGCTGTTAAAAATATATATGCTAATACCACCGGCCTCCTTTTCCCCATTCCAGGCGACTCTGCTGCAGGGTCACGGTTTCTGATTAACATGTGTTAAAAGGTGTGATCGACTCCATGGCTAGGTTACGTTAACACAGGACCCTGGACCCAACCAGCCATTTGCCCAAGTCCTCATGCCCCTAAAACACTACCAGTGAAATCGAGCAGGTTTAAATAGCTGTATTGATGAACACCCCAAATATTCCACCAGCTGCAGCAAGTTGTTGTCTGTCCTCTGCTTCCACCCAGAGGGGAGAACTCACCTTTGGTGGTCTTTTTCCTTTTTCACAGGTGCCAGCAAGCTGGTGGAGGAGACACCAAATTCTGTCCCACACTTTCTTCCTAGTATTCTAAGATTTTTTCTCTCTCACTCTTTATGCTGTTTTTTCACAGACTCCCTCTATCTCCAAGGACTATGCTGCTGCTAGGCCTTTGCACAGCTTATACATCACACCTAGTATTCCCCCCCCCCCCTCTTCTATTTGACTCACAGCAGCAAGGGCCCAGGACTTTTTTCAAAGGATTTCCACCCACTGCTTTCTGTTTGTAGCGCCATGCACAGGGCACACACCTTCGTTTGTTTTCAGCATTCTGTCTGCACAGGACTTGCACTCCTTGGATACACATGTGACTTCTATGTCCTAGTGTACATGGGAGAGCGCAGGCTCCCAAATGTCCCTCTGTCCTTGTACAGTGAATCCGACAGATCCTCTGCTCCTGAACAACCACAAAATCCTGTGCAGTGGAAGAGGGCCATGAGCACAATTATTATTTTTAGCACCTTTGGTGTGAATTCTCTCCCACTATACATCACACCAATGGCTACAGGATAGCAATGTGTCTTGAAAAAATAATTGCAGGGCTCTTCATACTCCTTCAGAAACAACTAAACTATTGAACAGAAGAATTGCACTGTGTGTCATCAGGGTTCAGCTTCAGGCTCTGGCGACAATCGAAGTGACTGATTTGTAATCCCAGGTATCCATGTGCTCCCTCTCTGGGTACTGTCTGGAAGCTTTCTGTGGATAGGATATTGAAGAGTGAATGTGAATGGAGCAAAGCAGCCTTGGCCTGGCAGGAGGGAAATTGATTACCAGTTCCTCTTTCTGCCAGGCAAAACTTCTTTGCTGCACTCAGACTTTTCAATGGTTTGTCTGAAGATGGCCTCCAGGTGGCATTGGGGGTTAGGGTGATGACCCTAGAGATTACCAAATCAATCATTAATATACAGCCTTTTATTCGGTTTCTTAGCAGCAAACAGAAAATAAAAATCATGTTCTAATTTTTGTCTTCTTTTTCCCTTCACTTCCCCTTTTCCTCACTCACCTGCTATTTTGCTTTCCTTTGCCATTTTTACTTTCACTCTTGAATTTGTATTTCTCTTTTATACTTGATTTTATCCTTTACCAAGTTTTTTTTTAACCTCTTCCCTCTGCTAATTCACTGTTCTCCCCACCATCCATACTCACCTGAGATTAAAGTGAAACATTTCAGACAATTATCAGGCCTTTCCATTCCACAATCTCTTTTCTTCTCCCTTCCCTCTCTCCCACTCAGACCCAGGGCCGGCTCCAGGCACCAGCGCAGCAAGCGCGTGCCTGTGGGGCGGCCAGCCAGTAGCTGCGAAGGTGGCAGTCAGGCAGCCTTCGGTGGCGTTTCTGCGGGAGGTCCGCCGGTCCCGCGGCTTTGGCAGCAATTCGGCGGCAGGAACGCTGACAGCGTGGGACCAGCGGAGTGTCCGCAGGACGGCTGCCTGACTGCCATGCTTGGGGAGGCACAAAACATAGAGCCGCCCCTGCTCAGACCTCTAAAAATTGGGAGTATAACACTAGCGGAGAAGAACATGTCAGTTACACTGCTTAATGCTCTGCACAGCAGTGCTCAGATACTATGCTTCTGAGTGTGTATTAAAAACCGACATAGAATAGTATATAAGGCCCATTTGAAGCTTCTTGACCATCAAGTTGTCTCCTTTCAGTGTCCTCACTCCTTCTTCCTACAATGCTATTCTCTGTACAGCAAGCGCTGGTGTGGTTTCACTTCAGAGCTTCCATGACACAGCAGTGCTGAAAGTCTAGACCCAATTCTGATTTCACTTACATCAGTTTTACACTGGGATTTTTTCTAGACTATTGTCAATCTCACATGTTCCAAAACCAGGGGCCATGCGACCCCCCACCCCCAAACAGATATATTTTAAAACATAATTTTGAGGTCAGTTTTATTTACCTTCTATTTTTTAAGCCTTTCGGGTGCACTCTGGTCACATTGTCAAGCTTTTTCTACAACCATGAGGGCTAGCAAGTTTTTTAGGCTCAGATTGTAATCATTCGCTACCTGGGCCTTAAAGCTTTTTAGTAAAACACCAAATTGTGCAAGACTGCAATACAAATCATGAGAGTGGATAACAATGGAATTGCCAATGAACTTGAAATAACTAACACAACTGTAAATGCCAGCCTAGACAGTCCAAAACATTCCAATGGAGTTTAGCCTAGGGCTTGCCCTTACATTTCATTTCCACAGGCGCTCTCCTCTACTGAGGACTATACTGCTGCTGGCCTTTTCACAGCTTCTGCTTCAGCCTTAGTACTGCTTCCTCTCTCTTCACCTGCCTGGGCATACAGAACCAAGGGCCCAGATCTTTTAAAAGTGGCCACTTCATTTCCTTCCTGTGTCCTCTTTTGCAGGTCCATGAGAAAGACAGACACCTGTATTCTCAGGCCTTTGTGTCCTGGAACAAACATCTGTAGTGTCTACACTAGCAATTAAAATCTTGTTAGTTAATTTGAGTTAACTGGCAATCAAATAAGACCACAAACTCTAATCTAGACAAATTTCAATGATTTCAATGGAGTTACTCCTATTTACTGTGAGAGCACAGGCTTCATTGGCCTATGAGTCAATGAAGGCCTGCCCACATAGAATTAATAGACTAGGCATTTAAATATCTTTACAAATCTGATCCTTAAAGATGCAGAAAGGTGCCTAGTGAGATTTAAACACCATTTGAAAATTCCATTAGGCGCCTCTCCGCATCTTTAGGTATCTGAATTCCTTTAAAAATCTGGCCCTAATGCACTCTGTTACCAGAATTAGACTTCTTCGTTTTGTTTTATGAAAAATCCTGCATTGATCCTACCACACCATTCTTTTTTATGGCAGTATCCTTCACATGATCTCAATAAGGTGAAAGAAACCAATGCTATTTTGAGTAGGCCAGATTCAGTTTTTTTTATCAGTTGCTTTATGGTCCTCCATTCCTGCAACACATACATTAGCAGGCAACCTTCATGCACTCCCTTTTTGGGGGGAGGAGACACATCATATTAGTGATCTGCTTTTGTCATAAATATAAAGGGAAGGGGGAGAGGATCTGATGCAGTGCTATAAAATCCTCTTACCAGTAAAGGGTTAAGAAATGCAGGTAGCCAGACTGACACCTGACCTGGTTGGCATCTGACCAATGGGGGGACAAGATACTTTCAAATCTTGGGAGGGGGAAAGCTTGGTGTGTGGCTTTGTCTGAGAGAGAGTGATCTTGGAAGACAGAAAGAACCTACAGAAAACCAGTCTCCTCACCAAACCTCACTTTTCTAAAGTAAGTGTAGTCAGCACTGCGAGTAGATTGCTGTTTATTTTGCTTGGTGATACATTCCCTGTGGGAGAGGGAAGGGTTATTCCTGTTTTTCTGTAACTTTAAGGTTTTGTCCAGAGGGGGGAATCTCTCTGAGTTTGGAAATTGAGTGCCCTGTAAAATAGTTACCATCCTGATTTTACAGAGATGATTTTACCTTCTTTATTTTTAATAAAATCCTTCTTTTAAGAAGCTGACTGTTTTCTATGGTGTTAAAACCCAGGGGGTGGGTTTTTAGATCACTGTGTAACCAATTGGTTGGGAGATTGTTCTCAAGCTTCCCAGGAAAGGGGGTATATGGCTTGAGGGGGTATTTTGGGGGGGAGGGAAGTTCAAGTGATTCCTTTCCTGGATTCCTGTTAGACACTTGATGGTGGCAGCGAAAGAAGCATTTCTCAGGGTGCAGGGAATTTTGTACCTTGGGGGTTTTAACCTAAACTGGTAAAAATAAGCTTAGGGGCTCTTCATGCGGGACCCCACATCTTTACCCTAGAGTTTAGAGTGGGGAGGGAACCCTGACAGCTTTTATCAAATCCAGTCTATCTATTGTATTTGTAGCACGGCTGTTCCTGTTGTAACCAGGCCAAGGATATCTCAGATGATTCAGATGTTCTATTCTATTCAGAAACCCCTGAATACGGGTGCTTTTAACCAAAGTTTGGAAATCTCACTAGAATCCAGCAGGCTCGCTTGTGAGATTCATAATTCTTCCTGATTTTGGCCAAGTTACAAAGAGCACGAGAGTCGTCTCTTTTTGTGCTATTTCAGGAATTCCACTTCTGGTCAAGAACAGACCAAACAGTTCACACATCTCCACTCTAGATAGCAGTGGCTGTGTGAGGGGCTCAACTGCTCTCTACAACATCAGTATTTTCCACCTGCAGATAAGTGGTTACTTTGCTCCTGTTCTGAGATACAAAGTCACTGTAGGAAGCTCTCACAGGCCACCGCCAGACTCCCCGTTCTAACCATGCTGAATTCAATATTCAGCCATTCAGTAAACTGCTACCTCAAATGGTTCCTTTGATTAGCTATACTATTTGTGGCATGAGGGACCATGTGGCTTAGTTTAACTTCCCTGCTGTGCTTATATTTAAACTCAGTTAGCAGAGCAGTTTAGTAGTGCCTTCATCCCAGCACAGTGAGAGCAAGGGGAGTCATGGAGCAGCATTATGCAGATATTCTGTGGGAAAACAGTTTTGTATTGTGATCTGTGAACACTGTATAATCTACACAGAGTATGGGCGACGCATGGTGAAGCTGAGATTTGGCATGTCTAGGTAAGGCAATGAACGTTCTGTAACTCTATCCCCTCCCTCCCGAAACCTCTCCCAAACTGAACAAGATGGGGTTGGGGGGATTTTTCACCTCTAAATAACCCTTCCACTTTGGTATCCTTGCTTATACAACAGCATCCTGAGGTCAAAGTAGTGGAAGACAATCCTATATTCACCTAATTCGTATGCTCAATACAGGAACTATGCTTGCATATCCCTGACTCTACATGCATTAGTTTACAATATGTGGTAGTATTAATTGATAGTTGAATTTAGGGGTATTAGCCTTGTGCCACTATCCTATTCTTTATTTTAAAGGGGGAAATATATGCAAACAAAATTGCATCTTTTGAGCTGGCTATTACAAATCTAAGAGAAAAGTTTTGTTTTGGTTTAACTTTTTGTCATTGTGCTATTCCTGACAGTTGAAAATTGCTGAAAATAAATGACTGGCAATTGTTTTAATACCATTCTTACAGCACATTACTTTATACGATTATTCTAAATTGCTAAAAACAGATCAATTTATTTAAACAGAATTCTTTAACAACCAACATAGATTAGCATTATACAGTACAGTATGCAGAAACTCAAAGAATACTGTCTATCTTCTAATTCTTTTCTCAGATTAAGAAAAAGAACTCTACGCAAAAACTGATCAAAATGTTGAACTTTATTCCTGAGAATACCTCTAACAGCTTTGTGACATACAGAGAACTTCCTTTATGAGAACCAACATGTGACCCAACCTACTGGATATGAGGCCTAGCTCATTCCTAATGATCACATATACAGAAGGGTAAGGACTCCTAGAAAAAGAAAGCAAAATCTTGATTTTCCTGTAGGTAACCGCTGGCAGCCAGCCATTCTTTTCCTAATTTTGTAACTGTTATGCCTCTGTGCTAGGCAGATGTTTATCTAAATCATTTAAATCACTATCTTCTCCATTTTAGACACATTTAGTATTAAGGGCTGTTCCCTGCGTAACAACATAGATTAAAAGTTAATTAAGAGGAAGTTAAAGAAAGAGAAAAGTAATTACTTTTGCTATCCTCCGCACACCCCCACCAAGAGATTTGTTTCTTTTTGGCAGGTTAAAATGTGAAAATAGGCAATTTAAAAAAAATTGTTGTTATAGATTTCCTTATATGTGATGAGGAACACCAAGCTAATTAGGAATAGTAGTCCACTTACTACTGATAAATGGGGCTAATGAGTAATGTAAACCAGTTCATTTGGTTAGAATGTTTTGTACAGTTGATCTTTTTAAAAGTTGTACATCTAAATCAAATAGCAGAAAATGGTGATCTATAATCACAAAAGCAACTCAATTTTGGATCGGTGCTACTTACTATTTTCAGTTTTTCTCATTATCCAGTGTCCAATGATAATGTCTCTATCACTATAGGACTAACGATAAACTAATATATTATTGCAAATCAATTATGTTCCAGAGGCAGAGTAAAATATACCCAGAAAATTGTGTACACATGCATACCTTAGTTGATAAGAATATTTTCATTAACCATTCTTACTCATTTCTACCAAAAAACTGTCTTGCATTGCTGGAAATTCCAAAGAAAAAAAAACGTAAAGAAGAATATGCTTTTTTTATCCTTTAGACTAACGGACCCCATGATATCCAGATTCAAAAGAAAAGCCCGAAGGAAAGAAATACAGTCGGTCTCCGAGGCATATTCATGTTGTATATAAAGCGGGACTATTGTTCTTGCATGTTCTTGCATGATATAATCCTCAAGATCTAAAGCTGTTTGTAAGACATCAGGTCTTAAAACATCTGCATGAGAGAGGCATGTATGTGTGCCATTAAGATTGATCAGCTGTAGGGGGTCCTCAGTCAGCCTCTGAAAGGCAGCATTCTCCCTGAGTATGGCCAATGTAATCTCTCTGTGACCTCCGTCAGTGTGGGTTATATCTATGGCTCTACGTGGGCATTGGGGAAGTTGTGTTTGGAGGCTCTGCTTTCTTCAACAGCAGGATTAAAAGGGAACTGAGCAGGGAATACACTGCAAAATCCAAAGGAAAACAAATCTGGAAAAGAACAAGGATCGTAGGAAGGGATCAAATTTGGAAAAAAACCAAAATTATTCTTTATCACTTTTTCAGTGTAAAACAGCCTGGTGTGTTTCTCTCACAATGTCTGATCCTTGCCATCCCTACACAGTCAAAACTCACCCTGACTTCAAATAACACTGATTACAAATGACATTACTGAAATCAATGAGTAATTGGCAACAATCGGATGGCAACAAAAATGGCAACAATTGAATCATCAGGCCCTATATCTAGTCATTTACTGAAGTCCAGGGGCCCAATTCAATCTTGCTCCATAGCCCCTTGACACTATTCAGTGTAATGAAGCAATAGAGGTCATGGTTCTGCTTACTGGGGAACACGCTTAATTAGGGCTTCCCCGATGTTGCAGCAGAGCCAACTATGGCAGCTCTATGCTACTCCTGCTCTCACCCCTCAAAGACGGGTCACACTGGGGTGCTGGCCACATAGGGAGAGATATGGTTGGAGCACCTGGTGCCTCCTGTTCTTTGCCTGTTAAGTCTCCTGAGAGCTGTAATACTTTATTCTTCTTCGAGTGGTTGCTCATATCTATTCCAGTTAGGTGTGTGCGCGCGCGCGTGCACGGACGTCGAAAACTTTTAACCTAGCAGCTACCCGTCGGGCCGGCTGGGGAGCCCCCTGGAGTGGTGCCGAAATGGCGCTCTATATAGTCCCCTGCCGGCCCGACCCCCCTCCAGTTCCTTCTTACCGCCCGTGACGGTCGTTGGAACAGTGGTTCTCTTGCTCGCAAGTGCTCCACTACTCCCTAGCTATCCGTTTGTTCTCAGTATTTAGTGTAAATAGTTCTTATTGTTATAGATTAGAGTAGTTTAGTTGTAGTGTTAGCAGTAGTTCTTTCTTCTACTGTTACCGGGCTCCTCCCGAGCCCTCCGGGCATAGGATATGCCTTCGCAAGGATTCAAACTGTGTGGATCCTGTAACAGGCCCATGCCCACCGGAGACCCCCACGACTCCTGTCTTCGGTGTCTGGGTGAGTCTCACACAGCGGACAAGTGCAAGCTGTGTAAGTCCTTCAAGCCCCGCACCAGAAAGGACAGAGAGATCCGCTTAAGACAGTTGTTGATGGAGGCAGCACTCTGCCCCTCTCAAGGTGCGGGCTCTACCATCTCGGTGCGCAGCGCACCGCCATCGGCGCCGGCTGCGGCACCGCACAAGGACTCCAGCCCGCCTCGGGGCCGGGCACCGTCGGGAACCCGGGGCTGTCCCCGACACCGCTCCCTCTCTTCCGGACGCAAGGCACCGGACGTCGCTGCGGCACCACCCTGCCCCGCTGCCCCGGAGCAGAGGAGCGCTAGTCCGCGCCCACAGACACCCCCGTGCCCAGTCGTCTTGGTCGCACCCACGACGCCGGACACGTTCGAGGCTGCCAGGGGCTTGATCGAGATGACCGCGTCTCCCGTGCCGGCACCAACCCAGGCACGGCCCCCGGTCATCTCCAGAGGCAAGCCGACGTTCCTCGGACCGTCGGCTGAACTACAGCCTCCTTCACGCCGCTCGAGGTCCC
Organism: Chelydra serpentina; assembly: GCA_037349315.1. Lineage (NCBI taxonomy): Eukaryota > Metazoa > Chordata > Testudines > Chelydridae > Chelydra > Chelydra serpentina. The sequence goes on along the minus strand of JBAIAC010000029.1, from coordinate 41,597,392 downwards.
GGCGCCGTTCGGAGTCCCGGCACCGGCTGGTGTATCGGTCTGACTCACGGCGCCGGTCGGACTCGCGGCGCGGATCTCGCAGCTTGGAACCTCGGAGCCGTTCACGCTCGAGGTCCTCCTGGTCTGCCAGATCATGGTCCCGCTCGGTGTCCAGGACGAGCGCGACGCCTTCCCGGCACCGCTCCCCACCACGGGCTCGACCCTCGGCGGAGACTACACGCCGGAGCCCATCCACGCACCGGGACTCTCCTCGGCGACGGGAATCTCCTCGCCGCCAGCCCCAAGGGCCATCTCCGCGGTACCCAGACTCGCCGCGTCGAGATGCACCCCCGCGGCACCGGGACACCCCGCGCCGGGACGCGTCCCCACGACACCGGGACACCCCGCGCCGAGACCGGTCCCCACGCCGGGACACGCCGGGCCGCGACTCCTCACGGCACCGAGACACCTCGCGCCGGGACTTGTCCCCACGACACCGGCACTCCCCATGGCGCCGGAGTTCTCCGCGCCGAGACTCGCCTCCACGGCACCGGGACTCTCCGCGCCGAGACTCGTCCCCACGGCACCGGGACTCTCCGCGCCGAGACTCGTCCCCACGGCGCCGGGGCTCTCCGCGCCGAGACTCGTCCCCACGGCGCCGGGGCTCTCCGCGCCGAGACTCGTCCCCACGGCGCCGGGGCTCTCCGCGCCGAGACTCGTCCCCACGGCGCCGGGGCTCTCCGCGCCGAGACTCGTCTCCACGGCGCCGGGGCTCTCCGCGCCGAGACTCGTCTCCACGGCGCCGGGGCTCTCCGCGCCGAGACTCGTCTCCACGGCGCCGGGGCTCTCCGCGCCGAGACTCGTCTCCACGGCGCCGGGGCTCTCCGCGCCGAGACTCGTCTCCACGGCGCCGGGGCTCTCCGTGCCGAGACTCGTCTCCATGGCGCCGAGACTCGCCTCCACGGCGCCGGGACACCCCACGCTGGGACACCCCGCGCAGGGACCCATCCCCGCGGCGCCGATCCCCAAGGCACCGCGAGTCCCCACGGTACCGCGATGAGCGGGTGCGGTACCGCTCCCGGTCCCGATCGAGGTTGCGTGATCCACATGCCGCACGCTTCAGACCCTCCAAGGACCACCCGACGTCGCGCACCGCCCCTCCTTGGCCGTCCCGGGAACCGTCTTCCACCAGCTCGGCCGGGCCCTCCAAAACACCAGAGGCAACCCCACTGGCCCCAGCGCAAGCCCTGCCGGCCGCCTGGCAGCCCCAGTGGCCGTTCTGGACACCCTGGGCGTACCATGAGGCCCAAGGTGCACCCCTACCCCCCCGTCCGCTGGTACGAGTCCACCCTCCTGTGGCGACCATCTCCCGCCCACCTGCTGAGGAGACTGCACCCGGTGATACAACCCCGGGACAAAGGGCGGCGTCTCCCTCACCTCACCAGCAGCCCACCCTAGAGCGGGACGACTTGACTGAGCCTCCCCTCCCTCTCACAACCTCCTCCTCCTCTCCTGATGAAGCCGTAGCGGGGACATCATCATCTGCGCCTCCGCCTATGGATTTTAAGGTCCTGCAAGAGCTACTCCGGAGGGTGGCTCTTAGCATGAACCTGCCCATAGAGGAGGTGGCGGAGAAGAAGGACGACCCGATGGTGGATGAGCTTCTGAAGCCAGAGGGTCCCTCCAGAGTCGCTTTGCCGATGAACAAAACCATCCGCGGCAATGCTACGGCGCTCTGGCAAACCCCTTCCTCCATCCCCCCAACACCTAGAGGGGTGGAGAGGAAATACTTTGTTCCAGACAAGGGGTTTGAATACCTTTTCACCCATCCCGCACCTTGTTCCCTCGTGGTGGAGGCTGTCAACGCCAAGGAGAGGCACGGACAGCAAGGCCCAGCTCCCAAGTCCAAGGACTCCAAACGCCTTGACCTCTTCGGGAGAAAGGTCTATTCCACCGCCGGACTTTCCCTAAGGATTGCCAACCAACTAGCGATCCTTAGTAGGTATGCCCACAACACCTGGTCAGCCCTAAGGAAGTTTGAGGACCAGCTTACACCAGAGTCCCAAACAGAACTTAGAGCCATGGCTGATGAGGGCAAACTGGTGGCCCGTACCTCCCTGCAGGGCGCCCTGGACTTGGCTGATGCGGCAGCCTGAACGCTGGCAACGGGCATCTCCATGAGAAGGAGCGCATGGCTGCAGTCATCGGGTTTGCCAGCGGAGGTCCAGAACACCATCCAGGACCTCCCCTTTGACGGCAAGGGCCTGTTCGCCGACCTGACGGACTCACGCCTGCATAACCTCAAGGACACAAGAAACACCATCAAGTCCTTGGGGATGCATACCGTGGCGACGCTCAGGAAGCCGTTCAAGCCCCAGCCATTCCAACAGCGCTCTTTCCCGCCTCGACCACATCAGGACTTCTCCCGACGTAGACCCAGTTTTGGTCGCCGCAGGCCTAACCGCCCGCCCCAAGGGCAAAACAAGGGCCAGCACAAAACGGCTCAGGGTGCTAAGCGCCCATTTTGAAGGGACTTTCGAGGACGGCCTACCCTTCCCGCTCAGTCCTGCCACTCTACCCTTCCTGGATCGTCTGTCCCGATTCTACCATGCCTGGTCCCGTATTACATCAGACCGATGGGTCCTCCGGACGGTAGAGGGGGGGTATTCTATCCACTTCCACTCTACCCCTCCTCCTCACCCCCCCTCCCCATCCCTCTTCAGGGACCCTTCTCACGAGCAACTTCTCTATCAAGAGGTACAAGCGCTCCTCGAACTCGGAGCGGTGGAGGAGGTGCCTCACAAGTTCAGGGGAAAGGGTTTCTACTCCCGCTACTTCCTTGTCCCCAAGGCCAAGGGGGGTCTACGACCCATTCTGGACCTGAGGAACCTCAACAAATACATCGTCAACCTGAAGTTCCGCATGGTCTCCCTGGCCACCATCATCCCTTCCCTGGACCCTGGGGACTGGTATGCCGCCCTCGATATGAAAGATGCATATTTCCATATCTCCATTACACCGGCTCACAGACGATTCCTCCGGTTCGTCGTTTGCAAGACACACTTCCAGTTCACAGCGCTCCCTTTCGGCCTGTGCACGGCCCCCCGTGTCTTTACAAAATGCATGGCAGTAGTAGCCGCGTTTCTTCGCCGCCACCACATTCACGTGTTCCCGTACCTCGACGACTGGCTAGTGCGAGGCCGGTCCCGTCAACAGGTGCAAATGCACGTGCAGATGATCAGGGACACCTTCTCTCACCTTGGTATCATCCTAAACACCAGCAAGTCAGTGCTGGAACCGACTCAGTCCATCCAGTTCATCGGAGCGGTCCTCGACACCACCAGAGCTCGGGCGTTCCTCCCAGAGGCTCGTCGCCTCGCCATCGTGGACTTGATCACTTCGCTCCGTCGGTTCCCGACCACCACCGCAAGGCAATGCCTTCAGCTGCTGGGTCACATGGCGTCCTGCACCTACGTGGTCCAACATGCCCGCTTACGTCTTCGCCCACTGCAAGCGTGGCTGGCTTCTGTCTATCAACCCAACAGAGACAAGCTGGACATGGTTGTCACAATTCCGCCCCACACATTGAATTCCCTGTCGTGGTGGCTAAACCCACTGACGTTACGCGAAGGGGTCCCGTTTCAGCCTCCCCTTCCCACGCTAACTCTAGTAACAGATGCATCGGCTCTGGGTTGGGGCGCTCATCTTGGGCAACTAACAACGCAGGGCATGTGGCTACAGCACGAACTCGATCTCCACATCAATATCAAGGAGCTCAGGGCTATTCGTCTAGCTTGCCAAGCGTTCCTGGCTCACCTACAAGGCCGCTGCGTCGAGGTTCTCACAGACAATAGAACTGCCATGTACTACCTGAACAAGCAGGGCGGGGCTCGATCATCACCGCTGTGCCGCGAAGCCCTTCTACTGTGGGACCTCTGCTTGACTCACTCCGTCTCTCTCCAGGCATCCTACCTCCCTGGAGTCCAGAATGTCCTGGCAGACCAGTTGAGCAGACGCTTCCTGGTCCACGAATGGTCCATACGCCCAGACGTGATCCATTCAATCTTCCGCACCTGGGGCTTTCCCCAGCTCGACCTGTTTGCCTCTCGAACCAACAGGAAGTGCCCGAGTTTCTGCTCCTTCAGAGGACACGGCCCGGGCTCCCTTGCGGACGCTTTCACGATCTCATGGTCACGTCATCTCCTTTACGCGTTTCCGCCTTTCCCGCTACTCCACAAGGTCATCCTCAAGATTCGCAGGGACAAGGCGGACGTCATTCTGGTGGCCCCTGCCTGGGCACGACAGTGCTGGTACCCGACCCTGATGGACCTGTCGATACAGCCCCCCATTCCTCTCCCGATCAGCCACGATCTCATCTCCCAAGATCACGGTCGTCTTCTCCACCCAGACCTCCACTCGTTGCATCTGACAGCGTGGAGACTTCATGGCTGAACCGGTCGGAGATGGCTTGCTCGGATCCAGTTCGACGAGTGCTCCTTGAGAGCCGTAAGCCCTCCACAAGGCTCACGTACGAGGCAAAGTGGAAAAGGTTCTCTCTCTGGTGCGCTCAACAGCACATATCTCCACACCTTGCCTCCGTGCCGTCTATTCTGGACTACGTGTTACATCTCAAGGATAACCACCTTGCACTCGGATCCCTGAAGGTCCACCTTGCGGCCATCTCGGCTTTTCATCCAGGGTCAGAGGGCCACTCAATATTCGCGCACCCCGTGGTGCGTCGCTTCCTCAAGGGCCTGGAAAAGGTTCATCCCTCAATAAAGCCACCTGTTCCAGCATGGGACCTCAATCTCGTCCTCTCTCGACTTACAGGCCCTCCTTTTGAGCCACTGGCCTCCTGCTCCCTCCTCTATCTGTTGTGGAAGGTCGCCTTTCTAGTGGCTATCACATCAGCCAGAAGGGTATCCGAGCTGAAGGCTCTCCTATGTGACCCTCCGTATACCATCTTCCATAAGGACAAGGTCCAGCTTCGACCCCATCCGTCTTTTCTCCCAAAGGTGGTCTCGCCCTTCCACATGTCACAAGACATTTTTCTACCTGTCTTCTTCCCTAAGCCGCATGCCAACTCCAAAGAGCAACGGCTACATTCATTGGATGTCAGAAGGGCACTCGCCTTCTACATTGAACGCACAAGGCCGTTCCGTAAGACATCCCAGCTGTTCGTCGCCATCGCAGAACGCTCGAAAGGCGCTCCGGTCTCCTCGCAGCGCATATCGTCATGGATTACAGCCTGCATCCGTGCCTGCTACGACCTGGCGAGGGCCCCGATGCCAGCGGTCACAGCCCACTCTACGAGAGCTCAAGCTTCCTCGGCGGCTTTCCTGGCCAACGTTCCCCTTCAGGAAATCTGCAGGGCCGCAACCTGGGCTTCGGTGCACACCTTTACGACGCACTACGCCATCAACCGCCATTCACGTAATGACGCAGCTTTTGGTAGGGCTATCCTACAAGCTGTTTTTCCGTAACTCCGAACCCGCCTCCAAGGTAAGGCTTGGGAATCACCTAACTGGAATAGATATGAGCAACCACTCGAAGAAGAAGAAAAGGTTACTCACCTTAGTAACCGGTGTTCTTCGAGATGTGTTGCTCATATCTATTCCATCCCCCCCACCTTCCCCACTGTCGGAGTAGCCGGCAAGAAGGAACTGGAGGGGGGTCGGGCTGGCAGGGGACTATATAGAGCGCCATTTCGGCGCCACTCCAGGGGGCTCCCCAGCCGGCCCGACGGGTAGCTGCTAGGGTAAAAGTTTCCGACGTCTGTGCACGCGCGCGCGCGCACACCTAACTGGAATAGATATGAGCAACACATCTCGAAGAACACCGGTTACTAAGGTGAGTAACCTTTTCTTCTAATCCAGTTCATTGGGCTCAATACAAGAGTAACTAAGTGGGGTTTAGTGGTCAGTGATGTGTAGGAGGCTAAACTCAATGACCTGGTGGTCCTTCTGGCCTTCAATTCTCTGATGCTGCCAGCGCCTTATTAAGACACAGACTATAGGCCAGGGCCTAGTACCCTGACTTCTGGAGTCATGTGATTATGTCAGACTCTCAGCTTTCATTTAAAAAACAAGCTGTAGCCATCAGGATGATGAAGCAAAGGTTAAAAACATGTCTCTGCATTGGTTGCACTTGGGACACCTGCCTACGTCTGCAGTCACCGTGAAACATTGTCTCTGAGAGGGGTGAATGCCTCATGTAGTTCCATGAGGAGTTAACTCCCAAAGCCACTCCTCCAGAGGGTTCATCAACACCAGCCCAGCAAAGGATTCTGTGCATGGCAGGAAAAAGAAGAAAGCGGTAGGCCCCATCCTGCCACCCAGGCATGCACTCTGATACATGCCAGTTGCTGAGGTAAGTGCTAGTGGCTCCTCCTCCCCAGTGAGAAGACAGGGTTGCCAATTTTCTAATCACACAAAACTGAACACCCTCACCCCACCTCTTCCCTGAGGCCCTGCCCCCACTCACTACATTCCCCCTCCCTCAGTGGCTCTCCCCCATCCCCACTCACTTTCACTGGACTGGGGCAGAGGGTTGGGGTGCGGGAAGGGGTGAGGATTATAACTGGGGTGGTGGGCTCCAGGGTGGGGCCAGAAATGAGGGGTTCAGGGTGTGGGAGGGAGCTCCGGGCTGGGACAGAGAGTTGGGGTGCAGGAGGGGGTGAGGACTCCAGCTGGGGGTGCAAGCTCTGGGATGGGGCTGGGGATGAGGGGTTTGGGGTGCAGGAGGGGGCTCCAGGCTGGGGGATGGGGCCAAGGTTCCTAATCAATGGGAGTGTGGAGCTGGTGCTCAGGGCAGGGACAGGGTGCAGAGCCCCATGGCCCCCATGCCTAGGATCTAGATCTGCTGGCTGCTTCCAGGGCACAACACGGAGCTAGGATAAGTAGGGACTAGCCTGCCTTAGCCTTGCAGCACCGCCGACCGGACTTTTAATGAACCAGTCAGCGGTGCTGACCGGAGCCACCAGGGCCCCGTTTCGACTGGGTGTTCCGGTTGAAAACTAGACACCTAGCAACCCTATCAGAAGGAAATGCTGCTGCTATTTTTTTTGGAGGGGGGGGCGGGAAGAGGCCCCATTGTACCATCCCTGCCTCTCTGGGAGAGATGTGGGGTTCCTCTGCCACTCCAAGTGTGTATGGATAGGGCCATGGCACTGGGAGTGGGATTACGGGAGAGTGGGGGTCAGAGGGGTGTGCCTAGGCCTATACACATTCCCTTATTCCAGCGCTGAACACTGTTTCCCGCTCTGAATATTCATGGCTGCCAAAACAGCACCTTGGAATCATCGCAGCTAAGGCTAAATTAGAGTAGCCTTACATGAGCAGTATGCCCTGGGCCGGGCTAAGAATACAGGGAGAGCCAAAGGTGCTATAAATCACCTTTGCACACACACCCTGAACCACCATTCCTGTGCTGAATGGAGCTTGGCCAGAACAGAGAATCAGGCCCCAGATATTTATTCTAGTCACCAATAGTGGAAGATCATATGCATGGGTTTTGTCAGATTGTTAAATTGTGCTCCTTGCATATCAGTTTTGTCCCAATGTTTCTAATCTCTGTGTGATAAATGTCTGTTCTCTTTGAAAGATTATTTCTTCTCTACAAAACATGTTCAGGGCAAAACAAAAAAACAAAAGAGAACAATCAGCGGAGCAAGAGACTGGCATGTAAAGCACTATCATTAGCAAAACACTAGACTAAAATGCCCTAGCAGGCAGAAATCCTGGGCTCGGGCCACAAGCGAGGGAAACAAACATTAGATATATACCCATATATTTTTGGAGAAAATTAAATGCTAAATAAACCATCAATCTGAAACCAGTGTTTACCAGTTGATCCTTTCTGTATCTGCCGCTCTAAACAATTCAGGAACCGTCAGTTCTCAGTGGATTAGCCAGTGGCACCTTTCTGGCAACCTTTCTCATTCCTTCTGTGTTTTGTGCTACTACACTTCAAGTTCTGAAACAATTAATTTTAAGTAGTGCTGCAGCAAGCCAGTGCCAGAGTTCTGAACTTGAGAGATCAAGCCCCATATTGCAATTCTCCTGTTAAAACTTATTCTTTCATTCTAAATCTGCAGTCACCTGCTAGGCACTCATGAAGTGGGGCTCGGAGATTGCTGTGCTGAATTGAAATCACCAGGTTTCAAACTGATGGAGAAATGAGAGATGACAATGCAGCTTCAAGTAGCAATCATGAAGGGATTAGTGCACTCACAATTGGATGCTACATTGGATTGTGTGTGCACGCACGTCTGGGAGTAAGGTATGTTCAGGAAAGATATAGAGATTGGCTTGGGAGTGGAGAGAGAGAGAGAGAGAGAGAGAGAGTGTGTGTGTGTGTGAGAGAGAGAGAGATGTTTGTGTCATGAAAACTAAGGAGCCTATCATTGCCTCCCACAACAGGATAAAATATACACAGAAAATTCTGCAAGTGATTCTAATGCATCATCCCCACCTGAGGAAACGTTACAGCCAAATGAAGGAGTCCTGGGGCAAGTAATGATGTTATCTAGGCAGTTAACTAGAAGGCACCAGAACATGTTAACATGTTAATATCACCGTTTAGAGTACAATCCTATCGTTGGCTGGAAAGTCAAACTTAGAAAGATACTGCTGCTCTCTCTTAATCACATCATGTACTTACAGTATATAATTAGTGTGGCCACAATTAGTTGCTCCAGGATCTTGGGACATCCAGGGATCTCAAGGCATCTGCACAGACAGCTCTCCCCCTTGGAACTTGCTCAGAAACCAAGTTACCGCTGGGGACCCATCTACACACTACCTCTTCTATTAGGGAAGCTGTGGAGCAGGTGTTAGGTTTGCTCTGAACACTATCGACTCCCAAAGGGATTTCTAACGGAACATCTGCTGGCCTCAAAGAGGATAATGCTGTATAGAACAGCTGCTCCCTGTTACTCCCCACACCTCTCCCGAAACCGGTAAAGGACAGTTACCTGTTCCGTAACTGGCGTTCTTCGAGATGTGTTGCTCAGGTCTATTCCACAGTAGGTGTGCGTGCTTGCCACATGCATCGGTGCCGGACGTTTTTCCCCTAGCAGTACCCGTAGGGGGGAGAGCTGCTGCGACCCCTGGAGTGGCACCGCTAGAGCGCGCTATAAGGGGAGCCGCGCGCTCCCCCCACCCTCGGTTCCTTCTTGCCGGACCAACTCCGACAGAGGGGAAGGAGGGCGGGATGTGGAATAGACCTGAGCAACATCTCAAAGAACGCCAGTTACGGAACAGGTAACTGTCCTTTCTTCTTCGAGGGATTGCTCATGTCTATTCCACCGTAGGTGATTCCAAGCAAAATGCAATGGAGGTGGGTAAGAGTTCGCACCCTGTCTGGCTGGAGCACAGCTCTACCAAAGCCAGCGTCATCCCTAGCGTGGGAGACGATTGCATAATGCGATGTGAACATGTGAACCGAGGACCAGGTAGCGGCCTTACAGATGTCCTGGATAGGGACATGGGCTACAAGGCAGCCGACGAGGCTTGCGCACTGGTCGAGTGCGCCCTCATGATAGGCGGTGAGAGAACCTTCACTAATTCGTAGCATTTGTGAATGCATGAAGTAATCCACCGGGAAAGCCTCTGGGTAGAGATTGGCTGACCCTGCATATGCTCGGTTGAGGCAACAAACAGTTGCGGAGACCTACGGAACGGCTTAGTCCGATCCAGGTAAAAAGCTAGCGCCCTGCGCACATCCAACGTGTGGAGGCGATGCTCCTCGCCTGAGGCATGCGGCTTTGGGCAGAGGACAGGGAAGAAAATATCCTGGCTCATGTGAAAAGCGGAGACCACTTTAGGAAGGAAAGCTGGGTGTGGTTGGAGTTGGACCTTGTCCTTGTAGAAGACTGTAAAGGTGTGTCGGGGGGTCTGAGGTCAAGGCCCTGAGCTCTGACACCCATCGGGCTGACGTAATGGCCACTAGGAATGCTACCTTCCAAGAGAAATGAGACCAGGAACATGTGGCCAGGGGCTCAAACGGGGGCCCCGTGAGGCGAGATAACACCAAGTTCAAGTCCCACTGGGGAACAGGGGTCCTAGCATACGGGAAGGACCAGTCTAGACCCTTGAGGAAGCGCCCGGTCATGGCATGAGAGAAGACCGAGCGGCCCTGGACTGATGGGTGGAACACCGATATAGCCGCCAGGTGCACCCTGACAGAGGAGGGGGCTAGACCTTGAGTTCTAAGGTGAAGGAGGTATTCGAGAATAAGCTGGAGTGGAGCACGCCTCGGGGAGGTACCCCGCTCGCCCGCCCACCTAGAGAACCTGGACCACTTCGCCAGGTAGGCCCGGTGCATGGAAGGTTTCCTACTTTCTAGGAGGACACTCCTGACTCCCTCTGAACACATTGTTTCCTCCGCGTCTAACCACTGAGCTGCCACGCTGTCAAGTGTAGGGAGGCTAGGTTGGGGTGAAGGAGGCGGCCCTGGTCCTGGGACAGGAGGTCCGGCTGGAGCAGCAGCGGACACGGGAGGGGCCGCTAGTAACCCCAGGAGGGTCCCGTACCAATGCTGTCTGGCCCAAGCTGGGGCGATCAGGAGGATGCAAGCCTTGTCCCGCTTTACCTTTTCCAGGACCTTGTCTATGAGCGGAAAGGGAGGGAACGCATAGAGGAGCTGGCCTGACCATGACAAGAGGAAGGCATCTGAGATTGCATCCTTCCCCAGCCCCGCCCGGAGCAGAACCGGTGGCAACGTCGGTTCTGGCGGGTCACAAACAGGTCTACTTGGGAAGTGCCCCAGGCTCGGAAGAGTTAACACGTGATCTCTGAGTGGAGCGACCTCTCGTGTTGGGAGGAGCAGACCCTGCTCAGGCGATTGGCCTGGGAGTTGTTGATGCCTGGCAGGTGGAAAGCCCTGAGGGAGATGTTGTGGGCTATGCACAACTCCCACAGGATGAGGGCTTCCTGGCAGAGAGCCGAGGACCTCGTCCCCCGCGCCTGTTTATGTAAAACATCGTGGCGGTGTTGTCCGTAAGGACCCTGACAGCCCTGCTGCTCAGCCGCGAGCTGAACGCCACACAGACTAAGCGGACTGCCCTGGGCTCCTTGACGTTTATGTGTAAGGATAGCTCCGCGGCCGACCACAGTTCCTGGGTTTGAGAGTTCCCAACGTGGGCTCCCCAGCCCAAGTCCGACGCGTCCAACACTAGGTCTAGCGATGGAAGCGGGTCCCGAAAGGGGATCCCTTGCAGCATATTGGCCGGGAAGGTCCACCACTGGAGGGAGGTTAATACCCGACCCGGTATCGTTAGGACCTTGTCCAGACTGTCCCGAGCCTGGAAGAATTCTGAGGCCAACCAGAGCTGGAGGGGCCTCATTCGAAGTCTGGCGTGGCATAACACGTACGTGCACGCCACTATGTGGCCCAGGAGCTGCAGACAGGCCCTGGCCGTGGTCACGGGGAACTTCGTGACCGTGTCTATGAGCCCTTTGAGGGTATGGAATCTGCCAGGGGGAGAGAGGCCATGGCCTTGGAAGCGTTCAGTAGAGCTCCTATGAACTCTATGCGCTGAACCGGGACCAACGTCGACTTGGCCTCGTTTACCAGGAAGCCCACGTTGGCACAGATAGCCAAGAGCAGCTCCAGGTGGTTTTGTACCTGCGACCTCGAGTTGCCCTTGAGCAGCCAGTCGTCGAGGTATGGGAATAGTTGGACCCCTCAGCGTCTGTGAGAGGCCGCCACGACCACCATACATTTTGTGAATACCCTTGGTGCGGTGGACAGGCCAAAGGGGAGGACCGTAAACTGGTAGTGGTCCCGCCCAACCAGGAAGCGAAGGAAGCATCTGTGCCCTTCGAATATATGAATGTGGAAATATGCGTCCTGGAGGTCCAGTGCCGCATACCAGTCGCCCGGGTCCAAGGAGGGTATAATTTTTACTAGGGAAACCATGCGGAATCGGCATTTTACCATGAACCGATTGAGGCCGCGTAAATCTAGGATAGGCCTGAGGCCCCCTTTCGCTTTCGGGATAAGGAAGTAACGGAAGTAGAACCCTTTCCCTTGAAATTCCCTTGGGACTCCCTCTATGGCTCCCAGACTGAGGAGCCGGCCCACCTCCTGCTGCAGCAGGGGTAGATGTGACGGGTCTACCGTGCTGTACCCAGGAGGAGGGTAGGAGGGCAGGGGTGACACGAACTGGAGCGTATAGTGACGGGCAATGGTACTCAGGAACCAATGGTCTGACGTTATATGGGACCATTGCACAAGGAACGGACACAAGCGGTTGCTGAAGGCCAACTTTATTTGTCGGAGGATTCTCTCGGGGGTTACCTGGATACCCTCCTGCCCCCAGTCAAAACCGCCTCTTGCCCTGCTGCTTACCCCTGGAGGGCCCAGGCTGCGGGGCAGAGTGGGACTACCTCTGAGGTCGCCTCTTTTGAGATCTGGACCTCTTGTAGGCTGGCTCGTATCGTGGGTGGGAGCCTGCGGCTTAGGCTTCTCCTGGGCCGGTGGGACATGGAGCCCGATCATTTGCAGGGTGGTACGTGAGTCCTTCATGCCATGGAGTCTCACATCTGTTTGCTCCGCGAACGGGTCCTTGCCGTCGAACGGGAGATCCTGCATCACGGACTGCGCCTCCGAGGACAGCCCAGACAGGAGGAGCCACGACGCTCTGCGCATGGACACCGCCGAGGCGATGGATCGCGCCGCCGTATCAGCTGCATTCGACACCGCCTGCAGAGCAGCCTTCGCGGCGGCGGCACCCTTCTCCGCCAGCGCCTTGAACTCTTTTTGTTTGCGTTCTGGGAGGGAGGGCTCGAATTTTTGCAGGGACCCCCACAGGTTGAAGTCATAGAGACTGAGGAGGGCCTGGTGGTTGGCCACCTGGAGCTGGAAGCTCGAGGACGAATAACATTTCCTGCCAAATGAGTCCAGCCTTTTTGAGTCCTTATTCTTGGGTGTAGGACCTGGTTGACCCTGTCACTCCCTGTGGTTTACGGATTCCACAACCAGGGAGTTGGGCGCCGGGTGGGTATATAAGAATTTGTGTCCTCTTGTGGGTATGAAGTATTTGCGCTTTGCCTTTTTGGATATGGGTGCAAGTGAGGCCGGCGTTTGCCAAAGGGCATTTGTGATGTTGGCAAACCCTTTGTGTAGAGGGAGCGCCACTCTGCCCGGTGCTGAGGACGAAAGGACGTTGAAGAGCGAGTTCGAAGGCCCTTCCGTCTCCTCAGCTTGGAGCTGGAGGTTTGAGGCTACTCGCTTCAACAGCTCCTGGTGAGCCCTGAAGTCCTCCTGTGGTGCAGAGGGCGGTGGGGCCGCGACCTTGTCCTCCGGTACGGGGGAGGACGCTGGTATGGAGATTTGTGCGTCTGCTGTTACCGCGGGGTTGACACCTTGCTCGGAGTCTGCGTGCGGTGCCGAGGACCCTTGGTCCGCAGATCTGTCCCTTGGGGCCCTGAATAGTGTGGCCGAGGGAGCCTCAGATGCTCCTGCGACCGATCGAGTATCCGGTTGGGGCTGTCCCGGGGGCCAAGGGGTCCACTGGTACCACTGTCCCTGCCATGGAGCCCCTTGCCATTGAGTCTGCTGCGGCACCGGCAGCACCAGCTGGTCAGGTTGGAACACAGTGGCCCTTGTGTGGCTCACCGTCGGCGTGAACGTCAACCTGTCAGTGCCGTAAGAGCAGTAAGATCTATGGCGACGACGACGACGTCTACCTTGGGACCGGGACTCTTACGTCGAGGAGCGGTACTGTCTCGAGCTACTGCTTCTTGAGACGCTGCGACGCCTATTTCTGCAACGATGCAGAGTCGGCGATCCCCTACGGGAGTCGTGGGCCTGGTGCCTTGAGGAACGAGGGCTGGAGCAGGAGCGTCGGTGGCCATGTCGGGAACGGCTGCGGTAGCTCCGACTCGACCGGGAGCATCTACGGCGCCTGCCGTGTCGCAACTCCCTGCTCTGTCTGGAGCAGTGCCCGGAGCTCTGATCCGATGGCACCTTGCCCAAGAGGCGACGACAGCAGAGGCTGTGGGCTATGGCCGGACTGGGCGCTGAGGGGCGAGTGGCCCCGGGAGCAGTCCCTTGACCTGGACCTGCGCCTGGTCGGGGTCGACGGCCTGGAGCCTAGCGGCGGCTTGCCTCTGGAGCAGACCCCGGGTGCCGGGACTGCCGGTACCTGGAGCGTCAGCAGGTCTTTAGCCACTTGGCAGGCCTCCGGCGTCGAAGGCATCCAGGCTTTCAGAGAGGCCTGCGTCGACGAGACCGGGCTGCTCTGCTCGACGTGAGTCGGAGCGCTGGGGCCTGGGGGAGAATCAGGGCTGTCCAACATGGGTATAGGCTCTCCCTTTCCCTTCTCTCGGCGTCAATGAGAGGACGGTGCCTTCCTCTGCTTCCGTGACAGGGAGCGGTGCCGGCCACCCGAAGGTGCCGGGGGATTGCCGCGCACCGAAGACAAGGTACCGGGTGCCGATTCTGCTCGGCGCACCAGGGTGGGAGCCAACGCTGACTCCATGAGGAGGGCCTGAAGTCTAATGTCTCTGTCCTTTTTAGTCCTGGGCTTAAAGGACCTGCAGATCTTGCAGCGGACGCTGATGTGGGACTCACCCAGGCAGCGGAGACAATCGGAGTGCGGGTCGCTTTTGGGCATGGAACGCCTGCAGGACTCGCATGATTTAAAGCCAGGGGCCCGGGGCATGCCCCAGCCCAGACACTAACTACTTAACTAACTTTCAAACTAACCACAGGTACCACTAATAAATGAACAACGAACAAGAGTTCTAGGAAATGCTGCAGCAAACGAAGCTGGAGCAGAAGTTCCGACGCACCTATACTGGTGGCAAGAAGGAACTGAGGGTGGCACTCCAGGGGTCGCAGCAGCGCTCCCCCCTACGGGTACTGCTAGGGGAAAAACTTCCAGCACCGATGCACGTGGCGAGCACGCACACCTACTGTGGAATAGACATGAGCAATCACTCGAAGAAGAATATGTCACTGCATGAAGCAGGGTGATGCTACCTTGTATGCTTTGTCCTACCCTTTCCATGCTTACCGGCCAGTCCTGTTTGGCATTTGCACCAATTTCACACTCTTCATGCCTCATAGTAGAGGAATGGAAGAAAGAGTGGGTAGGCAAGAAGTATGACTACTAAAAGAGACGTTTACATGTATTAGTTAGGCAATCAGGGCTGTCCTTACCCATACGCAAAGTACACAGCTGCGTGCTGCTCCAGCCCCTGCTCCGCCTCTTCCCCATGGCCCTCGCCCCTGCTCCACCTGCCCCCACTCCACCCCTTCCCCAAAGCCCCCGCCACTGTTCCACCCACACCCCGCCTCTTCCTGCCCCAGCCCTGCCCCCACTCCACCCCTTCCCCTGAGGACTGCAGCAGGGGTTGGGCTTGCCCCGTACTCACCGTGCGGTGGGAAGTGGAGCGACCCAGCCCCACCCTGCTCCGCGCTGCTGGTGAGTGCTGGGGGGCAGTTCCCCTCTGCCCCCCAAGTACCACAGCTGAGAGCCAGGGGAGCAGAGCAGAGCGGGTTGGAGCCGGGTCACTCCACTTCCCGCCGCCCCGTGAGTGCGGGGTCGGGCCTTAGTGTTCTAGGACTTGAGTCCTGTCAGAAAGAGCTGAAAAGCTTTTGGATTTTTAGTGCAACACACTATAAGACAGCAGAATACTTCAATGTGTTTAGAATGGGCTTTTAAGACCTGTATTGTTATTTGCATTAGGGGAGGGCCTAGAGACCTCAATGTGCTAGGCACAGCATCTACACATGGTAAGAGACAATTGCTGCCTTGACAAGCTTACAGTCTAAAGAGCCAAGACAGACAAAGGATGGGAGTGGAAACAGAGACCTAGGCCTTGGCTACACTTACAAGTTACAGTGTAATAAAACTGCCGGCAGCGCTGTAACTCATTAACTGGCTACACTTGCAAGGCACGTGCAACGCTGTATCTCCTCAGATACAGCGCTGCATGTACTCCACCTCCCCGAGAGAAATAGCAACTGTTGCGAAGTGGGTGGAACGCTGGTCTTTCAGTGTAGCCGAGGAACTCCGCAGTTACTGATCTCCGGAAGCTGCTTTGTTTTGAAACGGCACTTCCGGGTTGGAGTTCAGAGCTCCCTGGAGCTGCTACAAACACAGCTTTACAACCACAGCTACTTTTTGCAGGCAGAGGGTGGGAAAGAGGGGAGGGGCTCCGTTAGGAATGCCGGCAGCAAATGCCGGCAGCTCCGTTAGGAATGCCTTGGACAGAGATGGCGGGGGGGGGGGAGGAGGAGGCTCCGTTTCCTCTCTTTTATCTGCTCTTTAAAAACAAACAAAGCCCCTGCTGTTTGCTTTCAGTGATTGAGAGAGAGGCAGGGGATGTGGAGGTGTGGAAATAATGAGCTGACACTCTGTGGAGATTTCAAAAACCCCCCCTCTCTCTCAAAACACTCCCTGTCAAAGTCCCCCTCACCCACCCCATTTGAAAAGCACGTTGCAGCTACCTGAATGCCCATAATGCACCGCTCCCAATACAGCTGCAAGTGCCGCAAATGTAGCCACGTCAGTGGTAGTTACTGCGCTGGCGGCTGCCAGTGTGGACAGGCTGCAGCGCTTTCCCTACTCAGCTGTACGAACACGGGTTTAACTAACAGCGCTGTACATCTGCAAGTGTAGCCAAGGCCAGAGAGAGGTGAAGTGACTTGCCTACGGTCCGGAATAGGGTTGCCAGGCACCTGGTTTTCGACCGGAATGCCCAGTCGAAAAGGGACCCTGGCGGCTCTGGTCAGCACCGCTGTTAAAAGTCCGGTCAGCGACGCAGAGGGACTAAGGCAGGCTCCCTCCCTGCCCGCACCCTCTCTTACACCCCAACCCTCTGCCCCAGCCTGGAGCTCCCTCCCAGACTCCAAACCCCTCTGCCCCACCTCCAGCCCGGGCTCACTCCTACACCCCAAACCCCTCATCCCAGGCCCCACCCCAGAGCCTGCACCCCCAGCTGTAGCCCTCACCCCCTCCCACACCGCAACCCCCTGCTCCAGTCTGGTGAAAATGTGTGAGTGAGCGAGGGTGGGGGAGAGCGAGCGACGGAGAGACAGTGAGTCGGGGGCATAGCCTTAGATAAGGTGTGGGGCATCAGAGAAGGGGCGAGGCAGGAGTGGGACAAGGGTTTTCAGTTTTCTGCAATCATAAAGTTGGCAACCCTAGTCCAGACACAAGCCTGTGGCAGAGCCAGGAATAGAAGCCAGGCCTCTCAAATCCCAATTTAGTGACGTATACACCAGGCCATGCTGCTTCTGAAAACAGTGTTCATATTTAACAATGTTGCATCCTTCTGATTAAAATGGAATCTGTAGTTATCTAATACGCAAGGGTGGGATAAATCTGTGTTTAAACCACAAAGTTTGATGAACTCTTCTCTATGCTGAGTTTGAGGGTATCAGAGCACAGTGCTGGCTCCGAGTCTCTGCTACAATGACAATTCTGTGTGTACCACACTTGCATTTGCAAAATGCTGGTTTGGATCAAGGGCCAGAACTCAGTAAATTTGGATTGCTACTGCAATTGCTCACTGTTCACCAAAACCATGCATGGGACACTGTCCCTGAAGAAGCGACAAAGGGTCTTGTGGCACCTTATAGACTAACAGAGGTATTGGAGCATAAGCTTTCGTGGGTGAATACCCACTTCTTCGGATGCCAAGTGGGTATTCACCCACGAAAGCTTATGCTCCAATACCTCTGTTAGTCTATAAGGTGCCACAGGACCCTTTGTCGCTTCTACAGATCCAGAATAACATGGCTTCCCCTCTGATACTTGTCCCTGAAGAAGATCCAAGAGGCCACAGCCTTCTCCTTCAAATCCCTCCTCAAGTCTAGCTTGTCTCAAGAGACCTACACAACAACAGCCAACAAACTGACTAGTTCAAGGGGCAATAGGGATCATTTTTGCTTGTACATTTAATCGTCTGCCCCACCCTTCAGATGTTTCTTGTCTTCTTAATCTCTGATCCTGCAATTGACTCCAGGCACCTGTGTGGAGCCCTAGGGATGGCAAGAGGATTCCTCTTCACAGAGGGAATAAATTGCAGGAATGGAGCCTTAAATTATAAACTCTCTGGGGAAGAGACTGTGTTTTGTATTATCTGTGTGGATAATACCTAGTGTGGACAACACTCTGGGCACTGCTGTAGTACAAATAAGAAATAAATAATAGTGACCTAATCCTCTTTCAAAGTCCTCTTTTCAGAAGGTCTTAATAATTAGTGCAACGGAATACAGCTGCTCAGAAAAAGGGTGACTTCCATGGAAAGTTTCAACTATCAAAAAAAAAAGAAAGAAAATGTTTAGCCCCAAACTGCCAAACCCTAAAACATGTACAGCTGAAAACAGAATTTTTAAAAAAATTTCCAAACAAAAAAATGAACATTTTCAGCCAGCCCTAGTTGATGCTGACAGACCAGGTACCAGCCAGCTCATGCCAAATCCCCAGGCCTCCCTGGGTTCTTACAAATGCAAAGCCAAAGCTAAAATTTTGTCATGGTTATTTTTAGTAAAAATCATGGACAGGTCACGGGCAATAAAAGATGGTTACTCACCGTAGTAACTGTTGTTCTTCGAGATGTGTTGCTCATATCTATTCCAATTAGGTGTACGCGCCGCGCGTGCATGATCGTCAGAAGATTTTTACCCTAGCAACACTCGGTGGGCCGGCTGGCGCCCCCTGGAGTGGCGCCGTTGCGGCACCTGATATCTACCTCAGCCGGCCCAGCGCCCTCTCAGTTCCTTCTTGCCGGCTACTCCGACAGTGGGGAAGGAGGGCGGATTTGGAATAGATATGAGCAACACATCTCGAAGAACAACAGTTACTACGGTGAGTAACCGTCTTTTCTTCTTCGAGTGCTTGCTCATATGTATTCCAATTAGGTGACTCCCAAGCCTTGCCTAGGCGGTGGGGTCGGAGTGAGATACTGCAGACTGCAGGACTGGTGAACCAAACGCAGCGTCCTCTCTGGGATGCTGGACTATGGCATAATGAATGGCAAAGGTGTGCACCGATGACCAGGTTGTTGCCCTACATATGTACTGTATAGGTACATGTGCCAGGAAGGCGGAGGACGAGGCTTGAGCTCGGGTGGAGTGGGCAGCAAGGTGCGTGGTGGGAACACCAGCCAAGTCATAACACACCCGGATACATGACGTGATCCAGGACGAGATGCGTTGGGAGGAGACCGGGAGGCCCTTCATCCGGTCTGCCATAGTAACGCACAGTTGAGTCGTTCTGCAAAAGGGCTTTGTCCGCTGGACGTAGAAGGCATGCCCTATGGACGGCCAGGGAGCGAAGATGTTGATCCCTTGAAGAAGCATACGGCTTCCGGTAGAAGACCAGCAGAAAATGTCTTGGTTGACATGAAAGGCCGACCCCCTTCAGGGAGGGAGGCCAGGTGTGGTCGCAGCTGTACCTCGTCCTTATGGAACACCGTGTAAGGAGTCCCGAAGTGAGCGCTCTGAGCTCAGATACGTGCCTCGCCGGGGCTACAAGGAAGGCAGTCTTCCAGGAGAGGTACAGGATCGAGCAGGTGATCATAGGCTCGAATGGGGCCCCCATGAGCCTGGTTATCACAACGTTGAGGTCCCCATGCAGGGGCTGGATGCTGGACTAGTGGGTACAGCTGTTCCAACCCCTTGAGGAAGCTAGTGGCCATGGGGTTGGGAAAAATCGAGTGCCCACTCTCGCCAGAGTGAAAAGGCCGAGATCGCCGCCAGCGAGGGGCGATACCCCGAGGGGCGCACCAGCAGGAAAACGTTTCCCTTTTGGCTCAGTAGGTGGACCTGGTAGAGGGCTTCCCGCTACTCAAAAGAACCTGTTGAACCAGGTCGGAACAACATAACTCGGACTGGTTCAGCCATGCCGCAGCCACCCCGTGAGGTGGAGAGGTTGCAGGTCAGGGTGCGAGACCCTGCCGTGCTGCTGAGTAATCAGGTCCGGCCACAAAGGGAGAGTGATCTGGGCGGCCATCGAGAGCTCTAGGAGAGCAGTGTACCAGTACTGCCTGGGCCACGCCGGGGCGATTAGGAGTAGGCGGGCCCTGTCCCTGCGCAGCTTGAGCGGGACCCTGCAGATCAGTGGAAATGGGGGAAAGGCATAGGACAGGTGATCCGTCCAAGGCCCGAGAAAGGCGTCCATCAGGGAGCCTGGGGAGCGTCCCGGATGGAGCAGAACACGTGGCACTTGCGATTCTCGCGAGTTGCGAACAGGTGTATGTGGGAAAATCCCAGCCCCGGAAGACAGAGTGAGTAACATCCGGGCAAATGGGCCGCTCTGGAGCCTGGAAGGGTCTGCTGAGGCGGTCCACCAAGGTGTTCTGAACCTTGAGGAGAAAGGAGGTTACCAGGTGGATGGAGTGGGCTATGCAGAACTCCCACGATCATATGACTTCTCGGCAGAGCAGGAACGAACGTGCCCCTGCTTGCCTATTGATATAAAAGCATGGCCGTTGTGTAGCCTGTGAGGACTATAGCACAATGATCCTGAAGGTGTTTGGAGAAGGCTTGACAGGCAAGACGCACTGCCCGCAGCTCCCTTACGTTGATGTGGAGGGATAACTCTTGCGCTGGCTACAGGCCCTGCGTCTAAAGATCTTACAGATGGGTCCCCCAACCGAGGGATGACGCGTCTGTGGTCAGGACCAGGGAGGGCTGTGGGGTATGGAATGGCACCCCTTATGGCACCTTCTTGGGGTCCAGCCACCAGTCTAGGGAGGCTAGGACCTGCGATGGTACCCTCAGTCCCACAACCATGTTGTCTCTGTGTGGGTGACACGCTGGCGAGAGCCGGGCCGGGAACGAGCAGAGCCGTAAGTGGCGTGTCTGGTCACGAACGTGCAGGACACCATGAGACCCAGTAGACCCAGGCAGCTTCATGCTGGTAAGCTCTGCAGGAACGCTCGAGTGAGAGTCGAGCTCATGGAAATCTGAACCTGCGACTGGACCTGGCTGTTGGCGCTGCCGCAGATGAGCCAGTCGTCAAGACATGGGAATACTTGGGTTCACCGTTGACGAAGAGAAGCCGTTACGACGGCCATGTACTTCGTGAAAACCCCTCGGAGCCGTGGAGAGGCCGAAGGGAAAGACGGTGGATTGAAAGTGCCTTTGGTCGACTACAGAGCGAAGAAAACGTCTGTGTGTCGGTAAGTAGGTAAGTAGCTATGTGGAAGTACGCATCCTTCATGTCGAGGGCAGCGTACCAGCCTCCAGGATCCCATGAAGGTATAATAGAACCCAGGGAAAAAACATGAGGAACTTCAACTTGCCATGAATTAGTTGAGTTCGCGAAGGTCCAGGATAGGACATAACCCCCATTTTGATTTGGGGATTAGGAATAACGGGAGTAATACTCCCACCCCTTTTTTTTTTTTTTTTTTTTTTTTGAACTCCCTTGGAGCCTCCTCTATTGCCCCTATATTGAGGAGCGTTTGCGCTTCCTGAATTAGGAGTTGCTTATGAGAAGGGTCCCTGAAGAGGGACAGGGAGTGATGCTGCACCTTCAAGCATTTTGTTCGGGACCCATCGATGGCTTAGAGGGGGGGGCCCTGGTTCTGGTCAGCCCGATGACAGGGTGCCTCCTTGTAGCACCTGGCCTGGTCTTCTAATGAAGTCCTGCCTAGGCCTGGGCGTAGGGTAGGGGCGATGCTCGAGGGCCCGGAAGGGCCAGCGCTGCGTGGCAGGGGTATGCAGCCCCAGCGACCGTATTATAGTGCGGTCGTCCTTCAGGGTGTGAAGTCTCGAGTCTGTTTTTCAGAGAAGACAAGGGCCTTGCCCATCGAAGGGCAAGACCTGAATCGTGAATTGTACCCCCGCCGGGAGGTTAGAGGACTGCAGCCACGAGATACGCCATATGGCAACACCCAATGCCGGTGTCCCAGTCGCCGATTCGGTGACGTCCAAGGAGGCCTGCAAAGATGTTCTGGCCACCTTTTTGCCTTCCTCAATCAGGGTTGAGTGCTTCTGCCTGGATTTCTGGGGGAAATCCCTTTTCCTTAGACTTAGGTGCAGGGGCTGCTGGCTGTGCCTCTCCTTCACAAATTGAACAAGCAAGGAGCACGGTTGGGGGTGAGTGTATACGTACTCACAGGACCTTGAGGACGCCATATATCTTTTCTCAACCCCCCCGGCAGTGGGAGGAATCGAGCTGGAGATCATCAGATTGAAGTGGCGTTGGTCTGGAACGTACGTGCGAAAGGCAGGGTTAGCCTGGCAAGGGTGTCAGCCAAGAGGATGACCACCACGTGACCCTGGAGCTCCACTATCTCCTGCACCTCCTCTAGGGAAGGGCGGGATATTGTGGCCCCTGTCACTCGGGGTTCCGAATGGGCCGATTGAGAGGCTGTGGAAGAAACCCCTTGGTCCTGGTAATAAGACCGCAGTGTCCAGGAATACCACTGATGTGGTCTCTGGGCAGAATTCTGTGCGTTCTGCAGCCAGCGTCTAGGACAATCCATCCCGTGGATTTGGTCCATATGGTAACCACTCCCTGTCTGGGGCGGGAGGGGATCTAAATGCGGAGCGGAAGGTCCAGGGTGGAGCGGAATGCTCCTGCCGGCGGTGCCCTTGACACATGTCTCGGCGCCGAGAGCCCGACCTGGACCCCGAAGGGGGCCATCTCATTGATCGGCTGCGGGACCGGCTTCCCAGGGACCTGCGCTTCGACCGGCACCGGGATCGGGGGCGGTGCCGGGAGTCGTAATAGTGACGGCTGTATCTAGAGGCCGATCTCGAATGGCACCGCGAGTGCGACCGGCGCCGAGATGGGGATCGGGGGCTGGGACTGCGAGCGGTGCCGAGACTGGGGGTCCGCCTGGAGCTGGATCGGTGTCGGCCAGCTCCGGTGTGCGGTAGCGGGCACAGCATGGCAGACGTACCTCGCGGCAGCATTAGCTCTACCTCGGTACGTACTGGGGAGCTCACGGCCCCCGAGCTCAACGGACCTTGCGGTGCATCAGTGCCGGGTCTGTTCGCCTGCGGTGAGAAACTCAACGGACCTTGCGGTACCGGAGTGGGTCGGTGCCGATGCAGGCAGCGGCATTAGCTCTACCTCAGTGCGAACCGGGGAGCTCAGTGCCACCGAGCTCGACGGCCCTCTGCGGTGCCGGAGTCGCCGGTGCCGGTGCCTCAGTCGGGCACGGAACTCAACGGCCCTGGCGGTGCCGGAGTCGAGGCTGCCGGTGCCGATGCGGGCGCCAGCGTTGGCTCTACCTCGGTGTATACCGGGGAGCTGACGGCTACCGAGCTCAACGGCCCTCCTGCGGTGCCGGAGTCGCCGGTGCCGGTGCCTCCGTCGGGCGCGGAACTCGACGGCACCGGCAGTGCCGGAGCTGAGGCTGCCGGTGCCGATGCGGGTGCCAGCGTTGGCTCTACCTCGGTGTATACCGGGGAGCTGACGGCTACCGAGCTCAACGGCCCTCCTGCGGTGCCAGAGGTGACGGTGCCGGTGCCTCAGTCGGGCACGGAACTCAACGGCCCTGGCGGTGCCGGAGTTGAGGCTGCCGGTGCCGATGCAGGCGCCAGCGTTGGCTCTACCTCGGTGTATACCGGGGAGCTGACGGCTACCAAGCTCAACGGCCCTCCTGCGGTGCCGGAGGTGACGGCGCCGGTGCCTCAGTCGGGCACAGAACTCAACGGCCCTGGCGGTGCCGGAGTTGAGGCTGCCTGTGCCGATGCAGGCGCCAGCGTTGGCTCTACCTCGGTGTATACCGGGGAGCTGACGGCTACCGAGCTCAACGGCCCTCCTGCGGTGCCGGAGGTGACGGTGCCGGTGCCTCAGTCGGGCACGGAACTCAACGGCCCTGGCGGTACCGGAGATGGCGGGTGCTGGTGCCGATGCAGCCGGCCGCATTAGCTCTACCTCGGTGCATACCGGGGAGCGCACGGGCACCGAGGTCGACGGCCCTTAGGGTGCAGGAGTCGTCTGTGCCGGAGTCTTCGCCTGGGGCGTAGAGCTCAACAGACTTTGCGGTACCGGAGTCGCTGGGGCCGGTGCCGGTCTGGACGGTAGTATTAGCTCTACCTCGGGTTGTACCGGGGAGCTCACGGCCACCAAGTTCGACGGACCTTGCGGTACCGGGAGCCGATGGTGCTGGCGCCAGGCCGAAAGTCCGGGCCGGGCGGGCTTGTACTTTCAGCTGCAGCGGTGTCCGGCGGTGCCAGCCCCGGGGTCTGTTGCTGAGCCACAGTGGGGCCGGCCTCGGGCCAAGTGTCGGTTCTACTAGGAGCTGCTTTAAGCGAAAGCCCCGCTCCTTCTTGGCTCTAGGCTTAAAAGCCTTGGAGACCTGACACTTATCTGCAAGATGGGATCCCCCAGGCGCCTCAAACGGGAGTCGTGGGGGGGTCCCCCGTAGGCATTGGCTTGGAGCCAGCCGACGGCTTGAATCCTGGTGAACCAGGCATGAGCCCGGTACCAGAGGCGAGAGAAGGGGAAAAACCCCTTATCTCGCACTAGTATTTACACTAAACTTCTTACAAGACTATCAAAACTATTAACAACTACTTAAAGTACTTAAAACATTAACAATGCTAATCGAGTGCTAACTAAGCTAGGGAGGTGGAGATCAGCTATGCTGCTCCACAGATCCGACCATCACGGGCGGTAAGAAGGAACTGAGAGGGCGCTGGGCCGGCTGAGGTAGATATCAGGTGCCGCAACGGCGCCACTCCAGGGGGCGCCAGCCGGCCCACCGAGTGTTGCTAGGGTAAAAATCTTCCGACGATCATGCACGCGCGGCGCGTACACCTAATTGGAATACATATGAGCAAGCACTCGAAGAAGAAACAAAAGTTCACAGCAGCCGTGACCTGTCTGTGACTTTTGCTGCTGCGGCTCCATGGTTTCCCCTGCCACTGTGGTGGTTGGGAGCTGCATCATTTCTCCTCTGCCCACGGCAGCTGGAAGCTTCAGGGGGGACCCTTTCCGCCCACAGCAGCTGAGAGCTGCAGGGTGACCATATTTCTGCAAGAGAAAATGGGACACCGCCAGCCGCTTGCCTGAGGTGTCCCCCTCCCACTTCCCCCCCACCCCGCCCCCTGCAAGGCTGTTGCCCATTGCTGGAACCCTGAGGAGGGCCCCCTCAGGAGTCTGTCACCTGTCGCTGGAACCTTGCAGGGGGCCCCCTGTCGCTGCTGTCGCCTGTCGCTGAAACCTTGCCAGGGCCCCGCTGGTTGCCAGCTCCAGAGGCAGCCCCTGGGACTGAAGCAGAGAATGTCACAGAGGTCCTGGAAGTCATGGATTCTGTGACTTCCAGGACCTCGGTGACATAAACAAAGACTTATGCATATCTGGAAACCAGTCTTATTTATCTGTGGGTTAGCATTATCAAAATAGATATTAGACGATATGTTGATAAGAATGTGCTTAGTGTTTAGACTTTATAAAATGCTTGTAGGATGCTGCATATATTGATATAACTTATAACTCTATAGCACATGGCATAAAGTAATAGAGAGTTTGCACTCTAAACCTCTGTAATTGTATTACTCAACAAACAGGAAAAGAAGCATTAATTAAGATGCTCAAGATGGCCCATTGAAGGCAAATGAGGTAATGTGTTGCATCAAAGGAGAGAGGCCTAGTTGAGTGTATTCCTAATCCCTCCAGGAAAGCGAAACTGACACTTGAACCCATCCAGTGAGTGTGGTCTCTGGAGAGGAGGGGATATAAATGCCTGACAAGGAGAAACTGACTTTCTCTGATACTGTATGGATTCTGAAGTGCAAAGATTCCTAAACATAAGCATTGAGATGCCAATGCTGCTTGACATGGGCTAGTCTCAAAAGACACTTTGAACTGACAGACTACTATAACTCTAGGTTACAGTGTAGTAGCCGTGTTAGTCTGTGTCAGCAAAAAGAAACTAAGAAAGAAAGAAATACTTGTGGCACCTTAGAGACTAACAAATTTATTTCAGCATAAGCTTTCGTGGGTAAGTGGGTTCTAACCCACGAAAGCTTATGCTGAAATAAATTTGTTAGTCTCTACGGTGCCACAAGTATTTATTTCTTTCTTATTTTCTTTTTACTATAACTCTGTCGCCTTTTGCATCAAAGACAAACTTATTTATGTACATATGCTTGCTTGTTTTAACCTGTAAATAACTCTCATTTCTTTTTCCTAGTTAATAAGCCTTTAGTTTATTACAGAATTGGCTACAGGCTTTGTCTGTGAGATCAAAGTTACAAATTGACCTGGGGTAAGTGACTGTTCTCTTGGGACTGGGAGCAATCTGAATATTTTGTGATTTTTTTTTTTAGTGTAAGTGACCACTTATCACTATGTCCAGCTTGCCTGGGGGGCAAGATAGACTGGAGTGACCAGGGGAATGTCTGTGACTCCATTATAAGATTATTGTAGTACTTTGGGAGTTCAGATTTGTTACTGAGTTGGTGAAATCTAATTATAGACCATACTATCAGTCTGGGGTGTTGGCTCTGAGGTAGGCACTCACAGTTGTGAACCTCTCCAGGTAGCGTGACTCCTACTATGAAGCTTTTTCCGGCTTGAGATAGAAAATGTTTGCCTGTTTTGCAGTTCAAGTTGCTTCCAACGTTTCTACTCCTATTCTGTCAATGATCTGTGAACAAAAAGTCTAAAAAGCCACATACTAAAGGTATGAGAAATTGGAGTGGAAATAACTTTGTTACTTAAGCAATAATGGTTAGAAGTGAGTAATATTATATATGATGCAATAAATGGTTTCCAGGTTGGGTAAACACCAACATTTTGATTCAGCATTTACCCAACCTGAAAGCTGTTCCCTGAGAATAGATTATTTACTTTTCAACATTATTGTTATTAGAAAGGAAAACGATTTACAATGTTCCTTTTTTATGGTTCTCTTTGAGAATGCAGTCGTGCTACAGCCATCATCTCCCTGAGACTTCCTGATGACGTTCAGGGGTCTAGTTAAAACTGGAAATTGAAGAGTTTGGTAAAGGTGTGACTGGGATGGGAGAAAATATATGATTAGTCAGATAATGGTCCAGGTTTTGATTTAGGGGTACAATGCAAACTTTGGGTGTGCTACAGACAAAACTTAATAGCTGTATTCACTGTGGGTGAGACTGTCATTGGTCCAACCTGGGGGAGCATGCAGATGCCAGTCACAATTGCAGTATGTGTGCTCAGTGGAGCATAGGCATTGCTCCCTTGGAGCATATCACTCCAAAAAGGAAGGGTAGGAGGTAGGGCTATTCCTTAGTCCTCTCCTTTCACATTATTTGGCAGAAGAGATGAGGTGCACGGGGGTGAACCATCTATAGAGCAATCCACCACAAAAGTCTTTCGTGCACGGCTCTCTTCTGTAACCTGTTTTGTTCAAAGGATATATGAAGCCACTGGGAAAGGTAGCGAGGTGGTCTGAGTTGCAGAGCCATCAGCATACAGAAGATATGTAGATCTACATATCTTTCCTCATACCTTAACTGTGAGGTGTCTCTTTTCTCAATGCCTTGTCAAGAGTGAGATTTGGATACCAGCAAACTAGTTGAGGTTTATCCAGATAAGACATGGGTGATGCCTGTTATCTAGGGAAAGCATCGATGGAGAACAGTGGGGATGGTATCTACCCATTCTGAAGGGGTTTGACCACTATATGTCCATAAAGATCATACTGATGGGCTATGTCTGGATCCTCAATTACTCCTGGAATATCAGATGACTCTTTTTACATAAACTAAGACCAGCAAGTGCAACCATTTCTCCCTGCTGTGCATGGTCATCGATACTTTTGTCACCACTAGACTGGATTACTGGAATACACTTCAGGATCTCCCAGAGGTACAGCTGATACAGAATATGGCAGCCTGCTTGCCAGACTGTCCCAGATTGAGGAAATATTACACCAATGCTCCCAAAATTTCACTGGCTTCCTATTCGCTTCCATGTGCCATCAAGATGTTGCTATTAACCTATAAGGGCATGTGTACACTGCATCTGGGAGCAAGTCTCCCAGCGAGGGTGACCAGATGTCCCGCTTTTATAGGGACAGTCCCGATTTTGGGGTATTTTTCTTAAATAGGCTCCTATTACCCCTCACCCCCTGTCCCGATTTTTCACACTTGCTGTCTGGTCACCCTATCCCGGGTCCACAGACTTGTACTAGTGGGGCTCACACTAGCACTCTACAATAGCTGTGTAGACATAGCAGCTCGGGCTGGAACTTGGGCTCTGAAACCTGTGGGGTGGGTAAAATGAGTCCTGCTAGCACAAGTCTGTGGACCCAGGCTGGGACACTTGGTCTCAGATGCAGTGTAGACATGGCCTAAATGGTTTGAGTCCCAACTACCAAAGGCTGCCCATGAATCACTACAAAAGTTGAGAAGAGCTGCGGTACATAAACTAGAAATCTTTAGATTTAAAAGACTTGGGGTACAGCTGTCCTGGACTCAAATTCAGTTCTCTTCTTGGCCTGACAGAATCTGACTGTGCAGAACTTCACGGGATGGCGTACAGTCTGCACCCATGATTCTCAGTTACACTAAGGCCCCTTTAAACTACCAAAGCAGTGCAAAGGGACTTCATGTAAATGACAATCAGGCCTCCTCTAATCAGACATTTGTTACTTTTTGGAGGGATGTTATCTGGCTGTATGTTTTATTGCTGAATGCAGGGGAGTTTTTGTTTTGCCTGTTTATCCCTGTTCTACCTACTATCTCTTCAACAACGATGACATGTCATCTCCCTTGAATGCCCATTTGGAAAATTTTCCAGCAAGCACCTTCATGCATTCTCCCATGCGGCCCCTCATGTGGGAG
The DNA here is from genome assembly GCA_037349315.1 of Chelydra serpentina. NCBI lineage: Eukaryota > Metazoa > Chordata > Testudines > Chelydridae > Chelydra > Chelydra serpentina. The sequence goes on along the minus strand of JBAIAC010000029.1, from coordinate 41,568,652 downwards.
GAGCTCCATATAAACATCTGAAACGCCACCTCATCGTCCTCCTTCAAATCTCTCCTAAAAACTCCCCCTGCAATACTGTCTACAAATAAACTCTCCAATAGTTAGGCAGGGGGTGTGCTGTGAGGTCTGCTTATTAAGCTGTGCATAATCATTTCATTATTACCTGGGGCTTCCTCTGCGTGTTTGTTGTGTCTACCTGTTGTCTTTTGTCTCATACTTAGATGGTAAGCAGTTCGAGAGCAGGGACTGCCTTTTTGTTCTGTGTGTGTACAGTGCCTAACACAATGGGGCCATGATCCCTGATTAGAGCTCCAAGATACTACCACAGTACAAATAATAAATGTACTTTTTTCATTAACTGATATACCTGCAGCCAGCGGCAATGTGATGGGTATATTTCAACTTACACACACACACACACACGTAAATTACCTAATTGATGACTAATTTATTTTTTTCTGGCTTCTTCCAATAAAGTGATTAAATAAAAATGACCTTTCAGAGATTGCATTTGCAATTCCTTCCATCTTTAATTACTTACTTTGCTTTAATTGCTAAATTAAAAACTATTAAGAAAGCAGCCTACTTCATAATCAATAATTTAATTAGAATTTCAGTGCCAAGAAGACAATGAAAATGTTATTTTTCAGTCAGACCTTTTCCAAGGCCTTTGAAAGAACTTTGCTCCCATTTTGCTTGAAAGTGACATTGGTGACATAAAAATTAAACTCATGGGGTTTGCTATATATCATCTACACACATTACAGATATACACTACCAGAAGGTAAAAAGTTCAACTTCAGGTCAATCCATTTGCTGCCCAGACAGGAATACTGCTTGCTTTTCTCATTCTATTTCCAAATAATCAGTGACATATCAGCACAACTTGACATTACACATTCCAGTAATACCTACTATAGATACTGCATGTCAGAAGCCACAAGAGCATAAGAACTTACTGACATCTGCAACCAGACGTGTCTCCTGGTTGTAGCTTAACACACTTTAAATTATACCTTTTTTAAAAGCTCTTTAATTACCTTTAATATTTTCTGATGCCCTGCAGCAAATGTAGAATTAATACAATGGCTTTTTAATTGATAAGATCTGATTCTTTTGGTAACATATCCGTTTTCTCCCACATTTCCCTTTATGACTTCTTTTCCCCATGCAACCCTACAACATAACATTAGCATCTGTGCTACAACAAAGGGAGGCTTCATGCATGGGTATGAACTGTGATTTATGGTGCTTCATGACTGAACTCTGACCATCCGTCATCCATAATTATAGGTGAGTTGTCACAGCCATGGTTTACAAGATTCAGCCACTCTCAATGGCTGAAACGGCTGGCCCAAAAGTAGCTACCAGACATGCAGTGAAGTAAGAGCCACTAGACTGGCAGGGAATACTTAATGTGGTATGTAGAGAGGAGGCGTGGACTCCCTCAGTGCTGACGCGGAGGGAACACCACAAGCTGCCTGATGGGCGAAGCCAGGAGGACCACGCCCCGCATGCTGGAAGAAGAGAAGAGGGGCCAGAAAGAGGAAATATAAAAGGCCTGTCCAGCAATTCAGTTAAGGAGGAGCTGCCGAAGAAGACAGACGCATCTTCCCTGCTGCTGGAGCAGGACGCCAAGGAGAACCGCAGCTGCCCCAAGGGCTTGCGCGAGCTTCCTGAGAGCCCTGCCACTCCCAACACTGAGGAGCTGCTACTGCTACCCTTGGCGGTGTACCCCAGGGAGATTGAAAATGACCCCTTGATGCAAGTATGCCTGAGGGGGAGAGTAGGAAGCAGCCCAGGGGAACCAGACAACTGTCTGGTTGAGAGCTGGCCTGATACAAGGTCAGCGTGTTGCGGATGGATCCCCACTGACCAAGTGGCAGACCACTCCGCCACTGTTAGGGCAGTGGGCTGGGACGAGGTGGAGTTGGGTGGGTCCACGTCCCCTGTGCACCCCACCCCTGGGGTAGCAGTACTCCCTGTCCTTGGACCAGGAGGCCTGCACTTCTCGGACACTCCTACCTGAGCCCCATAGACTGGGGTTGGTGCTCGCCCCTGCCGGAACCCCATAGACTGCGCTTGGTGCTCGCCCCTGCCGGAGCCCCATAGATCGGGCTGGTGCTACCAGTCTGCCTGACTGCAGGCCAGAATCTTGCCTGTTTGCTCCCCCGCTCTGCTTAAACACTGGGCAAATAAACTTCTTCCGCTCTGCCTGGTTGCAGGCCAGAGCCCAGACTGTTTATGGCCCCATCCCACTTGAAGGCCAGGGCTCACTGAGAACCACTAATTCCCCCCCCCCCCCCCGCCCCAAACACACACACACCATTTTTCTTCACTTGGAGAACACTTTAGCAGACCATACTGCGAGGATGTGTGATCTCTTCAGAGGCAGACGTGGAGGGATGGCCATGTCAGTTTACAGGTAGCAGGCAAAGCAGGGAGGGAGACACAGCTTTTGTATAATGAACAGGTGAGAAGGAGGCTGCAGTAGAAACCCTGAGATGGAAAAGACAGCAGCAAAAGCAGGGGAGGGTCAGCAGTGAATGGCTTGTTCGATGGGAAATAGGTAGACAGGGAATCATGCTCTCAAGGAAATATGTGAGCAAGCATGAGGGTAAATGAGAAGTCACAGCCTAAGAAAGCTGAAGGAGAGAGGAGAGAAGATGTTGGAAGGCACAAGTCTGATCTTGAGCAGGGCAAAGACGCAAGACTAAAATCCACAAGTATAAAGTAACATATAGGGCCAGAGGCGCAGGTGCAGGCAGCATGGAAAATACCTTGTTAACAGACTTGATAACTAGTGAGAGACAATGCACAACTAATCCTTCTCCCTCCTCAGCTCTCCCCAAATCCATTCTTCCACCATGGCTTCTGCCCCTGTCCCCCCCCCCAACCCACTCTCCTCCTTGAGTACATCAGCAAAAAGATAAAGAAACCACAGCTGGCCTGGGTCAGCTGACTCAGGTTTGTGGGACTCAGACTCTGGACTAAACATTGCTGTGTAGATGTTCAGTCTTGGGCCAGAGCCCAACCTCTGGGACTCTGCAGCGGAAGAGTGTGCGAGGGGGGGCGTCCACCACCCCTGTTCCCACCCACTCTGCATTATACTTGGGGCTGGGGAGTTGGCAACACACTCCTCTAAACAACTACCAAGTTGGCGAGACTTGGGTATTGAGGAGAGCCAAGAATCTGTGGCAGACAGCCAGGTTCGTATGGGTTGGAGCGTGCTGCAGGAAGTCTGGCTTGAAGACAAGGTAGGTCCCTCTCCTCCTATTGTTATAATACTTAAGCTACAAGAGGGAGCTTGGATAGAGCTATTGCTGGAGCAACAAATTCTATGGAAATGGACATCAGCCAAAAACAGTGTTGCACACTTTGCTTTAGTAGCAACCTGAGCCACTGTGGTCTTGTTTTCACTATGAAAAATGGTAAATTTTTAACTCAAGTTAACTAACTCAAGGTAAAATCCTACTGGGCACTAGGCATTTTGGAGTTTTCACACAAGTTAGCAAGTCAAGGTAAAATCTAATCTTTCAACTACAAATTGCTTTGTCTTCCCTTGGATTTTACTTGGACTTGGTTAATTTTTTGCAGTGAAAAGAAAGATCATGAGCATAGGACTGGAAATGAGAGCCAACCATGAGAGGAACCAAATGTCTAGCAGGCCAGTACAGGCATGAGAATGAACAGGAATATTCTGATCATCATTATTTAAGCAGAGCCATAGGTGTGCATAGGGCTTTACAAACAAACAGAAGTGATGGGTCCCTGCCCTGAGGTGCTTACAATCTAAATGAGATCTAGCGCAGCACAGGCATTTCAACAAAGAAAGAAGGAGGGCAGGGGAGGTGACAAGGGGGAAGTGGGGTACAATGGCAAAAGGTAATGTCATCTTTACAATGTAGCTGAAATGCAGACCAGAAAGCAGGAAGTCAGTGATGTCAGAGCTAACCAGAAGAATGAAGAGGTTATAATTCTATTTGGGGGTTCATTCTTATGACTATACAAACATAAAGCTTTGCTTTTGTGGTTTATGACACTACCAGAACTTCTTCATGGAATTATAACCCAATAATTCACAGCAGCTTGTTATTTATTCCGTATTTCATTGTGACTTACAAGTTCCCTTGCACATCCAAGCCAGGGATTAAAAAAACCAAGACCTATTATTTACAAAGGTAGAATAAAAAAAAAATATATATTTGTTACTAGTTAACTCTTCATGCTAGGAAATGGACCCTATTTCTAGCAAAAAACTTCAATGATATTAAGAGGCTAAACCTTTTATGAAACTCTTGGTCTTCAAAACTGAAAACTTCAATCTTTGACCAGGTTTTAGGGAGGTCAGATTTAAATAATGAACATAAACTGTCACAGATTTTAAAAATTACGTTTTCTAAGAAAACGTACATCCACTCAGGTCTTGAATACAATCTTCATGAGTTCAGATGCACCCAAATCAAACTGACAACTCCAAATATCCTCAATATTTTGAGGAATTAATATCTAGATTCTAATCTGCATCTTAATTTTCTGGCTCAGGCATATCTCATGATGTAATTCACACAGATACAGATCCACCAGTGTCACTTGATTTGCCTTCTCTAATGGTTAGTCACCTTTTGGTTGCTCCAGGTTTAGCTGGCTCAGGCAGCTGTACTTTAAGGTCTATGTGCCAGCTTTGCTGAACTTGGCCTATGAACGTCAACTCCAACAACTCAAATGAATGTAGATGATAGTAATAAATTTGCAGAGAGGACAGCATCCCAGCACAAGGAAATAGTATCTTGAAGCTCCCAATATACAAAGGTAAACATGACCAGTAGGTGATTCTCAGTTAGTATTAAAACTATTTAAAATGTTTTATCAAAATCAGTACTTCAAAATGAGGAGTCTAAAAGGTAATCTCTGGGCCCCATTAGAAACAAGAGAAAGGGGGTGGATGGTTTAAGGATTCCTGGGGGAATTCTGCGCCACTGTGCATGCACAAAATTAATCTCCCACGCAGATTTTATTTTCTCCGCAGAAAATACATTCTGCCAATGAGGTACTGCAATTATGCCTTTCACCCACCAGGGGCTTCTGTGGCACCAGAACAGAGGGCAGCTGCAGATAGGAAAGAGAAGAGTCTGGATTCCTCACAGCACCCTGCCTCTGGGACCAGGTCAGGAGGCACAGGATATGGGGGGGAACAGTGTGGGGCACATGAGGCTGCTGGAGGGGTCACAGACTGGAGTTCAGCAGGACTAGTGGGGAACACACGGGCTGAATGAGAGTGGGGGGTGCAGGGACAACGGGGATGGGGGGATGGGTGCAGAGCCACATGGGGGAGGGAGTGGCTGAGTGGGGGTGCAGGGCCACCTGGGGGGAGGGGGAGAGGGGTGCAGGGACAGATGGGGATGGGGAGAAAGGGGTGAGTCAGTGCAGGTGCAAGGACACATGGGGACAGGGCCAGATTTGCCTGAATGAATAAGAGAGACTAGGGTCAGACAGGGTCTGCATGGGGGAAGCTCCCTAACAATCACTTCCCTCCCCACTTCCCTCCAGTTCCATACTTCTCACACCCATATCAAACAACCCAGCAAGTTCATAACTGCTGGGAAGGATCCTGGGTATTTCCCTCTCCCTCGGCTCCTTAATTACCCAATTCCCCCAAGCCTTTGCACTGCTTCTGAGGGGTGAGGGAAATATGTTTCTGTATTGTAGTTTAAACTTAATCATTACTCAAAGTTCTGTATTAATATGCCTAGTAAGGAATCTATTTATCTAAAACATTTCCTGAATCTTTTTTGTTGCCTGTATTGTTACAGAAATACTTGCTGACAGGTATTTTGAAATAAATTATCAAAACAATTGAAACTGGCATGATTATATTGTGCTATTTTGACAAAAATATGCTGAATTTGGCAGAATTTTATAATATTGTGCACATACTTTTTGGCACAGAATTTTTAATTTTTTGGTGCAGAATTCCCCCAGGAGTAGAATTAGTAATTAGGATACACAGTTCAATCCAATTTAACCAAGCTTCAGTCAACTAAAAATCCCAGTTAATTCAAAGTCTTTTGCGCCTCTCACGATTTTTATAGCCTAATGACCAGCCTCCAACCTTTCTTCACTATGTTCCAAAATACATTTGGAGTGTAGGTTTTTCAAAAATATATGGCTCTTCTGTTCAGCCAGAACCCTGTTTATCCCAGGGTTGCAGAAATCTTCCATAATTTTCAGAGTTGTGTTGTCAAAGCTTTCATGATCACAGAATATCAGGGTTGGAAGGGATCTTAGGAGGTCATCTAGTCCAACCCCCTGCTCAAAGCAGGACCAATCCCCAATTTTTACCCCAGATCCCTAAATGGCCCCCTCAAGGATTGGACTCACAACCCTGGGTTTAGCAGGCCAATGCTCAAATCACTGAGCTAACCCTCCCCCCTCGGCACCTGCTGCAATCCAATGACTCAATCTTGCACTGAGAACCACATCACTGGACACCTTCACCCACATGAAGATGCACTGAGGTCAATGAGCTGGGGCGGGGAGTGGGAGGGTTGAAGGATTATAGCCCAATGCAGGTCCCCAGTGACTTGAATACATTACCATCTAGCAGTTGTTATGTGGCTATGTGAAATGCAAGGGTGGATCAGTCCAGTTCCAGTGTGACGGGACAGATGTCCATACCATAAAAACACTACACCATCATAATTGGCACTAATTAGCAATCTCAGCAGACAGCTCAAAAGATTATACACACAGACACACATCCCCTAATGTTTAAGGCACATTAGTGAGGCAATACTGGGGAATCTTGTTTTGTTGCAAACCATGCTGCACATGTTCTGTATATAAATTAATGACTTCACTCTCCAGGGCTCTGTATCCAACACCTTGCCCAAGCACTAAAACTTTACCAAAAAGAAAGAGTTATAACACCATCCAGGATTCTATGTATTTATAATTGTTTTGTTGTACTGCATGGTCTTTCCTTGTATGGCCCATGCCCTTTTGTATCTGTATTTTCTGCTGCACACATTTTTATTTTTTCCAGAACAGAGTGTCGTTCCTGTTCACTGAATGTGGTAACTTGGAAAAACTATGAAGTAGCACTAATAAAACCAACAATCTGGCATATTTGATTTGCATGCATCCTCAATATTTTGAGACAACTCTGATCTAAATTCTACACTGTATAAAACTTGTATGTTGCAAGTTTACTGATATAAACATTTTGCAGACTGTTTTCCACGCATAATTTGCTAAGCAAAATGAAAATCTCTATATGCCTGAATTATAGCCCTTGCATGGGACTATTTTTTAATCCTGTTCCTGTCCCGTCCCACAATACCCATTCCCACTGGCTTTCACATTGTTTCTTGTATTTTTTACTCTGCTCCCTACCTCAAAAACCTTAGATCCCACAAATGAGACAGATTCCTTCATGCTATTAAAAAACAAAACAAAAAAGATTGGTTAATATATTATAAACAGTATTCAGACACAATTTATACCACTAAAAGAATAAAACAAATCTTGCTTAAACCATGTAAAAATACTTTAACTCCTGTTAAATCAAATCTCTTTCTATCCCTCACATAAATTTAAGTATTTAAACCTTTATTTAAAAAAAGTAAAACTTGCTTTACATTGCTGAAATTCTATTTATGACAAACTGATGAGAGATGTTAGATCTTTCCCACAAATTACTGCACTCTGTTTTTTTTGCCCATCCAATCCCACCCACAACTAAATACATTTTATCCACTCCCGCTATTATGGCAGTGGGTCCGGTAGGACCCACTGGATCTCAGACTCACTGCAGGACTCTAGCCCGAATCATATTTTCTCCTCTTTTAGTCAAGTCACTCCTGATGAAAGGAAGGGCATAAATTGGTACATGCACACAGACCATGGAATGTTATTGGAACCAAGTCCAGTCTCAGTATATTCCAACCATTCTGCAGAGATATGTCAATGTACCCCCAAGTTGATGTCCTCTTTGCAGTGCCCCCTCACAGCAAGGAAGCAGCATCTCTTTGAAAATTACAGTAGTGCTGTTGTCTGGGTTAGGTAACAGGAAACAATGTGTAGGCAAGTTTTCAGTAACATGGTTAAATAACATCCGTCCTTGCTAACCAATCTGATCTGGAAACTGAGGGACTATGATCCTGGGTCCACATGCTCAAAATGTATTTTTTTATTATAGATTTGGAATTATTCTATCAGCAGGACAAAATACTGATTTTCCCAGACACTGGTTCAACCACAGAACTTGGCTTGAAGATAGTTTTAATTTTCAAATACAAAGATCAGAGTCGTTGTATGTATGCTGGATATTAACAAATATTCAATAACCAGCCAAATTCTATATTTGCAAATGGCTTTGTCCCTCTGTCTTTATTCTATAAACCAAGTGGTAATTGGGAAAGAGCAGGCAGAGTAAATTTCTGCTTTTTTTCAGCTGCCTAACTAGAGGAAGAATGGGAAAAACCCTCAACCATACTGCTTTCAAGTACAGGAACTCCTCATTTAAACATTGTAGTTATGTTCCTGAAAAATGCGACTTTAAGCGAAACGATGTTAAGCTAATCCAATTTCCCCATAAGAATTAATGTAAACGTGGGGGTCAGGTTCCAGGGGAAAAATTTTCACCAACAAAAAACTATATATTATATATATATATATACACACAGTATACATTCTAAACAAACAATTTAATACTGTTCACAGCAATGATGATTGTGAAGCTTGGTTGGGTGGAAGAGGGTGGGGTATTTCCCAGGGAATGCCTTGCTGCTAAATGAATTAGCAATCGGCTGAGCCCTCAAGGGTTAACAAATTGTTGATGAGTGTGAGTGGCTACATTAACAAGGCAGCACACAAATGGAGAGGGAGGGGAGACAGCATAGCAGACAGAGACAGACACACACCTTGTGTGTGGTGGGGGAGAGAGAGAGATTCACACTGCTCCTTTAAGTAAGCTGACTGACTCTTAAATGCATTGTCTGTTTAAGTGGATCAGGAAGTTGAGACAGCAGCTGTGTCTCTGTCTGTGTCCCACCCTGCTCTACATGGAGAAGGGGTAAGTGGGGTACAGGGTGGAGTGGGACACCCTGACATTAGCACCCCCTTTCCTCCCCCCCCTGCACAGCAAGCAGGAGGATCCTGGGAGCAGCTCCAAGGCAGAGGGCAGGAGCAGCACATGGCAGTGGGGGAAGGGACAGCTGAACTGCCAGCAATAGATAGTCTGCTGGGCAGCTGCAGCACAGGGAACTTAGGGGAGCGGGGAGCTGATAAGGGGAGCTGATAGGGGGGCTGCCGGTCCATCCTGGTTCCAAGCCCCCACCAGCTAGCTCCAACGGGCTGCTCTTCCTGCAAGCAGTGGACAAAACAGGAGGCTGCCAAACGACGTTAGAAGGGAGCATTGCACAACTTTAAACGAGTATGTTCCCTAATTGATCAGCAACGTAAGTACGAAACAACGTTAACCGGGACGACTTTAAGTGAGGAGTTACTTTACTGCAGCCAAATGGTAAAGACTGCTTTTCCTGAGTTGGGGGGTGGGGTGTGGGGCTGTCAACATAAGTAGACTAGTGACTCTGAAATGGAAGGGGACAGTTTGTGATGGGCTATGCAGGACCCACACTGAACCAAGGTAGGGAATAGAGCAATACTAGTCTAGGGAATGTCCCACCCCTCAACAGGTGCAGGGCACAATTTAAAAGGATGCTGGTACCCAGGAAAAAGGGGAAGGAACTGCATGTGGCACCAAGATGCCAGGATGATGCTGAGAGAGCTGTGCCAGAAGTGGCAACAGCTTTGTGAGGGCTAGTCTAGGATCAGGGACTTGGATTTCCCACCCCCTCACCTTGGGAGTTGAAAGCCCTAAGAGAGATTGGCTGAACAGGACACTAAGAGACCGAGGAGAGTCTGCTAAGCCTGTGATGGTGCCCCAACCTGAGACGCTCCAGACCGGAAGAAAGTGACAAAGGGAAAACATAATTTGGGATAGTTCAATGACTGGGCTGGGCACTTTGATAAACTCCAAGAGCCATGCGTCAGGACCCAGTGGAGTGGGAGGGTCTGGGTCCCTCTACCTTGCCACGCTGCTTTTCTGTAGAGGCAGAACCTCCGGGGGAGCAACTGGAGCACACAGGGGTGATGAAGCCACAGCCAGGGTCCCCTCTGGGAAGAATAGGTCAGCAGAAAAGGTAAGGCCACAACCTGCGCACTAGGCCAGCTGGTCATCAGGCCCTCCTGCTATAGGCTCTAAGAAAATGAGCTAGCATTAATGGGAGTTATTTGCTGCTATCAAAGCAGAAGTGTAAGTGTTTTGGACAAGCTCATACAGTTTTCTTCCTCTTCTCCTGTTGTTGATGTCTGCATTATTCATCAAAGACAGCACACTACTTCCGAGATTTTAGCTTTTGACTGTGCTCTTCAGTCCACAAATTAAGTCATTGATAAGGTTTGATGTATAGATTTTGAACACAAGCTTGGCCACTGTTATGCTGAGCTATTTTACCAATGTTTAAATCATTTTTAACCCAAACAGTAAAAATCTGACACACTTGCTGCCTTCCTATTTGAATTCCAGGGACGTTAGCTTCACAGCAGGAGAGGAATGGCATCACCTGTGTTATTATGCTAGCATTCTGCTGCAGAACAGTATGGAAGAATAAAAAGCATGTTTGAAATTGGTAGACTACACTGCAAAACAAGTGACAAAGTCTGAAAGCAATCATGGATAATGACATAAATTGTACTATGCACAACTGAATTACAGTGGTTGCCACAGAAAAGTCAACATTTGCCAACAATAACTACAGAATGGTATCTGACTTACCTAGTATTTCCCTATAGTTAGAAAACAAAATAAGCACAGTATGACCCTAATTCTGTAAAGAGTTATGCAGGTATTTAATTTTACACATGAGTGTCCCACTGAAGAGAATGGAATTATTCAGATGGGTAATGCTAAGCACATGTGTAAGTTTTTGCAAGATCATACCACAGTGTGTTACTATTAGTAAATGTTAACTTTTTAATGACAACTACTATTACATACCTGTTACAGAATGTGAAATCGCTAGTTACAGAATATGACATATTTTTTGCCTCAGATAGTACTAAATCAAATATAACTTCACACATATAGACAAATATATGCTCTGAATTTGATTTTTTTTTAATCCAATTTTTTGAAAACTCAGCGTACATGCAGGCTGAAATGACTGAATATTTGGATTTGTTTTTATTTTCTTCAAACAAATTTGACGAGCACTGGAAATTACTCATTAGAATGTGAGAAATACAGATGAATGGTGGCCATTTTATTTTGGACAGAAGTAACAATGCAGGTGAGAATCTCTGGATCAAATTGAGAAGTGTGAGCAACAAGGGTAATGTCGTGGTGGGAGTCTGCTACAGACCACCAGACCAGGGGGATGAGGTGGACGAGGCTTTCTTCCAGCAACTAACAGAAGTTACTAGATCACAGGCCCTGGTTCTCATGGGTGACTTTAATCACCCCGACATCTGCTGGGAGAGCAATACAGCGGTCCACAGACAATCCAGGAAGTTTTTGGAAAGTGTAGGGGACAATTTCCTAGTGCAAGTGCTGGAGGAACCAACTAGGGGAAAAGCTCTTCTTGACCTGCTGCTCACAAACAGGGAAGAAATAGTAGAGGAAGCAATAGTGGATGGGAACCTGGGAGGCAGTGACCATGAGATGGTCGAGTTCAGGATCTTGACACAAGGAAGAAAGGAGAGCAGTAGAATACAGAGCCTGGACTTCAGAAAAGCAGACTTTGACTCCCTCAGGGAACTGATGGGCAAGGTCCCCTGGGAGAATAACATGAGGGGGAAAGGAGTCGAGGAAAGCTGGCTGTATTTTAAAGAAACCTTATTGAGGTTGCAGGAACAAACCATCCCGATGTGTAGAAAGAAAAGTAAATATGGCAGGCGACCAGCTTGGCTTAACAGTGAAATCCTTGCTCGTCTTAAACACAAAAAAGTAGCTTACAAGAAGTGGAAGATTGGACAAATGACCAGGGAGGAGTATAAAAATATTGCTCAGGCATGCAGGAGTGAAATTAGGAAGGCCAAATCACACTTGGAGTTGCAGCTAGCTGGAGATGTTAGGAGTAACAAGAAGGGTTTCTTCAGGTATGTTAGCAACAAGAAGAAAGTCAAGGAAAGTGTGGGCCCCTTGCTGAATGAGGGAGGGAACCTAGTGACAGAGGATGTGGAGAAAGCTAGTGTACTCAATGCTTTTTTTGCCTCTGTCTTCACAGACAAGGGCAGCTCCCAGACGGCTGCACTCTGCAGCATGGTATGGGGAGGAGGTGACCAGCCCTCTGTGGAGAAAGAAGTAGTTCGGGACTATTTAGAAAAGCTGGACGAACACAAGTCCATGGGGCCGGATGCACTGCATCCGAGGGTGCTAAAGGAGTTGGCCGATGTGATTGCAGAGCCATTGGCCATTATCTTTGACAAATCATGGCAATCGGGGGAGGTCCCGGATGACTGGAAAAAAGCGAATGTAGTGCCCATCTTTAAAAAAGGGAAGAAGGAAGATCCGGGGAACTACAGGCCAGTCAGTCTCACCTCAGTCCCTGGAAAAATCATGGAACAGGTCCTCAAGGAATCAATTCTGAACCACTTAAAGGAGGGGAAAGTGATCAGGAGCAGTCAGCATGGATTCACCAAGGGCAAGTCATGCCTGACTAACCTAATTGCCTTCTATGATGAGATAACTGGCTCTGTGGATGAGGGGAAAGCAGTGGATGTGCTATTTCTTGACTTTAGCAAAGCTTTTGATACAGTCTCGCACAGCGTTCTTGCCAGCAAGTTAAAGTAGTATGGGCTGGATGAATGGACGGTAAGGTGGATAGAAAACTGGCTGGATGGTCGTGCTCAACGGGTAGTGATCAATGGCTCCATGTCTAGTTGGCAGCCAGTATCAAGTGGAGTGCCCCAAGGGTCGGTGCTGGGGCCGGTTTTGTTCAATATCTTCATCAACGACCTGGAGGATGGTGTGGACTGCACCCTTAGCAAGTTTGCAGATGACACTAAACTGGGAGGAGTGGTTGATACGCTGGAGGGTAGGGATAGGATACAGAGGGACCTAGACAAATTAGAGGATTGGGCCAAAAGAAATCTGATGAGGTTCAACAAGGACAAGTGCAGAGTCCTGCACTTAGGACGGAAGAATCCCATGCACTGCTACAGACTAGGGACTGAATGGCTGGGCAGCAGTTCTGCAGAAAAGGACCTAGGGGTTACAGTGGACGAAAAGCTGAATATGAGTCAACAGTGTGCCCTTGTTGCCAAGAAGGCTAACGGCATTTTGGGCTGTATAAGTAGGGGCATTTCCAGCAGATCGAGGGATGTGATTATTCCCCTCTATTCGGCACTGGTGAGGCCTCATTTGGAGTACTGTGTCCAGTTTTGGGCCCCACACTACAAAAAGGATGTGGATAAATTGGAAAGAGTCCAACGGAGGGCAACAAAAATGATTAGGGGGCTGGAGCACATGACTTATGAGGAGAGGCTGAGGGAACTGGGATTGTTTAGCCTGCAGAAGAGAAGAGTGAGGGGGGATTTGATAGCTGCTTTCAACTACCTAAAAGGGGGTTCCAAAGAGGCTGGATCTAGACTGTTCTCAGTGGTAGAAGATGACAGAACAAGGAGTAATGGTTTCAAGTTGCAGAGGGGGAGGTTTAGGTTGGATATTAGGAAAAACTTTTTCACTAGTAGGGTGGTGAAGCACTGGAATGGGTTACCTAGGGAGGTGGTGAATCTCCTTCCTTAGAGGTTTTTAAGGTCAGGCTTGACAAAGCCCTGGCTGGGATGATCTAGTTGGGGTTGGTCCTGCTTTGAGCAGGGGGTTGGACTAGATGACCTCCTGAGGTCCCTTCCAACCCTGAGATTCTATGATTCTATGATTCTATGAACTGTGCTTTAGGGGCTTGTGATTCTCTCATGTTCCTTACATTTAACATTGGATACACATTGCAATTCCCATAAAGAGAAGATGTTTACTCTGATGTGACAGCATAAAAATATTCTGCTGAAAAGCCAGAATGCTTGTATTTCTATGAAACAGGCAAAAAGAAAGAAAAAAATTTAGCAGCTTTGCTTGGCATTAAAATCTTCAGCTTTACTGCCAAGAGATTCCACTACTGAATTGTGCCCTCAGCTACACACATGTAATCCAGTGGGAATTTGGCTCAGTGTTAGGATGCTTCCAATTCAAATTCAACAACAGGTTGTATTTCTTTCCAAAACATTTGGAAAGTTCCACGATCATCTAAATATTATTTACCCTTTCATAATCTTATTTCCCTGAAAACAACAAACTACCTATTTAATGAAAGCATCATGGATATTTTTTCAACCTGCTGAAACAAACCATGCATGCTATAAAAAAAAAAAAAACATGCACATTTCATTCATTTCCAAACTCTGAAAGATGTTTTATAGGTTCAGCTTTGTGATTATAAAGATTTATGTTCCATTCTCCTCCAAAATTCCGAGCTTATGTGTCCATTTGACTTAGACAGAATTGACGTGCTGTTTTCTGCATCTATTATGTTTAATAATAGAGAGTTGACTTAGGCTAATGATTTAAGAGCAGGGTGTGATTAATAATGCGAACAGAAGCTTTATACCCAATTTATAGGAAAATAAACCAGTGTATAATTTTCATGTTTCATTAAAGAACACCTTTAGATGTATGCCTTAAAACTAATTGATCCCAGAGAGGTGGGAAAATGCATTGTTCCAGTCTGACTAATGTGACTAAACTGCTTTTCGTGTTTCTGGAAGAGACCATTATAACCTGATCATTCAGTATTTGTGAAAGAAATAAGATATTCATAATGAATTAGTCACTTAAGTGCTATCCAAATATGAACAATTTATTTGAGATTTGCAAGATATCCCAAGGGACACAAGTAGCGTAAACATGAAAACATTTTTAAACAGACACTATGTTTTGAACAAAGACCTTTTCTACAGTAGAAAGTGATCAATTCTTGAAAACCAGGGCAGGTGAACGAATACTGAAAAGGGTTTAATTCCAAGTTTAGTAAAGGGCAAACCATAGTGAGCACTGTATCAGAAACTGGCTAATTTTTATAGACTCATAGAACTGGAACAGACCTCAGGAGGTCTTCTAGTCCAGTCCCCTGCACTCAAGTCAGGACTAAGTATTATCAAGACCATTCCTGACAAGTGTTTGTCCAACCTGCTCTTAAAAATTGACAATGACAGAGATTCCACAACCTCCCTAGGCAATTTATTCCAGTGCTTAACCACCCTGACAGTTAGGAATTTGTCCCTAATGTCCAAACTAAACTGCTCTTGGTGCAATTTAAGCCCATTGCTTCTTGTCCTATCCTCACAGGTAAATGAGAAAAATTTCCCTCCCTCCTTCTTAAAACAACCTTTTATGTACTTGAAAACTGTTATCCTGTCCCCCCTCAGTCTTCTCTTCTCCAGACTAAACAAACCCAGTTTTTTCAATTTTCTGTCATAGGTCATGTTCTCCAATTTGTCCACATATTTCCTGAAATGTGGTGCCTAGAACACAATACTCCAGTTGAGACCTAATCAGTGCGGAGTAGAAAGGAACAATTACTTCTTGTGTCTTGCTTACAACACTCCTAAAAATGCAGCCAAGAACGTCTGCTTTTTTAGCAACAGTGTTACACTTTTGCCTCATATTTAGCTTGTGATCCACTATGCCCCCCAGATAGGGTGACCAGACAGCAAGTGTGAAAAATCGGGACAGGGGGTGGGGGCTAATAGGAGCCTATATAAGAAAAAGCCCTGAATATCGGGACTGTCCCTATAAAATCGGGACATCTGGTCACCCTACCCCCAGATCCCTTTCTGCAGTACTCCATCCTAGGCAGTTGTGTCCCATTTTGTATGTGTGCAACTGATTGTTCCTTCCTAAATGGAGTACTTTGCATTTGTCCTTTTAGAATTGCATCCTATTTACTTTAGACCATTTCTCCAGTTTGTCCAGATCATTTTGAATTTTAATCCTATCCTCCCAAGCACTTGCAACCCCTCCCAGGTACATATTGTCAGCAAACTATATATGTGTACTCTATGCCATTATCTAAATGTTGAAGATATTGAACAGAACTGGACCCAGAATTGATCCCTGTGGGACCCCACTTGATATGCCCTTCCAGCTTGACTGTGAACTACAGATAACTACTTTCTGTGAATGGTTTTCCAATCAGTTATGCACCAATCTTATAGTAGCTCCATCTAGATTTCATTTCCTTAGTTTGTTTATGAGACGGTCATGTGGGAAAGTATCAAAAGCCTTACTAAAGTCAAGATATACCACATCTACCGCTTCCCCCCATCCACAAGGCTTGTTACCCTGTCAAAGAAAGCTATTAGGTTGGTTTGACATGATTTGTTCTTGACAAATCCATGCTGACTGTTACTTATCACCTTCTCATCTTCTAGGTGTCTGTAAATTGATTGCTTAATTAATTGCTCCATTAACTTTCTGGGCACTGAAGTTAAGCTGACTGGTCTGTAATTTCCTAGGTTGTCCTTATTCCCATTTTGTTTGTGAACAAAGCAATATTTGTGAGATTTCAGTGATAATGTGTTAGGCATTAAGTTATGGTAAAAAAAAAGGTATTTTAATATAAACAAAGTTATTTTTTTCCAATGAAGTTTTAACTTTATTTTTGTATTTCAGTATTCACTCTCTTTTTGAATTATTCATACTTCTGTCAAACTTCCTCAGAAACTAACTTCCATATCTAAGAACAATGAGTCTTGATTGATTTAATTTTAACTTGTTGTGCTTAATGTTCATGATTCTTATTAAATGACATTCTATCCTGTCTGATTCTATGACCCATAAAGAGAAAGTGGCTAATGAACTTCAGAGTATTCTACTGTCCTCTTCACAAGAACTTCTCTCTCTCATCTAACATTTGCATAACTAGTACAGCCACGACTTTTTCTCCCTCTTTCATCCCCCACATAATTCCTTTTCATACCAACATGATCTTCTATATGCTGTGCCAGGTTTTGGTTGCTTTGTGCTGTTAGAATATTGCAAAGGGGCTATAATACCAGTTTAACAGGCTGGTATTGAGAATTTGAGAATTCCCAGTGTAGGAGGAATACCAGGGTGATGGATGTTCTCTCTGTATTTTGGCCCAATCCTTTGGGTATTACCATGGGAGGTGGAAATCTGTCCCTCTTATTTTATTCCTAAGTAAACTTTTATTATTACATTCTTTATCAATTAGGATTAGACATTTAAATTGTGGTGTTGATTGAAAACAACAGAGATCAAGAGGTTGCAATGTACCGAGCATCATGCATCATTCTGTACTATATATACTGTGTGAATGCCTATCATTCTAGGTGTTTATGCACATAGGAAAAAGTGAGGATAGGGAAGAATGAGAAGGAGAGATGTATATTTTCAGCCAGTACCCACAGTGATATATTCCCTTTCTTGAGAGAATGACCCATAACTCATGAGAGGTCAGCAGTGAGTTATGAAGGCCATTCCCTCAAAAAGAAAACACATTAGACCTACACACTATTGTGTCTTCTATTCCTCCCCCTCAACCATTTTTCACTGCTAAATTTTCTTTATAAATAATTTAAAGTCAATTTTAATGCTTATGAAAGGTACCAGACAGAGCTCACTGACAACTGTTCTATTTGCAGAATAAATACAGCGTTGCTGTAGCAGGGAAGTCTTCCACACACAGTCTTACCATTGTTCTCAACTCCATTCTGCAGGGGGCAGTTATAAGGCTGGAATTCAGCCCTCAGCCTTTCTGCTAAGAATGCCAATAAGGACAACAATTAATGCTATGTGTGACTGTTGTTCCTGTGATGTTGATATCTGTGTATTAGCAAATGTACTTAGAAGAACAACACATTTCAGAGGTCCCCCAAAGAGCTGTTACATGGTAATAACTTTTTGGTCAGTATAGAATACCTGAAGATGAAAGGCTCCGTATACTGCTACCACGTCTCTTAACAACACATTTGTTGATTTTCTGCACCAGCTTTCACTCTTCTTTTCATTATTCAGCCATTGTATTTGCACAGTGCCATTAACTTCTGTATATTCAGAAAAGAGTCCAAAACCACATATTACTCACTGTTCTGGCATCCCAGAGAGATAGGGTCTTGTCTGCAGAGCTGGTGAGAATGGTGTTGGAGAACGGAAGAAACTCTATACTATTGACTGAATCCTTATGTCCACGCATGGTGTATCTGCATCTCTCACTATAAAAGAAAACAATGACAGAAACGACAGGTTTCAGTGTAGTACCCGTGTTAGTCTGTGTCAGCAAAAAGAAAATAAGAAAGGAATACTTGTGGCACCTTAGAAACTAACAAAAATAACTCTTGCCATTGAACAGAATCAGCAGTCTAGAAGACAACGCAGTAAAAGAGAATTAGATTTCAAATGGAGTTAAGTGTCTCAGTTACTATTTTCAGAGAAGTTAGTGCACAGGGGAAAGTTTATTGCACAGGCTAAAACAACCATCATCAAAAGGTTCCCTATGCTTTCTAGAGAGTTATTTGAACTTTTGAAAGGTTGAGCAGTACTCACTGCATTGGAGAGAAAAATAATAAAGTTCAAAAGACAGTGAAACAAGTTACCACCTTACTAATACTCCAAAGAGCATTTATATAAACTATGGATCAACAATGACAAAAGGTTAAAAAAACTGGGCATCTTGAGTCTTGAGAAAAGAAGACTGAGGGGAAACTGATAACCATCTTCATATATGTTAAGGGATGTTGTAAAGAGGACTATGATCAATTGTTCTCCATGTACACTAAAGGAAGGACAACAGGTAATGAACTTAATCTGCAGCAAGAGAGATTTAGGTTAGATACTAGGAAAAACTTTCTGGCTATAAGGGTAGCTAAGCTCTGGAACAGGCTTCCAAGGGAGGTTGTGGAATCTCCATCACTGGAGGTTTTTAAGAACAGGTTGAACAAACACCTGTCGGGGTGGTCTAGGTTTACTTGGTCCTGCCTCAGCACAGGGGACAGGACTTAATGATCTCTCGAGGTCCCTTCCAGCCTTACATTTCTATGATTCTGTGAAATAAGTGTTTCAGTTCAGAAGTGCAAGACCTGTTGAAAATACTGATTTTGTTGTATTTTTATTATTTACTTTGCTTTATCAATGATTGACATTTGGATTGGTGATGGCCAGGAGAACGGCATAGGAAGGGGATATTAGCATTGTAAGCATAGATGAGTCCAAACCAGAAACATTTAAACAACTCTTCTCTGCAATTTTGAGGTTTCCAGAATGCACCTCTGCTTCTGGAACAGTTTAGATGGGGAGGATAATGAGCTTATGAAAACCCCAAAGCACAATTCCTTTTAGCCCATATTGAGTTGTTGCATCCTTACTTGCTTGTCAAGCCAGTTTACAACTTTTTGTTACTATGTAAGATTTCAAAAGGATTAACTTACAACACAACCCTTCCCTCCCACCCACAGAATTTTACGATTAGTAATGAGATCAGTTCTGTCCTGTATGTCCTAGTGCCTCAAATAAAGAGCAGCAGTTAAACTAGGAAACAAAAAGCAGCAACACACCACTGTAATTTGAAGTGCTAGTTCAATATTTTATTCATTGCACATTTGGTTTGATAGCTAAAAACACACCAGTTCTGAGCTGGCCACTGAATACATTGGGCTGGCAAATTAGATTACTGCGGGGGCTCAACTGGAAAAGGCCAAATTTCTTACAGTATTCTCTTTAGGAGGCTGTCAGCAGAGGGAATTAAAGATTTTGTGGTATTTTTCCATTCCTGCATCATGCCAGAAGACTCAGAGCTGTTGCAGGGTTTTTTTGTACTAAAAACATTGGAGATCAGATGCAGACCACTAGAGCTTAAAGAGGCTTGCCAGAGGCTCACACTGATCTACTAGAGAAAAGCGAGTTCCCAGATTACTTAAGACCCCTTTCCATTTTCCAGGCTAGAACGTATATGTTGCTTCACATCTGAAGATCAATATTGTCTTTGAAGAAGGAGTGTAGGGGTGTGTGTGTATATCTGCTTCCAAAATGGAAATGTTACCCAGGAAATAAATTTCAAACACATTGTATAAATTATTCTATTACAGATATTACATTATACTATATATTTGTATAGTATTTATCATATAGTATGTGTTATTTTGTAACAAGGATTCATGTTAAAAAATCTGTTATTTATATCATACATGTAGCTTCCTGGCTTTTAGAGATTACTGCACAGTTTATCTGATGTCTATGATTGTTTGATATATAGCGATAAAGTAACTTATTATGTTTTATATTTCCCATAGTCCCACTGCTTTAACCATCAGGACAGATATACATACATACATGTGGGCGTATGTACATCTCCATTTTCAAAAGTGATTAGTGATTTTCGGGTGTCCAAGCCGATATGACTTACGGGGAAGTGATTTTCAGATGGTGGGTACTCAGCACTTTCTCTTAGAACCATGTTTCAGAGTAGCAGCCGTGTTAGTCTGTATCCGTAAAAAGAACAGGAGTACTTGTGGCACCTTAGAGACTAACACATTTATTTCAGCATGTTGAATGCCCACCTGAAACTTTTGAAAATTTAGGCCAGTTTTTATCTTAATGTAACATTATGTTCCATTAGAGGAAGAAAGAAAAGAGAGAGAGAGAGCGAGCGCACAAGCGCGCTTTGGGGGATATACTTCTGCACAGTAGAATAATAAGATTTATATCACACTCTTCCCAAAACTACATCTTATCTGTTTGTGGAATGGGACAGCATAACATAGGGGTGGAGAGGGGGAGGAAGAGTATTGTTCGTGAGTTCATAAGGCCTAAAATAGGGGCATCCCAGGCAGACTGGCTGCAAGAACAGACTTGTGAGAGATTAATTAGGTGCCATAGCAGGAAGGTCCCATTCAGAATCCCTGAGCAAGGTGAAAATGGACTAAAGTGACAGACAATAACAGCAATGGAAGGGAAGGAAATGAGTTGTATATTTCCATCAAGCACATAACTACTTAGGCTTGATACAGCACTCTCTCTCACTGCAACCTCCATACCAATGTGTAGTCATGAGAGAGCTCTCTCACGCTCCAGATTTAATTTACCACTCTGGTAACTGACTGACTGATATTTCTGAGAACCTCTGACTGCTACATAAAACAAACTCATCTTCCCTTCCAGCTGAGATATAATTTAAATGAGAGTGCATTTCTTGCATACAAGCTCCCTTCCCTTTCTAGGGAAAACTTTTATCTAGATGTTCTACTGTGGCAAAGGAAAACTTGGTTTGAAGCAATATACCAACTGACTCTAGCACATTTTGTGCACAATGGGCCAGGTTCTACACTTTTGACATGAGAGTAAATCCTGTTGGAGAAAAACAGAGTTCTCACTCTTTCTTTGGGTGCAGCAAGGCCGATACATTTATTAACTCAAGCAATTGAAATGGAGGGAGAGAGTGCACTAGGACACAGGGTTTCCCCATCCTAGGCAGGTCTCTCAAAAGATAAACAATTAAGGCAAGCATTTATACTTTTTGTTACATACAGTAATGATCAACAGTTTGTTTATATTATGTCTTGCCCATTCCTGTATTTTCTCTCTTCTGTTCTCAAAACATAGCTATCTCAAGGTTGGGTCACGCTGACTCTACTCTGCTGTCTTTTCACCCGCTTCTGACGTGAGCCCCGCTTCTACAAATCTCATGTTATTACAGCTAGAGTTAGCCTGACTCTTGCTCATATAGAGGCCTGCATTCAAATTCCCTCTACCGACTTCCACAATCCTGAGAAACTCCATTGTTTTAAAACTAGTCGCTCCAGAGATAGCCTGATGAAACAAAGAACAGAATCCTTTCTTTGTACAACAAACATTCAGTAGAGATGGGCTTAGGAGGTTCAGAAATTTTGGGGTAGCTCAGAAAATAGAGGCCTATTTTCCACCTATTCCTGGTAAGTTAGGTATTTGTACCAACCTGACAATTTCCATAAAGCCCCAACCACTGGAGTCATATGAATACATGAATATCTCATCTTTCATTTTTTTAAAGTACATTTTTAGCCTTCATGTTAGCAGAGAACAGAATACAAATGTGATCCCGGTGTACCTTAAAAAACAGAAGGCAAATGGAAATAACCCAACCAATTTTAATTAAAAAAAATGTTGATTTGTGGGGTGGTCCTGACTCATGATTATTGACTGTTTGGGCTTGGCAATTGTGGTAGTGTTCAAATACCCCTTAGTAAAAATTGCTAAGCTGGAGGCACTTTATTAGCTCTCTGCCCACTTAAACTAAAGAGGACAAAACCATCTCCAACACCTTGCTACTTTGTCAGCTATCACCTTCCACACACAGGGTTATCAGTTTAAAAGTCTAGCGAGCCATAGACTGTGTGTGCCATGTAATTCCACCACACCTACTTGCAGCCACCATTCTGGATTTGCTGCTCAGAGCAGCAAGTTCCCATGGTCTCTTTTTGAAGATAGCAAACCCCTAGCTGCAGGATATTAGGTGTAAAGGGAGCAGCTGATGGTTGTGTTCATGCTAATTACTCAACACAGGCTGGCAGTTGAAGGTGTGTCCCTCTTAAAAATAGAATCAACTGCGCCAGATTTTTAAATTAAATAAATGATAAAAAATGGAATAATTAATCTTAGAATGGGGCCTTGTATAGCAAGTTACAATTGGAAAAAAGATAATGAAGCACCAACACAACTTCAATGATGTAATAATACACAGTGCAATTTATCTTATTCCAATGCCATATTAAGCATTGATTCAAAAAAGGCAGGCTCTTTCCTATCAATTGTCTTCTCAAATCATAACACGGAAAATAACACTGAACTCCTCTTTCATAGCTATCATATAAGATCCGACCATCTGAACTGCCTTTGCTCTCAACTAAAAACGTGTGGGAAAATCCCACTTTAAAGTGATTAACAAATAATCTACACGCAGCAGTTCTGTGAAAGTTTTGTAGACTCACACACCAGTCTCAACCCTGTTAAACTGATAGAATTGAAGCAATTAAAAGGAGAATACTATCAACAGAAACACACCCTATCACTTACCCACTATGTGACTTTATCTCCAAAACGTGTTTAAATCAGGCACCGAACCTTTTCAGCCAAGATCAAAAAAGAAGTATAGCAAATGGGCTGGCTTGAGACATTAAAATGCCAGTTTGTTTTATGATGTTATAAATACATCCTATCACGTCTTTATATTTTATTACCTCTATTTTATTTCTAGGTAGCTTCACATATGACACATCCAATTATTCATGTCAAGAATATAAAACTACTAGTATTTCAGTAAGAAGTGCCGACCATCACTTATGACAATGATTTTTTTCTTGACCCATTATTTCACTAAACATAACCAGGGTTTCATAAGACATTGATGAGTGGGGTCATATCCTCTATAAAGCATATTTGTCTTAGAAAAGGTACAGATGTATATGATATTGCCAAATGAGCCATTCAGCTCAATATTCTTTCATTACCTCCCTTCAATAAAATGAAGTTATCCTCTAATTCTGAATACTCAGTTTACAGTCTCTGTGTAATTAATGTTTGTACAGTGTTTTGAAGAAAAAAAGTGCTGGATGCTTGGATGCTTATTATTATTTTTGTAAACATACAGAAATTCTCTTCCCTAATGTAAATTTACATACACTTAGAAATAAAATGAAGATCAAACAATTGGTTGTGTAAATAATTGATATTAATAATACTCAGAATTTAGAGTATTTTCATCTTCAAAATCCTGGACAAACATCAGCGGCACTATACTGTGCAAATGCATCCGTGTGGGCAGTCACCCGACTTCCGTGCTGGTTCAGGGAGGTCTACCTGCACAGATCAATTTGCAGAGTCTAGCCCAAAGTCATTAAGCCTCACAGCTGCAATTATGTTGCCTTATTCAAAGGCTAGGTTTTCTTATTGTACACTTTTAAACCAGACTGGTGGGTAAAATTAAGATTAAGGAAGTAAGGCAAGCAGTGGCTGGAGATTGGCTACATCAGAGTAGTAACTCAATCCTGCTCCCACTGAAGGCAATGCAAGTTTTGACATTGCTTTCAGGGGGAGCTGGACTGGGTCTTAGTTTATCACCATTGGGGGCTTGCAGTCCAAACCCTCGGTCCAGTGCACAAGAAACTGACCCCTAAAGCAATACAGACTTGACTGATAAGTAAAAATTCTCCACTCTTCCCCCCATCCCTTCCTCTTTAGTCTGCTAATATCAAAGCCAAGGCTTAACTACTAGAAACAACGAGGGAAAAAAACCCACAAGATGGCATGATGTTTTATTAATATTTTCTAGGTATATAAATAAACACATTTCCTCTGACTAAGCAACTTCACAAGTCAGCAATACACTATCATTATATTCTTCTGTTATACCTCCCGGAGAAAACTGAAAATTGATGAGTCTCATAATTTAACTGTGACATCTCCATTCTTAAAGTTCTAAGATGGTTCAAACTGCTTCTCCTTTCATTAAAAAAGATAACAGTCAATTTTAACCGCTTATATTTTGGTCTTGCCCACGTTTTAATTTACACTGATAGGCAGTTTTCTTCTTGGAAACTTGGCAAACATACTTTCCCTGTATTTTGAATAGAGCTGAATTTAACATGGCAGCTATTCTTTGACACCAGGTTATAAAGTGTCTTGCCATGACAGAAAACATAATTGGCCCTACCCCGGTTCACAATGAAGTCAATGGCAAAACTCCAATTGATTTCAATGGAAGCAAGATCAGGCCATTTGTTTACGCAACAATGTAATTTGGTGCCAACATAACCAATGGAGTCATAGCAGTTCTGGTGATATGTTTTGTTGGCTAACAGCTACCACAGTACTAGAAGAGGGAATGCAAAATGATGTTTTGGGTCTGCCCTTGCAATGAACACTATGCAAGCAAATCCTTCTGCCCACATATAATCCCATTCTCCATATGGGGGCCCATATCTACCTGTAGGGAGCAGCTCAGGGCATGAGCAACATTGAGTTTAACGCACTGCTCAACAGAAACATTCAAAAAGAACAGGAAAATAATCTAGTTGTGATGCTGGAGGTAAGTCTTGGAAATTTACTGGACCTTCCAGGATCTTTGCTCCTGGTATGTTTTTCCTGGTCTAAAAATTATCTTGTTGCATTTCTGTAATTTGAAAAAAAAAATGCCTCCATTGAACACTGGGGTTCAACTCCATTGCGGGGGAGGGATAGCTCAGTGGTTTGAGCATTGGCCTGCTAAACCCAGGGTTGTGAGTTCAATCCTTGAGGGGGCCATTTGGGGATCTGGGGGAAAAATTGGGGATTGGTCCTGCTTTGAGCAGGGGGTTGGACTAGATGACCTACTAAGATCCCTTCCAACCCTGATATTCTATGATTCTATGAACACTACTCAGAGAGGGAAAATTTATGGGACTAAACGGCATAGAGAACACACAAAGAGCGGCCCAGGACAGATAGTGCCTTGTTTGTGTCCTTAGTGACATCTGATGGTTCAGGAAGGATTCAGATTGAAAACAAATATCTGCAAATAGGGGGCATCTGGTGAACATATCTTCAGCTGATTGCATACTTACAATTAATTGGGAAAAAGCAATTCTCTAGTCAGAACAATATTCTGAAATGACTGGAGAACATAAAAATACTCCCAGATCTGGAAACAAGGGCTCTATAAGTGCTGGAGGAAAGGAGCACCAAAAGACTATGCCTTACCTCCAACAACTGAAAAGCTTATGTTTCTCGGCTGATTACAAATTTATTGCAAGAAATAAAAGCAGAAGGCAACACAATATTTCTTAGTGTTCAAAAGTAATTTTGTGGGGAGAAAAATATAGTAACAGACTTTTGGAGGAGTGCCAGTACATGTATATTAGTGAAAACTATTTGGCTCATGGAAGTTTCCAGCATTGGGTGGACACCCAGTAAGAAGACTGCTTAGCCTACCAAGAGGTATCAGTGAAGAAACACTGGTTGCTATGGTGTTGCACATGCACTTGGCTCCCCGATGGTTCTTGCTATCCTAAGGACCCCCCAATGAGGACCCTATCTTCCACTCTTCTGATTGCTGAGCTTGTTTCTGTCTAGACCATACTATGGTAGTGGCTGTTGTGTTTTCTAGTACAAAAGACTTTTACAAGTACCTATTGGAGACACCTAACAAAAGAAGATTGATAAAAATGTGAAATTCTTTATTTTCCTCATGGTGTGTTTTAAATAGTCCTCAGAATCAGGACTTCTTTTGGTAAATACTGAAAATAATTTCTGATATATAAAACAAGTCAAATAATAGTATCTGACTAAAGTATAAGTATATATCCTGACACTATTCTAATTATGCTTTAACAGGAGAGTGTAAAGAAGCCTAACAGTGTCTGACTATAATCTTTGTCACCTGTTCTGTAATGACTTGAAACATTAATAATGAGGCTTTTGCTAATTATCCTAATGAAGGATTAGTCAGATAATGATTTTACACTGCTTTGAACATGTAGAGTGCTATGTAAAATGGGAAGTATTATTATTTAGATTATTTTCGGTTTCAGATAAAGGCTTTTCTGGTTTTAAAAGGAGAAAAGATAAAAGGTCTGTTAAAATAAAAGAACAAAATTAAAGCTCCAATCTTGCAGAGACTTAGGGCTAGTCTACACATAGTTTTGACACTGATTTAACTCTTTTGATTCAGAGTGTGATTTTATTCTGATATAATTGAATTGGTAGAATCCCTAGTTTGAATGCAGTAAAAGCAGCTTTGTATCAGTGTAATTGCATCCATGTTGCTGAGCTATGCTGATTTCTAAATCTATATAGTTGAAGCAGTGCAAAATCTGCTTATAGACAAGACCTTATGGAGGTGCTGAACTTAATGCATGTGGATAGGGGACTAATCAAGGATTTAAAGTTAGGTATGTGATTAAGTGCTTTGTCGGATCCGGGCCAGATTGCACAGCCCCTCACAGGAGCCAGACCTAAAACAACCACAGTGATTAGCACCTGTATTGGTAGTGTCAACAGAAAGCCAACAGAGTGAATGATCATAATGAAGGGAGACAACTAGTTTTTCACTCCTACCCCTGAGGCTGAGGCACATTGGCAAGGCAGACTGGGAAAGCCGGGGCTGTTGTACAGCAAGCTGTATCTATTCTGATGTAGAATAAGAACATACTACATATTTTTCATACCAGATTTAGATGGATATTTCACTTTCTTTTAAAATATCAACTAAGTTGGCCTCTGTATTTGCTCAGCTTGCTTTAAAATATCCATAGAGAAAGAGCTTGACTGTCAGGGGAGTTGAGCACTCCCCCCTCCAGCTGAAGTCATCAGCACCTGCCACAACTTACTTAGCACTTCTCACAACCAGGCCAAAAATGTTTGCTAAAGTGGATACTTTATTTGTGTGTTATTGTGTATTATGAATGGAAACATATTGTTAATAATAGGAAAAGATTTGCACAATGACTAGTCATTCTGGGGGCCCATCCCTGAAAGGGGTCTGATTTTCAGAGGGTTGGGGTTGAGCACTCTCTGAAAATCAGACCTCTTCAATGGGTTTCAAATCGAGCACATAAAAATGGAGGCACCTGAAATAACTAGCCACTTTTCTAAATCTTGGCTTTATTTTATGAAGCAACTCTCTCCTATCCCCATCAAGGAAGCTGGGGGTGCCACTTAAGTAGTTAAAAATAACCATAAATATATGTAAAACATGTAATTAAACCATCGTGAAACATTGCAGTATTAGTACAACCATGTTTTCTGCCCAGTAGCTCTGTAGCAAAAGAATAAACTATATGACTCACTCCCTGAGGACAGTGGGCTATTCCTCAAATAATGTATCAGCTGAAATCAGCACTGAATTGATGTCACATTTCGGTAAGTGTTTCTTAGGAGGCTTTTTGTTCTGGGCTCTCGCACTCCCTTCATATGAGTAAAACTTTTGCCTTTTCTGATTTGTCTTGGATGACTAAACCCAGGTTTTTCCCTTAATCCATCCAAGTTTATATTGCTGTTGGTTGCTACAAGGCAACAGCATAAAGGGGAAAGCTTCCTTGACATGTACTTTGAGGAATCAGATGGCTTCCCAAGTGACTTTTTTTTTTAAAGTATCTTTAAGCTTACTTTAGGCCTGCCTTGTCCAGACACGCTGCTGCAGCCATAGTTTTGTGTTTCAGTTTTTCAAATAAAATATCCAGGAAAGTTCACTTTCTAGATTTAATATTCAGTCTTTCCTATACTTTATTTCCAGCAGACTGAATTGCTGTAAAGTTGATTGAATGGATGCTTCTGTTATTGCTCCTGTTCTCTTGCATGGTCTGGTATTTATTTTTAGATTTACAAAATGTTTCCATCAGTTACTGGATGCAAGAAGAAAATTGTAAAACAACATACATCTGTCAACCCAAACAATTCCTAAACCAGAATAAAGCTTAGCAAGTTTCCTATAATTTCACCCCTCTGGCTAAATGGCTGACAAAGTCCATGTTGGTCAGTTTCTCCATGAATTTGCCTTTTATCTCAAAACAGGGCATTTCAGCAATTTCAGAACTTCTTCACCAAAAGTTTTTCAAGTTGGGCCTCCCAATGAGCTCTAGTTAGGGGCCAGATTGTAAAAAGTATTTAGGAGACTAAACATGCAGATAAACACCTAGCAGGATTTGCAATAGTTCATAGGTGACTAGCTCCCATTGGCTTTCAAGAACTCCCTTAGCAACTTTTGAAAATCCAACCCTTAGTCTGTATTAAATAGTGGGAGTCTGGCCCTGTTGAAAACTATATTTGTAACGTCTTTCTTACAGGAATTTGTCATGATTTAGCAGAATTTATAGTTGAAGAGGAAAAGGCTCTCCCCACTGATGAGTTGCAGGGGGCTCTCCTGACGTCTCTGTTAAAGTTGACTTTGGGCTCCATGAAGGACAACCTCAACACACTTTTACTAAATGCAAGATTCTAGCCTTCTTCCTTGTGAAATGTAAACTATTGTGTCCCTATAGACAGGAACAAGCAGTTGGACTCCAGTTATATAGCCCGATTCCAGGGGATGGAACAAAGACCCTCTCTCTCTCTCTCTCACACACGTTTTTTTTTTTTTTTTTTACACAAAATGAGCTAGTTTATTGTGCAACATATTCCAGAAAAATCAGCTCACTAACCTTCCCAACAATCCATAGGCTGGCCCTGCACAGTAAGAAGGGCAGGTATTGGTTATGTGTGGGGGAAAGACAGAGTTAATCTGCTATTTCATTCCACCAGATTCCTAGATTCTTGATACAACAGGATGGCATGAAACTTTTCATATCATCCCTCCCCCACCCAGGCAAGAAGATTAGTGTGCAATCTGAGTAATTCAGCTTTCTGAATATGCACGTAAGAAACTGTACAGTAATTTGCATTCACCTAACTCCTCATCCAAATACGCAACCCTCCGAAAACCATGCACAAGGTGTTAACATAATTTCATTGGAGATCATCCAATTATTCCTATTGATACATACAAGAGAATGACTGAATCAAAAGCACAGTCAGATAAAAATACTGCAGCATGTCAAATCCAAGCTATGCGGCTACAGCTGAGTGTTAGTGGCACTTCTTCTTTCTTTGGAAGAGATGCCCTTTTTATTCATAGCACCTCCAAGCCAGAGGGAAGGGAAGGGAAGGTTATAGGCTAAAATGCTGAGTTCCAATCTGTGCCAATATTATGCAGTACTAACATACAGAGTTTGGAACCAATGCTGTGCTATCATAAGTTAACATGAATATATACATATATTGTTGGGGTTCCCCCAACAATATCTATACAGCTTATTTTGTTTAGTTTGATCTAGTTGGTATAGAGCCATTACACACATCATTGGTACCCTGGTCCTCTTTTGACTTGATTTTCTTCCTCATTTTAAATTTGACTGACATTGCTTTCAATCTATGAAATGAGCAAATACTTTTGAAAATAGTACAAAATGGCTGAAACACAATAAATATAAGCACATAAATATTAAAGTGAGTACAATGAATTTCAGTGTGTTTTCAAATTGGTTTTCTTCAGAGCGGGAGTTTCATTATTTGTCCAAATGAAATGGATTTTGAGTGGGTGGCGGTCTTAAGGAGGCATGCTGCACTGTTTCAATGGCTTTATGAGCTTGGGAAGATATGAATAATGGATTTGCTGTGCACTTAGACACAGCACCACAACAAATACAATATCATTCTGGTTCTCTAATAAGCAGCTGCTGGAGTGAGGAATAAAAAGCCTTGCCTCCTGGTCTAACCTACAGGTGATATCATTTTCAGTCAGTTTATTTTTCATAACCATTGAAACAAATTACTGCATTGGCTCTGTCTGGTTTTATAGGGAGAAACCACTGAAAACACAGCAAATAAGAGGCTAAATTCCAGAGGTTGGCTTTTATTCTGATCTGCGATTTAGCTCTTGAAGGGACCAACCTTTCAAAAGGCAGATGTGCCAGGGTGTGACTAAACAAAGGATACTCCTGATTTTAAGGAGGCAATTTCCAATTGGGAGGGATTATGTAATTGTTGCCCTAGATATTATGCACTCAGTTACATAACCATGGAGTCACAAACATCTAGAAAGGTTTTGGGGAACAATACTGGTACAACTCCTGCTGTCTTAACTTGGGCACGAGCTCTCCCCTGCATTTACAGCTGAAGTGCTGCTGTAGCTGTGTGGTCCCAGGATACTAGAGACAGAAGATGGGTGAGGTAATATATTTTATTGGAACACTTCTGTTGGTGAAAGAGACACGCTTTCATGCTACACAGAGCTTTTATGCCTTTTTCACCAACAGAAGTTGGTCTAATAAAAGATATTACCTCACCCACCTTGTCTCTCTAACCAACATTTAGTCTGGTGGGAAAGAATTACAATGGGGCAGCGTTGCCAGGAAACATCTCGGTCCCTGGATATGAGAGAGACAAAGTGAGGTAAGGTTCCAAAGTCAAGCACTCAAAAGTTAGGAGATGCTTAAATAAAGGTTGCCTGTGCAATTTTAATTCCCTCCTTCCCTTGTGCATATGTTTATGGTACAGTCTTAATTACTTTTCTCCCACAGAACCTCTGCTTTTATCTTTCCCGTGTCCATGGCTCATGTCCTCTCCCCACCGCAGCTTCTGTCCTTTCCCTTCCCTCTGCTCCTGCCCCTCTTTCCCATTTTGTTCCTGTCACCCATATGCCACCATCTGCCCCCTCTGCTCCTACCTCCCAAGCTCTTTTCGCTGTGCCTCTTCCTCTCCCTACTCCCAGTTCCTCATCCTTCTACATTCCAGTCAGTTCAGCTCCTCCTTCTCTATGCTACCTGTTTACAAATAGGGGTAGCATTGAGAACACAGAATAGAAAGTCTCCTTGCTCTCAGTTCTTGTGCCTGGCACCATGGTGGCCTTAAGAAGAGCTATTGTAGAGAAAGTCCTGCTTTCTCCCTGCAGCCCTTGGATGAAGCATGCTCAGTCACGTGGTGGGAATGGTGCATTCTCAGTCAGGTCAGACATGGGAGCTCTGAAGGGATGGAGTATGCCCAGCACAGACACAATTTTCAGAGAATTTAGTTGCCAAACTGTAACAAGTCTCTCCTGAGCATGTGTGAATCAGCTACAAGATTTTTATTTACAAAGTTAAAGGAGTGTAATTTCCCCTAGCCACAGTCTCAGAAATTGTGAACTGTTTTAGATGAAATTTTCCCAAAAATCTTCCTCTTGAAGAAATGGTTTCAATTGACCTGAATAGTTTATATTTGCAGAATTATAAACCATGAAAAAAATGGAGCAATCTTGACAATGGGAATCTTAAATATAACTGCCAATAACAAAGGTTAATAATGAACACATACAATGACATACAATGACCAATGCTTTCTTTTTGTCTTTAAGAGCTGCCCTCTTCCATATATATAGGCAGACAATCAAAACAGATTGAGAATAGCATATCTGAATCTATTTGAAAGTCAGCTGGCCTTTACCATACACTGAATATCAACACCTTTATAGACATATGACCATATCCTGAGAGAGCTGGGCACTTTCAACATCTATTGGCTTCAACCGGAGTGGAGAGCAAACCTCAAATAATTGGCCCCTCTGTGATTATTGAGCACTGATCATTGTACACCCACTTTAGACCCGATCCTGCGCACACAAGTGCTTAATTGTACACATATTAATGGTTCCAGGGGTTACATAACTAGAGTTGGGTTACATTTTTTAGACTAGTAGTTTATTCACTGAAAAATACAGTGTTGGTTAACCTGAAACTATTGACAAATTCACCAAATTATCTATATAGTTGAAGCAGTGCAAAATCTGCGTATAGACAAGACCTTATGGAGGTGCTGAACTTAATGCATGAGGATAGGGGGACTAATCAAGGATTTAAAGTTAGGTATGTGATTAAGTGCTTTGTCGGATCCGGGCCAGATTGCACAGCCCCTCACAGGAGCCAGACCTAAAACAACCACAGTGATTAGCACCTGTATTGGTAGTGTCAACAGAAAGCCAACAGAGTGAATGATCATAATGAAGGGAGACAACTAGTTTTTCACTCCTACCCCTGAGGCTGAGGCACATTGGCAAGGCAGACTGGGAAAGCCGGGGCTGTTGTACAGCAAGATGTATCTATTCACCAAATTATTTCGGCCATTTTTTGTTTCTTTGCAAATTAGGGGCCATTCAGAAAACAACTGGAGGAGGAGGAGACAGTCATGCAATGAGAGTGACAGCGTTCAATTGCCCCCTCTACTTGATGTGGAGAAGGGATTTGAACTTAGGTTTCCCACATTGCAAGAGAATGCCCTACCTGCCGAGCCAAAGTTATAAGGCAGGCACCATTACCAGTACCACCTCTTTCTCCTCCTCCTCTAGCCATTCTGTGACTCTAGACTGTCATTTTTATTTATTTATGTTTTGCCTTTATTTTTAAAAATGGCTGAAAACCGAACAAAACATGTTTTGGACTAGAAACAATATTTTTGTTGAGATTTTTTGGTTTCAGTTTCAGTTGATTTTTTTTTTTTTTTTTTACTTCCAGGAAACTGAAAACTCAATTGTTCCCTTGCCCAGCTCTAATTGAGAAAACTCACAGGTGTAAATTTATAAACATGTGCATTCATATTTCTGCAATCAGACCCTCCCCTATTGTACTCCATGCTGGCTTTTGGGGCCATGAAATCTAAGACTACAATAAGGTTAACAGGTCAGCAGCTGCTAAGATTTTAAGGGCTCGCACTGTACATTTGGAAGAGGTGGCACTCTTTTATACTCTCAGTAAAAATGTCACCTTCTTGTATTATATAAGTATAAGCTATTTCCATCAACAGATTGTATAAATCCTAAATTGCAGAATGTAATCTTAGTTTATATCATTGTTCTAGGTGTTGAATATGTAATCAAAGTAATGTCAAACAGTGATTGATAACCTAATAAGAATTATGCAAAAAATTCACACAGTCAAGATTAGATTTTTGTCACCCCAGAGCACTAGCTGTTAATTTTATACACTGTATAAGACACCGCATCCTCGAGCCATTATTTTCACCTAACTTTCACAATGCTGTAACTTCATATCTATGCTATTACCATAAAAATGAAAGAAACAATTATATCTCTAAAAACCATCCTTCTAAGCAGAAAGCCCTAACATATTAATTTAACTGCAAACATCAAATATAGTACTTTATTATGCAGATGATACGTATAACTTCACAGGTCAGGTACAGTACAACTTCAAATATATTCATACTTTGCAGTTTAGTGGCCCCAGATCCCTCTATTTGATCTGACTGACAATAGGGGTTTGATTGTGAGCCATTACACACACATACACCAATGACTAAGGGAATGTAAACCATGTTCTTGCCCCCTGCATGTTCTACCACTATTGCAGGGCACAGGGAAGTCTTTAAAAAGCCATTACTCTCTCTCTTGCGTAAAGGGGTGGGCAAGGACAAGGAATGAAAGGAACCAGGCATAGGGCTTTCACAGATTACTTTCTCCTTGCATTCATGTCCAATCTGATTTGTGCTGTGCCCCATAGTCAAGATTTGTGGCAAAGCCACAATCTAGGCTCAAATGCGAAAGTAAAACTAAAGGCTGTAGCCTATAGGACTAACCTGCTTGCGTGACTATATATCTTTTCTTATAGGTTTCTTAGTTTCTGATGGTTTTGATTATTTGTTTTATTATAATAGGTTATAATCGGCTTATAGGTTTATATTAGAGTATATGTTGGCTGTAATGCAAGGGATGTATAGGCTACATCCTGTATGTTGACCTAAGGCAGAGTTAGCACCAATATGCTTGGGACCTTTCACCTAGATAGTGGTGATGAGCTAAAGCAGAAGATCCATATCTTTAAAATAGATAGATAAAGGATATGTAGATGCAGGTTGGCATAGAGGGCTTCCTAAGTTCATACCCTCTGTAAACGTAACAGATACACCACAAGGAAAGAACCAAAATAACCGGGTAGGACAGAAATAACAAATGTGAAAATGATCGAATGTCATCAATACATATGTATATGTCATCGATACATATAAACATACCAGCCCATGGAGTAAGTGTACACTAACATTTTGTGGGTGAGGAAACTAAGTCTGGACATAGAAGGAGGGCTCAATACTCAAGCTCTATAAGAGGGTGACCCACCATGCCAAGGAGGTTTCTGAGTTCCTAAGCTTCAGGGTTTCTAAGCTTCAAGGCATCTTTGTTTGTTAGTCTATTAGTTCTTAATTGTAAGTTTTAAGTTAGTTAGTTAAGTAAAGCTCTAAGTTAGCTTGGCTAGCTCTTAGCTCTTTAGCTTCTTGTAAGCGCTGCACCTCCCACTCAAGAACCGAGGAACCTGATCTCTCTTGGCATGCCAGAGGTGAGGCTGGTCCTTTGCCTCTTACCACCAGGTTATCAAGGAGTATATTAATCAAAAGCTTTATAGTATATAATATCACATGCATCTCTAGAACAGTATTATTGCATTTGTAACTCTGACTATTTGACCATTTGATTACTATTTGAGTACTATTCCATTTATCTCAATAAACGTCTTTAAGGCTATATTTGTCTCAGTGTGAGTACCCTTATCATATCCCCAAGGGTCCTTGCAAACTCTGTGTAGCCTGATTCTGGGACAAGAACCTAATTATCTTCTGATCAGATTAATTGGCGAGCCTATAACCCACACTATCCAAATTAATCATATTAACCTCCTCAAATCAGGCAACAGGGCCACATTCTGATACTCTTCCTCCCGCCAAGTAGCACCTTACTCTGTGAGTAAATCCTACTGAAGCCAGTGGGATTACTCATGGGATAAGGTGCTGCCTACCATGAGTAAGGGCATCAGAATTTGATACTAAATGCTTAGTTCTAATTAGTGTGGGCCAGATTGTGAAGCACTTACTCCTAGCACTGAGCAGCCCACTCAGACTCATGTGACTGCTCATGACTATGCATAAGGGATTCACAATCTGGCCCTTTTATATTCGACTACTTACGCTATAGCTATGGCTGAGAAGGTACTTTTATTATAAGCCTTATTTTCAGGTGCTTAGATCTTTCCAAAGGCGTTACCCTGTGAGTTGAAAATTACAAGACTTCCCAGTTGGAAGGTGGGTTTGGGGTTGATTTGGAAAAGATCATTTTAATTCCATTTCCAGTTATCCTGGCATGAAAGGGAGGATGTATATACACTGAGCGCACTCATCCTGAACTCTGTTGGCAGACTGGCAATTGGGCTTCTTTGATTATGTAGATTTAGGTTTTCAAATACGTGGTAAAACTGGGAAGGAAATGGTATTCCTGTCCCGGGAAAAAAAAAGAGATTTCAAAAAATGTCCTGTGCTGAACTGTGACAAAAAGTTGATATTTCAAAAAGATTTGCAAGCCAAAAAAATCCCCCAACCCCCCCAGCTTTTTTTCAATTTTGACTTTTTTAAAAATAAAAATAAACATTATAAATCAACTTACATTTCAAAACAAAAAAGAAATTTTGAACCCACAAAGGGAACTTTTTCATTTTTAAAATGTCAAAATCGAATGTTTCAACAATTTCAAAAACAATTTTCAAAATGGTTTTGATTGGGGAAATTTGTGAAAACCAACCCTATCCTGTAAATAGTTTCAGTTTTGACAAATAGGTATTTTTCAACAGAAAAAAAATCAATCAAAAAAGTCTCTATCAGCTGTAATGCATAGGTCCAATGTGTGAATGCAAATATCATGACTGCTCACAGAATCTTGATAGCTTCCATACATGGACATACATGATATTCCAAGTTTTAATTCATCATCACCTCCCTTTTCCAACACCAAGGCTGAGAAGAATTATGAGCTGATTCCATCCACATCTGTTGTGAGCCACCATTTGAGCCTTTTGGAGGGGTTGCCTGGATATACATGTATACCATGTTAGAGCACTGTCTCCTTGGACATCCATGGCCTCTCTCACCATGTACTCTTCCATAGGGAGCAAATTAGGCAGGCAATATAGAGTCATTCCAGAAACATGGCCAAACCATGGTAGTTGGCGCCTTTTGATGATTATAATCACACATTGCCTTTTCAGTCTTCCACAGATGCCGTAATTTCTTAGTGTAATCAAGCTTTGTCACACCTAGGATACAGTGCCTCATTTCAAATGGTTGCAGCTTTTGCTCCAGAAGCTTTGTCAGTACCTGTGTTTCACAACCGTAAAGACGCGATAAATCGAACCAGGAAGTGCTCCCCCGTCGACGCCGGTAATCCTGCTCTGCGAACGGAGCAGGCAGAGTCGACGGGGGAGCCTGCGCGCCGCGTCTGGACCACAGGTAAGTTCGAACTAAGATACTTTGACTTCAGCTACGTTATTAACGTAGCTAAAGTTGCGTATCTTAGTTCGACAAGGGGGGTTAGTGTAGACCTAGCCTAAGAGTATGCATTGCCGTTGGACTCACGTTTTCACTTCAAACCACTTTGTCAGTTCTCCATTGACTCTTACTGCATGCCAAGTTATGATACACAGACTCTGCAATATTTGAATCAGCCTGCTACTAAAACTGTACCACTTGAGTATTTTCCACAGAATTAAACCAGTAACATAGTTTACACACACACCACACTGAAAATGTAACATTGTGTTTGGTTATTAATAAATACAATGTTAAATACAATGCATAGAGAAAATGGATAAAGGGTTTTTTGCCACTTCGAAACAAGCTCATTCTTCCCTTTCAGATGGTGCAGCTGCAAGTCTCTCTCACTCATGCTGGTCCCAATCTGATTTCTTCTGCACAGGGACCTGCTATTCTAGATGGCACCTCTGCACTGTATTTTTCAGCACATCCATTTCCAGTCTGTGACACAGATAACTAGACTCTAATAAAACACTCAGTGCTAAGGTAAAAATAATAAAAAAAAGTGTCAAGTGTGATGCCTTCATTTTTGCATACCATGGAATATACAGGGTTAGATTGTTCCTTTAAGCTTAGCCATAAGTAGCAGTGCCCTAGGAGAAGAAGCCCCAGGAGGACTTGTGCCTCACAGACACCCCCACTGCATATCAATTCCTTCCCCGCATTGGGCCAGCCACTCTGGCTGCTGAGTAGGGCTCCCCTGTCACTTGCTGACAGTGGGAAGTACTGAGCAAGTAGCCTCTGCTCTTCCCACCCTGGCTGGAGTTACTCTCCTCTGCATCCAAGAAAGGGCTATGACTATTTACCACACATTGAATAGCTCACCATTAGTGACATTACGCAAGAATCTAATAGCTGGAATAGAGTCTCTATCTAGATGGTACAGACATGAGTGAAAGAAACACTGAAAGGCAAAGGAAGTACAATGTTTTAGAATTTCCTGGACATTCCAACACATACACAATGGTGACACTTAAAAAGGTTTCTACCAGTCCAAATGCTTTGCTGCTGTGGTGTTTCATAAATGGATGTATCTGAAATGGATCTCAGATTGGTAAATGCTTTCAAGCAAGTAGAAAAATTTGGCTGCCATGGGGCCAAATTCCTTTATGACATTGTGCCTAAGTCCCCATGACAAAACCTGCTCACAGCAGATGGAAGCACGGAGAAGAAGATGTCTGCCCAATTCTAGCTACCCCCAAAACCTCATGGAGAAAGATGTTCTCATGACAGGTCTAAGGGTTGGCCCTGGAAGGGGCAATAGGTGTATATACTTCAGCGCATACATCCCTTGACCTGACAGTGGTCTCTTCATACACTCTTCTGTGTAGATCATTCACATCTCTAGAAGGAAAGATCTGTGAAGAAGGGCCGCTGCCAGTCAGAATGCAATGACACAGAAATAGCAGCACTTGAGCTTACTCATTCAGGGTCATTTAAACTTTGGGACAGAATTCAGCCCAAAGGTTTTAGAAAACTGCATTTGAGGAGAGAAAGGGTTGTTGTACTGAATTATATTTATTCACATTTTAAGAAGTTACAAAGACAATTCAGTATCTGCCTACTTCAATAAAGCACCCTGGAGACTTTTTTAATACAGAAGAAGTCATTGTTTAAGGGTTGCTATGTGACTCGTGTTGATATTGCAGTGACGCTAATCGAAGATGAAAAGTGGGCTGCTTTAATAGGCTACTCATATGGTAAAAGATGAGACTCCTGCCATTCGGGGTGGAAAAATCATTTGACAACACAAGATTTTATGCAAAGCCTACTCTTTCTGAACTCTTACAAAAAAAAAAAAAAAGATACATCTCAGAAGACTGCCTGAAGCCAAAAGAACTAGAATCCAAATGAGAGAAATTGATATGTATAAAGGCATTCATTGCAACAATCTTTCCCTTTCCTATCAAATGACCAGCTCATCTAATTTCAAACTAGAATACATTAACAGTTAACAGCAGTTTAGGATTCAGGTGGTTGTGCCTTTCCATGTACTACTGCTTATGAATAATAAGGAATGTGCCAGTTCTTGTCATCTGACTAGAGCTATAAGCTATTTGCAATTTTGATGTAACATATGTGCTTTTGGGTAACACACCTCTTTAAGATGTACTACATACGGTGCATATAAAACTGGCACTAACTGGAACTGAGAGAATATAGAGGTGATGATTTAAATACTTCATCTTAATGAACCGTTCATTGTCTTTAGCATAAAAGTATAGTATAAACTAGTATACAATTATTTGACAGCTTTCAGTACTCTTTGAATCGCCGTCAATATAATTAATTCTTGTTTTGTTTGGGATGCTGCGGGACAACGTTTCCATGAAAGCGGGGCTGGGAAGGAAAAGTAAGGAGTTGAACGTGGAAAGAATGTGATTGGATAAGGAATCCAGGCGTTTGGTGAAAGACTGTGCTGTCAGCTAAAATGAACTGCCTGTCCAAAGCGCTGTTTATGGCATTATGCATATTTTATATAGGGCTATGGAAGCTTTCTGTGGAACTATGTACAATATTTTGCAAGACCCAGAGTTAGAATTTCTAAACATTGTAAATGAGAGAAAATCTTCTATTTGCAAAAGTGTTGTTTAGATAACAAACACGGTTGTTTTACAACTCTTCTAAAAAGGGGGCTGGGTTCTCCAGATCAGTCAAAGTGTGTTTGGTGCAAGTTGGAGGAAGAGCAGGGGCACTCAAAAGTGGCTTTAAGTCTGAACATTGCTCTATTTAGTGTTGGCTGCCAGTAATCCAAGGCTGAAATCCTCCTGGCAGCCAGTTAAGCCTAGTTTAGGATATTTTTGCAGTCACTTTGGTATTGATGAAGAGCAGCTGGAACATACTGATGAATCAGACTCACTAAATGATTGAATAAAGCCATCTTTGAAGATATCAGATGCTAATAATAAAAGTTTAAAAGGAAACAAAAGAATGTGAACAAAAAAGATATACATACCAGGATAAGTGAAATTACCACTGATGGCTGGTTTCTAATTTTAGTGGAAATCGTATGGACCTACCTGAGTGTACAGTTCAGATAACAGAATAATAACCAAATTTATAGAGAAGGGAACTAAGGACCTAAGGAAAACTATTCCTATTTAGCAGCATCTTATTTTTTAATTATGCAGTAACTTGATCAAAATGATGATTATATTCCTTAATTAATCCAAAAAATAAAATTGCTGTACATTTCTACCAGAGTCCAATGGGGTGATACACTCTTATTTTTCTAATAGTTTTTAGCACTTTGAAAAGAATACACCCAAAAACACTCCTGCAAATGAACAAATCACAACTCTTTCGTCACTAAAAAGCAGTATGTACCACTCTAATACAAGCTACACCCACACAGGTAGCTCCAGTGAGAATACATTCCATATCAGGAGAGAACAATGAACCATCTAGACTTGCCTCTGACAGGGGCCAATATGGATGTTTCAATGGAAGTTGTAAAACTCCCATTATGTGCTTTATAATGTAATACTGTGCCATGGAGGGGCAGTTCTTCTTGATCCCAGCTGGTGATTAGTTTATGCCCTGAAGCATGAGGATTGATAGCCCTTGTAATTCTAATTGTAGCTAATATAACTTCTGATGCTTCTTATTCTTATAAGTAACTTCTGTCTGATCATTGCTAGACCAAAGTACAGAAAAGTTTAGCTGAAAACTATTTCTTTACATTGTAATATCTTAATGACAGTTGGAATAGTATCCAGTGTCCAGTGATTTTTTAAAATCACTATTATTATCGAAGCAGTAATTCTAACCTCATTCCTTCCCAAACAGTTTTCCCTTCTTTCTTTCAGAAATTTGAAGAGAATCCATTTGGACATTTTTTATGTTTCCCAAGGGTGGAAAAATAGTGTTTCTAATCATGGCTTTGCCACTAACTCTCTGTGTGATCGTGGGCAAATCACTTAACCTTTCTATGTCCCAGTTTCCCCATCTGTGACTGGAGCTCCTAGGTACTACAATAACAAATAATAAACAGTATCCATCTACCTCACAGAATTCTTGTGAGGATTCATGAAGTGCCATTTGTATGTTGCTTTGAAAGAGATGTGAAATATTATGCTATTTTTATTTTATTAAGATATTTCTTAGTAACTAAGTTCTGTTTTTAAAAATATTGTGTCCTACTCCTCCAATTAGATATAAATAAGTAAAAACTATGGAGGTGTTGCTCACTGCTCTGTAGTTAAGAATGAGTTGCGTTTTGCACTTAAAGTATAGTTTCATCTTATTTGTTATGTGTATCTTCCCCAAAAATGACTACACTTACTCTTTGGGCAAAGAATGCTTTTTCCTTCGCATTTATAAATAAATCCATTAATTGCATTTATCAGTCAAAATTAATTTTAAAATGGGTTCTTTAAGAAATTTGACAATGAGTGTCCTGTTGTTTTGTCCTGAATGATTTTAGCAACAGAACAATAAAGACTCTGCAAACTTCCCACATAGTTAAACCTCTGAACATTTGTGCACAGATTTTAAGAATTTTAAAATATTTTTTTCCAGGATTAATGATAGCTTCTCTCATTATTCTTTATAACTGAAATTTTCTTCTTCAACAGCAACTTACAAGTCTGTCTTGTCTATATAGATCAGAGGCGGGCAAACTTTTTGGCCTGAGGGCCGCATCATGTTAAGGAAATTGTATGGAGGGACGGTTAGGGGAGGGGGTCGTGGCCCGGCCCCCACCTCCTATCTGCACCCCCCGCCCCTCCCAGGGACTCCTGCCCCTTCCAACCTCCTCATTCCCTGACGGGCCCACCGGGACCCCCGCTCCATCCACACCCCCCCCCCGCTCCCTGTCCCCTGACCGCCCCTGGAACCTCGTCCCTGACTGCCCCCTGCGGCCCCATTCAACCCCTCCTCTCATTCCTGACAGCACCCCCGGGACCCCTGCCCCATCCAATCACCCCTTTTCCCTGTCCCAACTGCTCCCAGAACCCCTGCCCCTGACTGCCCCATCCAACCCTCCCTCTCCCTCCACTGCCCCCCCCCCCCAGGACTCCTTCCCCATCCACCCCCCCCCGTTCCCTGTCCCCTGAC
The DNA here is from genome assembly GCA_037349315.1 of Chelydra serpentina. Lineage (NCBI taxonomy): Eukaryota > Metazoa > Chordata > Testudines > Chelydridae > Chelydra > Chelydra serpentina. Next base: position 41,526,633 of record JBAIAC010000029.1, on the reverse strand, counting down.
CGCCCCCAGAACCCCCACCCCCTGACCACCACCCCAACTCCCCTGCTCTCTATCCAACCCCCCTTGCTCTCTGCCCCCTCACTGCAGTGCCTGGAGCATGGCTGGCTGGCGGCGCTACAGCTGTGCCGCCGCCACGCAGCACAGAGCACTGGCTCAAGCCGGGCTCTGCAGCTGCGCTGCCCGAGGAGCTCCCAGCCCCACCGCCTAGCGCAGTGAGCTGATGGCGCGGTGCACTGAGGCTGCGGGGGAGAGGAAACAGCAGGGGAGGGCCAGGGGCTAGCCTCCCGGGCCGGGCAGGAGGGTCCCGTGGGCCGTAGTTTGCCCACCTCTGATGTAGATGGTGAGCCCTTTGGGACAGGGACTGTCGTCCACTCTCTGTTTGTACAGGTCACAGCACAATGGAATCCCATTCTTGGTTTGTCCCTTGTCACTAGTGTAATAAAACATGAGTATTAATAATATTATTTAGTGAATTCCACAAAGAATTGCCCTCTTTCAGAATGGCTGATATCGCTTAATATTCTCAATGTGACTGTGGCCACACACTATCTTTAAAAAACACCCCACAGTCATCACCATTCATCCTTCACCAACCCCTCACAGTGCTCCTCTCTACTTCCCTACTGCACAGGGGACCACCATATTCCCGAGGGCAGCAGGGCTCACTCCTACAGGGAACAAGAAGAGGGGATGGACATTTTAAAACAGGATATTTTATGGCCTCATTCTCACTGAGAGCAATGGGAGGTGGTGGCCATTTTAAAAGAGGGCATGTTAACCCAGGGCAGCCGATAGCCCCAGTCCTGTTCAGAACACTTAGAGACGGCAGCCACTTTGAAAGTTGGCAATTCTTCACGAGTTTCTCTGAAGAAGATTTTATCCATCAGCCTCTGATGATAGAAAAACTGTCAATTAAGAAAAATAACATGAATCCTAAATATTTCATTTAAAAATTACCCACTGCATTTGTTCTATTCACCAAGGAGGGTAAGTGAGTAGAACCAGTGCAATACAGAAGGAAGAAAGTAGAGCAGAACATGAAGGTAAAGGAGGCAGATTGTACAGTGGCTGCTTTGTGGTACTCTGGTGATGCAAAGCAGCTGCAATCCCAGTTTAACTAGCTAATTAGGTAATCAAAACAACCTTAACTCTGTCCCATGGAGACACTATAGAAAAATTATAAAAACAATGTACTGTATCTTTTAAAATCACAGTTTAATCCCCTGTGGCTCGACAAACACTGTAATGAGTAAATCATAATTGTACAGCTATCATCCGGTGTCATTACAGGGGCGTGTTACAGTGATTAAGGAGGGACTAATTGTGCAATTCCATACCTTAACATATTTTTAATTCTTTTACATTTATTCTTAAATCTGAATTCCCTGAATTCATAACACTCCTTTCAAGTAGAATTACAACTGCAGATCAGCAGTTAGGAAATGCAGGCAGTACATAACAGAAGCGAAGGGTATCAGTGAAAAAAATCTACAGTCAATAGAGTTAAGGTCAATAAGTAGGAATTCTGAAAATATATCAGGAACAAATAAATTCTTAGCAATGGTATGGATCTGATATTAAATAAGGATGGTAAAACTGCCAATCATAATGTAGAAAATGCATTAAATAAACATTCTGTTCTGTATTTAGAAAGATGCATTGTATTTATATATATACAGTGATAATGAGATACTTTATATTTTATCAGTGACTAGAGAGGACTATACTTTATCTTCTATTAGTGACTAAACAGCAATTATTAAAGTTAAATGTTTTTAAATTAGCAGGCTTGGAAAACTTGCACCCAAGAGTAATAAAAGAATTGCCAAAGCGTACTTTGAACCAATAATGCTGATTTTTAATAAATCTAAGAACACTGGAGAAGGTCCAAAGGATTGGAAAAATAGCTAGTATTATATAAAAGCAGAGGGATATTGAATTATAAAATGACAATTAATGACTCGGGAATAGTCAATAGCAAGTAACTATGGTCCTGATTCGGATACTTTTTTCCCCTGGAAGACTGCAAGGGGGCACTATAGAGCTGTTCTTCTCTGAGGGCTGGTTCCACTATCCTTATGGCACTGGAGTAGTGTAAAAGTGCCCGAGCAAGAATGGAGAATTGACTCAATTGAATTTCAGTGTAAATGAGAGCAGAATTTGGCCCCTTTGCTTTAAATGTTCCTAGTCAGTGCAAATAATTTCTCAAATTAAAGGTATAACAGTTTTTACATTTTATATACTGTATACAGCATATACATGCTGCGCTAAATAACTGTCAGTCTGTGTTTACAGTAGATACTTTAAGCTAAACTTGATTTGCATTTCAGAGATAAGGCCCTGAATCTCTGAAGAGATTTATAGTCAGTTAATCACAATTAATCTTGCCATAATGACTTTGGATTTATGGTCAGGGAAAACAATCCTGAATTGTTTGCTGAGTTATTAACATGGACAGCTATATATTTTCAATCTTAGTTACACTGGTGAATAATAAGAGTGTTATACAAAATAATGATTATCATCTCCTCTACCCCTCCTAGGGTGACCAGACAGCAAGTGTGAAAAATCGGGACGGGGGTGGGGGGTAATAGAAGCCCATATAAGAAAAAGACCCCAAAATCGGGACTGTCCCTATAAAATCGGGACATCTGGTCACCCTAACCCCTCCTCCCTACGAGCTACTTTCTATGGTTACCACAGAGAGGAGTATGGCCTGGGAAGTTTGGATATATCTAAATACATCAGTACTTCCATCCAAGCAAGAAGGTTAGGGATCTCTATATACCTATAGATACTACATCATTACATACCTTATTGTCATTTCCTTCAATACACAGCTAGACCTCAAAGCTCTTCAAAACCACCTATAACATTTTTGCAGAACAGTTAATACTGGTAGGTGTTAGGATACAGATATTGAGGCCTGTCTGTAAAGGCCTATACTTTACGAATGTAGGTATATGTTTATCACTTAGCAAGTTATAGAGGTATAAAATAAAAAAATCAAAATCACAGTCTGCCTGTGTAAGGGCCTTCTCTCACAGTGACAGTCTAAGGCCTTGTTCTTAGGCTAAGCAGCAGAAGCAGACATAAGCTGGGAAGTGAACAGTCACATCCTCACCAGTCACACTGAAATAAGGGGGGGGCGGGGGCGCGCCTGGCTGCGGCTGCATCCCGCCTCCCGGCTGAGCCAGGAGTGCACCGCAGGCGGGGGGGAGGCTGCCTTGGCCCGCGGAGGGGGGAGCTGAGCTGCCGTGGCTCGCGGGGGGGGGGGGGGGGAGGAGGGGAGCCGCTGCGGGGGGTGGATCTGGCTGCCGGGGGGGGGGGAGGGGGACGGAGTTAGCTGGAGTTGGGGGCGCAGGGCTGGTGCAAGGAAGTTTCGCCTAGGGCACGAAACTTCCTTGCACCGGCCCTATTTATAGGCTCCTTGTACCCCCCGCCCCCTGTCCCGATTTTTCACACTTGCTGTGTCTGGTCACCTGAAAAGCCTAGAAGATGTAAAAGGAAACTTAGTTTGATAGCATCCTGTCTGGCAAGAACTCACTTATCAAGAGTTGGGATGTGAAATCCTCATTTCTTTGTTGTTCTATCACTGTAGTCCGCATTTCCCTATTGTTTGTCTGTATAATTTCTGTCTGGTTCTGTGATTGTTTCTGTTTGTTGTATAATTAATTTTGTTGGGTGTAAACCAATTAAGGTGGTGGGATATAATTGGTTAGATAATCATGTTACAATATGTTAGGATTGGTTAGTTAAATTTCAGTTAAATGATTGGTTAAGGTATAGCTAAGCAGAACTCAAGTTTTACTTTATAGTCTGCAGTCAATCAAGAAGTAGGGGGGGATGGGAACAGGGGGAAATGGAATCCAGTTTTGCTAAGGGGAGGAGAATGGGAACAGGGACACAGACATGGCTCTGTGGTGTCAGAGCTGGAAAGGTGGACACTGAGGAAGGAAACTGGAATCATGTTTGCTGGAAGTTTGCCCCAATAAACATCAAATTGTTTGCATCTTCAGACTTTGGGTATTGTTGCTCCCTGTTCATTGAAGGAGGACCAGGGAAGTAAGCGGGTGAAGGAATAAGCCCTCTAACAAGTAGGCAATGGTGGGTAATATCGATATCGGTTCTTTTATAGCACTCGCATGTCTCTTGGGGGGGGAAAAGATGCTGCATTTTTTACTCAAAACAGATCTTTAAATCAAGGGCAAATAGGCACTCAAAGAGAAGAACATTGTTGACTACAAAGCTACCTTGCAGTATCCTTATTGTTGGAATGCCATTTATGGCTTGATATATGGCAGACACTTACAAGCTACAGAAAAGAAAAGTGCTTGTGAATAATTTCCATTGCAAAGACCAGACGTTTCAGAACTAGTTTCCCATCCTAACAGTAATAATAGAAAAACAAACATATAGTAATTTCCCAGCTTTCCTATCACTGACAATTATATATCTTCTCTGCTTGCAAAATTCTTTACATGATACTCTACCTAAGTTGTGTGTCTTATCATACATGCATTATATTTTTGGAACTGCATTGTTTCAAATTCTGAGTTAATTCCAACTAGTGATGGAGATCCCAATACTGATCTCATTTCAAATGCTTATGGAAGTAACGTTTGTGGGTTAACTGATGGAAAGGATGCAAAAAAGACTCTGATATCAAATTTACTACCCCGGAAAGAAATTGCCTTAGGCATTTACAGAAATTATATATTTATTGTGAAGGAGTTCAGGAATTGCTTTATGAAATCTGAGCTTATTTCTAGAGAGGAACAAAGATCATCTTTCATTACTATGAAATGTGGCCTAGCAAATAAAGCACTGGACTGGGACTCAGGAGGTCTAAGTTCTCTGCCTTGCTGTGCCACTGGCCTGCCAGGTGACCTTGGGCAAGCTATTTCTCCTCACCGTGCCTCAGTTTTTCTATCAGTAAAAATGGGGATAATGCGGCTTACATCCTTTGTAAAGCACTTTGAGATCTACTGATTAAAATGCTATATAGGTACTAAGCAGAATCATCATAATCAAGGAGAGATTTTCTGCATGTTGCTTATTTATAATGTATCTTCTTTGGAAAGGTAACTGTTCACAGCAGAGGTGACACATAGCTATGGCTGTGGGGGCGCAACTGAAAGGTTCTGGCGGGTCATGTGCCCCCCTCTTGCCTTCCCTGCTGCTGGAGTCCCACAGGTTGCCTCAGGCTCTGCCTCCACTCCCTAACTCACCTTGGCGGATAGACACCAGCAGGAGGGAAGGCAAAGCAGCCCCATGTAGTGGGGAGAAGAGCTCAGCCGGCAGCCAGCCACCCTGCTGCTTCCTCCCTCCCTGCGCTGCAGGGACATGGAGAATGCGCTGCCAGGGGGGAGAGCAGCCTCCTTGCTACTGGGCGTCGCAAGAAATGGGGGGTGGGGGGGAGAATATGACTCCACATACTCTCTCCTCCTCCCGCCCCCCCCCCCCCCGCGTCGCCTCTGGTTAACAGCCTTGATATCTGTCTTACACCTGTCGTTTTTTTCAATGTGATGTTTTCCCAGAGTGTTATAATTTATCTAGGACACCCATCTAAGTATGTTAGCAGTGAAAACAACTCATTTATAAAAATATGAGTTTATTAATAATAAAAATAACTTAGCCGTGGATTAAATTGAAAGATTTATCATTGATTACTACAGTAATCATCATAATTCCTCCCCCATCTGATCTTTTTGTTGCATACACCTGTTTTCTCATCATACTCCTAGATTGTAAATTCTTTTGGATTTTCATTCCATGTGTAATGGCCCCCTGACTGGCACTTTTAGGCATAACCACAATATTAATATTCTAGGCAGAGCTTTTTGCAACATCTATAGTTAGGGTTGCCTAACTGTCCATTATGAGACCCTTTTTCATTTTTTTTATATAACTTTGCGAAACTTTAACAATTCAGTCTGAAATTTCCCATGCTGGGTGTTAGCATCAGGTTGAATTTTTCTGACATGTTTCAGTAAAAATAGTTCAGCTGTTTCTGAGAATAAGGCTGGGGGGAAAATGCATTGTTTTGCAAATGTTTAAAAACGTTCACCCTTTAAATTGAGAAGTAGAGCTGGTAGAGTAGCGTTTGCCTAAATTAAAAAAAAGAAATGTAGGAAATTACGTTTTAAAAACCTAAGTCAAAAGAATGCCAAGGTTGTAAAGTCAAACACTCCAAAAACAAAACAAAAAACCTCATCCTTGTCCTTTTGAATTATAGTATTAAATATATGATCACATTTCCCCCCATAGGTCCCCTACCTCATTCAGTGCACAGACTAGACAGTGCTTTGAGAATAAATCAGGGTTGTGCAGTGAAAGAGGCTTTTATCTGAAGGACTTCTGACTTGTTTGTTGCAGAAGTTGAAAGGTGTTGAATGAAGCAAGGGACTGCAGGGAGAGAAAGGATGGCCTTGTGGCTAAGACAGCTGAATTCCCTCTGAGAGAATAGACTGACTATTACATATACATGCAGTACAGTATAGCTGTTATATTTCTCCAAAAAAGGCACTGTAATAGATTTTATTCTCTTTTTAGACATAACTTTTGCTATGGAAAATGGTTCATAATGAAGAAAAGAGGAAAATACATAACAATTTAGCAACAACAGATGCTTTTAATCACAGTGACCACTGTATTTTTAAAAAGTTAATATGGTTTAATATCTAGCTTTTCTTTTCCCCTTCCTTTAGGCCCCTAGCTTACAACACCATCTGTAAGAACATAAAAATGGCTATACTAGGTCAGACCAATGGTCCATCTACCCTAGTACCCTGTCTTCTGACAGTAGCCAGTGCCAGATGCTTTGGAGGCAATGAACACACGAAGGCAATTATTGAATGACCCATCCCGTTATCCTGTCCCAGGTTTTGGCAGACAGAGTCTTAGGGGGATGCATCCCTGACCACCTTGGCTAATAGCCCTTGATGGACCTATCCTCCATGAACGTATCTAATTATTTTTTAACCCAGTTATACTTTTGGCCTTCACAACATCCCCTAGCAATGAGTTCCAGAGGTTGACTGTGTGTTTTGTAAAGAAGCACTTCCTTTGTTTTAAACCTGCTGCCTATTCATTTCATTGAGTGCCTCCTGATTCTTATGTTATGTGAAGTGGTAAAAATAACACTTCCTTATTTCACTTTCTTCACACCATTCATGATTTTATAGATGTTTATCATAGACTCCCCATAGTTGTATCTCCTCCAAGATGAACAGAGCTGTCTTTTTAATCTCTCTTTATATAGAAGCTGTTCCATACCCTTAATAATTTTTGTTGCCTTTCTCTATACTCTTTCAAATTCTAATATGTCTGTTTTGAAATGGGATGACCAGAACTGCGTGCAGTATTCAAGGAGTGGGAGTACCATGGATTTATATAGTACCATTATGTAGAGAATGACCCTTCACCTGTGAGCAGTCAATGTGGAATTAGGGTCAGCTCCATCTGATTGTCTTGCAGGATTGGAGCCGTAGGTTGGATCTCCTATATTAGATCTCATCATGCCTTGCTGTCATCAGATCCCCTTTTCCGCAGTGGGGGCTGACCTACTTTTCACATTCTGTAAAAGGATAATTGTGGCGCTTACTGTGCTCTGGATTCCATCTGTCCAATAGTAAAACAAAACCTTCACATCTGCTGACGAGGAGCAGTTGCGGGGAAGTGAAAGTGGCTGGCTGCTGGGAGTAACACAAGCTGTACTTTCTTTTAGGAAGGTTGAATTGGGAGCTGTAAACAGCATGCAATATAGATTTTTTAAAATAAAAGGGAAAATGGAAAGTGGCCACACACTCAGATTAATGGAGTGGGAGGCTCTGGTAATGGGAAGCAGCAGTCAGGAACAGACAGCAGACTTCTCTTTGATGTCTACTGAACTCAGCACCACCTGGCTCAATACTTGGGCAATTTTCACTAGGGAGTGCACATCAGAAAAGGTTTTATTTTGAGCCATTTGATGGCTCACAACTGAAGTTTTTTTAATACAGCCCATCCCACTTACAGGGGAAAATCTGACAGGTGTCAGAAGGTCCACACTAAGCTATCAGCACCATGGGACTCCTTTCCATTTGTTGGTTTCAGCTCTGACTATACCAGCATAGAGTGGAGACAGGAAAGGGGCTAGTGGATCCGTATTTATTCTATGGCAGTACTCATTGGGAACCTGTGTTCAGATAGATCTGTTCTATTTCAAATACGAAGCACTGAAATGTATGAAAATGTAAGAGGAAAGAACCCGAGCAACCAAACAGCTGTGTCTCTGTTGCTATAGGCAGGGCTGGTATCTTTATGCGGTTGGGATGAAATTTTTCATGGCAGGTGTCTGCCTCAGGCTCTATTTTGGGAGGGAAATTTCAGCCAGAACTGTTCAGTGGGATTATCCTGTGGTGATGGCACCATGTCAATAGCTTGATGGCTTCCTGGCAGAGGGATGCTTGTTTATGTAATGCATGGCAGATGCATTGTCTGTCAAGAGCCACACTGTGGAGTTTCATAGAATAGATAGGAATGCCATGGAAGCCAGTGTTATGGGCTCCCTATGCTGTTCCTGATGGTATGTGATGAGCGCCACTGTCAGAGAGGGGGCAGAAAATACACCCATCCCTTTCATGCCATCTGGAGTCTTGCTCCCAGCTCATCTTCCTCAGCACCTGAAGTAGGACTGTGACCCTCTTTTTCATGTGGCACTTGAATGGAGAGTACACTGACCTAAGCCAGAGTTGTAGGGGCGATAGGTGAAACATGGCAAGCGGCATCACCTTTACCTTTCCCTGACTGTAGCTAGGGGGTTGGTTTATCCCCAACAGCAGCCTCTATACAAGGTGAATCTCCAGCTGCCAGTAAGACAGTTTTCTCCCTATGGTACAAAGGGCCCATTAAGTTTACATAGGGAGTAGCTTGTTTGCACCTACAGCCACAGCTGGAGCAATGTAAGTTTTAAAAAGCACTTAATGTGATCTTTTGGAAGGGAGGATGTTTTCATTACATCTGTGTGCTCTGCCTAGCATAGTAGGGGTTCAAGTGCTGACTGGGGTCTATAAGTGCTTCTGCAATACAAATACATTCATAATAAAATGATTATTAATATGAATAAAATGTACACTGAATTCAAGTCCTGTTGTCTTTTGTGACAGAAGAGATAAATTATGCACAGTGAATCCTGACTCATGTGGCGTGGACCAGTGTGCAAAATTTTAAGGTCAACATTTTCAAACACAATCTAATTTTCAGTGCTTTCCAGTTTTTTTATACCCAGTTTGAGGCATTTTATGAGACAAGCAAAATAGTCTCTTTTTATGTCTTCAGTAGTAAATACTTGTTTATTTGTGGGGATCAGTGTTTCCAAATGTCTTCTATACCCAGTTTGTACTTACTGTATAGACAGAACATATTTTCTACAGTACATCGTGCAAAGAGATCTAACTTCAGTAGAGTAGCTGGGCAGATTCTATTGTTGTCTTTTGGACTCAATAGGTTCAAATTAAAGTAAATAAGCAAAAACGCTGACTACTGTTACAACACAGAAAAATCAACCAGTGATGTTTCCATGTAAGCTTCCTAATTTAATAACCATTGAGACTCCGAAGTCTGACCGGGTATATTGTACTACATTTTTGTACCACCTCCTACTCTAGCTAAGCATTTACACTTTCTCATTACTTAAGATTTTAACCATTATATCGTGATAGTCTTTCACATTGTCACTGTGCTACTTACTTGTGGTTGTACGGGAATGTCTACACTACCCGCCACATCGGCGGGTAGCGATCGATCCAGCAGGGGTCGATTTATCGCGTCTAGTCTAGAGGTGATACATCGACCCCCAAGCGCTCTCCCATCAATTCCTGTATTCTATCGCTGCGAGAGGCACAGGCAGAGTCGACGAGGGAGTGGCAGCAGTCGACTCACCACAGTGAAGATGCCGCAGTAAATGGATCTAAGTACGTCGACTTCAGCTAAGTTATTCTTGTAGATGAAGTTGCGTATCTTAGATCGATCCCACCCCCCAGTGTAGACCAGGCCTATGAGTAGCTGAGCCTCACCCATTGCCAAATGCAAAATGTACGTCAGACTGTACAGAGAAGGTAGAAAGGCGAGCTGCAAATTAGTGTGAGTGGGAGGCTAGGGTTGGTGGTGAAGCTTTGCGTTAATTTCTCTGACAACAAAAGCTTCCTTGGTGGTGATATTTTAAGATGTCTAAAACATAACCACCCCTAAGCAAATTTAAAACTATTCAGACACACAATTAAAGCTATTCTTAGCACTATTCATTAGAGGTCACGAATATGTTTTAAATTATGCTGAAAGATAATCAAGTTACAAGAAGTTAAGAAGAGAGGCAACTACACAAGCGATCAATACATGAAGACATGAGAAGTTTCAACCTAATGCCAACTATTCGTTCTTTTCAGAAAGATTGCTGCTATACTTAGGCTGGTAGAGCTGCTTCTTATTAAGGTTGCCCCACACTTTCCATTGTAAAAAAAACAACCTGTTTTCAGTTGTCTATAACTTTGCTAAACTTTAATTGTTTGGTCTTAAATTTCACAGCTAGGTGTGTGCTTCAAATGTATTTATTTATTTATTTCAGTCACAATGGTTCATCCATTCCCAAGGACAAGGCTAGTGAAAATAGTGTTTTGTTCGTGATAAAAAAATTCTGGCAAACTTTCTTTGATATGATCTGGTGCCCCCCACGCTTTGTAGCAGAGACTTGAAATTTTGCAGGAGAGGTGCCTTTGTGCCAGGGACGTGCTTTTTGCTGTCCCTGTGAAAATCTGCCCAAATTTGGACAAATGTTAAGGCTCTGAAAAACTGCAGTTCACAGATGCTCTGTAGAGAGTTGCTAGACTTTTGCAGGTAAGGTACAAAACTCTGAAGACTTCATCAGCACCGAGTATGCTCCAGCGCAAGACCGAGTAGAATTTTCCCTGAAATTGCAGCTTTGGACTGCAGCAGGCCAGGCCTGGTTTAGGAACTGAAAATGAAAGCAGAAGACTGTCTCTCCTGCGCTCTCACTGTCCCCCGGTTGGGGCCAGGAAGCATGGAAGAGAAAACCGTCTGGTTCAAATGCAGAAGGGACAGAAGCCGGATCTGGGGGGGTGAGGGAGATTAGATTGGGACAAGGAGTCCTATATATGCACATTAAGAAATATATTATGCCACCTCATTAAAGTGTCTTCTGTAAAGTGGGCTCTAATTCGACCAAAGAAGGAAATTAAGGATGTAGGCACAGTTGCCAACTTTCACACGGTAAATAAGCACCCTGACTTTCACAATAAGCCAAAAATCAAGCTAATCCCATTTCAAAACAAGGCCACAACAAGCCAATTCCAAAGAACCCCAACGCTCTATGTGACTAGATCCCCCCGGCGTGCAGTCTGGGACTGTGGTGGTCCCGCTGTGCCCCCCCAACTCTCTCCCCCCATTACCTCTGCTTGCCCCTGCTTGCCGGGAGCTGATCAAAAAAAAAGAAGCAACAAGCTACAAGCCAAACAAGCAACAAGATACAAGCCAAAAACTAGCCAACAAACAACTCACAAGCCAATTAAGCCAAAACTAAGCCCAATTTCTGCGGGTTTTTTTTTGTGGGTTTGGCATGTCTGGATATAGGGCATGTGTCCTTTAATCAGTCAGGAATCACACTTACTAGACAACTAAAATAAGTGAAATATTGTTTTACTGGTCTAGTCTTAGTTTAAAAAGTGTTGTGTAGTCATGCACCAGAAACAAAGCCTAGAAAACACCCATTTAAGTTTCTGGCTCACAAAGCATTGATCTTGAAAAAACACCAAGGAAATTCAGATGCAGAATAAAACAATCTTGTTCGGAAACACTCTAAATTACCTGCTTCCCGCCTCTCAGCTTACTAAAGCCCTGATCTAGCAAAGCACATACATTCTTAATCTAATGTTGATATCAGTGGGACTACTCATGCTGAAAGCCAACCACGTGCTTTACCGGAATGGGGCCTAAATATATCTCTACAGGTGACCTATAACATACCACATTTTGCTGTTAATTATAGTTATCAATCAGTTACACAACGATTTTCAATAAGTACATACCTGTTAATGTCCCATATTTTGCTGGTGTTGTCCATGGAAGCAGAAGCCACAAAATCTCCACAGGAGTGCCATGAGCAGTCCCAGACTGCACGGCTATGTCCTTCTAAAGTCAGAATACATTCACCCTTTGTGAAGTCCCATATCCGTACTGTTGTGTCTCCACTTGAAGTGACCAGTTTGGTGCCACTGTTACCAGGAAAAAAGAAGATGGGGAGGGGAGGGATCATTAGCAAAGATGGAGGGTAAGATTACTTTGAAGCCTTCTGCAAACCATCTTTTTTCTCTATAGCAGTACAGGATGGGCACCTCGAGTTACATTTTGAATAAAGTATAGAAAAAATTTGCTAAAACAATCTCAAAGTCCTGTCTTTACACTGCTTTCTGATACAGATGCAGATGAAACTGGCATTTTAGTGTGTATTAATGAAGTCATATTGAGAGAAAAGAAAAAAAATACTTAAAATAACTTTGTCAGTGGAAAGTAAACATGGATTTCAAAAATACCACTCACTTTTTCTAATTTATTTTTAAGGTGATCAGCAATAAAGTAACTTAAGCTCAAACAATTGCTTTCATAAAAGGGTAAAAGAGGTTACAGGAAGAATCTTTTTGGTTTTCAAAATCCATACTAGTTTTTAACCAATAAATGATTATTTAAACATTATAATTCTGTCTCATCTCTCTCAGTAAGGTCTCATTACAGTAGTTAACATACAGCAGCTTCATTATATATTATCTAAATGTGTGAAAATAGAACTCCACTCAGATTTTTTGTCAGATCTTGAGCTGATGTAAATAGGCATGGGTTTACTGACGGTAACAGAGCTTCCCCAATGTACACCTCCCAACGATCTGGCCGTCTATTTTATTTATAAACGCATAAAAAAAAAGAATATTGTGAGATCACATATAAAATCTAATATCACAAATAACTTTAAGTCAAATGTCTGATCTACTCCTCCTGATATCTCACCCACTGAGAAAATAGCTGTGGAAACACAGAGTCAGAGTTTAAGGCCAGAAGAGACCATCAGATCATCTAAGCTGACCTCCTGTGCATCACTTAGCACCCTCCAGTCACCCACACACACTAACCCCAACCACTGGAATTAGATCAAAGTCTTAGAGCTCTCAGGAAACTAAACTACTGTGTGGGTGGATCTTGCCTTAAAGATCCAGCAAACAATGGGTTTGTTAGACTTGTGGAGGACGTGTTGTCCAGTGTTGAGAACATCCTTCCATCAGCCCCTCTGACATGAAAATGTGGGACTGTGAACAACTGCAGTACTGACCTCAAGGATCACAGCAGGACATCACTCCTAAGAGTATATTCAGATTGATGACAAACTGAGATATTCAGTCTTCTGTGCCTTGTAACAGAATGACCTTTCTTACATCTATTACTTCCTCCCCCTCTTTCTTTTCCAATAGATGTCTGACAGATTGTTGAGTAAACGTACGCACTGAGACAGCATGAAAAATTTGCCTCATTTATTGGATAAAGCTTTAAAGGCTCACTTGGCATTATGAAATATTGCCAAATGGTATGGCTACACTGCAAAACAAACAAAAACAAACAAACAAACAAAAAACAAAACCAAACACGGCAGCGAGTCTCAGAGCCCAGGTCAATTGACTCAGGCTCATGCTACGGGGCTAAAAATAGCAGTGTAGATGTTCGGGCTCGTGCAGGGGTAGGGTTCTGAGATTTGACCCCTCACTAGATTTCAGAGCCTGGGCACCAGCCTGAGCCCAAATGTTTATACTGTTATTTTTATCTCCATAGCGTGAGCTCTGCAAGCCCAAACCAGGCTCTCAGACTCATTACCGCAGATCTCTTTTTGCTGTGCAGATGTACCCTAAGTATAGTTTTAGGCCATTTTTAACACATGTGGTTTCGACCTGCTATTTCTATCACAAATCATTGTAAAACCAATTACACCTCATGTCAAGGAGAAACTTTTCAAAGTTACATCTCCCTGCAGTTTTAAAACCATAGGACACAATTCTGCTACCCATTCTCAAATATTTCCAAGCATAAAAGCATCGAGTATGAGTCAGGGTTGCAGGATGAGACCCTAATTTTGCCAAATTGCTATGAGCAAATTACTAATGAATCATTTGCCCTTTTAATAATTCGAGCTAACGCTGAGTTCAAGGGACGTATAAAAGTAACACAGTGATGAACTATTATTCCTTTTGTTCATTTATAAAGACCACATTTTAAGTGATGGGAGGGGAATTTACTGAAAAATATATTCTTGGGCTAAGGATGTTTAAGTTTTTTTATTCAAAAATAATTTTAAAACAAATTTGAAAACACCCATAAAATGGATGTGATGGAAAATATGACTGATTCAAAATGATTGCCACATTTATGATCATTGTGATACATAATGAGGCTTTATTTACTTACAAACTTTTAAATACACAGTCCCAAAAAAGCTACATGAAACAAAAGTTCATTGGCTCAAATTCTGTCTCTCTTGGGGATGTAAGTTAGACATCTGATGTAAGCTGCCCAGAAAATAGGTATACATACGAAAGCAGTCTAAATGGATCCCCATTGGAATTCTGTGGTAGTGCAAATGGAGTCTAATTTTTCTTCTGTAACAAGCAGGAGGGCAGAGTGTGCTACAGTCAAAAATACTGCATGTGAAAGGAAGAGTCCCATAAAGGACAGCTTCTGGTAGTGGTGAGTAAGTGCAAGGAAGGTGTAAAATAAAGGTACTCAATACCACACCTCCTGCAACATTAAGGGTCAGATCCTCACCTGGTGTAAATCAAGCGTAGCTTCATGAAAGTCAATGGGGTTACACCAACTGAGGATTTGCCCCATATCCATGCCATCCCCAAAACACCTGGCAGCATACACAAAGCCCACAGTTGACACACATGCTGTGCAGTGTTGCTGGGAATGCTTGTTGTTAGACCCAACAGAATTTCATTACAGAAAATACATTTTGACATGACACTGGCAAACTTGAACAGCATTTAAATAAGTGATCATGAAGATACACGTGCCAAATTTTAAAATACCTAAAGTTAGGCTCCTAAATCAAAATGTCTTGACTACAAACATATTATACATGTGGTTGTCAGGCTTAACATTTTTCCAAATTTGTCTTACCAAACTGTGGCATTCATTACATTTACAGATAAAGTGTATAACACAGGTACTGAGATAACCATTTTGTTCTCTAGAGCTAATGACAAGTTTTTAAAAGTGTGACCACTCTACATCTGTTTGATATAATATTTATCTTTATACTTGCCTGATTTTAATATCTTAATAAGTTGACATTATATTATACCTATAGCAAATGTTTATCTGTCTATAATATATACACAGGCATACAGATCTATGATGTATTATTTATATTTTTACTGGAATATATAGTAACTATTCAATGCAAAAAATATATTTTAAATGCCACATTAATGCTAAGTGAACGCTGCCCCAATTATCAGCAGTCATTCCCATTAGGGACTCTACAAGTGTAAGATTTATTCACGGGAGAAAAAGAGTTTTGGTTAATTAGATGGAGGGCTTTCTCTCCGTCTACCCCTTTCATGGGGTAAGCAATATTTACATTTAATGGATTACTAGCAGAACCTTACTAAGCCTGAAGAAGAAATGTACTTGGACATAAAAATGTAATTTAGGTTATACATGAAATTAGATGCTTAATATAGGATTCATGCTTATGGGCCTCACCCAAAGCACTCGAAGTCAATGGAAAGTCTCCCATTGAAGCCAGTGGACTTTGTGTAAGGCCCTATATGCATGGGTATTTACTGATCCTCAGATTTGGGAATGAGGCGGAATCTTCACCTGAGCATTTGGTCAGAGACCTTGGAGTTTTTCATCTCCACCTGAAGCACTGACTCGGGGGAAGGTAGGTGTTTTCCACCTGCCTAATTTCCCACTACTGCAAACTAGGCAGGCAGCTGTCTAATTCTATGTTTCCAGGTGTTTTCATTCATTTACTGTAAACTGTATTAATACATTCTCATCCATGCATAGACATAAGGGATCACTGTATAGCTACAGGACACAATCCCAAATTTTGCTTTAAGCTCAAACACATGGAAATGTGTGCGCACAATTCTGCATGCCAACTATTACAAATGAGGCCACATTTTTTTCTCAATCTCTGAAACAGAATGACTCTCAGCTATAATAGTCTTACACTGATCTAAAGGGTTTTTTTTTCCCTGTTCAAGATTTTTAGACGGACCAAAGGTTTATTAGAAATAAAATACACTTTATTAAGAGTAGTGCTTCACATTTTATCTCTAGTACAGATTCCATTAAAGCTGTAATTCCCTGCATTGTTTCAAAGACTACATTTCCTTCCTAAAACTACATTTTAAAAAAATTATTAGAGCACAGAGAGTTTTGGAACTATCAGTTTCAGCTTCTGCAGATAGAAAAAGAGCATTAACTCTAACTAAATCTTCATGAACCTTTCCCCCACATTCTGCTCTAAATTAAAAGAGACAAGATACAAATGCTTTCAGATTTGTGATCAAAGACCAGAACTCCCATTCCACATATCAGGGACCCAACTATTGCCTCCTGTAATGAGATAAATAGTATCCCCAAGACCTTATGAATTGATTGCCATGCAATTACCAGCTGCATGTACTTCCACACTTTATTCCTTTCCCCCACCATTCTATTCATAGAATCATAGAATATCAGGGTTGGAAGGGACCTTAGGAGGTCATCTAGTCCAACCCCCTGCTCAAAGCAGGACCAATCCCCAATTTTTGCCCCAGATCCCCAAATGGCCCCCTCAAGGATTGAACTCACAACCCTGGGTTTAGCAGGCCAATGCTCAAACCACTGAGCTATCCCTCCTTCCCACCAATTCCCAAGTCTGGTTCAACCCTAACATCTACTTCTTCCATTCCTGCATTCCAAAAAGTTCTATAGATGCACACCATGGACAAAACAGACTCCCTACATTACAAATCCATTATCCCTTCAGCTCCATCATATTTCCTAGAAAACAGAACTACTAATACTCACTGACTGATTATTACACACCTACAATTAGGGTTGTAGGCATTTTGTGCTTCTGCAGCCAGGAATCTACCCTTGATAGAGAGAGTGTGTGTGTGTGTGTGTGTGTGTGTGTGTGTGTGTGTGTGTGTGTGTGTGTGTGTGTGTGTGTGTGTGTGTGTAATTTCTAGCATCCATTGTTGCAAAAAATGTATTTGGTTCACATTTTCAAAGCTAACTGCTGCAGTGTTACCTTCCTGAGGCTGCAGTCAGCCTGCAACAATAGTTCAGAAAAATAACTGCCTATTTGTCTCCAGGAGGTGTTAACTCTCAACTGTAAAAAAGGGAACATAAATGCCAGCATTTCACTCCTGATCATTTCCGAGCAGAAACAACAATCTAATAGGATTATCCCAAGATATCAAACTGTGTCATGACTCCCCCAACTACTAAAAGTCCCAATCCAGCTATCAAAACTTTCAGCTGCCAACCTGCATCTTGTATGATGAAGTTAAACATTGTCCATATAAAGCGACAAAGAGTCAGTCCTGTGGCACCTTACAGACTAACAGACGTATTGGAGCATAAGCGTTCGTGGGTGAATACCCACTTCGTCAGATGCATGTAGTGGAAATTTCCAGAGGCAGGTCCATATAAAAATTGGAGGCACAGTGAAAACTCAATATGGGATAACATTAAATGAATGAAATTTAAAATCAAAGTTTTAAAAAATCATATGGGCCACTGTATTGATTGTATAATTGGTTTTCATGTTCAGTTTAGTAAAAAATATCCATTTCTAATTCTAAATAGAGATGCTACAGAATTTTTATTCAGCTGTAAGAGTGATGTTATAAAATCTACAGATCTTACTTCAGCTTTAACTCCAGTTTGCCCAGAACTGATAATTTTGTCAACCGTGAATTTCATCGGCCACTATAATGGCAATTCATCTAGCTTTGTCAGCTCTTTGTGAAGTTTCTCACAGTATTCTTTAATCTAGACTAATCTGAATAATGTTCTTATCTCCAAATTTCAAACAAAAACTCTAATAGATTAGAGAGGCATGATTTATTAAAGATAAGAAACATTTTTCCTTTAACCAAATCAAATAAGTAAATCCAGAGATTAGTAAATTACCATCCTTACCATTCTTATATAAAAAAGGCAAGTTCTAATATATTACCTAAAAAAACCCCCCCAAAAACATTAAATAAATGTAGGTAAAATTGAAAAATCAAAATAATAAGAAGTTTAGGCTTTAATCTGTTGCATATTTCTAAAGTAACATAATGGGCCAGATCCCCAGATGGTGTAAATTGGGGTAGTTCCATTGACTTCAACCCACTGAGGAACCATCTAAATATTATACTTTTCCATTAGTGATACAGTGGCAAGGTCCCAGACCAGACAGATTAGGACGCTGCAGCCACATCATTTTATTTAACATTAACTGTATGCTTTTTCTGTGCATTTCTCTCACCACCACCTTTAGCTGTTTTAAATAGATATAAGCATTATACAATCTAGTCAATTCTCTTTTTCTATATAAATATTTATTTTTCTCATTCAGTCCCTTTTGGGGAGGGAGGGGAGGGAGGGTTAGTGATGTTCCTTTTGGTGGATAGTGCAACTGCAGTGCGGAAAATTTCAATATTGGTATTTCTCAAATGAAATGGAAGTCTTTATGTTTCCTTTTGGAAGGGCAGAAATCCTTTTCATTGGGAGCAACGTGACATCACATTTTTCCAGAGATGTACGTAACATCTCCATTTTAAATCAAAGCAGTATTTAAATGTACATTATTTTGTGGCATTTTAAACCAAGAGGACTAAAGTATGGATAGAGGATGAGGAAAGGATGAAAGAAAACAGCAGGAGGGCAAGGGATGGGAATGCTTTACTTCTTTACCTCTGACATAACCATTCCATCAGAGAGGAGAAAGAAACATGGGAAGAATGACAACTGGATAATTTATCTAATCTGTCATAATCTCACTGGAGATACTATCTTGATCCATCACCCAATAATGAGCCATTCATTAGGCAACAGTGGAAGGAGACGGAATGGCCATTTTGTATGTCATAATCTCATTACTCAGCAATGATCTGGAAGGGAGGTAAATTGGAAAGAAGCAATTATGCATTAGAATTGTACACTCTGCATTTGTGTGGTTTCTAGTATTCATTTGGGGCTGTACCAGTGCAAAAGAAATGAGTTGGTAATACATGCTTTATTTGTTTGTTTCACACTTGTATACAACTCAAATAAGCATATTTCTTTCCTTCTTTTTATAACCTCACTCCCAATCTGGAACCTTAGAAAAGAGCTCTCTTTTCATGAGCTGTAGTGTATGAAAGCTCTGGTCAGCAGAACTTGTCCTGGGTGGTATATGTAGTTAAAAACAGTCGCCATTTTTACTAGATAGAGAGTCTAGTTAGAGAAGGGAGTGAGGTAAATTTCAGTTAAGTTCATTTTGTAAAATAAAGACAACCACCAACTTAAACCATTTTGAAATACAGTAAGAAATTGTAAACTATTTTTATTATCATACTTGGGAAATAATAGCACAAATAAAAATGCAATAAAATCAATCCTAAAGTGCAAAAATAACATTTCTGTTAATTATTATTACTTTACAAGCATGCAGTTATTTTAAATCTGGATTTACGGAATTCCTGTACTACTCCCTGTGACAGAGCAGGCTACCGCTGAGTAGGAGAAAAACATTTAATAGCTTTACCCCTTAGGTTAATACAAAAAAACCCCACTATTTTAGTTGCATTAAAATCCTTCACTGAAACTGTATGGAAAGCCCCAGGGAAAAGGTAGGGAAGAAAAACCAAACAGCAGCAGGGTGTATATAGCACAGCTGATTTCTTCCTTCTTTCAGACTTCATTACAAAAGAGCGAGATCAAGAGAGTGGATATTTGCTGATGGACTCTGTTTTAGCTCATGTGATGGGGCTTGTGGGTGCTGCTGTTTATCCCCTCATACTGCACCATCTGGTGCCGAGTATGTGGCACTGCAGCTTCCCACTGAGGATGGCCAATCCTTAGCTTAGCTGTTTCTTGGTTCTCATTTTGATTTGTTGTGCTTCTTTACATATGTTGGTGGTGGTGGGCCCTTATTACCTCCTATTTAGAGGGGGAAAGGTGGGACCATGTTTTAAATTAAAGGAAAAACATTCCACAGCATGGAATGGTGGAGGATGCTGATTGGTTGAAATACAAAAGGGGAGGAGTCAAGGACCTATTTAACTTTTCTGCAGCTCCTAAGAACTCAGTCTAGATTAGACTCATAGACTAAATTCAGAAAGGTCTAGTCTGACCTCCTGAACATTGCAGGCCACAGAACATCACCCACCCACTCTTGTAATAAAACTCTAACCTCTGGTTGAGTTACTGAACCCCACAAATCATTATTTAAAGCCTTCAAGTTACAGAGAATCCACCATTTACACTAGCTTAAACCTGCTCGTGCCCCATGCTGCAGAGGAAGGCAAAACCCCTCCCGGATCTCTGCCAAACTGACTTTGGGGAAAATTCCTTCCTGACCCCAAATATGGCGATCAGTTTGACACTGAGCACATGGGTAAGACCCACCAGCCAGACACCTGGGAAAGAATTCTCTGTAGTAACTCAGAGCCCTCCCCATCTAATGTTCCATCACCAGCCATTGGAGATATTTGCTGCTATCAGTCCCAGATTGGCTACTAGTGTTAGATGTCATGTATGGCTTAGTTTCTAGCAGAAATTCTTTTATACTTAATACTGAGACTGGAAATGTGGTGATGTATTTACTGAATATTGCTGCTCTGTAAATTAGATTATTTATAATAGATTTTTAAAATTAAAATCCCCTATTTTGATGCATACAATGCACTCCCAATTTCTTTCTGCCTTCCCTCTCCCTCACGTATTCTATGAGTCTACAACACACATCTCCATGCTATAACTGTAGAATGACACCCCTTTAAAAACAAGAGCGCAGGAAAGAACTCGTTTTATTAACCTACACAGTGCGTCATTTATCCAGGTAGCTGATGCCACAGAAGGAGTCAGAAATCACACATGAAAAGGTCTTTCTTTTCCTCATGAATCACCAAAACTGGGACAAGAATGAATTAAATTCAAAAAGGTTCAAACTTAATCCTAACCTGGCATTTTATAAATCAATTAAGAAATTTCACGTCCAGCAAACACAGCAGCAAGCACTTGCTGGTCGATGGCAGGCACACTCCTCCTCCTCCTCACAGGGGCAACAGATCTCTCCAAAGTGCAGGGCCCTGGTCCTCCCTGAGGAATCCAGTCCTAGCCAGCAGGAACCCTGTGCTCAAAGCACACTAGTCTGTTTCCCTCCTCTCCAATGCTGTGCTGGGCTTGGCAGGGTTTGGTCCCTACTGAGTGCACTCTGACTTTGCTAAATACCCTTAAAAATCAGTTACAAAAAGAAAAAAAAGAAAAATATGAATCTCTGTCTTTCAGAAAGCTGAGTTCACCGCATTGGGCTAAAAAGATCATGCCGGACAGTGATATATTGCTTCCACTAACCTGTTGATGTCGCTTCTCAGTTACTTCCAAAGACTTAGTTGCCCATGTTGTATTGAAAAGCCCAAAAGAATGTTCAACACATTCAGATGAAACACAAATCCGCGTTTTTGTTTGTTTATTGAGGGAAGGATGGAAGAGTTCAGTTATCTATTTTTGTTAATATAGCCTTTGCACCAAAATATCACTAAAAAACAGTTCTCGTCGTATTTCTGGCTCAACCAAGTCAGCAATTACTGCTACTTTTAACAAGGCGGTGACACAAAAACTGCCTTCTAGAAGCCTTTAGAAATTCTCTCCAAAACTAGTAATGCATAATAAGCCTAGTGCAAATTATAGGTATTTTTTCATCCCACTCTTCACAGTAGTTAGATTCTTTCATAATATGTTTGTGTTTGTCTGTTGTTCAATGACATTGTAATTGGTTTCCTCTCCTCCACTAGCTGGTTGACAAGTGGGCGTGGTGACGTAGGAAAGCTGTGGCAATGGAAATGGAATGTTCTCTTTGAGAGCCACCTCTCACCAGTTCTATGGGAGACAAGCACTCTATGAAAGGACTTTGGCTTAGGGTGACCAGACAGCAAGTCTGAAAAATCAGGACAGGGTGTGTGTGTGTGGGGGGGGAAAATAGGCGCCTATAGAAGAAAATGCCCCAAATATCAGGACTGTCCCTATAAAATAGGGACATCTGGTCACCCTACTTTGGCTACATTAAAGGGCAGTTGTATTTTAAGAGAATGTAGCATCTGCTCATTCAGTCAGACCCCCCTCATGATACAATGTGTGTCAGAAGTGAAGACTAGTTGGGTATAGTTACGTGGCCACTATAATTTTAAAAGAACATGCTCTTACTGCCAGTAAGGTTCAAAAATATAGCACATATGAGATTTGGGTGGATGGGAGCGCTGTAAGTAAGTTTATTGACCAAATCTCACCTGTGCTATGTTTATTTGGTTCTCAAATGTTTAAATAATTTTGTTTTTATTTTCAAGTGATCAGAATACTGGTGGAAGATGCTGGCTCATCAAACTAAAGAAAGAAATCCTCAACTTCACAGAACAAGCTTTCCCAACAATGCCACTACCCGTTTGATTCAGTCATGATGCAAAGGCACACCCAATATCTTTAGAAGTAAGGACAGTTCAGTCTGCATGCAAATTCAGTATTTGGTCTCAGCACGTGTTTTTTAATGTCTATAAGGAAATAGACTGTAAGTGCCAGTTAATTTTACATAATGTAGGTCATCATAACATCAATTTATTGCTCCAAAACGGCATCCAAGATCTTGTGTTGCCACTTATCTCAAATAGTGCCTCAGGCATACAGGATGTTGACAGAGAGCACTGCATCATTCAGTGTTCAAGTGTTTGGCTAGGCTCTCCACATTCACATTTGGGGTATTCCTCAGCCTCTACTTGGTCATATTATCACCAGTCTTTGCCACCAGGTCTCGGTCAATTTAGAGTACACAGTGTTTCATTCAAGGTTGCTGTGTGGAGGGAGTTGTTCTGAAGGAACCAGGCTCTCCAAGATCATTGGCCTTTCCCGCCATTTTGTCACTCTGTAGCCTTCCACTGTAGTATTTTGGGGTAATCAATTTTTAGAAGCAAAGCCCTTTCTGGACTTCAGACTCTTGGTTAGCAGTATGTATCCATATACACTGGGTGTCTCAGATCATGCACCTGTTTTTGTCTTCCCTTTTTAGTGAAGGCATCCTGCTGCCTCACTAATGGTGGTGCAATCCCCATGAAGAAGTATAGCAACAGTGTGGGAGTTTGTTTCAAGGTCTCTGTTGATCCTACCCCTTTTATGTTGGCTGGTTTCCGGAGTACATAATTCCTGGAGTTCACTTTCTTTTTTCAGCTTCTTGATGTCCTCTTTGAATGTTTGGTCCAATAAGATGTCTGGGTACACTGGGTGTTCATAATGCTCAAGGACTGGACCATTCCATGATATCTGGAGTTTTTGCTTGGCCTGGTGGTGTTTCAGGTGGAAGACACACACTTGTGTTGTCTAGGGTTGGCATTCAGGAACTATGGGCAAGTAGTATTCTCCAGGTACACTCAGAGAGTCAATCAGAAAATGCTTGATGTCCTCTAATCTCTCCGATTGGGTAGCAATGCAAAGATCATCTATGTAAATGAATCTTCACATGCCAGGGAACTCTGGTTGGTCATTTGTGCAGACATTAAACAGCAAAGATGATAGCACGGAACTTTGGAGCAATCCATTCCATTGAGTATGCAATCGACTCTTCTAATCACCCATCTTGACAAACAAATATTGATTATTGAGCAGGGAGGAGATGACCTGGACCATCTTTCTATTTCTAAAAAATTCTTGCCAGTTTCACCAGAAGTATACAATGGTTCACAGAGGCGTAAGCAGCTGACAGATCAACAAATATAGCCCCTGTAATTTTGCAGGTTTCAAAGTCATCTTCTATGTATTGAGTTAGGTTTGCAACTTCACCACAGCATGACTGTCCTAGTCAGAATATGGTTTGGTCATCAGTCAGCTGCCCTTCCATTATTGGAGCTATTCTACTTATTATTATCCATTCATATAGATTGCAGGTTGAGTAGAGTAACGATATTGGTCAGTAACTCTTTGCAGAGTTAAGATGTTTAGGGGGTTTGAGTACTGCAACCACTTTAGCCTGTTTCCACCTCCTTGGGTATCTGCATTGTCTCTGTGCAAGAATTAAAGAAGCAGCCACTTCTGTGCTCTTGTTCCGAAGTGTAATAATAGATCATTAGATGTACATTTGAGACCAGCTGACTTTCCACAATTCAGGGTTTTCATGGCTATTGTGAGCTCCTCAATGCTCATTGTAGACTTTGGTGTTTATGAGAAGTGAGCAAAGTTACTGTTTAACATGTTTCAGTCTATGCTTTCCTTTGTGGACTGGTTTACCATTCACGATGAGTTGGTGTGCAACTTGGTTGGGAGAGATTGCAGGGATCCACTTTTCACTGTTGCAATCTGAACCCTGATGGACAAATGGTGGCTGTGACGGGGTCCGCTTACCCTGCACTAGCCCAGACAGGGTTGAGCCAGTGGGATTGACAG
This sequence comes from Chelydra serpentina, assembly GCA_037349315.1. Classification (NCBI taxonomy): domain Eukaryota; kingdom Metazoa; phylum Chordata; order Testudines; family Chelydridae; genus Chelydra; species Chelydra serpentina. Next base: position 41,501,916 of record JBAIAC010000029.1, on the reverse strand, counting down.
CAGAAGTCCCGCCCCCCTGGCAAGACTGGGCATGCTCCAAATGTTCTAGGTGTATAAAGGGAGGGAGCCCAGCTCATTCGGGGGGAGAGACCGCAGGGGAAGGACCTACCTGGGGAGCTCCAGCAGAGGGCCACTCACAGCCACGGACTGCAGCAGGGACCGAAGCCTTGCACGGCCTGCCTGGAGCCCCACGAGGGGAGGAGCCCGTGACGACCACCGGCCCTGCTGACCATGGAGGACCCGACACCTCATGGGATACCCCAACACTGACTCTGGTAGGGAGTGACCCAGGGAGGGCAGCGGAATGGTACCTCCCACCCCGGAGGAACTCAGCATATTTCGGCCGGACCCTCCCCACTGAGTCAGTGGCGAGTTGCCATGCTACTGCTCCGGCCGCTAGGCTGCGCCGCCCTGCACCGAAGGGTGGTGCTAGAGACTCTGGCCACTAGGCCACCCTTCCCGGCACCGAAGAGGGGCATTATAGACTCCGGCCGCTAGGCCACGCTGCCCTGTGCCAAAGGGTGGTGCTAGAGACTCTAGCCACTAGGCCACGCTACCCTGCACCCAATGGGGGCGTGTTAGACTCCGGCCACTAGGCCGCGCTGCCCTGCACCAAAGGGTGGTGCTAGAGACTCTGGCCACTAGGCCACCCTTCCCGGCACCGAAGAGGGGCATTATAGACTCCGGCCGCTAGGCCGTGCTGCCCTGTGCCAAAGGGTGGTGCTAGAGACTCTAGCCACTAGGCCACGCTACCCTGCACCCAATGGGGGCGTTATAGACTCCGGCCACTAGGCTACGCTTCCCTGCACCAAGGGGGGGGCATTATAGACTCCGGCCGCTAGGCCGCGCTACCCTGCACCGAGGGGTAGCATCAGAAACTGTGACTGGTAGGCCGCGCTGCCCTGACCCTAGGGGTGTGGACCATCACAGTGGCCCTATTACAAACAAGGCACAGGTTTGTTGGTTCAATCAGGTCCCTCCAGTATTTGCACTGCTCTTCTCTGGTCTCTCTCATAAGCATTTCCCTGAGCCCAATGGTTTCTTCACCAAAGGGATCCAGGACAAACAGTTCTGAATATCTCTTATGTTCTTGGCTTGTTTGTTCTGAAACCCCAAGTACAGGGAGTTGTGTCAGATATATTCAAGTTGTGACCCCTGTTAATCTCCCATTGCAACTAACCATGGAAGAGACCAAATTTGACAATATGCACCAAGACCACAATAGAAGGCAGACAGACAGACTGTAAGCTGTGGTCTGGGCTAGATTCAAACAAGTCAGTTGGCAATGAACAGCTCTGAGTCCCAGTACAAATATCCTGAGTGATATAGTTCTTTCCAGCCTAGTGCTCTTAGAAATATAAGTAGCTTCCTTCCAAATTCATGCAATTAAAGAATAATTAAATGAGAATTTTAAATAATTTAGGCACCCAGTAGAGGGATGCGTACTTAATACACTCTAACTTGCCTTTTAAGAGGTTTTGGAAGCGTAAGAGGTAGGGAATAAAAATGGAAAAGCCAAAAAAAAAGAATTAAAAAATTGAAAACCTGCCATAGTGGTTGCAAGTAAACTATCTTCATCTGCCATCTGCAGCTGAGTAGCTGGGAATAGAAACATCTCTTCATGTCAGATTAAATTTTGGGATGGTTTAGTTTATCTGTGCCTATTACAAACATTTGGGGCAAATCAACAAATGATGCAAAACACCAGTTTTATTTTAAAGTTTCTTAACACAAAGGGCAGTAAATTGAGGGTTACTTTGGAAATTCTCTAATCTGACACATTGTGATGATGTGGAAATGCAGTTAGATGTAATGAATGCTATTCTGGTTCAACAGAACACGTTAGCAACTATGTATGTGCTCACAAGCCCAATTCTTCCATTCTTATGTTGAGTAACACTCAAGCAAGTTCTCCCCCATTGACTTCATTGGGAGTAATCAGACAGATTCATAGATTATAAAGCCAGAAGGGTTCACTGTAATCATCTAGTCTATAACACAGGCCATAAAATTGCCTGAATTAATTCCTGTTTGAATTAGAGCAGATCTTTTAGAAAAACGTCCAATCTTGATTTAACAATTGTCAGGGATAGAGAACCCACCATTACCCTTGGTAAAGTGCTCCAATGGACCCTTGGTAAAGTGCTCCAATGGCTAATTACCCTCACTGTTAAAAATTGATGTTTTATTCCAAGTTTGAATTTTGCCCAGCTTCAACTTCCAGCCATTGTAACTTATTATACCTTTGTCTGCTAGACAGAAGAGCCCTCTATTATCAAATTTCTGTTCCCCCTGTAGGTACTTACAGACTGTGATCAAGTCACACCTTAACCATCTCTTTGTTAATCTAGTCATTGTGAGTAAGAGTGGCAGAACTGGTTCTCTTGTATTCAGAAGTAATGCACTTTTTTTTCCATTTCAATACTGTTTTTCCAAATAATTTCAATCAAAACTACATCCCTTCCTATGCCCTATCGTATTTCTATGTAAATTAATACATTTAATCACATAAAGTCCCGCATACTAACAATCAAGGTTCATAATGCAGTTTGCTTTAAACAGTGCATTATGGTGGGGTTAATACACAAAGCCATTAAAGGGGGTAGCATGGACTAGGGAACACAGCACTAGACTGGGATTGCAAAGACCTAGGTTCTCATCTCAGTTTTGTGGGTGGCCTTGGGCAAGTCACTTCACCTCGCGGGGCTCAGATTCCCTGTTTGTTAAATAGGGACAGCAATATTGACCTCCTTTGTAAAGAACTTTAAGATCTACTGATGAAAAGTGTTACGTAACAGCTGGGAAATGTTAATGTCAACATAAATCCCCTCTAGTGTGTATTCTTTTCCGCCCTCCAAATGACTCCATGATCTCAAACTTTGTTGAGGAGTTGCTGGATTGGAAGCAAAAAAGTGTTAAGAAAGATCTCCTGATATGTGAACTGACAAACTTCATTGTGTATAGAACAGAACCCTAATCCTATTGTTATCTGGGCTAATCCTCCTGACAAGGTGTAGGCAATTCCCCCCTACAACTTCTTTATAATATAATAATATGAGAAAGTTGTTGGCATATTTTTCTGCCCTTTCTAACATTTCTTTTGTGCCGTGTATCATCAGCATGATACCTACAGCCCTGCAGTATTAAGATCCAGTGCACACAAACACATAACTTTGACTCTTTCCCCTTAACATAGGCATTAGGATATAGTCTTTAATTACATTATTACATATTATTACTTAATGCATGACAACATCATATACATTCATCTACAAACTAGACACACAAAGAATTTTCTAGTACTATGTATACCAGAGGTGCAAGTAAGCCAGAATGGCGTACCGGCAAGAGCCAGTGTGCCATACCGGGGCGGACCAGCTTCCCCAGGTGACAATTTAAAGGGCCTGGGGCTCCCAGCAGCAGCTGGAGCCCTGGGCCTTTTAAATTGCCACCAGAGCCCCAGTGCCGGAGCCCTGGGGTAGCGGCAGCGGGGCTCCAGCAGCGATTTAAAGGGCCCGGGGCACTGGCCGCCGCTACCGCCACGGGCCCTTTAACTTGCTGCCGGATCCCCACCACCGCTACCCCAGGACTCCAGCAGCAGGACTCCGGAGACGATGTAAAGGGCCCGGGGCAGTAGCGGCAGCAAATTAAATTTCCGACGGAGCCCCCGGCTGCCGCTGCTACCCTGGGGCTCTGGCAGCGGGGCTCAGGTGGTGATTTAAAAGGTCCGGGGCTCCCACTGCTGCTACCCTCCGGGGCCCTTTAAATTGCCACCCGAGCCCCGCTACTGGAGCCTCGGGGGTCGCAGCGGCAGCCAGGAGCCCCTAGGGCTCCGTCAGTGATTTAAAGTGCCCGGGGCTCCACTGTGGTAGTGGCAGCTGGAGCCCTGGCCCTTTAAATCACCCCTGAACCCCCGGGCTCCCAGCCGCCTCTGCAGCTGGTAGCTCCAGGGGTGATTTAAAGGGCCCGGGGCTCCCAGCTGCTGCTACCGCAGCTGGAGCCCCGGGCCCTTTAAATCCTGATTTAAAGGGCCTGGGGATTTAAAGGCCCTGCCTCTTCCAGTAGAGGCCCTGCCCCCTGCTCAGGACTCCAGAGTACCGGTAAATCCTTTAAGTTACTTTCACCCCTGGTGTATACTATTCTGCACATGCTAGACAAACTAGTTTATGAAAGTAATTTATGGGATTATACCTGCTCTCTGCCACTGCAGGATCCCCTCAGCCAGGCAGTTAAGGATGTTTGTGGCACTTTGCAGGATCAGGGTTAAGGATCTGGACCAATGAGACTACTCAGCTGTATAAAGTTATGGTTTGGGAGTCTAAATAAGAAATTAACTGTACTGCATATGTACAGGGGACAATTTTCAAGAAATCAGACCAAAACTACTGTTTACAAGAACACTCAATGAGATGTCTACTCAGTGAGACCTCTTTTCATTCCAAAAATGTTCTAGAATGTACTTTTCCACCCACCCCCATCATGCTGAAAAATAACTGCACTGGTTTTGGCCAAACTTTTCGTAAAAGGCATCTTCTTTTCAGGCAGAGGCCAAGTTTGAAATATTTTAGCCTAAAAAAGAGAACATTTCTGAAATGTATAACTACTTGAAAGCAAGGGGTCTGAATAGAAACCTTTATTATAGCAGTCACTTACTGTAATAATTTAAGACCCAATTCTGCAACTATACACGGATAGATCCCTGAGTCTATGAGGAACTAGCTGCAGGATCAGGGCCTCAGTGTATATTTTCCACAGAGCTTATCTAGAAAACATGTATGAGACAAAGAAGTGGAATCAGGGATCTGTTCTGTACACAATGCTGTTTTTCAGTCCACATATCTGGATGTCTTCCTAATCCAGCATATGCTGGAGTTATAGGATGAATTGGAACAAAATATAGGACTGGAGAAATATGTTTGAAGACAAAATGATCCATTCTATAGGTTCAGTCTAAAATATATTGTTAAAAGAAGAAAAAAATATTATGGGAGCCATCCCCATATGATTAAAAAGTGGCACAGTAGAGAGCTTCCCTTTTGTTCTCACTTATGTTTCAAAAATGTTAAATGAAAACTACATTCCATGTTATGACTTTATCTAAAAATCTTCTAATCTTGCACAGATGAACTAAACAATCCCACATCTTAATCTGGTGAAAAGAGATGTTGGGTTTCACAGCTAAACAGCTGCAGATAGCAAATTAAGATTGTTCACTTGCTTCTACTGGTAGCAGGCTTTCAAATTAATCTGTTGGTTGTTCCTTTTTTATTCCTTACCTTTATATAGTTCCAAACCCCCTAAAAGACATCTGGAGAAGCACATTAATTTCTTTGTAGGCCTAAAATGTCCTCTGAATGATGGTTCTACCTGAAGTCAGCCATTTAATATTCATAGAATGCTAAACAAAAATAACCAAGAAACGAGCAAACTATTCAGTAAGAATAAAACAAAAACCAAAAATGCTACATGCTACAATGCTACATGCTTACCTTTAGAGGTTCATCACCATTTTTTTTAAATGGTAAAAGAACATGAGGTGGTCCCACATTCATTGTGCATATGCTCGAGGTGGCATCTCTACTGACATAGTAAACAAGTGTTTGAAATTTTGTGTAGCCCACACACCTTTCATTTGGGATTTTCTAAAACTACTCAGAATTGGCCCAAATCCCCACTAAGTGAAGCAGAATTGGATCAACACTATACACTTCTAAGAATTCCCCACTCTACGGGCTAAATCGTTCAAGATGCTGAGCACTTTGGTACCAATCCAGCAAAGAAATTAAGCACTATTGTGACAATTGGGCCGACAAATTTACCCTAACTGTAACCTCAGTTGTAAAAAGTATATAAACATTTATAAAATATTACAATAACCTATATTAATACATACTAATAGAAAGTAAGCTGAGTTGCTTTCGATAAAGAATGCTATTAACAGGAGCAAAAGAACCAGACAGAGAGATTAAATTAGTACAAACAAAAAAGGCCATGTTGATATAATTCAAGGACTATGTTGAAATCATGCTTGTTAAAAACAGAAGATATTCTACTGGAAGTTAATAAGCCAAAACTCGTGTGTTAGATATTAGTCCTAGCCATAGGTGCTGACTTTTGGTTTTGCCGGTGGATGCCCTCCCTCGGCCCCACCCCTGCTCCGCCCTCTCCCTAGGCCCCACCCCCACTCCGCCCCTTCCCCAGCCTTTCCACCGCTCGCTCCTCTACACCCCCTCCTCTGAGTAAGTCTGTCAGTTTTGGGAGGCTATTTTCTGCATATTTATACAGTTCTTTCATATTCTAGTTATTGAATGTGACTATCATTGGTATGTTAACAATTTAATCATTAAAATAGTAAAGAACAACCTAATTACATAAATTACAGTACATTTAAAATCATTAAAATTCCCACTGTTGATTTTTACCACAAATGTATCCATCTTTCAACCTGGCCCTATAATTATAGCATGAACAAATGAAAAAACACGTCCCTTCCACAGTCTCGCACCCCAGGCCCACCCCATTCCTTACCTCTTGACCACAGCGCCCTCCTGTAAGCACCCACCCATAAGGCCGGCCCTGCATTCACCTTTTTCCCAAACTCCACTGCCTTCATGGATTGGCATGTGTACCCATGCCAAAATTAAAACTCCCAGGCTCAAAGTGGAGTAAGATCTAAACAGCAGGCTACTAGCATCAAGATTTACACTCCACCTCTAGTGGTCAAGATTCATGCTCTCTGTATATTAGGATGCACCCATGATGACCATAATGACAGGATTCAAATTAGAGAAAAAAGGTGAATGAGGTAATAACGTTTATTGGAGCAACTTTTGTTGGTGAGAGAGAGAGACAAGCTTTTGAACTTTCACAGAGCTCTTCTTCAGGAGATTTTTCTCTAATTTCCTGGGAACAACAGGGCTACAATGCCACAGCATACAAAAATGCAGGATTCACATGAACAGCACAAAGTGACCACCATCACACCAGGGCACTATTTTCAGGATTCATCTTAGCATAATGTCGTCATCACACCAAGGAAGTAGCACTACCAGCACAATGAGATGAATATAGTCATGTGTGCATGCCAAAAATTCACAGTACAAGCACACTGGGATCAACACAGCAGGATAGTAGTGTCAGTTTAGCTCTCAGTTTAGTGGGGACACACTCAGGGACTGAGTCCAAGGGTTCAGCTAAACACAAGAGCACCTGCAAATAGCTGTACTAACAGCAGGATCTACACTGGCCCAATAGGAGGAGTTGCATGTCAGGGCACTAATTCCCAATCCCAGTGCAAGACAATATGGGATCCAGGCACCAGGTCTTTAGTACCAGACTTTGTACTCCTAGGAGAGTAGGATGGAATTATAAAAGTTACAGGGGGGGAAAGCCCTGTGATCACCCTGGCACAGTCCATCTCCCTGCCAATGCAGGGCTGATCCTTACTGCATGTTTTGTCCAGTCTCCTTTTAAAAGTCGTAAGTCTTGGAGTTTCTAGCTGTGACACTCTCTACCAGGGGTTCTCAAACTGGGTGTCAGGACCCCTCAGGGGGTCACAAGGTTATTATATGGGGGGTCATGAGCTGTTAACCTCCACCCCAAACCCAGCTTTGCCTCCAGCATTTATAATAAGGTTAAATATATAAAACGTGTTTTTAATTTATAAGGGGGAGTCGCACTCCCATCACCAGCCATTGTGCATCAAGTGAATGACAATTAGCAATTCAATGACCATCACCAGAGAATTACTCAACCCTGGGATTCAGCAATGCCCTGTCCCCCAAGCATGATCACTAGCCCTTCCCTTGGGAGACTTCCATCCAAACCCCAAGGCAGAGATTGCACTGCTAGGAAGGTTTCCCCTGTCAGCCTGAGTTTCCCTCTCTTCCCCTCCCCCTCCCTTCCCCCTCCCCCTCCCTCCCACAGTGCCTGGTTGTTTGCCAGAGTGAGCACATGGACTTTAACACATAAACCATATAAAACAGAAGTGCCCCCAGCCACCCTCACCCCAAGACCCCCCTTTAAATACACTTCTTACCTGCTGCTGGGTCTAGAGAACATGACCTATGAAGGAAGGCTGAAGGAATTGGATATGTTTAGTTTGGAAAAGAGAAGACTGAGAGGGGACATGATAGCGGTCTTCAGATATCTAAAAGGGTGTCATAAGGAGGAGGGAGAAAACTTGTTCATCTTAGCATCTGAGGATAGAACAAGAAGCAGTGGGCTTAAACTGCAGCAAGGGAGGTTTAGGTTGGACATTAGGAAAAAGTTCCTAACTGCCAGGGTGGTTAAACACTGGAACAAACTGCCTAGGGACGTTGTGGAATCTCCATCTCTGGAGATATTTAAGAGTAGGTTAGATAAATGTCTATCAGGGATGGTCTAGACAGTAATTGGTCCTGCCATGAGGGCAGGGGGCTGGACTCGATGACCTCTCGAGGTCCCTTCCAGCCCTAGAATCTATGAATCTATGAATAATGCCTTTAGTTGTGTGAGAAGAGGCTGGAGAACCAGAGAGAGCATGCCTGCCACAAGAAGCTGCTAGGAGCAGGAGACAGACAGAGAGGCACCAGTGGTGGTGGGGGGTCACTCTCTCTGCCCCTCCCACCCAGGAGCAGAGTTCCCTTCCCACTGATTGGCTGGTGGCCAAAAAAAAAAAACCTCAACAGCAAATCTGGAAAGAGCTGTTTTGAATGCAGCAAGTCTATGACTCAGAGCCTGAAACAGCTGCTCAGCAGGGGGGAACAGCTGATCGATGGCGCTCCCAGCTCCCGCGCTGAAACAAACTGCTGATTGCTCTCCCCCCGCAGCCTCGCTGAACAGCTGATGGGGGCCCCGGGCCCCCAGGAGCCCCTTAAACACTTGACTAGTGCCAGTGGGTGCAGAGCACCCACTAATTTTTCCCGGTGGGTGCTCCAGCCCCGGAGCACCCACAGAGTCGGTGCCTATGGACCTAGCTGGTGGAGAAAATAATGAAGGGATGGGCTATTCCACTCGACATTCCCTTTGTGGGTACTTAAAGAAAGACATTGTGGGGAGAAGCAAAGAGAAAGCTTCACCATTATGGCTGCCACCCCCACCATTTCATGTGACCCCAGGCCTTCATCATCCTGATCTTGAGATGTCCCGACCAGACCAAGCTAAACAGAGAGGGACCCAGATGACATCGGCACCCTTACCAGCTCCGGCTGAATCCCAACCACCACCTGAAATGAAACAGGATCAGACTTTTAACAGCAGCAGCAACAAAACCAGCTCCTGCTCATCTCAACTAACATCTTTGCTTTTACCCAAAAGAACAATTATTGCCACATTCAATACTAGCTAAGAGACCATCAAAAAAGGGGTTTTGTCCTTTTAAGACTCTCAGCAGCTGAAGGGAGGATGTTACAATGAAAGTCTTATTTAATCATTTACATTTCAAATGCTTTAACTGTTTTCCTTAATTTCTGTATAAAGTACTAAAAGGATTTTTAAATGTGTGTGCGATGGTGCTAAACATGCCACGGTCTCTGTTTACCAAACCCCAGAACTTGTTTAACACTGTGTTGGACAGTGACCCGGTTATCTGAACACCTTTGGCCCATTTATTTCCTGTAACATAATACAACAGCACATGCTTAACTTTAAGCATGTGTATAGTCCCACTGAAGTCAATAGGAAAACTCAGGTACTTAACATTAAGTACATGATTAAGTGATTTGCTAGGATCAGAGTGCTCAGCTCGTTGCAGGGGCGAATTAGGGTTTTGTGGGACCCCTGGGCCAGAGCAAGGTTTTCCGGGGGGCTCCCAATTGGCTGGGGCCTGGGGCCCATTTGCTAATCCGCCACTGGCTCCTGCAGGAACAAGCCCTGAGATCCATTTTCCCAGCTCCATGCGGTCCAGAGACTCCCCTTAAGTGTTGGGTTGTTTTTTGTGGGGTTACAGCCCTTTTCTGCTTTTGGAGCATGGAGAGGGTCTGTAACGTAGTAGAAAACTGGCCAAAATTTATTTCTGGGGCTTTGGCTCTTTATAGATGGCAATACTAGAAGTATATAATCAAAAAATGATGCATCTGACGAAGTGGGTATTGTGACAGACCCAGAGAAGTGGGGTACAGAAGTCTGTTAGAAGGCAAATATACTGGCCATTGGATGAATAGTTTTCTGTTCCCTGAGTGACCAGAGCAGGGGCTGTACTAGAACAAGCAGGAACTTTCTGGAACCAATTTAAGGCAGGCAGGCTAATTAGGACACCTGGAGCCAATTAAGAAGAACCTGCTAGAATCAATTAAGACAGGCAGGCTAATCAGGGCACTTGGGTTTAAAAAGGAGCTCCCTTCAGTTTGTGGTGTTGCGTGCGGGGAGCTGGGAGCAAGAGGCACTAGAAGCTGAGAGTGAGAAGGCATACTGCTAGAAGATCCTGTGGTGCGGATAAAGAAGGTGTTGGGAGGAGTCCATGGGGAAGTAGCCCAGGGAGTTGTAGCTGTCGTGCAGTTGTTCCAGGAGGCACTCTAAACAGCTGCAGTCCACAGGGCCCTGGGCTGGAACCCGGAGTAGAGGGCGGGCCCGGGTTCCCCCCAAACCTCCCAACTCCTGATCAGACACAGGAGGAATTTGACTGTGGGTTCTACCAGAGGGGAAGATCTCTGAGGAGATCAAAATCTGCCAATAAGCGAAGGACTCACCAAGGTAGAGGAGGAACTTTGTCACAACTGGTGTCAGAAGTGGGATATGGTGTGCACAGCACGGCGGAAGAAGAGGGGTGTTTAAAGAAAAAAAAAAAAGAAGGGAGCAGGTTTATTTAATTTTTCTTCACCACAATGGAAGATGTTGTGCGGGCACTGATACAAGCCACGGCTGCCCAGCAGGAGGCTACCCGTGTCCAGGCAGCCGCCCAACAGGAGGCAGTGCGGCTGCAGCAAGAGAACAACCGCCTCTTGATGGACCAGGCCGCTCAAGACCGTACTCTGTTGCAGGAACTGGTAAACCAAGTGAAGGCCCTTACGGAGATGAACCATGGCCATGATGGGACGCGGCACATACGGGCCAGCAATTGCCTGCAGAAAATGACAGGGAATGATGACATAGAGGCATATCTCCTGGCCTTTGAGAGAACAGCCCTACAGGAGGCCTGGCCTCAAGATCAGTGGTCTGGCATCCTCGCCCCATTCCTGGGTGGGGAGGCCCAGAAGGCCTACTATGATCTGCCTGAAGAGGCTGCAGCAGACTACCCCCAGCTGAAAGCAGAGATCCTGGCCAGATCTGGGGTAACAACTGCAGTGCAGGCCCAGCGGTATCATGAGTGGAGGTACCAGGAAGACAAAACCCCGCGGTCCCAATTGTATGACCTCATCCATCTCGCAAGAAAGTGGCTGCAAACTGAGTCCCGGAGTCCAGATGAGATACTAGAGGTTCTGGTCATTGACCGATACATGAGGGGACTACCGCCAGACCTTCGCACATGGGTAAGCCAGAATGAACCCTCCACCTATGATGAGATTGTTGCACTGGTAGAGAGGCGAAGGACGGCAAGGGAGCTGACCAGACCACTTAAGGAAGTGGAACCCCGAGTTAAACAAACTAGCAGCACCAAACTCAAGAGCTCGAGTGACTGGGCCACCAGGAGAGCCCAGGTGGAAAAAGAGAGGGGCTGAAGGCCCACCAGAGGCCACAAAGAGTCGGAGCATTGAGGGGGAAGAAGTTCGCGATATTAGACTGCCCAAACCAAGAGACCGGGGAATGCCTAGGGTTCCATACAGATGTTATGCCTGCGGAGAGTGGGGATACATAGCTGCACAGTGTCCGAATGCCGAGGAGCCTATGCAGTGTAACCTGGGAAATTGGGCAGACCCATGCTCCCTAATCCACCTTGTAGGGGTCTCACTAACCCCACATATGTACACCAGACCAGTGAAACTAAATGGGGTAGAGACCACAGCACTGGTTGATTCAGGGAGTGCTATCACACTCATCTCTGGGAGGCTCGTGAAGCGTAGTCAGCTGCTGCAGGCTAAACGTATGGGGATAACCTGTGTCCATGGGGCAGTTAGTTACTACCCCACCATCCCAGTAAAAATCGAAATCCAAGGAAACACTACAGAGGTAGCAGCAGGTGTAGTCCCTAAACTCCCATACCCAGTGCTCATAGGGAGAGACTTCCCAGGGTTTGGAGACTTACTCCCAGTAGGGGGATTGGAGAAAGAGGGGAACCCTGAAATTAGTGAGGCATCCACAGTGGACTGTCAACCTCCAATCTTCTCTGAAATACCCCAGATTTGTTCTCTGCTCCCAGACAGGGTAGAAAGACAAAAAGGGAAAGAAGGCCAGCTAAGGCCTTGGGAACCCAGATACTGACCCAGAGCCAGAGGGTTGCTCTCATAGGTAGGCGGACCTGAGCAGCTGAACAGGAGGCCGCCCAGGAGAGAGAAGCATCCGAGTCTGACCCCCACCCTAACGCCTCTGAACCAGTAGAAGCAACAGAGACCGGCCCCCTAGATCTCGGGCAGATTAGCCCCGGGAGAGGAAATTTTGGACGGGACCAGGCTGAAGACCCAAGGTATGACAACATTAGGAAAGAAGTGACTGAAATAGATGGGGTTCCCGTGGAAGGAAAAACCCAAGGACCTGGACCCTACTTCATAATGAAGAAGGATCTCTTATACCGGGTCGCCCCAGTACAGGGGAAGAAGGTACAGAAGATCCTAGTACCTCAAAAACACCAGAATGCTGTATTAAGCTTTGCCCATAGTCATCTTTTTGGGGGGCATTTGGGGGTAGAAAAGACCCTGGCACGGGTCCTACGACGATTTTTCTGGCCTGGAGTACATGAAGAAGTGAGGAGGTACTGTGCATCCTGTCCAGAGTGTCAGCTGCACAGTCCCCCTCCCCATTTGAGGGCACCTTTAGTACCCCTTCCCATCATAGAAGTCCCCTTCGAGCGAATAGCCATGGACCTAGTGGGACCCCTGGAGAAGACGGCTCGGGGTCACCAATATATACTTGTTGTTTTGGACTATGCTACTCGCTACCCAGAAGCCATCCCCCTGCGGAACACAGCCTCTAAAACAATAGCCAAAGAGCTGGTGGGGATTTTTGCCCGAGTGGGGCTACCAAAGGAGATATTAACAGATCAAGGGACTCCATTTATGTCGAAGCTAATGAAGGACCTCTGTACACTGCTCCATATACATGCCCTGAGAACTTCAGTCTATCACCCACAGACTGATGGGCTGGTAGAAAGGTTTAACCGAACCCTCAAGGCTATGATAAGGAAGGTGGTAAGTCGGGATGGGAAGGACTGGGACACCCTACTACCTTACCTTATGTTCGCTATCCGGGAGGTACCTCAGGCCTCAACTAGGTTTTCCCCCTTCGAATTATTATACGGGCGCCACCCCCGTGGCATACTAGATATCGCCAGAGAGATCTGGGAAGAGGAACCCAGTGAGGGGAGAAATATAATAGAGCATGTATTGCAGGTGCGAGTCCGGATAGCCCGGGTCACCCCTATTGTACGGGAACATTTGGAAAAGGCACAGGAGGCCCAGCGAACCCATTACAATCGCCAGGCAAAAATCCGACAGTTCCAACCAGGGGATCGGGTGATGGTGTTGGTACCCACGGCAGAAAGCAAGCTTCTGGCCCAATGGCAGGGGCCCTATGAGGTGGTTGAACCCGTGGGGGAAGTAACCTACAAGGTGCGGCAGCCAGGACGTCGGAAACAAGAACAAATATATCACATCAACCTTCTGAAACCCTGGCATGCACAAGAGGCATGTGCAGCTGTCCGAAAAGACCTACCCCAGGAAAACAAACCTTCCAAACAAGTGAGAGTGTCTCCCGATTTAACACCAGACCAGAAGAATGAGGTGTCTGAGATGATCTTCCGGAACCAAGATGTGTTCTCCACAAAACCGGGTTGAACAACCGAGACTTATCACCACATCGTCACAAACCCTGGGGCCAGAGTAACAATGAGGCCCTACAGGGTGCCAGCGGCCAAAAGGGAGGAAATAAAAGCAGAAGTAAAAAAGATGCTGGAGTTGGGGATCACTGAAGAATCCCACAGTCAGTGGTCCAGCCCAATCGTACTGGTGCCCAAACCTGATGGCACCGCAAGGTTTTGCAATGACTTCTGGCGACTAAACGAGGTATCCCAATTCGACGAGTACCCCATACCTTGCATAGATGAGTTAGTGGACCGTCTGGGCAATGCCCAGTACTTGACTACCCTAGACTTGACAAAGGGGTACTGGCAAATCCCCCTTGCCAAAGACGCAAAGGAAAAGACTGCGTTCTCTACACCAGAGGGTCTTTTTCAATATACTGTCCTCCCTTTTGGACTACATGGGGCCCCAGCTACCTTCCAGCGCCTCATGGATAAGCTATTACGCCCCCATAATCATTATGCGGCTGCCTACCTGGACGATGTGGTCATTCATACCCCAGACTGGGAAACCCACCTCGAGAAGGTGGAGGCAGTCCTCGATACCTTCAGGCGAGCTGGCCTTACAGCTAACCCTGCTAAGTGTGCTGTAGGGTTTATGGAGGCCAAATATCTTGGCTACATTGTGGGAAAAGGTCTGGTAAAACCCCAACTGAACAAGTTAGAGGCCATCCAAAATTGGCCCCGACCACGTTGCAAGAAGCAAGTCCGGGCATTCCTAGGTGTGGTGGGGTATTACCGACGATTTATCCCCCACTTTGCCACAAGGGCTAGCCCCCTGACAGACCTAGTGAAAGCCCATGGACCTGATCTGGTGAGATGGTCTGACGGAGCTGACAGAGCGTTCACAGACCTATGGACTGCCCTCTGCAGTAACCCCGTACTGATAGCCCCAGATTTCACCAAGGAATTTATCCTGCAGACAGATACATCAGAAGTAGGGTTAGGGGCCGTTCCATCACAGATGGTTGGGGAAGAGGAACATCCAATTCTCTACCTCAGTAGGAAACTCCTTCCGAGGGAGCAAAAATATGCCGTGGTGGAGAGAGAGTGCCTCGCCGTAAAATGGGCCATGGAAACGCTGCGCTACTACCTGCTCGGGTGCAGATTTGTCCTCGTGACCGACCATGCCCCTCTTCAATGGATGCAGCGGAACAAGGAGAAGAACACTAGGGTGACCAGGTGGTTCTTATCCCTCCAACCTTTCCAGTTCCGTGTGCAACACAGAGCAGGGAGCCGTCATGGCAATGCCGATGGCTTGCCACGTGTGCACTGTCTGGCGTCCCAAACTGCCCAACCCCTTGGTGTTGAGCAGGGGGGAGGGATATGTGGCAGACCCAGACAAGTGGGGTACAGAAGTCTGTTAGAAGGCAAATATACTGGCCATTGGATGAATAGTTTTCTGTTCCCTGAGTGACCAGAGCAGGGGCTGTACTAGAACAAGCAGGACATTTCTGGAACCAATTTAAGGCAGGCAGGCTAATTAGGACACCTGGAGCCAATTAAGAAGAACCTGCTAGAATCAATTAAGACAGGCAGGCTAATCAGGGCACCTGGGTTTAAAAAGGAGCTCCCTTCAGTTTGTGGTGGTGTGTGCGAGGAGCTGGGAGCAAGAGGCACTAGGAGCTGAGAGTAAGAGGGCGTACTGCTGGAAGATCCTGTGGTGCGGATAAAGAAGGTGTTGGGAGGAGTCCATGGGGAAGTAGCCCAGGGAGTTGTCACTGTCGTGCAGTTGTTCCAGGAGGCACTCTAAACAGCTGCAGTCCACAGGGCCCTGGGCTGGAACCCGGAGTAGAGGGCGGGCCCTGGTTCCCCCCAAAACTCCCAACTCCTGATCAGACACAGGAGGAGTTAACCTGGATCTGTGGATTCTACTAGAGGGGAAGATCTCTGAGGCAAGCAGAATCCGCCAATAAGCGCAGGACCCACCGAGGTAGAGGAGGAACTTTGTCACAACACATACATACATACATACATACAAGTGCACAATAACACATACACAATTGCATTTTTAATACAATAGACCCCAACGATATTACAACTAATTCCATATGGTTTAACTTAATTGAATAAAGTTCATTCAGCATATTGAAGGAAATTGTCAGTCTGGTTTGCACTATGGTGTGTTCATGTTCAGAGATACCCAACTCTTTCTAAAGATAGTTTTAATACCTCTAATTGCAACAAACTTTCTTTTTTTTAAAAAAAAAGAGTTTTTACTTTTAAATAAAATTGGTTCTAGGTTCTTTGAAAATTTCTCATTTTCTTGTATTTGTTTTCCATCCATATTTTGCCTGTGTAGAGTATGCAATTCATCCTTCTGGTACAGTCTGGAATTGCTACTTTGAATCCACTTTTACCCTAATATGAAGCCCACCTGGTTAATGATGCAGATTAAGAAATTGCTCTGTAAAAGTGTTATCCTAATCATATGTACGAACCCTGTTCCAGAAAGTGATTTTTCTCTAATCCAGAAGCTCCTTATAGGGCTTTAGTGATGCTTCATTAAATGATGTGGTGTCAAAGGGTTTTGCTAAAAGGTGCTTATTGTTCATACAATTTTTCTCCAAAGTTTATGCTTCCAGCTAACTATATAGCATCATAAAACATTGACCATACATCACTGATCGTTATAACATATAGTAAACAGAACTGCTTGGAACACTTTTGGTGTAATGAAATAAGAGGCATGCACACTCTATAGCCTGATTATTAGGGCACTAGCCTTGGATGTTGAAGACCCCAGTTCAAGCCCCTGCTCTGCCTGACTCAGAGCAGAGATTTTCATCCTAGATTATTCTGGATCAGGCACAGCAGGAATTTATACCCGAATCTCCCACATCCCAGGGCAGCGGCCTAGCCTCAGACCACACATGCTCCTAGCTGAACTACAAAGCTAAAGTTTCACCTGAAACTTGATATTTTGGCAATTCCATTTTCCAGAAAATGTTGGAAATGTTTTGGTTTTGTTCCATTTCAAAACCTGAAAAGTTGCTCTCCTCTGGTCAGCAGTAATGCTAAATCATATAATCTTAACAGCTCACTTTTAGGATATGCATATTTCAACCCTTTCATATAACATGCATACATCACCAGTTCCCCCATGGGAAACCCGAAAAGCCATCCTGAGGAACAAAATAATTGCCTTTGATTCATAAAAGAGAATAGTAATGGACAGAGAAAATTTAATGCCTCAAGATAATTGCACACACAAAAATACCACACAAAAAGATTAAATTAAAATCTTTAATTTTAATCTCAAGACCAAAAACTGATCAGAATATTAAATGATAACATGGGAACAAAGCAAATACACTGCTAGCAACCCAAATGAGGAAGCAGCAACCCTTCAACATTCTCCATAATTTCCACCCAATGTAGAATGAAATAATGATCAAACCAGGAAAAAAAATAACTGCAGCCTTTATATTGAATAAGAGGAACATCCTTATTTCATCTCCAAAACAGATGTGACATATGCAAATACAATTTATTTAATTGAGCACCACACAGCAGCTGTCATACAATCACTGGAAACTGAGGAATTAGATGACATTAAGTCACTTAGAACACAGAACACCCAAGGACTCCATGAGTAGGGTGCGGACTTCTACAAGCCCTTCCTGGAACAAATATGTAACCCGTATAAAGAGCACTCATACAAATACCAACAAGACAATTCTCCGCATGCTAGTAGCCAGCACAGAAGCACTAAAGGAGGCAAGGATTTAAGACAGCATCTCTCTTAGAGCCCCTTCTCCCTTTTGGATTCAGCCAAGAGCTAGGTCAGCCCCTGTTGGGAACCATCTGGGGTTACACTAAGGCAGAACGTCTTGTAGGGTGGGGGATGTTACAGGAGATCAAATTGTCTGTTCAGTGCTTGGATATGAAGCTAAATCATGATTAGAGTTTAAGTTTGATTCCCTCGCAAGATGAAAATGTAAGTCTCCCAAAATCAGTTTTTTTCACAAGACTTCCATCATCTTCAGTCATAATTTTACACAGTGGCACCCACTGCTGTATACGCATGTTACACACAGTGCATACCACTGGCAGGGGCACCAAGTCATTACCCTGAGGGAGCCCCAATGCAGTCAACTGGCCCTACGGCAGCAGTGAGGAGGATCAGTGCAGGGGGCCCTGTGGCCCTTGATCATGACAGTGGGGTCAAACCTGAGCAGCGCTGCGACCCCCATGCATCAGGTCACAATGCCACTCATAGTTTTGGTACTGCTGTCAGAATGGAGGGCTACAGCTGAGTGGGGAGGCCATCACTGCATCAAGTGATGCTACCATGGAGCTGGCTCCTGCACCAAGACTCCGGACAGGGGCCTGCCCAGCCTCACCGTTCTTCCAGCAGCCCATGTCCCCTCTGCCCTGTCCTCAGGACTCGCTCAGCGACAGCCTCAAGACCTGCTACAAGTACAGGGAACTGCAGTGAGAGCCCACATTGGGGAAGAGGGGCAGTGGGGAGCCCTGGGATGTACCATGTGTAAATTTCTGGGGATGCCCCAGATCATACAACACTATCATTCACATGAAATGCGTAAGAATGACACATAGCATGGACACTTCTTCTGCTATTAATATTATGTGAAGGCACCAGTTACTATGGTGATGCACACCCATAATAAAACCCTAAGGTAAGACGGATTGGAACCAGAAGGGGAGGATTGCAGGGATGGATGCAGATCTGCAATTCTCATCTGTACCCCCTATGATATTAGAATGGGTTCAGACTCAAGTTCTGTTGCTGGCTAATCTCTAGTAAAAGGACAAACTCACCTGGGACTGGGCTGTCTTCTATGGCAGCGTTTCTCAAACTTCATTGAACTGCACCCCCTTCTGACAACAAAAATTATGAGACGACCCCAGGAAGGGGAACCAAAGGCCGAGCCCCACCGCCCCGGGCAGGAGGGCCAAAGCCGAAGCCCTGCGACCCTGGGAGGGGCAAAGCTGAAGCCGAGGACTTAAGCCCTGGGCAGGGGGGCTGTAAACCCCTGCCACCCAAGGCTGAAGCCCTTGGGCTTTGGCTTCAGCCCTGGGCAGTGAGGCTCAGACTTTGTCTTCAGCCCTGGGCCCCAGCAAATCTAACACCAGCCCTGGTGACCCCATTAAAACAGGGCCGTGACCCGCTTTGGGGTGCCGACCTACAGTTTGAGAACCACTGCTATTGTTAAGAAGCATCCAGGACACTGAGGCTTGGTCTACACCATAGACTTACGTGGGTATAACTATGTCAGTCAGGGATGTGGTGTGGAAAATCCACACCTTTGAGCAACGCAGTTAGACCAAACTGCTGGTGTAGACACCATTGTAGCTCCCGTTGACATAGCTACCTCCTCTTGAGGAGGTGGGTTAACTATATCGATGGGAGAGCGTAGGAAGCATCTTCACTAAGCACTACAGCGGCACAGCTGCACTGCTGTATGCATACACAAGCCCTGAGAGTGCGTATGAAAATAAATAGTAATATGAACCTATCTGAGGGTATGACAGTATAGCTCTTTTGTCTGTTAGCTGGATGAATGGACTTCAGCATTCTGAAGCTTTCCATATTATACAGAAATGTATCATCTGCTTTTTTCTACCACACTGTTATTGTATATAGATTGTTACCCCTTTAGATATTTTCTTAAGTAAATTCTGTTCAGGTTCTACACAGGATCTGATTACTCACAAATCTGATCAAATACGCTACTCTTAATTTCCAAGAGTTTAAAAGTTCAGATCATATTTCTCAAGTGAATCTGATTAACTTAAAAAACGTTAATAGGCAATATTAAACCTGACGCCTACTACTTACAGCATATGGAGGTAATCACAGTGTCTGCAAACCGCCATGGTTAAACTTGACTGGGTAGTCCCATATGACTAAAGTCTATTTTCAAGTTACATATCCACACACAGACAGAACTTGGTACACAAGTTACAAGCTTTTAAGAATATTTCTCATTATGAAAAGGCCCAAAAACATTTCTTATATCATTAAAAAGATTGCAAAAAGACAAAACTGGGGTGGTGGGAACATATCAGTTTTTCAGCACCTTCTACGACTTTCCCAAGGAACAATTTATTTCATCACATGATCTATTCACTTTCCCGCAACTGAAGAAAATGCCAGAAATATTAAAATTTGAAAAAAAAATGCCAAGCAGTTTATGTTATATGACTTACACAGGTGTTGCTCGAGTGATCATACAGTCACTTAAAATCTACTTGGTAAAAAGAAGGCATTTTAACCAATGTGTATTTCCTAAATGGAATAGAACTAAGTTAATATGCTGACAACTCAGAAATAGACTTTTTAAAAAATTGGTAAATACATAATGATGATCATGTAAATGTTCATTGCTTTGCAAGGGAAACGTAATCCTCAGCTGGCTGCAAAATTTGATAGCTATTTTCCAGTAGTGGGTAAAGTATACTAGAGTTTCATCCTACTTCCTTTTAAATTTATATGTTTTCAGGGGCTACGTCATATCTCTGGATAGCTCATAGGACTGAAGGATATTTTGAAAGTGTTTATGGTGTATCTAAAAAATCTGTTGGAACTGTAAGCTGTCACTTTAAATTGTAAGGGGTTCACTAGTGCTGTTTGCCGGCTAAGGGGTTCTAAAGAAGAGTTCAATAGTCAGTCTGGAAAGAACCTAAAACAAGGTGGGGTGAGTGATGCCTCAGGGAGCAACCAGGTTTGTCTTTTTCTGCGTTTGGTTACTATGTTATCATCTTGGATTCTAAGTATTAAAGTAGTGTTACATTGAAAACTTTCAGTAAGTGCATCTGATGTTTTTATCTAACTTCTCTGTGTGGATGCTGTGAACGTCACAGTAGTCCCCTTTGAACTCTATCCTCTCCTCCTTTTGTACATTGTAACTTTTAGATGAAATAAAACAGTGTCCTCTAGATTAGATTTTACTTCCATCACATCCAGACTGCAGGGAAAGCTCTTCTCCGTGAGGTAAACATAAAACATTCGTATCTTGGGAGTTTCATTGGCAATTGGCGTGCTTAGTGTACCATTTTCTGGCATGTGTGAATTAAATTTCAGAGGGTGTATGTCTTTTTGCAGGAATTGATGGGATCTCCAGTTAACTCCCACTACAGACACACAAAAGGGAAGTAACACATTCAGCAAACTGAAAATATACCAATGTCTAAAGAAACCTACCATATATTTCACAACAGTTACTAGAATTCCAGTTGCTTAGTAGCACACAGAGAAAAGCAGAAAAGATACAGGAAATTCAAATTAAGGCCAACACCTCATCCCAGATTCATAATATTATTCTCCTTCTCAAATCCAAATGTATTGATTTTTTTTCAGTTTCCACCTCAACTTAAAAACGATTAGAAGCCATTTTTTCTTATTTAAATCAATATATCCAGATACCAAATAACTCTTTTATCTGGCTCCAAATGAACCAACATTTCCTCTTATTTCAACCACAAGTATGTTACCTAACACAACGCACTTAACAAGCCAATCCACAAAATGTTTCTGACACATTTCATATAAAGACAAACTGCAGTACAATCTTTTTAATATTGAAAGGGCACTTACCAAGTACCAGAATTTATTAGTGTCCATACAAAAATTTCAATAGGTTTCAATTATGATTTTCTGAAAATAAATATGCAAAGTCACCCAAGTAGCTAACTTCACAGCAGTCTCAAAGGGCAGCATTTTATTTTAATACAATTCCTTCTTGGAATGATTTGACATGTACATTTGCATTGTTCAAAAGAGTGATTGCTTATTCCCGGTCAGCTTGTTTTCTGCCTTTGACTTTCCTGAACAGTCATCAGCATTCATCTCTCCTGCTGTTTGCTGAATTATTGCAATGGAGATAATATTAGTGAATCACTCTAATTTAGGATGGTCAATAATTTCACCAACTGGGGCATAGAAACTAAAGATCATTTTTGCATTAAAGAATGGTCATTCCTGATGAAAAGTGAAGCCTATTCAGTAACCATAAAATGGAACTGCTGATTGTTTGCTTTTAAAATCAATATAATGACAGACTTTTACGTTTCCTAATCTACGAAAAAGCTATTGCATTTTGTGTTTTGTCCTGCAAAGTATTTCTGGTTTAAGCAGTTTTCCAAGGACAATTCTATAACTAAGGGATTTGTTTAAAAGATAAAAATAAAGTTGTATGGTGCTTTTTGTTTTCAGTGCCAGGTCTGTCTTTCTCATGTTACTCATGGCTCTGGGCTAGGGTGTATGCTTAGGACAGGGGTTCCCAAATTTTTGGTTGGTACAACCCCATTTTAATTAAATATTTCCTCCCAGATCCCTGGACAGCCTGGAGAACACCATTTTGAAGAGCAAAATGACATCCTCCTCACAGCATGACCATGTATATGTGAGGTCATGCTGTGCAGAGGACAGCATTTTGCAAAGCAGAATGGCGTCCTACATGCATTGTGACCTTGCATGTACCGTACATGTGAGGTCAGGCCATGCTGAGCAAAATAACACCTTTTGAACACTAGGGATCACTACCCATCTGCTGATAGTGCAACCCCATTTGGGGTCATGGCCCCCAGTTTCAGAACCGCCGATTTAGGGCATGTTCACCAACAAAGGCAGTGAGTATTAATTAATAGGAATCTGTTTTCGATAAAGCAGACCATTGATAATAAGCTGCTCCCTAGGCTTTAACTCAACAAATGGGGCACGTGTTAAAGTATGAGATGTCTTGTTTACACCAGACTTTTTGAACACTGCAGTCGGACATTTGACTGCAGCATGTGTAGACAGACCCGAGCCAGCTTTGATCTAGCTAGTGCAGGAGTTCTCAAACTTCACTGCACTGTTCTGACAACAAAAATGACTTCACAACCCCCAGAGGGGGACCGAAGCCTGAGCCTGCCCAACCCCAACTGCCCCAGGTGGGGGATCGAGGGGGCAAAGCCTGAGCCTCACCTCTCTGGGCAGGGGGAGGCAAAGCTGAAGCTCAAGGGCTTCAGCCCCAGGCAGGGGGCCTACAACCTGAGCCCCATCGCTCAGGGCTTTGGCTTCAGCTCTGTGCAGTGGGGCTCGGGCTTCAGTCCTGCGCTCGAGCAAGTCTGAGCCTGCCCGGGAGACCCCATTCAAAAGGGGTCGCCACCCACTTTGGGGTCCCAACCCACAGTTTGAGAACTGCTGAGCTAGTGCAATACCAAACAGCAGTGAAGCTGCAGCAACACAAGCTTCAGTGCAGGCTATCCAAGCCTGCCTGGGTCCCTGGTACTTACGCATGCGGCTAGCCCCTGCTAAAGTCTGTGCTGCTATGGATTCACTGCTATTGGTATGTGTGCTCACTAGATTAAAACTAATTCAGTATGTCTATATGAGCTGCAAATCACACTTCCAAAGTCAGTGAAGACATACCCTTAATTAGCACGGTAGTGAACACTTTCTAACAATTCATCTTTATATGCTAATCTAAACAAAGCCTCAGTGTCCTTGGACAACTAATTATCCCTGTGCCTCAATTTACCTATTTTTTAAAATGGGCACAATAAGACGCCTTGTACAGGAGAGGTGTTTCCCTTAATTAATGTGTGTAACATATGTTAAGCCCCGGTCTATCCTTAGCCCTGGTCTATACTTAAAATTTAAAGTGACCTATCTATGTTGCTCAGGGATGTGAAACATTCACACCCTGGAGCAACGTAGTTACGCCAACCTAACTCCTGAAGTGGATGCAGCTAGATCGATGGAAGAATACTTTCTTCAGCTTAGCTACTGCTGCTCAGCATTACCTACATAGATGGAAAAACCCCTTTCATTGACATAGGAAGGTCTATGCCTACGCCTGTAGCATAGACGTGCCTTTATTATAGCTGCACACCACATAGGCGTAATTTGTAAAGTCAAAATGGCTGAAAACTGAACAACAGACTGCAAAATCCAGTGAGGATTCAACCTGTGATATTCTAAACAATAGAACCCCCCCCCCACCATGCTTGTTTCAATCACCTCACACTCACTCAACAGACATTCTAGTCTTCAGAGTGACAATCCTGGAAACTTCTTATATAGATATAAGCCTACTTTTTAAGAGGTCAGCACTAACTGGAGGTCAAGTTCCCTTCCAGCCATACATTTCCATGATTTTTTAACTCTGAGGTTATTCACTATGTATATCCTGCTATAGTAAAAACAACCACTGACATATTGTAGTCTGCAATGGTGCATTTTAGGGTGACACAATCTAAAGAAAAATGATATTTAGCTGTACATATGCCATTTTAAAAATGGATGCAGATACTTTAATTGATATCTTAGCCCTGGGCTACACTGGGGGGGGCGGTGTCGATCTACGATACGCAGCTTCAGCTACGTGAATAACGTAGCTGAAGTCGGCGTATCGTAATCGACTTACCTGGCCGTGAGAACGGCGGCGAGTCGATCGCTGCCGCTCCCCTGTCGACTCCGCTTCCGCCTTTCACCGAGGTGGATTTCCGGAGTCGACGAGGAGCACGTTCGGGGATCGATTAAGCGCGTCTAAACAAGACGCGATAAATTGATCCCCGATAGATCGATTGCTCCCCGCCGATCCGGCGGGTAGTGAAGACAAGCCCTAATGTGTCATAGAACACACACACGTGTGAAATATACATATGTATATGAGCACACGCTCACACAGAAAAAGCAGAGTGGCTAACCAACAGCTACATATATCAGCAGCAGATTAGTATGGGTAGGAACATTTGGCTTGTGGGGGTGGGTGGAAAGAGAAAAAAAATAAACATTTTAATCAAATCCATTACCTGGTTATTGATTTCTCTTTGCCAGGCTGATCCTGCAGAATACTTATAAAGCTTTTGACATTGAGACATTTGGCCAAAGATATTGGATTAGTCTAAGCAAAAGCTCAGCTTCTGGTGTAATCTCTCATATTTCATTTATATGTGATTTATTCCTTTGTCCAGGAAAAGGCCGTTTTATTGATAAAAATTAATGAGATTGAGAATCCCAAAGGGAATTTAATGTCCACCCACTCAAGAAAGGTTTGTGAAGTAAAAGGAGTGGGGTTTCTTGGTCTGAAGAAGGATTCTGTTACATGAAGTTTCTTTCTTTCTATATGTTGTTGTACAATAAGCACTGGTTAGATTTTCTGCCCATTGTGTATTTACCAATTATTTATCCTTGAAGTTTGAAAATGGACAAAATAAACAATGCTACATTCCAAATATAGGTTTTGTTATACCCAGAATGCAGTGTCAATGGGTGAGAGTAGGTTACACCTCTCTGCAGCTAAAACACATTCAGTCTGAAAGGCTTTTGAAAACAATTTTTTCTAGGGGAAAAATAGCTTTTATTTGGGTATGTTCTGTGCTACAACCATTTTCAAAAGCCTCTTGACATGTATCTAGTTTGCCAAGTCTAATGTGCTTTGCAAAGCCTGTTGTGTGGCCAGAGGTGAAAGTAAGCCGGTCCGGTCCGGTCTGGCATACCAGCAAGAGCCGGTGTGCTGTACTGGACTGGCTTCCCCAGGTGGCGATTTAAAGGGCCTGGGGCTCCTGGCAGCAGCTAGAACCCCGGGCCCTTTAAATTGCCACCACAGCCCTGCTCTGCCTGAGCCCCTGGGTAGCAGAGGCGGCCGGGAGCCCCGGGGCTCTGTCAGTGATTTAAAGGGCCCGGGCTCTGCGGTAGTGGCTGGGCTGTTAAAAGTCCGGTTGCCGGAGCAGCGGGGCTAAGGCAGGCTCCCTGCCTGCCTTGGCTCTGCATGGCTCACGGAAGCAGCAGCATGTCCCCCCCTCCAGCTCCTATGTGTAGGGGCAGCCAGGGGGCTCCACACACTGCTCCCGCCCCAAATGCCGGCTCTGCAGTTCCCAGCCAATGGGAACTGCAGGGGAGGTGCCTGTGGACGGGGCAGCACACAGAGCTGCCTGGCTGTGCCTCCACGTAGGAGCCAGAAGGGGGATGTGCCGCTGCTTCCGGGAGCTGCCTGAGGTAAGTGCCGCCCGAAGCCTGCACCCCTCCCTCCCCCATGCCCTAACCCACTGCTCCAGCCCTGATCCCCCTTCCACCCTCCAAACCCCTTGGTCCCAGCCCAAAGCACCCTCCTACACCCCAAACCCCTTATCCCCAGCTCCACCCCAGAGCCCGCAGCCCCAGCCAGAGCCCTCACAGACGTCCCACACCCAACCCCGCTGCCCTAGCCCAGAGTCCTTCCCCCCCACCTCAAACCCCTCATCCCCAGCCCCACCCCAGAGCCCGCAGCCAGAGCCCTCACTCCCTCTCGCACCCCAAACCCCTGAGCCAGCCCAGTGAAAATGAGCGAGTGAGTGAGGGTGGGGAGAGTGAGCAACAGAGGAAGGGGGGATGGAGTGAGTAGAGGGGGCCTTTGGAAAGGGGCAGGGCCTCGGAGGAGGGGCAGAGCAAGGGTGTTTGGTTTTGTGCAAGTATAAAGTTGGCAACCCTATCCGCTGGGAGGAAGCAGGGAGAAATCTGGGTGCCGCCCCTCACCCCACACAGTGCTCCCCTTCCAGATGGGAGCAGTTTCTGACTCTACACTGGCAGCACGCACCTCTGCGCTGCAGCATGGCGCCACCTTGACTATGGCACCCCTGGGCAGTCACCTGGGTGGCCCACCCCTAAGGCTGGCCTTGATTCCCTGAGAGGAGGGAACAGAGTCACCACCACTCCTCCCTGCCACTGTTCTGTGGAGCAAGGAATGCATCTCTGTGCTCCCTAGGGCACAGGAATTGCTATTATGAACGAGCCCCATGGTAGTAGGAAATGAGGAATGGGGAGGTTCTTGCTAACCCCTAGCTAGATGTGCACTGGCCACACATAATCTGGCCCTTATTTATTATCATAATTCTCCCTTTTCTTTCAGCCCTTGCTCTCTGACCCTGGTGTCCCTAGCAGTACTTTGCACTTTCAGCAGTGGTTGGCAGCGAGAGGCTTTTCCATAGCAAAACCTGAGAGTGTCAATGATAGTTACTGAGTCTAGGTCAGGGGGCTCCTTAAATTCTCAGCCTCTTCCATTCTCCACAGGGATAAACATTTTGAAGGGTCACCTTTTGATCTGAGTAGGCTGACATTAAAACAAAATATGGCACTACTTTAGGCATGGATTTTGACCTGGTCGATGCTAAGTGGGGCCTTTCAAAGCAACATGTTCTATTGTCTAGACAGAACCCAATAATATTCTCTAAAACACGATTTTTAAACCCCTCTGCTTGTATCTATATCAACAGAATTTTCCAAGACCACTAAAACAGCATGCCAAGGTCTCCTCTGAAATTAACAAGACCATCAAATACAAATGAATGCTGTTTTGTTTAACCAGAGCTAAGAAACATTACTTTATAATGGCATTTAGCAGATCCTGGAGTCAGGATTTTGACAATGTCTGCTTGACCTGCAAACCTTTCTAGCTTCAGAGAATACTCTCAGTGCAAATGATACTCTACGCTTAAAGAGACGAGGTGAGTGAGGTAATATTTTATTGCTCCAGCAAAAGATATTATCTCCCCCACCTTGTCTCTCTGTTATCCTGGGACTAATACAGCCTCAACAACACTGAAGACTCTAAGCTTAAATCCACCTATGAAACAAGAGAAAAGATACAATAGCAGGATAATTCATCAGTTGCTTGCTGTATTCGCCAATGAAACATGCCGTATAAGATTGATATTATAAATTATTGAAATGTTAGGGAGGAACATATTTGCTGTCAGCATAGCTTTTTAAATAATATTCACACCATGACTAAATAACCCTAGTCACTGTCAATTTTTCATCAAATCACTTTTCTTTGTTTTTGTTTCACTACCTATTGTAGTAATGCTTATTATTAAGGAAAAAATAGTTACTATATGCAACCAAATAGAAAATAGCCTGAATATTTTTGGAATCAGATTGATAGAGTGTTTGACTCTCTGTGCACTCAGTAGCTGTTTCTCACCAAACACTGATGTATGAGGGCATTATCACTTGATAATGGTTTAATGTGGTTGCATATACCAGTATTAGATCCCTGCTAGCTTGTACAATCTATAGGGAGTCTACAGTTTGAGACATGGGGAATGGAGGGGTGAGCATTGATCTCTGTTTTTAATTCGCCTTGATAATCAAATCAGCGGCATCCTTCTCTTCAAAAATGTGACAATGGTTAAGCCACATCCTATCATGCTGACCAATATTGTTTAATTGTTTCCTTGTAATCCCCATCCGACTGTCTGTATCCATCTGTTTGCCCTTGCCTTATATTTAGACTGTAAGCTCTATTTGTACAGTACCTAGCACAATGTGTTCCTGGTCCATGATTAGGACTGTGAGGCACTATGTTGACCCAAATAATAAATAATAATAATGTCCAGATAGTATTGATAATCCTTGGCCCTTCTTCCACCAACTCAGCTTTCCTTTTCAATTTTTCTGTGGCTGACTATGGGAAATGATCATACTATTTTAAATATAAAATTGTTCTAAATTGCAATACATTAATGTCTACTTTCACATGTCCTCCACTCTTTGCTACTGATTTTATGCTTCCTCTTTTCTTTTCATTTTCTTGCATTCTTCTTCCCTTCTAATATCATCCTGTGCTTTAAGAAGAAAACCCACTTTGACTATATTGTTTAATCACTTCTTTCCAGCCTTGATCCTGACATCACAACAATGGCCAACAACTCCTTTGTCACTTTTATCTTCCCTAACATTTGTGGCCACTCATTTCTTCTTAACAACCCTTTCTCTCTTTCAGCTTACCTTGTAAATTCCCAGGGTAGTTATCAATAGAGTTAGCTAAGATTTAGTAGATTTAGACCATGAGGAAATCATGTATTTAAAACACAGGTTCTAAGTTTAATGAGAGTGACTCCGCACATCAGAGTAGGCTCTGTTTTAAACCTTTTCACGCTTGGCTAATTCTCATTATTGACCATGGTTACACAGCCTCATCATACAACCGGTTAGCCTTCTTCTGTTGAGCATTTCTCCCAAATGTCCTCTTCTAACTTTCTGCTTTCCTACCACTTCTCTGAAGATATGTATCAATGCCTCCAATTCATCTTGGGGGAACCATTTAGACCAGATTACCCATGAACATAGAACTTTGGGCCATAAGACTAGCTCACTCATCTTTTAAAGAGAAAGGCTATACAGCTCCTCACAGAAGACATTATAGCTATGAACTTCATGAACTACCCAGGAGGCAGATGATCACCCCTTCTTTTGACAGGAAGATATCTGCGATTTTTTTCACCAACACTTATTAAAAAAAGAAAGGAAAATTCTCTTGCGAATGCTCAATCTGAAGAACTCAGAGGTAGCCTCAGAAAAAAGTTAGTGATAAATCTTGCCAAATGAGATCACACTGAAATAAAATTGTCTTCCCAGAAAATATGATTTTGCACAAGAGTAAATAGAGATTTTTTGTTTTATTTTAATCAGTTACCCATCCATGAATTACCATTTTCTTCAGCCTTCAGGCTCAGTAGGAAGCTCAGTTTTTACACTCAAACACATTCGCTTCACCTAGCAGGCTACCTATTTGGCCCACAGTTAGTGAGAAACTTGGATGTTCTGAGGTGCTCAAAAGAAAAGAATTCAATGCTAAAATTATTGTTAAACATTATAATGTGGTAGAGCTTAAAGTCTACCAGGTTAGGCCCTACTGTCCTAGGTGCTGTACAAACAAACAGAAAATGATAGTTCCTGATTCAAAAAGCTTACGAAGCCTTTCACCTGGTAGCGCTCTGGAAGGCATACTGGAAGGAGACCCAGGAACTTGGTTATGAATTACTTGTGGTGTGTTCTTAATAATAAATATGCAGCTATAGTCATTTTGATGTTTAGCTTTTCTCAATAATTGTTAGTTATGTACTGTGACGGAGCAAGGCCAGAGGGCTATAGGAAAGTGGTAAGGAACCACTATGTTCTTATTGGGATCCGGGAAGTGGGTGGGCAAAGCCCGCCCACTGCTAAAGGATCCCCCCCTTCAGCCTAAGGGGAGGGATCCACAGGACCTGGATACCAACTAATTCCGGGGGACAAAAAATGAAAAAAACAGGAACGGGAGTGCGGTCAAAGGGTCAAACGAAGTGAACCAGAAGGGGACACCGAGCAGAGAACCCCGGACAGCGCCCACTGCTCCTCAAAGGTGTCAAGGGAGCCAGTGGACGCTGCCCAGAGGAACTCTGCCCGGATGCGTGAACGAACAGAGGATCGAAAATAGGCCCCACAGTCACAGGAGCCTCCATCGGCCAACCTCCTCACCCTGGTTTTGTAGATGTCCAGTTTAGCTAGGGCCAGGAGGAGGTTGACCAGGAGGTCCCGTGACTTCGTGGGGCCACGGATTAGAAGCGCATAAATAAAAAGGTGAGGGGAAAAGTGCAACCAAAACCTCAACAAAATGTCTAAGAGGAGCCGGAACAGGGGCTGAAGCCTGGCGCACTCTAGATAAATGTGCGCCAGGGTCTCCCTCACACCGCAAAAGGGACATGTGTGGGGGATAGGGGTGAACCGCACCAAGTACACGCCCGTGCTCACGGCTCCATGAAGGAGCCGCCAACGGACGTCTCCGGCGGGCCTTGGGACTAAGGAGGAGTAAAGGCTGGCCCACTGGGGCTTCTCACCCTCTAGAGGTGGCAGGAGGTCCCGCCATTTCATATCGGGGCAGTACGTGAGGGTGAGGAGATGAAGGGTGTGGAGCACGAGCGTGTATAGATGTTTCCTTGGCGCAGTCTGGAAGCGGACCAGCTGCAGTTTGTGCAGCCGGCTCACCGTGAAGGGACAGGGGACCCGGTTGGGTCCACGGGGCAGGGGCCCAATAAAAAGGTCCGGAGGGCTTGGGGTGAAGGGAGGGCGGGGCGTACCCTCTCGCAGGACCCGGTCGAGGTAAACCCGAGCAGCGGGCGGCAAAGCAGCCTTCACCTCCTGAAGTACGCGCCGGGGAGTACGAGGTCTGGAGAGCCCCATGCGCTGAGCAAGCGTCAGGGGATCCAGCCAGTCTCCCTGGTCGTAGTCCAGGAGGTCTCCGACCCTAGTGACTTCTGCCAGGACCAACCTCTGGCGCACCGAGGGGGACTCCGCCACCTGCACACGGAGCTGGGGGTTGTGTAGCAGGGGCTCCGCGAGGAGATCTGCCCCCTCGGTGGCCGCCACGGACCTGGTCGCTGAGAATAGCTTCCAGGTCCGGAGGAGGTCCTGGTAGAAGACCGGCAGCCCGTAGAGGTCTCGCAGAAGACCTCTCGGATGGAGATAAAGGAGCTGCCGGTCATATCGGAGCCCTCGGAAGCGGCGTAGGAAGGCGTGCGCCAATACGCTCCATGCCGGACTACCTGCACCATAAAGGAGCCTCTGCAGGGCCTGGAGACGGAAGACATGGACCTGAGTATGTGGACACTTCAGGCCCTGCCCACCCTCCTCCAGAGGAAGATGGAGAACCCCTGCAGAGACCCAGTGCAGTCCTGACCAAAAGAACTCCAGAATCGACGTCCGGAGGTTGGCCAGGAAACCCGGGGCCGGGACCAGGGTGTTGAGCCGGTACCAGAGCATGGACAGGACTAATTGATTGATTACCAGTGCTCTCCCTCGAAAGGAGAGGCACCGGAGTAGTCCTGTCCATTTCCGGATTCGCTCTATCACCCTGCCCTCTAAACCTTGCCAGTTCTCCGGCGGGGATGGATACGTGGCAGAAAGGTAAACGCCGAGATAGAGCAGCGGACCCGCGCTCCACCTGATGGCCTGAAGCGCGGGTGGGAGGGAGCTCGCCTGCCACCCGTCCCCTACCACCAGGCCAGAGCTCTTGACCCAGTTGACCCGGGCAGAGGAGGCCGCCGAGTAGATCGCCTGGCAAGCCTCCACCCGCACCAAGTCGCCCGGGTCCTGGACCACGAGGAGCACATCGTCGTCGTACGCCAATAGGACCAGCCGCAACTCCGGCTCTCGGAGCACCAACCCCGTCAACCTCCTGCGGAGGAGACAGAAGAAGGGCTCGATCGCCAGAGTGTACAGCTGGCCCGAGAGGGGGCACCCCTGCCGTACTCCTCGTCCGAAGCTGACCGGCTCGGTCAGGGTCCAGTTGAGCCTGACCAGACACTCTGCGGAGGTGTACAGCACCTGGAGAAAACCCACAAACTGGGGCCCAAAGCCAAACGCTCGCAGAGTGCTCAGGAGGTACCCGTGATCCACCCTGTCGAACGCCTTCTCCTGATCCAGAGACAGGAGGGCGAACGACAGACCATCCCTACACCCAAGCTCCAAGAGATCCCGGACCAGATACAGGTTGTCGAGAATGGTGCGGCCCAGGACGGTGTAGGTCTGGTCTGGGTGGACCACGTCCGCCAGCACGGACCCAAGCCGCAGTGAGATGGCCTTTGCTACGACTTTATAGTCCATGCTGAGGAGCGAGACGGGACGCCAATTCCGTAAATCGCGGAGGTCCCCCTTCTTCGGCAATAAGGCGAGCACGGCTCGCCTGCACGAAAGAGGGAGGACCCCGCCCTGCAAGGACTCGGCCCAGACGGTGACAAGGTCTGGGCCGAGGACGTCCCAGAACACGCGGTAGAACTCCACGGTCAGCCCGTCCAGTCCCGGAGATTTATTAGTTGGCATGCGACGGAGGGCTTCCAAGAACTCGGCCAGAGTGAGAGGCAGCTCTAGCTGGGCTCGGTCGCCCGTGCTGACCGTAGGGAGTTCGTCCCAGAGCACTCTGCAAGCGTTAGGATCGGTCGGATCCGGGGAGAAAAGGCTCGTGTAGAAGGCCCTGGCCCTCCCGCACATCTCCGCCGGATCCGTGAGGGGGGTGCCATCTTCTGCGAGGAGGCAGGCGACGTGTTTCTTAGCCCCCCTCTTTTTCTCCAGGGCGTAGAAGAAGCGGGAGCCGCGATCCATCTCCCGAAGGAGACGGATGCGGGATTGAACGAAGGCGCCCCGGGCTCAATGATCTTCGAGTTCCTGGAGCTCCTCCTGCTTCTCCCGGCACGCCCCACAGAGGGATGGATCCTCAGGGCTGGCAGCCAGATGCCTCTCCAGCTCTAAGACCTCCCGTTCCAACTGCTCTATCGTCGCATCCCTCCGTCGGCTGGCGCCCCGGTGTAGTCACGGCAGAAGAGCCGGGCGCGTACCTTCCCTAGATCCCACCATCGCCGCGCCGAGGGAAAGGCGTGCCGCTGCCTTCGCCAGGCCAGCCAGAACTCCCGGAAGGACTCCACGAAACCCACATCCTCCAGCAAACTGTTATTAAAATGCCAAAAGGCCAGCCCCGGCCTCTCCGCACAGAGAGAGGCCGTCACGGTAGCGAGATGATGATCAGAGAACGGGGCCAGCCGGACGCTGGAGGAGTGGGCCCGCGAAAGGTGAAAACGTGATAAATAGATGCGGTCCAACCGGGAGTGGTGCGACCGATGGGCCTCCACCCGGACAAAGGTGAAGGTTGAGCTGTCGCCCGGGTGGTGGTCGCGCCAGACGTCCACCAGGGAGTGATGTTCGACAATCTCCCTGAGGACGTCCGCGGCGGCCGGGCACTGCTCGATCCCCGAGCGGTCCCGTTTTTCAAGGGTGTTGTTAAAGTCCCCGCCCAGGACCAGGCACTCGCGAGGATCCAAGGTGCCGAGGAAGGTGGATGCCTGCTGATAAAAACGAAGTTGTTCCAGGCCCGGTGTCGGGGCATAGATGTTGACGAGATTGACCACGAGCCCCTCCATACGGACCCGTAGGTGCAGCAGGCGGCCCGGCACAGCCTCGGCAAACCCCAGCACCTCAGGCCGTAGGTCGGGGGAGAACAAGGTCGCCACTCCAGCCTGGCGAACAGAGAGATGGCTGAAGTAGACTCTGTCCCCCCATTCCAGCCGCCAGCTGTCTTCAGCGGCTGGATCCGTATGGGTCTCCTGCAGGAATACTACAGAGTACCCCCCGTCCCGAAGGAAGGAGAGCACCTGGCTCCTGCGGAGACCCATCCTACAGCCCCGGGTGTTCAATGTTGCGAAGAGGAGAGATGCCATGAGGAGGGCTGGGGGGGATCCTTGCTGGCAGAGTCACTCACGGCCCCCAGCGGGCCACGTAACAATCCGTGACCCACCCCGTAGGTGAGTAGTGAGTCACGGAAAAGGTGGACCCGTTGGTAGGTCGTGGCGGCCTGCTTCCCAGTCCCTTTGCCCTCCCCCATGAGGGCCCTCGCAGCCTGGAGGATTTGGTGGAAATCCCCCCATCACTGGAGAGCGAGCTGTACTTTGTTGCGGGAGCCCCGGACATCCTCCAGGAACTCCCGCAGCTCGTCTCGCAGCGTATGGGGGGCCGGGGTTACTGGCTCCTGGCTATCGAAAGAAGGGGCCCCTGACACAGCCGTATGGCCCACCGAAACAGACAGGCAAGGGGCGGACCCTCGACGCAGCTCCCGCTGGGCCGGCACCTTAGGGCCCAACCCAAAATTCGGCTTAGTTGGGGGAGGCGGTGGAGGGAGAAGAGCAGCCTCTGGTGGGTCGGGACGAGGAAATACTGGAGCCGCTCCCTGGGGGTCATCCTCTGTTAAGGGGAGGGAGACAGCCCCAGGGGCGGCAGTGTCACCATGGGAGGTGTAGGAGATTGGGACGGCATCAGGGGCAGGGCAGGGATCAGAAGTAGGGGCAGGGAAAGGGACATGAGCAGGGCCGGGCTGAGGAACGGGTAGAGGATCCTGAGCCGCAGGAGCTGGGCCACTGGGAGGTGGCCTCTCTTGGTGTGGCTGAGGGATCTGGGAATTGGGAAGGGGACCCCCCACGATGCCGGGCTCTAGTATGATGGCTTGTGTTACAGCCACGGCATCGGGAGGTGGACAGATATTTGCGGGGTTCCCACCTGGGAAGGAAAACCATTGTCCCACCCCAATGAGGGGTACCCCCTGGGATTCGGGTCCCGGCCGCAGGGCACTGGCCGTTGCTTCAGGAGGCTTGGCGGCCGTCAGCAGGGTGTCACTTGCGACTGGGCAGGTGGAAGAGCCCAGGAGATCCTCGGATGTGGGAGCGGAACCGGCGGTCAAGGGGAGGGAGCATGGGGAGAGGGGGGAAAGGGGCACCGGGGTGAGGTCATTGAGATCGAGGCCTGCTGCTAAAGGGTCGTCCTCCCCCTGGGTGATTGGGGTCAGACCCAGGGCCTCGATCTCCTCGTAGATGGAGGGCAGGTCACCTTCTGCCACCCCGTGGTTCTCTCCGCCGGCACCTGAAGCGATGCTCGGGTCAGGGCGCGCAGGGTCGACAAAGGGGGCAGAAGGGGCTCTATCAGGGGCTTCCGAGGGAGGGGCGGTAATACCTTCCGGTGCTGCCACGTCTTTCCCAGCCGGTTCTGGTGGACAAAAGCCGCTCGGGGGCAAAGCGGAAGGCTCGGCATCAGTGCCCCCCTTCCTGGTCTTCCGGGGGGCTTCCGCATCGGTGGAAAGGAGCGGGGCTCGAGCCTTCCGCTTGCCCCGCTTCCCCTGTACTAAGGCCCAGTCCTCCATGGCTTCAGCTGGGGGCTGGCTAGTAAGGGTCGGGTCAAGGGGGAGGGGCGATTTCTTAGGGACTCGGGGAGGTAGTGGTGGGACAGCATAAGGGAGAGAAAAATCTCTCTGGGGCGGGCCCTCTCCCACACCCGGCGGTATCCCTGCCTCACCCTCCTCCACAGGCCTCAGCAGACTGTTTGCGGCGGGCCTCTCCCACTCGTCTGGGCACACTGGGGGAGGTACTCCCAGGGCCCGAGTGGGAGCAGCAGTGGACTGGGAAGGAGGAGGGGCGGCTCTGGGCACCGGGCATTCAGGGGCGCCGGCAATGACAGGGCCGACGCCCTGCCGGGACTCGGGGGTCTCGGATGCTCCTCCTTGCCGGGCCAAGGGATAGTCCCTCCGGACGTGTCCCATCGCCCGGCAGAGGTAGCACCGAGCCTCCCCCATGGAATAGTATACCCGGTAACGGGCCCCGTGATAGGGGACCATAAAGGACCCCTCGAGCGCCTCCCCGTCACGTGCAGCCGGCGGCATTTGGAGCTGCACCTGCCGGCGGAACGAGAGGATGTGACGGAGGGCGGGGTCTTTGCAGCCCAGTGGGAGAGGGCTGACTACAGAGATGGGTCTCCCCAGGGCGGAGAGGGCAGGTAACAGGGCGGCATTGGGGAGGAAGGGAGGGACGGAAGTGAGGACTAGGCGGACGCCCAAGTCCTCCAGCGGCTCTAATGGGACGAACACGCCCCCCACCGCCAAGCCCTTCTCCACCGCCTCTTGGGCCGCGGCCTCTGATGCGAGGAAGAAGACTACCTTTCCATACATTTTGGAGGCCCCTATGATGGCTGTGGGCCCCACCACCCTCGCCAACGCCCGCACATAGGTTTCTACGTGGGGCGAGGCGGGTACCAGGAGGCAACGGACGCCATGCCTCCTGGTCAAGGTGGGAAAGGGGCTCCGGCCACTATAGATGGTAGCTGAGGTGGTGGGTGGGTTAGGTGACGTTGCAGCAGGTGGGGGGGTTGCCGCTACCTGGGCGTATGCTCTGGGGGCCGGGGGTGGGACACCCGCAGAGCTGGTAGAGGGAACAGCAGGGAAGGATGCCGTGGCAGTGGTGGCTGCCTCTGCCATGGAGGGCCTGGCCTTTGTCGCGGGGCCCTTACCCTTCTTTTTACCCTGGCCCTTCCTGCCAGCTGGGGGGGCTCCCCCAGAATCATGGGGGGCGAGGGACGTGGCAGCAGCGGAGGTCTCTTCAGTGTCCGCCACTGCCAGTGCCTCAGCGGGGGCGAGAGCAGGTGGTTCGGCAGTGGCGGTCGAGGTGGAGGCTAGGGAGGGTGACGGGGGAACAGGCAGAGGAGGGGCGGCCGTGCCGTCTGGAGGGGCTCCTCCCTCCATATCGCCTGCCATGATGAGCAGGGGAAGAAGGGAAAACTCTTGAGAGGGGGGGGTGGGGAGAGGAATTGGGGTGACCACTCCTCCCTGCTAGGCTGCAGGCATGGGAGGAGGGCACTAAAAGTGGGGACAGGGTTCAGGGTTATCTTGGACTAGTGTGGGGGTAGGGTTCAGTCACCAACTCAAGATGGGAAATCCGGCTCCTCTTGTTGCACTAGGGGAGGGGATGATATAACAGCATGGGGGTGCAGTGAGATAGGGTCAAAATAAAACAGGGGAGGGGCACAAGCGCATGGGAGGGGGCGTGGGTTCACGAAAGCGGGGGGCTAATCAGGGCAAACAGAGCTTCAGGGGGAGGGAGACAACCAACTAAGAATGGGGCAGAAAAACAAGGGACTAGTTTCAGGGCTAGGGTAGGGCAAACAAACAAGGCTGTAGATGGAGAGGGGCGGGGCAGGCAAAACTGAAAATAGCAAGGGGCTGGGACCAAAAAAAAAGGGGGCAAACAACTGCAAGGGGTAAATGGGGCAGGTGGCAAGGGACAAAGCAAGGGACGTGCAGCTGGGGGGAAGAGGGTCAGTCCAAGGGGTATGGGAGGGGGCACGTGCACCCACGTGCGCTTGCACAAAGTCAATGGGTGGGGCTGGTTGCCGCTGCAGGCCCAAATGATGTTAAAAGGTTGTGGCGGGCCACGGAAGCAGCTAAGTCCAGAGGCCGTAGCACAAGGCAGATGGTGAGCAGCCAGCAGAGGTTGTGGAGGGGGCAGCGGTGGTGGTGGGGGTTATGGGGGGGCACAGGTGGACCAGGGGGCAGGCTCGGTGCCACACCCCCTGTGCCCCTACAAACACAGTCAATACCCCCACCACTAGAGCACAGTTCGAAAAATTACTCAGTTCTTGAGGCCCCCTCCACGGTGGTCTGCAGAGTCTCCGCTGACTGTCTTCTGGGTCTTCCTCCTCTGGGTACCAGCAGCTTCCTGGCAGCAAACAGGGCAGCAGCAGCAGCTCCAGCAACTCCAGGCGGTGGTCCGGTGGTCAGGCAGGACCCCTCACAGATGGTGGTGGTGGTGGTCACAGCAGCGGCTGGAGCAGGGGTCCCTCACACCCCTCCTCTGGGGAGAGGGCCAGCAGGCCCCCTCCCCCCCAAGGGGTTGCTGCAGCAGCAGGAGTAGCAGCAACCAAGGTGTTGGGGGGGAAGGGGGTTCAGCTGCCAGGCAGCCAGCAACCGGAGAGTAGAGTAGTGGGAGGGGTGTCTGGCCCAGCCAGGGGAAAATCTGGAGCAGCAGTAGCAGCAAACAGCAGCTGGGAGGGCCCAGGACCTAGCAGCAGCCCCAGCAAGATGAGTAGGAGCAGCTGTCCTCTACCTACAGTTGCTCCAGGTTAATCAAGACACCTGGGGCCAATTAAGAACTTTCCAGAAGGCAGGGAGGTTAATTGAGACACCTGCAGCCAATCAGGGGCTGGCTGAAACTAGTTAAAAGCCTCCCAGTGAGTCAGTGGGGATGGATGTCAGGAGCTGTGGAAGGAGGTTGTGTGTGAGGAGCTGGGAGAAAGAGGCACTAGTAGCTGAGAGTAAGAGGGCGTATTGCTGGAAGATCCTGTGGTGAGGATAAAGAAGGTGTTGAGAGGAGTCCATGGGGAAGTACCCCAGGGAGTTGTAGCTGTCGTGCAGTTGTTCCAGGAGGCACTCTAAACAGCTGCAATCCACAGGGCCCTGGGCTGGAACCTGGAGTAGAGGGCGGGCCCTGGTTCCCTGCAAACCTCCCAACTCCTGATCAGACACAGGAGGAGTTAACCTGGATCTGTGGATTCTACTAGAGGGGAAGATCTCTGAGGCAAGCAGAATCCGCCAATAAGCGCAGGACCCACCGAGGTAGAGGAGGAACTTTGTCACAGTACATTTTTATGAACACCAAATAAATGGCTTGACAAATACATATGTGGACTACTCAAGTTCAGTGAGAAAATAGGGCATTTTATATATATAAAATGTCTCTCTTCAAATGCTATTGTCTACACTGTCGCGTACATTGTTAGTGCTCATCATATAACATTAATAATATTGATATTATTTGTTTAGAATTCATAAATGAGATGCTGAGAGAGTAGAAATAATAACTAAGATGATATTGGCAATTCTTCTGTCCCAAATCAACAGAATACTACCAGTTCATGAGCCCACGATTTGCAGCACAAGGGTTTGAGAATGAATCAAAATTACTACTAAGATTCAGAGGATCTGAAGTAAAAAGTTCATGTTGTTTCATAGGCTCAATCCCTGTTTTACATGAGACAGTCTAAAAAAAAAGTTTCGAAAAGAAGGTACTCTATTAATATTCAATACTATATTAATGTCATTGAACATTATGCTAGCATATGTGGAGAGCAAATAATATAGCAGTAAGACACTCCATGGTGAGTTTTATTGGTCCATTAACATACACCTCAGGTACATTGTGTGGTTTGGAGTTTTAACCACCCAAGGCTAGTATTAATAGGCCAATAAAATATAATACACACCCTGAAGTATTTTAGTGCTATTATAATATGGTTCTTTAGGTTGTTTTATTATTTTTAAAAAACCTCTTTTTAAAAACAGTTTTTAAAGCAAAAGGATAAGTTAAACTAGTACAGCAATATTCCTCCACTATTTTTGAATACAATTATTTGTAAATGATTTTTGCCTAACCTTAAGGTGTCCTTCCTCCTCCTCCTAGTCGACATGTTTTGGGAACCCTGGAGTCTCTTCCTGAGCAGTTTGTGACCCATCAGTCCCTTTCCCCTTTCACTTCATACTGTTGAAGCTCAGTTGAGAGATGTTCAGTGCTTTAGGTTGGGCAAAGTCTGACTCCTCATAGAGCTTTACCACACACCATTTATATCTTGCAATAGAATGTGAGAAAGCAAATTGGCTTTAGAACTGTAAAGTGCTGTTAAAAGTGTAGGAGGTAATTGGGGAGAATTTTAAAACAGCCCCTTTTCCCACCATGAACCCCACACTACTCATTAACACTGCCGACTGTCAAACCACTTTCCGTTTTTAGTACAGTGGCTGATGTGATGTCTGCACTGCAATCACGGGGTGTAACTGAAGCTTCTGTAGACATCTCTGAGCCAGCTTTAATCTAGCTAGCTTGGGTATTGGAGCAGCAAAGCTATGGCAGCACAGGCTTCATCCTGGGCTAGCTGCCCGAATAATTACCGAGGGTTCCAGACAGTCTTGCACAGCCAGGCTGAAGTGTGTCTACATGAGTGGCAATCACACTCCTAACTGCAATGTAGACATACATGAGATACCTCCAAAGGGGCTGTAGGTAGATGGAAATTATGCTTCCCTGCACCAGTCTAGACTTCTGTGCCACAGGAAGAGTTTCACCCGTAGGGAGAGCAGACACTGATGCAATGACTCATGCTCTCTTTTGGTTTCCACCAGGGATAAAAGGAGAGCAGCTCTAAGTTTTAAGGAGCCTCCCTTGTTGAAGCTAAAGTGATAGACTGAATCTGCACATTCTCTGGTCACACTGATTGTGCCCCGTGGAAGCTGTGCCGACTCCCTAGGATCCCACAGGTAGAGAAGAGGCTGCAGATCCCCCCACCCCCTGCCCATTATCAGGGGTCTCTGCCGGAGTAGATCCTGTGGTCAGTTTCTAATCTGCTCAATCTATAGCTGAATGCACTCAAGCTTATAACCCAGTTGTACCCGTTCCTCACTGCTCCAGTGAGGAGTGTGGAGCAGAAGAGAGGTGTTCTGGGGACTATTTAGGCAGAGTGCTTCAGAGAGTGCTAGGGGACTATATGGCCTTCCTTGCATGTGCTGGTTAAAGGTGCAGCATGAGTTCCCTCAGCTCATTCTGCACCCCTGCTATCAGGGGTGCAGGGACATGGGACCTTGCCTACAACCCCAAACTGTGGGGACGTCCAGAGACATCAGATGTGATTTCTAATGTCAGCATTCTGCATGAGACCTCTGTGGATGGCTGTGAAAGGAAGTGCTCCTTCTCTCATCCCCCTCTCGCATACTCACACGGGATGAGTCAGCATTTAGCCCCAAGTGATTTAAATAAAAACCGAATCCTGAAAGAAGCTCCTTCACCTTCAAAGCACTGTTCAGCCAGAAGAAGCCAACGTGATTCCCTTTGAAGGTTGATCACTTGTCACCTGAACTTCAAAAACAAAGCACCTCTTTCTTCCTCCCCTCCAGCTGCAGTGCTCTGCAGATGACTGGACCTGTCTGAAATTTTCCTTTCATTTTTCAAAAAAAGCTCAAAGCCAAATTCTACTCTCAGATTTGCACAGGGGATTACAACACAGACACTCTGTTCTCCCTATAGGTATTGTCCTGAGAGTTCCATGTACATAGTGAGATCACAATCAGGATCAAGATCCTCAGAGCAGATCCAGGCACTAAGTCTGTAGTAGTATGAGATCCAGCCACAGTGCCCTCCCACTTAGCAACTGTGTTCAAGAGCAATTCCCAGAGTGGGGAGGGAAAGGCTGGTCTATGTAAATGTTTATCTTGTCAATGCACACATCACCCTTGAAGTGATCCACAGAGGCTCTGAATCTGCTACAGCCCCAACTTATAAAGTCTGGCTATTTAGCTCAAGCTGGTAGCGATTCATGGTTTTAGTTCTGGAAGCCCCTGGTTCAATCCCAGGTTTGTCAGTCAGTCAGTCTAGCTGTTATCATATATGGATATCTATGGTGTACATGAAATGATGTGGTGATCAAAATAGGTCTGTCCCCTCGCTTTCCAAGGAAATTATTTTAAATATGATATTATCAGTGAAATTCTTACCCAGTTAATAAGAATACAGCTTCAGTTAAGCTTGCTTCAAAGTCAAGTGGTAGTCTGATTTAGATTAGTACTGGAAAGAAAATTCAGTTCAATCTTGCATCCAAGTTTTGGTCAATAAGTAGAGCTGGGTGAAAATGTTTGATCATAACATTTTTTCACCAAAACTTGCAGATTCAGGTCAATGAAAACATTTTCCATATTCGCCGAATTTTGCCAGTTGAAAAAAAATTGAAACATTTACTTCAATCCAAAACAATTGTCCTTCTTTTTTTTTCGGTTGGGTCAGTGGAAAAATGCATTTTTTTTGTTTCTGGTCAACTCGCTCTACCAATAAGGTATGTTCTGTTACTTGTGTAGAGACTGCTCCATTTCTTTCCCTTTCCAGATACTTAAGACAGGTGGAAAGCTGTACAAGAGGA
The DNA here is from genome assembly GCA_037349315.1 of Chelydra serpentina. Taxonomy (NCBI): domain Eukaryota; kingdom Metazoa; phylum Chordata; order Testudines; family Chelydridae; genus Chelydra; species Chelydra serpentina. The sequence goes on along the minus strand of JBAIAC010000029.1, from coordinate 41,459,977 downwards.
CCTCTGCAACTTTGCTTTGTGAAACACAATTTAAAGGTCAGAACAGATTCTGTTCAAGGTTACATTAGCTGTAAGTTGAAAGGCAGCAATTTCCAAGATTTCTGTAGGGAATAATACAAAGCAAGCATTCTCTGTGTCTGCCATAAAATATAAAATTGCCATAGGAACTCAACAATATGGTTATTAAATATTTTTAAGCCCCACAATTTTTTTCCATAGTATTCTGGTGCTGAATGGGATTTTAGGTGAATACAAAGGAAAGTGTTCTATTAATTTCAATTACAGTTCAGAACTTGCATGGCCTTGCTGAGACACCAGATGAAGCTTTTATTAAATCTTGCCCTTGGGGCGAATTCTCTACAACTCCTAAATTTCATACTGGAGTTTTAGGCTTTGTCTTTCACAAAAGCCCTTCAGAACAATCTCGACTGTACTGTATCAGGCAACTAATGACCAACAATAACTTGTGGTTAGTAGAAACATCCTTATGCTCAGCCCTAAAATGAAATTTTGTAGAAAAAATACAAACTTCAGAAAAGAATGAAGCAAGCCAATGACACGTTGACATACAGAAATAATACAATAGCAATAGACCAAAGGCTTTAAAAAATGGTTGTAGTTTTCCCAGTACAACTGTGTAAAGATCTAGAGGAAGAGGTTAATCGCCTTGTGCAATAACTATGGTTCTTTAAGATGCACATTCCTATGAGTGTTCCAATGGGTAGTGGAGCACCTGTAGGGGGATCACATCTCTAAGAACGGAAGTTACTACACAAGGTGAGTAACCTCTTTTTCTTCAGGTAGCATCCCCATTGGTTCTGCTTTTCAGGTGACTTCCAAGCAGGATCCCCAGAGGGAGGAGGGGGCTTCAGAGCGGAGTCTAGAACTGAAGATAGTACTGCAGAATCAAGTGACGCATCAGATCTGGTGGCATGGATCAAAGCGTAATGTTTAGAAAATGTATATACTGAAGCCTATGTGGTGGCCCTACATATCTCAGACACTGGGAAATTCTTAAGTAATGCTGTGGATGTGGTTATGATCTGGTAGAACATGCTATCACCCTTTAGTGGAGAGGGGGGGATGAATGCCTGCTGCATCGTAACAAGTGATAATACACCCAGATATCCACCTCAATAGTCTCTGAGAAGACCCCTTGGATCTACCTGAACAGTATTGGTGACTTCTGAAATTCTGTTTGGTTCTACCTGTGTGACCAATGCCCTTCTAATGTCTAAGGCATGGAATCAGGTCTCCTGCAGAGAGCTATGCAGCTTTGGGAAGAAAAACACTAGTAGGTGAATGGACTGGTTAAGATGAAATTCTGATAGTATCATAGGTAAGAATTTGAGGTGTCGGCATAAAGAAACCTTATCCTTGAAGAACACAATAAAGGGGAGATCTGCCATCAAGGCCCCCAATTTCCTAGACCCTGTGAGCCAATGTGATAGCTACTAAAAAGCAAACACACGAAGACTCTGCCTCAGGCTGAGGCAGATGAGAAGGAACTGAGGGCAGTTTGCCCTCTCATTCTTATATAGTCTATTGTTGTGTAGCATAGGGAGCATGTGCGGCTGAAGGAACACTGCTAATGGGAAATCTCAGATCAAGGGCTCAAGAGGCACATATGCACCTGAAGTGGACACCCACAGAGACACTACCTGAAGTAGAATGTTTATCCCTTCTATTTGTAGCAAAACTCTGGTTTCCTTTTCATAAGACAAAAGTTCTAATAGAATTGAGCCTTTAAAAATGTAAAAGAGCTTTGTTTTTAATATCTTATAAAGATAGATTATTATTCATTTGTATTATGGAACCAGCCAGGTTAGGCCCCATTGTGCTAGGTATTGTCTAATAATATTGTAAGAGACAATGCCTTTACTGAAGACCTTCAAATCTTAATAGACAAGACAGATAAAGGGTGGGAGAAAGTAGGTATTATCCCCATGTTACAGGTGGGGAACCAAAGCACAGAGCAATTAAATTACATGCCTAAAGTCACAGGAAGTTAGTGGATGAATAGGGAATTGAACCCTTTTCTTTGAATCTCCATTGAGTAGCCTTCCTATGGGAATACCCTTTCTTTCAACCCTCTCTGTGAATAAACCATTTATTCGTGCAAATAAAAATTAAACTAACGAATGTCTACATTTTAATCGTGACACCCTGTACAAGAACTTTCTACTTGCATCTTGTTAATTTCACATCTAGAATATCTGATGTGTAGAAGCCCTAAACTGAAAAAAAGACTGACTAAATGTATTCTACCCCATTATATTTATTTCATCCACTAACAGCAGGCTCATACTGTAGCAGCATTTCTTTTACTCTTTATATAGCATTCAGCCAGAGTAAATTCATATTGCAAGTGAATAATGATGTACTTCGCTCATTTTAAATTTCAATAATTGAATGAAAAACAGGGAGGCCTATTGAAAGGACTGTCTGATGGTCAAAGACTAATGAGATTTTTTTTTTTTTTAATCTGAATCATCAGTGTCATGGTAACAATGCATTATCAAAATCTGATTAGTATGCCCAGCAGCCTTATAAGTGATAGCATGCTCTTCTAATTGTATTTTCTGTTCTCAGAGAGGAGTTTTATGTTCATAAGAGGTGAGAGGATGGCAGTGTTCTGTTTATCTATCAGTTTGATATGGAATGTTCTGCAGGCTCCTATGTTCACTACAACCTGAGCTGCCATTCATTGAAGAAAAAAAAAAAAAAGTCTTCTGTGGTATTTAGGGAAATAGAAGACCCAACTTCCCATTCTTCCTCCCTTCCCTTGCCTCCCCCTGCCCCTACATTTTATTAGTTTTGCCTCCTATTTTTTAATTAATTCAAATATCAGAGTGATGCCACTTTGATACGCAGTACTACTTCTAAGTATTAGGAGGGTATTCTGAAGCAAAGGCACCGTATTTAGGATCTGAACCTACATTACTTGTGCACCTGAAATTCCCAGTTAAGGCAAGGGGAATTTGGGGTACATAAAGAAATGCAGGATCAAGTCTGCAACTTTCCATCTTACTCAATCATATCCCATTTCAGGAAAGCACATAAGCCTGTATGTAAGTCCCACTGAAGAAAATGGTACAAGCTGAAAATTAAGCGCATACTTAAATTCTCACGCAAACTGGGATGAATTCCTGCACTGAGGCCTAAAATAGTACTTTTTTTTTTTTAAAGATTCAATGAACGTATGAGAAGCCAACAGAAGCTTTGAAATTAAAAAGATTTGTTTTTAAATTACTTCTGAAGAACAGCATACATAGTGCCTCACAATGAAAAAAAAATGCAGATTTGGAGGCTTAATAAGGCTTTAAGTTAAAATTTGGGCTGCAGAGTCAAGCAGATATTCACTATGTTAAAATACAAAGAGCTCTAACTACAACTGCAAGCCATGGTTTACAACATAAATCTGATGCAAAATCATTTTACTACATACATCTCCAATCTCAGGAGATGAAAAGCTAAGTTTTCTAGAGTACAATTAAATTACATTTTTCTACAGAAAAACCATTACTTTTTGTCTGCAAAATCATTTGACTTTCTGTAAAGGGGTTGGGGGGTAGCCCACACACCTATTCCTTAGGGAAATGTAAATATTTAAATAAGATCCACATAAATGATTAATACAAGGAAGTCAACTGTCCTATACAATTAAAGAAGACACAATGTTTGTCACGGTGCAGGGACAAAAAGAGAATGAACACAGCTAGACTTAAAAAGCTCAGTACTATTTGTTTGATGCACTGGCATGTGCACCAAGTTTGGGACGTACAAAATATCCAAAGCAATCAATCTTAAGTAAACACAGTGAAAGCCAAAGGAATATTTATCTACATGTTTGGAAATTCAGCAGAGAGCACAGGGTTACACTGAGAATAGAAAGTCATCAAAGCAGGCCACCGAGGGACAAAAAGGCAAACAAGCACTTCCCCAGAAGGGATTAGCGTTGGCTGAGGATACTGTTTGTACTAACCTTGGGTGGAAGCAGCAGCCAGAAAGCCAATCAGTGTGGCCTTCGCCTGTCATAATGATGTTCCCATTAGGAAAGGCCCACATCTTCCAGAGGTGGTCATCACTTGCAGTTACCATAATGTCTTTCCGAGGATGCAAAGCCAAACTACAGAAGAAAAGACAGACATATAAGAATCTGATTCAATTTAATCTTATTATGTGAAATCTAAAGCAACTTGATTTGATTTTAGCAATAACAAGGTCTATATTTCTATGATTTTGGATGGTGTATGTAATATTTATGCTCCCAAAGGATACAGGATATACAAATCCTTTACCTATTACAGGCCTGACCCTCCTTCTATTGAAGTAAATAGCAAAACTCCCATTGACTTCAGTGGAACCAATACTGGGCTCAAACTCTTAAGGCCCCTACTCAGTAAGGCACCTAAACATGTGCTTAAGTGCTTTTCTGAATTGATCCCCTAAATAAGTGCAATAAATAATTTAAAAATATAAATTATGAACCAACAAAAGCAATGTGAATCACTAACACTGTTCCAGAAATATCCTCCTGAAACATTAGCCTTTTGGGCCTTCACAAGAGAGATGGGTTATAGGAGATCAGACTTGAGTTTGGAGAGTTTGACTCATAAGAATTACATGAATGTCACGCCAGAAAAATCTCTTGTTCCTATAGCCTTTTTCTTCTACACATAAATAATCTATCAATAATTATTCCACAGTTTCACAGACCAGCATTCCCTCCTCTGGTAGGCTAAGGATCTAACACTTCTTTAAATCTATCCTAAAAAAAACTTACTTATTCCAGTTAGCTTTCCATCAAGAAATACCCACATATGCTCTCCTATCTCCAAGCACCAACTCATAGTACGGAAATATCTTTAGTTTTCAGGGATTTAACAATTAAGACACTCATTTGGACAAGGATTCTGAATCAAAGGAAGAGGAGATCTTTAGAATAATTACATAAGTTAGACTGGTCAGAATTTGGTCTGCAGCTGAGGAGGGAGTAGAAGGAAATGTCACAAGAAAAGAACGATCCCCAGCCTAGAAGGCAAAGGAGAGGCGTAATTGGTATGGGCCAACCTGCCTCAATCCAGAATTCTCATTGATATAGGACTTCCCCAGAACACAGGAAAATCTGTGATAACATGACTGTGTCTGAGGCTTTGCTAGGAAAGTAGTATCATTACCAAGGTGGGGGTGAGGCAACCAGGAAGGAGGCCCAGGGCTACAAAGGAAGGTTCAGAATAACACCAGTCATACAAGGGAGTTCATGAGGTCAAAGGCAGAGGGGCCCCAACAGGGCCTACAGACAGACTTCACCTTACCCACGGAAGACATCCTGGCAGGCTGGGTTAAGTTGGAGCTTCCCACCTGGCAAGCCCATGTGGGCAAAGCCATTGGAAGCCTGGCAGGCAGGAGCAGAGCCAATGCACATGTGATGATGGAGAAGACCTAGGAACACAGTTTTCACCAGGCGGCTGCTGAGATTCCTCTGGTGTAGTAGATGTAGAAGGAGAATGGTAGGAGAGAGGAAGAAACAGAAGTAGATTCCCAGTAAGGCCTGTAGAAATTGAGGTCTGCTCAGAGACAGGGTGTCATAAAAATAAAGGGAAGGGGGAGAGGGTCGGATGCAGTGCTATAAAATCCTCTTACCGGTAAAGGGTTAAGAAATGGAGGTAGCCAGACTGACACCTGACCTGGCTGGCATCTGACCAATAAGGGGACAAGATACTTTCAAATCTTGGGAGGGGGGAAGGTGTGTGTGGCTCTTTGTCTGAGTCAGAGTGATCTTGGAAGACAGAAAGAACCTGCAGAAAAATCAGTCTTCTCACCAAACCTCACTTTTCTAAAGTAAGTGTAGTCAGCACTGCAAATAGGTTTTGTTTGTTTTGCTTGATGAGCTTTCCCTGTGTTAGAGGGAGGGGCTATTCCTGTTTTTTCTGTAACTTTAAGGTTTTGTCCAGAGGGGGAATCCCTCTGAGTGTGGAAATTGAGTACCCTGTAAAATAGTTACCATCCTGATTTTACAGAGATGATTTTACCTTCTTTTTTTTAATAAAATCCTTCTTTTAAGAAGCTGACTGTTTTCTATGGTTTTTTAAAACCCAGGGGGTGGGTTTTTAGATCACTGTGTAACCAATTGGTTAGGAGATTGTTCTCAAGCTTCCCAGGAAAGGGGGTGTACGGGCTTGAGAGGGTATTTTGGGCGGGGGAAGGGAACTTCAAGTGGTTCCTTTCCTGGATTCCTGTTTAAAACACTTGATGGTGGCAGTGAGAGAAGCATTTCTCAGGGTGCAGGGAATTTTGTACCATGGGGGTTTTAACCTAAGCTGGTAAAAATAAGCTTAGAAGCTCTTCATGCGGGTCCCCATGTCTTTACCCTAGAGTTTAGAGTGGGGAGGGAACCCTGACACAGGGAGTTCCTGCAGTGAAGCTGCTGTACAGCTATAGTGCACAAAGCATTTTTTAAGGCAGCACTAGTGTCTGCCTACAATGGGAAAACTGAAAGCCCGAGGTTTTCTGCTTGGTTAATCTCATTGTTGGGAACAGCTGGATTTCTCTGCTGTTTAAAAATTACAAAAATATCATTGAATACCTCTTGAAATCTTGATGTCAACTTAAATCCAATACTTTATCTTCTGACTGTCTCTCTCTTCTCTAAGGGTGTGTCTACACTACAAAATTAGGTTGATTTTATAGAAGTCGATTTTTTGGAAGAGATTTTATACAGTCGATTGTGTGTGTCCACACTAAGCGCATTAAGTCAGTGGAGTGCGTCCTCACTACCATGGCTAGCATTGACTTACAGAGCGGTGCACTGTGGGTAGCTATCCCACAGTTCCCGCAGTCTCTGCCGCCCATTGGAATTCTGGGTTATGCTCCAAATGCCTGATGGGGCAAAAACATTGTCGCAGGTAGTTTTGGGTACATATCATCAGTTGCCCCTCCCTCCGTGAAAGCAATGGCAAACAATCATTTTGTGCCTTTTTTCCTGGATTACCCGCGCAGACGCCATACCATGGCAAGCATTGAGCCTGCTTAGCTCACCATCACCGCTGCAGCTCCTGGGTGCCTTCGCAGCAGATGATGCAATACGACTGCTACCCGTCCTCGTGTACGGCTCCAAGGCTTCTGCTGCAACTCTGCTTTCCTGCAACTCTTCAGCAGACGGTGCAGTAGGACTGGTAGCCATCCTTGTCGGACATGTAGCTTGGCCGGGGCTCCTAGCAACCTCTAGGGCATGGTGTATGGCTTCCACTGCAACTCTGCTCTCCTGCGAGCTGGAGGCTTCTGCCTCAGGCTGCTCTCCCAGCCGGCACCACTGCGCGGTCGCACCTACCCCAGCCTACTCCTTGCTCCCATGGCTCATGAAGCCTGGACAGCAGTAAGGAGCAGTTCAACTATAGGCTGAGCACGTGCAGAATGGTGGTAGAATGTGCCTTTGGACATTTAAAAGTGTTATTGCTGCTTGCTGTGTGCTCCATAATATCTGTGAGAGTAAGGGGGACACGTTTATGGCGGAGTGGGAGGTTGAGGCAAATCGCCTGGCATCTGATTTTGAGCAGCCAGACACCAGGGTGATTAGAAGAGCACAGCAAGGTACGCTGCGCATCAGAGAGGCTTTGAAAACCAGTTTCATGACTGGCCAGGCTACGGTGTGACAGTTGTGTGTGTTTCTCCTTGATGCAAACCCACCCCCTTTGTTGATTTTAATTCCCTGTAAGGCAACCACCCTCCCCCCTTTGAAATAAAGTAACTATTGTTTTGAAACCATGCATTCTTTCTTTATTAATTAAAAAAAAAAGAGAGATAACGGACAAGGTAGCCCGGGTGGGGTGGGGGAGGAGGGAAGGATAAGGGCACATTGCTTATTGTAGCCCCACTACAAATCAAACTTGTTGAATGACAGCCTTCTGTTGCTTGGGCCATCTCTGGAGTGGAGTGGCTGGGTGCCCGGAGCCTCCCCCCAGCGTTCTTGGGTGTCTGGGTGAGGAGGCTATGGAACATGGGGAGGAGGGTAGGTGGTAATACAGTGGATACAGCAGGGGTCTCTGCTCTTGTTGGCGTTCCTGCAGCTCCAACATCATGTCTGTTTGTTCCTGCAACAGACGCTTTATCATGTCCGCTTGCTCCGCCATTAGCCTCAGCTTTGTGTCCTGCCTCAGCTCTTCGCACTCACTTAATTCTTTCCTTGCCTCTCCCACTGAATGCATCCATGCATTAAGCTGTGCCCTATCAGTGCAGGAGAACTGCATGAGCTCGGAAAACATGTCATCGCGAGTGTGGTTTTTTCACCTTCTAATCTGCGATAACCTCAGGGATGGAGATGATAGGGGGAGCGTAGAAACATTCTACGCTCTACGATTCTGGGCTTGCCTGAGCTCTTAATTTTTACACAGCACTGTTGTGCGTCCCTGTTGTAGCCTCTGTCCATTATGCCCTGGGAGATTTTGGCATCTATATTGGCATTCCTCTCCCCATACAGCGATCAGATCCAGTACCTCCCGTTCGGTCCACGCTGGAGCTCTTTTGCGATTCTGGGACTGCATGGTCACCTGTGCTGATGAGCTCTGCATGGTCACCTGTGCTGATCAGCTTGCCAAACAGAAAATGAAATTCAAAATTCCCGGGGCTTTTCTTGTCTACCTGGCCAGTGCATGAGTTGAGAGTGCTGTCCAGAGCACAAAGGGGTGGAAGCCATACACCCCTTTAAGTTGACAAAACAGACTTTGTTGTTGGACGGGTGCAGGGTTAAATTGACCTAACGCTGCTAAATTCGACCTAAACTCATAATGTAGAACAGGGCTAAGTTTGTCTGTTCTGCCTTTCACAGTACTTCCATAAGTAGTTAACTGGGTGTCTACAGTGATCAACAGGTTCTGACCTCAGCTATCAATCATCCGTTTTATAAGTCTTCCTACATTCTGAGACCTGCTAAACAATCTCATTCATCTCACCTTCACTTCCTACATTCAATTCAAGATTGTTCCGATGGCTTACTCTATAAAATAAATAAAAAATAATAAATAAATAAATGGAGATATGCCAATCTCCTAGAACTGGAAGGACCTTGAAAGGTCATTGAGTCCAGTCCCCTGCTTTCACTAGCAGGACCAAGTACTGTCCCCTGACAGATTTTTGCCCCAGATCCCTAAATGGCCCCCTCAAGGATTGAACTCACAACCCTGGGCTTAGTAGGCCAATGCTCAAACCACTGAGCTATCCCTCCCTCCTCATTCATATACACCTCCTCATTCCACTCTTCCAACCTGGCTGCTGCTTCATGGCCTCCCTGCAATTGTCCACAGCGGGAAGTTGCTCATTTGCTTATCCTCCCCCCTCTGTTTGGAACATTTTCTGCCCTCCAAGGCACCACAACACTTCCCTCTCTTCAAAGCCAGCCTTTAAAACGTCTTATCCTCTCAGCATTTCTAAAGTGGTTTGTGATGCTCTTTGTTAAGAATGCTCTGTACAAATAAAGTGTGTTATATATCAGAGGAAATAAACTCTTTCCGTTGGAATGGAACTCACACGGTACATTTTCTTTTTAACTGCAGAGCTCCTGGAAAATGATGCTGCGACCCAAGTATGTATTTTTTCCTTCCCCCCCCAATGGAATTGTACAGGCATAAAGCTAACACCATTTAATTAACAGCAGGCTGGGTGACATCACCACCACTGAGCTGCTTCTCAAAATGGGAAGCACATTCATCCAAAAAAAGAGCACCATACACCACATTAATTAGGTGCCCTTGTCTTCATTTTTGGCAACCTGGCATTGAATTGATTCTTGCTTCATCTTTGTACACAGCATCTCATTATTTCCAGCACAGAAGACTCTGGGTGGATTGGGGTGAAAATCAATAACAGGACGTGTGTTATATGAACATTCACTTTGTGTGTGTGTGTGTGGGGGGGGGGGGGGGGGGACGGGACATAGCCAGCAACAGGAGAACTCTCAGACATTTGCTGCTGTCAAGTTGTGGAAACAGGTATATTTATATACCCATTTCAACAGCAGAAATCATTTAAATTTCTTCATCACTTGCAGTGGCAGATATGTAGAGCTTGCAGTAATTTGCTTTAAAAACATTCATGATTATATTAATGTACCTTGACTGAACAGTAAACAAACATACAGCATCTTAAGGTGCAGGCAAAAGGTACATTTCAATGTAAAATACATACTACATAAAAAGCTACATTAAAATAACATTATTAGGGCTGTGATGTCAAGCACTCAATGGTTAGGAAATGCCAGAATTAAGGTTGCCTGTGCAACTTTAATTTGGCCCTCTTTGTGCATATTCTAATCACAAACTATTATATCCACAGAACCCTGGCCTCATCCAGTGCACAGGATGGACGGCGGTCAGTGAACAGATAGCTAATGTTGCAAAAATATTAATGAATTTATCTTCACAATACCTCTCTGAAGTATATTTTGTCCCCATTGCACAAACCGAGGAAACTGAGGCACAGAAGGATTAAAGACAAAAGTTGCTTATTAATTTTTGGTGGCTTTATTGAGACACTTTCGGCCTGATTTTTCAGAAGACTTACATTTTTATAGCACTTTATATGTTCAAAGCGCAGCTCCCACTGACTTCAACAGGAGCAGAGAGCGTTCAGCCCTTCTTCAAATCTGGGCCCAGGTGCCTCAAATTGAGCACTCAAAACACGGAATACAAAATGAGTGGCCAATTATGGAAAGTTTGGTTTAAGTGACTTGCCCAGCACCACATAAGAACCCTGTTGCAGAGTTAGAGATAAAATCCAATTCTCCAGGATGACATTCAACTGCATTAGCCATGAGACCATTCTCTGTCTTCCTGAAATCCCCTGCCTCACTTACTATGCACTGCCAATTTCTGCAACAAATGAGGCAGGAAACCCTACAGAGAACAGCCTCATTTACAACACAAAACTGATTCATCCCCAGATCCAGTCCAGCCTGTGTACTGAACGAGGCAGGGCTTCTGTGGGAAAATAGTATGTGATCATGTAATTGAAGATGATATCACAATGCTGAATCACAAAAGGGCTGAATTAAGGTTGCATGGGCAAGCTTAATACTGGCATTTCCTAACATTTGAGTGTGTGGCTAAATCAACATTTTTAATGTAGGTTTCTTGGAATGCTATTTCCTAAGTTTTTACAAATAAACTGAGGTCAGAAAGTCCATCGTGTGGGGCCACATTGTGTTCCCATATGGGACATCAGTCGTAGACTTTTAGATCCACAGCACAGTCCTCTATCACTTGAGTAATGGAGTCACTGACTGCAGTGGTGAGTTGTCATTCTCTGTGGAACAATCACTAGTGGGATAGGGAATACATCTTTTGCCAGTGGGGTGTCACAACTATTTGCTGTGACACCCCACTGAATACTGAGATTCAGGAATCTCTGGATTCAGATCCAGCTTCTGGAAGGGATTATTCTCTAGTGGTTATAAACTCTTCTGTCCCTATTCCCATCACCCCCAGCTTCTGTGGTCCTCTCAACCCCTCACCACAGTTCTTCCTCCTGTTACCTCCCTCTTCTCCTCAATCCCTCTGCATTTGAGACAGGCTTTTGCTCTAGCTCCACCTATGTGCCAGTATGGGAGAAAGTTTCTCTACTCAGCTCTGATGCCTTGTATCTCAGTGCAGGGCCGGCTCTGCCTTTTTTGCCGCCCCAGGCAAAAAAGCCGCCGGCCGCCCCTCTCAGGCCGGGCGCCAGTGGGGAGTGCGGCATGCCCACGGCCCCGCTGCCCCGGCCGGAGCGCCGGCAGGGAGCGCGGCATGCCCATGGTCCCGCTCCCCTGGCGGGGGCGCCGGCAGGGGCGCCAGTGGGGAGCACGGCATGCCTGCCGCCACAACCGGGGCAATGCTGCTCCCCTGGCCAGGGCGCTGGCGGGGAGGGCGGCTTCCCCACTGCCCTGGCTGGGGGAGAGCACGTCTTCCCTGCGGCTCCAGCCGGGGCGCCAGCAGGGAGCGCGGGATGCCTGCCGCCCCGCTGCCCCGGCCGAGGCGATGCCGCTCCCCGCTGCCCCGGCGCCCTGTGGCCCTGGTCGGGGCAATGCCACTGCCCTGGCTGGGGCGATGCTGCTCCCCGCTGCCCCGGCCGGCGGAGAGGGTGGCATTCCCGCTGCCCCGGCCAGGGCGCAGGCAGGGAGCGCGGCATGCCCGCCACCCCGCTCCCCCGGCCGGGAGCGGGGCTCGCCCGGGGCTCCGATGCCCCAGCCGGGGCGGGGACTGGGGCTCACCCGCGGCCCGCTGCCCCGCCTGGGAAGCGTGTGTGTGTTTGTTTTTTAATTTAAAAAAAACCAAAAAACCTCAGCGCAGCCCCCCTCCAGCTGCCGCCCCAAGCACATGCTTGGTTGGCTGGTGCCTGGAGCCGGCCCTGTCTCAGTGGGCCCTGGCATCTGGGAGGAGAAATTGCAGGGAAAGTGCTGCTCAGCCTCTGATGCCCCCAGGCTGGTGCATGCTCAGTCATTGTGTGGGGATAGCACATGTGCAGACCAATTGATAAACAGGAGCTGTATTAGGAGGGAGCATGATTGGTGCAGATGGAATTTAGCTGCCAAACTCTAATAACCCTCTATTGAGCACATGCAAACTGTAATTTTCAGAGGTTCATGATTTACCTGAATTTCAATGGATTGTCACAAGGATGGGATCCTTGACACCAGGGCAACCCTTCTGACAAATTTCAAGTCTCTGCTCCAAAGCATGGAGACACTAGAGTTTTTCAATGAAACAACTGTAAGAATTTAACATGGATAAAAACAGTCTATTGTTCCATAATAAAATTCTCAGCAACTTAAAAAAAAAATTAGCCTGAGTTAGATAACTGGCCTTGATAATTTCCACCTGAACGGTTACATTCTGGTGAAGTCATGAACAGCTGAAATCAGAGTCTTATAATGGAAATTGTTAAGCAACATTAGCTTCACCTAACAGCTCCACCTATGATAATAAGATTATACTAGGAAATTAGTACTTCAGATTTTCCAGAATCCAGTTGCCAGTTTGTGCTATCAAATGAAGAAATATAGTTAGCATATTTGCCTGAAAAACATTTGCCACATATTGGTCCAACTATAGCAAGTCCTTTAAATATAAGCCCTTCTAAACATCTCGCTCAGCAAAACAAATCACCCTGTTTATTTGTGAGATGGTAACTAAGCCTTCTTTGAAATTATCTGATTAAACCCATGCGATTTGTTGGGGGCCTTTACGGCTACATCTTATGCTTCCTATGAATTTCTAGAGGATGGCCAGAAGACAAAGTCTGTAAGGGCCAAAACCAGCAAAAAGACTAAATACAGTGCATTCTTAAGTTCAAGGAACACTGGCAGTCCTGTTGAAGTCAGTGAGTGAGTGAGTGTGTGTAAGAGCTTTAATGCTGCATAGAGAAGGTTTTGGTCTATTCCCAAATCTCTCAGGTCATTAGTAACAAACAGTGAGCTCTGACAAACCTAACCAATTACTATAGTTTCTGTAGCAATGGTCTAGTAGAGAGAATAGCTTTGTTTGGATTGCATGTCTCCCTCCTCTGATGGAAGTAGCTTTTTGCAACCCAGTGGCAACATTTGGCATGGTCTAACTAGGCAGATGCCCACATATATAAGATCAGCCCCAGAAACTTCTACATTTACTACTCAAAGTACAAACAGGGACAGTCAGAAGCGGAGACAAGCAGAGGGAGCAGACTGATGTACACTCATTAGAAAAGCTATTGAGAAGAACCAGGACACACAACAGTCTGAGGCTGCTGAAAATGCAAAGACTGGGCCATGAGCTCCATTTACTTTCTCCCTGGGAGCACAAGGCTGAGTGAGGTGAAGGTGAAACAGGAGCCCATGGGGAAAAAGAGCCATTTGACAATGAAAATCCCTCTGCTTGCTTCTTCAGCAACTGGGATGGAAGAGAAGCAAAAGAGAAAGTCCTTACCCACATCTGCTACAGAGGAGAAGTTATTGTCCAAATTCACCCCCTCTGAGATTTAGCCTTATTGATCATTCAAAAACAAACCATCAGAAAAACCTCACCCTTAATAACACCATAGACTTGCGGTTACTCCTAGTGTTCCTCTCCTAAACTACTTCTCTCTACTAGAGGAAGCTCATTGCACCTCCTTTTTGTCTTGGTTGGAGCTAATTGGTCCCACCTGCCATCTTACTTCAGCAATAATTATTACCCTGACTTCTATGCAGGGGTTTAGAACCTGAGCCTAGGATTATTTAGCCAAAAAAATCCCTGCAGTCCTGCTCAGGGGGCCTCAAAGTCTGCCTTCTTATTACAAAAGCGGGAGGGGAAGGAGGGAAAAGAAAATATGGAGTGAAAGCAAAATAAAAGTAAAAGTAAAGCAAAACCCATCAACCAGAACATAAACAATGGAATAGGGCATGGGCAAACCCCACAACATTCAGATAAATCAAATTATTTCATATTCCTCTATGCTGGCCTATGTTTCAGGGTGGATTTCAATTATGTTTTATTTTAAAAATATATATTCTATTGTGATATTGCTGGCCCTTTTTTTATCCTTGTGAGTTAGAAATGGGGAAAAAGAAAAAGTGCAAAAAGGTGATTCTCTGTAGGCACCAACATACTTACAGCCCTCTTGGCAGACCATCCAGCAATCCTTTGTAGACTACAATTCATCAAGTGTCCTAATCCTCCACAGGCTTTCAATCCACTTCTCCAGAGATGAAAGGCTGAGCAATTAGCCTATGGAGCTATCCAACCCAGCCCCCACCTATATCCTGCATGCAAAATCTTTAGTCTCAGCTGCATACTACTCATGCATTCACAATTGGTATGCACACTCATAAAGCTGCACCTCACTAATCTGCACTTTCTTAATCCATCTACTTTATAACTCACCCAAATATGGCATCCCACTCAACAAAATGTAATAGCAGAGTGCTACATTGCAATGGAGTTTTGTTATCAACACTGCAATGGTTATACAAAATATTCTATACATTAGAGTACATTATGAAATATTATCATTAATTAAAAATAAGCTAAAATTATATGAACAAAACTTTTATAGGTTTTTTGTTGGTTGTAGCTAGGTTTTACTGTATTTGATTTGTTTATGAACAGAAATCTAGATTTCTTTAAATATTTTTCTTCTTAATAGCAAAAACTGGTCCAATATATAATCAAACCTGAGTAAATGTCCA
The DNA here is from genome assembly GCA_037349315.1 of Chelydra serpentina. Taxonomy (NCBI): domain Eukaryota; kingdom Metazoa; phylum Chordata; order Testudines; family Chelydridae; genus Chelydra; species Chelydra serpentina. The sequence continues at coordinate 41,444,805 of JBAIAC010000029.1, read as the reverse complement.
ATTCAAAGGTATGATACTGATGTTAAATATGCTGTAGGCCCCGATTCTGCAAAGATTTATGCACATGGTTAACTTTATGCACTGAGAGTAGTTCCATTGACTCCACAGTGCAGAAAGTTAAGTGACTGCAGAAGTCTTTGCAGGACTGGGTTCTTGCTTGATTTGGTGGGAGCAGGAAGTCTCCCCACAGATCCCATAGGTAATATGCAAATTATTTCCATTGTTGCATTCTAATCTATTGTGAACCTCAGCAACATAACTCTTTTGTCCAAATTCTTATAAATAATAAATGTGTCATTATTTTACAGACTTTTTAGAAAGTCTTCACTGAAACATTCTTCGCTTTTGCTTATAGAGTTTTTGCTTATTACTGCTTGCCAAATTTTTCTTTGCTTTTAATTCAGATATTATATGCATGTTCCAATGTAGCTGTGTAAGTGTGCTCAGCAGAGGGTTGTTTTGTTTTTCTTTTAATCTGCCTTCAGTCGAGATGTCAGGAAGTTGACAGATTACCAGTTTACTTTAGAGAAAAAGGTTATATTTCCTTTGTGCTTGCAGCACCTGTGGACACTTAATTTTTTATTTAAGCTACATAGTTTAGACTGTGACAAAGCTGTGACTTCCATTCTATATATATATATATATATATATATATAAACTATACCAAATTTAATCCAAATTTAGGCTAGCAGTTATTCAAACACGCCCAGAAAAGTCTGTGTGAGAGTAAGTGCAAGGCAAGTAGGTTGTTATAACCCAAGGATATGATATATATATTTCTGATAGCTCTAGTAGAGAACAGAGAGTAGGCAGGGTCACTATTGAAAACTGTTCCTCTTCATAAGGCTATGAGCCAAATTCACAGGTGACATGAATGATGATGTAAATTACAAATCAGCAGGTTGGTGTGCTGTAAGCAGGGCTGATTTATACATCCAAGGGAGAGCTGGGCAGGAGAAACCAACAGGAAGGTACAAGTTAAAGCTGGAGGTAGCAACTTATACCCTCTTGTTACTTCTGTATTCTGAGACCCTTTGCCCTTGGTGTGAAGGCTATACCTGCTCACGTGGATTTACCAACATGTAGTTTCTATTCCCCATGTAAATAAGCTCTGAATGTGGTCTAACATCTGGCACATGATTTTCCTGTAGCCCCTTAGTTCTACTCATAGTTATCTGAGTAATAACATCAAATTTCCCTTGTATCTCCACCATCCTGGACTAAACTGACAGTGCAGGAGACATGGATCCTTCACAGAAAGTAAAGAAGCCGCTTTGCACCCTTCGGAGGGCTGCCATGTGAGGGTTAGACACAGCCCTGAGCAGAGGGCAAAGTGGAGCTGCCCCTTCCCTGGAGAAACTCAGGTAGAGATTGCCTCACAGGATCAGAATTCTCTGGTGCAGAAGTGATGTAGGCAGGTGAGCAGGTTACATCAATCCCCAGCCCTTGCAAAGGTACAGCCTGTTTTCCTCAGTGCCCCATGCACCAATATGCAAGGGAGAGTGGAGCCATGGACCTGTCTCCTCCCCACCATTTTGGGGCAATGTACACCATGGGGGCCCTTAGAAGTAGTAATCCCTATGTTTCATTTAGCACAGGAACAGTGAATATTCTTGGCCTTGGTACAATCCGACCCTGTGCGGATTGCATGGATGTCCCCATGACTCTCTAAGGATTTACTAGTGCTACCTACTTATTATAAGATCTTCACTTACACCGAAAGCTCTTTGAGGCAGGGATCATCTTTTTCATATGTTTGTACAGAGCCTAGCACAATGGGGTTGTGGCCTCTAGGCAAAACCACAACACAATTAATAAATGATCACAACAAACAATACCTGTCGGCACATCAATTCCAGGCCACTTCCTATTTAGAGTTGCTGCATTTAAAGGAGACAATGAAAAGAAAGGGACTATTCGACTACTGGATAAAAAGATTTTAAAAACACTGAGAGAAAAGAAACTCCATTAGTAAATTTACACATGCTGAAAATTACTGTCAAAGATATTCTACCTAACATACAATTGCACAGAAGCAGAGCAGATTTTCCTGATGGTCTCGGTTTAAGAGAACTATCTTAAAATGGAGATGAGCCCAAGTGCAGCTAAATATATAAAGCCAGACTGTGGTGGCCCAACAGACAGCTACACAAGAGAGGAGAATGGTACAAGAAGCCTTTCCCCATTGCATGCACCTCCCCTGCAGAGCTTGCTGGTCTCTGATAGTGCCACCTAAGGGTACATCTACACTGAACACTAAGCCCAGGCTCAGGTTTGAGCCCAAGCCCCCTTCCATCCACACACAAATCAATCTGAGTTGAGTCAACAACCGCTCAGGACCCAGCTCCTAGGGTCCTGGTATGAGGGTGGGTCAGAGCCCGAGTTCCAGCAAATCCTGTCATTTTACAGTGTGGACACAACTCAAGCCACAGACCTGAGTCAGAAGGCCTATGTAGTATGAATTCATTAGCATGGTTGTGAGACCCACATCCAGAACTGTAAACCCAGGTTTACAACGAGGTGTGGATGCTCAAATGTGGGCTTGGAAACACTGAGTCCACAAGCCAACGTCCCAGAGACCTAGTTTAGTGTGCAGTGTAGGGCATACCCTAAGTGGTTAGTTATGTCTCCCTCCTCTCTGGAGCTGGTCAGTCTTAGGACAGAACTTATGCTGGATCTTCTTATGGGGTGTGGGGCAGCAGCTGTGTTCCTCTCTCATCCCAGGACAATGCCTCATGTTACTTAAACCCACTGCAGCAACCTGGCACAGGGCTCACAATAAACCCCCAGGTAAAAGCCTCTTTTGATGTATTAGGTATTTTGCAGTCAATGCATGAGAAAAAAACATTCTCCACTCAATATGTAATAGATGCCTATTTTTTGCCCTTTGCCTTATTGCAGTATGTACTTGTTGGGATATTGAGATAATAGATTGTCTTCCTTTGTAATGAAAGACAAATTGCCTTTTCTAAAATGCAATTTTAGCTTGATCAACTTGCAAAGATGCAGATCGCTACAGCAAAACTTTATCTGTAGCCTGTTTTGAATAAGTTTTCATCATTATTGTTAGCAATTCCCAGTCTTCTGTGGCATGGCAGCTTTTCACAGATGGTTAGAAGTAGTGATGTGTTTTATACAAGTTTGAGAAACTTACCACTTGGTAAATTCTGTTACATTATTAGAGTTGATATGGGAAAGTATTTAAAAATTGTTTTATAATTATAGTATGTAACTGTCAATTCAAATTTCTAATTTAATAAGGAACTTTAATGCATTAACTTTTCAAGGCCACCTTCTTTCCTTACTAGTTTTCTGTCATTTTCAGAGGAGGGCTCTCTGTTTTATTTGGGTATAAAATACCAGAGAATGTCCTATCTTAGGGAATGATGCAAATACTCATGTGAGGAAAGCTATGTGTGTGCATGAGTGTTTCCAGGACAGAGGCTTTAATCCACATCTTCTATTAGGAGTGAGATTCAATTTCTATAAACCTTGATGCTCATGTAAACTTCTTCTTATCCTACACTATAGTTAAGCGAGACGCATGGATTTTTAAGGCCAGAAAGGACAATTATGATCATCTAGTTTGACCTCATGCATAGCACAGGCCAGAGAATCACCAGGTGGTTTCTGCATCAAACCTAATAGCTGTTGATCCACCTCACTCTTCTTCAGGAAAGGGGATCTAACCCCAGAAAGGGGGACAGAAAGTTGGCTTGTTGGCATACAGCTGTATACTCCAGGGTGCCCAATAGGGCCATGACTGATAAGCATATGGATATTGGACTGGTGGACACAGAGCAGTATACCAGAGGCCTTGTTCCCTGTGAGACCCATGCCTTCTCCTGCTCAGAGCGGCCTTTGAACTCTCTCCCTGACTCCCAGTGTGGTCCCTATGAAGGGGAAGGGGAATGAGTGGGATAAGAGTCTCTATTATGTCCCAATGGAGAAAATAGAAAGGAATACACCTCAAGTGCTCAGGCTACTCTTTCTGGTGGGGTAGGATGGTCCTACCCTTCCCTCTTCTCCCTGGGTTGGGGAAGTAGGAAGTACCAATGTCTCAACAGCTCTGTGAAGTATGTGATTTTGGTGACTGAAAGCCTTGTTAGCACTGCTGATATTGTATGAACCAGCAACTGGGACTATGGCACTAAGCCCACAGACAGGTCACTCGGTGCTAAATATACCACAGGCACTGAAATGGAGGGTACTGAGGTGCTGGGTACCAATAACTGTGCTAAAGTGTCTGTGTTAGAGGAATCTGTGGTCCGCAGATTTACGGCAAATACTCTTCATAGCCCAAACTGAGGCACTAAAGGGGCCCACCTTAGGCTATTGGTTGCCTTTCAGCTGAGGGGCTTGGATGAGTCTAACACATATTGACTCGAGCCTTGGTTCAGAGGTTCTCAGAGAGGAGATCTATTCTCTTGTGTCTCCTGTGGAGTGATGCTCCTTCCTAACCCTTCTTGAAAAAGTCAACAGTGGATCAAATTTGACCACTAGAGTCTTAGACATCTCAACCCCAGAGCTTGGGCTGGAATCATGGCTCGCCCTTCGCCTAAATGAAAAGGGCCCTTCACCTAAATAAAAGGTGCTATCACTGAGTGGCATAGAAATACCACAGAAGGGGCATATCACAAACCTTGAGATTTAACTTTCATGCAGACAACTCAAACACTGGTACCAAAGGGTGGTGTGGTGCTCCAACTTTCTATGAATAAATTTTCTCTCTTTTTAAAGCCAATGGGCAAAATAAAAAGTTAACAACTATGCTAACTAATCATTAACACTAACTGCAATAGGGTCACAGAGAAGAAGGCAGATACTGCAGGAGTACCATCTGACTGCCACATGCGTAAGAAGAAACTGAGGGATGATTGGGCTCCCTCCATCCTTTATGCCCTTGGGTAGAGGGAAGGAGGACATCAAGGACACAGGTGAAGCCCCAATAGACACTGCTGGGCAAAGGAAACCACTCTCTCATATATGGGGTGCATGCACACCAAGAGTGGAATTCATTTGGACCATCACACGAAGGACTACCTGATTAGCCAAGATTTGGGGAAACTCCTTCAGGTCCTGTGATTTTATTGCATTTGTTTTACAGTATTTGGAAAGTGAGTTTTTAACATTAGACATTTATTTTTGCTGGTTGACGGTATCACAAAGGGAGAAAGAGAAAAGAAAGAAAAAGCTTTTGAAGTACTCGAAAACACCCAGAATACTCAAAAACCCAGATTCACAGTTGTTTAGGAAAATTAGAAATGGCCTTCAGGATCCCTTTTAGTCTGTAACATACACAGCAAGAGAGGACAAGGAAATATAAATAAATAAATAAGAGATTTGTCCATTTGGGGACATAACTGAAGCTGGGAATAATGAAATATTAAATACCACTATTATTTCCCCAAGTATGAGAAATGCATTTTGTGACTATTGATAATAAAAGATAATTGTCCTCCCCAAAACAAATAAACAAAAACTCATTTACCCACAAAAGCCCTGCCATTTATCAAGCATGGTAAAGCACTATGGGATATTCAGACAACCAGGGTCACTAAATTCACTGACTAATCCTAAATCCTTTCATGTAAAGTATATCTTGCTCTAGTTGTATGAGAGGGTCCCCATGAATAATTGAGATATCAGACTATAAAAACACAGAGTAAAGATGAACCATTCTGTTCTGATACCTGAATTGTTAGTAAGGTTATCTCTATCTAATTCAGAATTAATCCAAGGAGCACGCCTCACAACTAGGGTGACCAGATGTCCCGATTTTATAGGGACAGTCCCGATTTTTGGGTCTTTTTCTTATTTCGGCTCCTATTCCTCCCACCCCCTGTCCTGATTTTTCACATTTGCTGTCTGGTCACCCTACTCACAACTATATTGCCTTATAAAGGATTGCACCTCTCTTTTCAACATCAATATATCTCCCTTCCATTTGTTGTTGGTTGCATGAAAAATACTAAGTCATGATTCTAAGGATGTAGGAAATTTTACTTATCAGAGTTAATTACACTTTAATTCAAGATTCCTCTTCCATTCTATTGGGGTTTTGTCCCACATAAGGATTTTGCCAAGTTAAGAACTGTGCTATGTACTATTATGTCTATATACTTACTATAAAGCACTCCTGGAATACAATTTGAAAAAAAAGATAATTCAACACGAAAATGTCAGAAACTATCCGTATATACCCTTCTTCAAATATCCCCCTTTTCCACATGGTCACAGTGGAATAGACCAATGTTACCGAAACTACTCATGCCAGAGAGACCCACTCTGTTCAAAATTATCCGCCAGTCTCCTTGTCTGAAGATCTCTGAGCATTTTACAGTTGAAATTGTAAATCAGGGGTTGGCAACCTGCAGCACGTGTGCCAAAGGTGGCACACAAACTGATGGCTAGTGGCACTCTGCTGCCAGCCGGGGTCCCGGCTGCCGGCCTTGCTCAGCCCGCTGCCTGCCTGGATGAATGGAACCCCAGACCTGCAGCGTGGGTGGCAGACGGAACCCCAGGCCGGCAGCAGGCTGAGCAGGGCCGGTGGCCGGGACCCTGGCTGGCAGGGGCCAGTGGATGGAAACCCAGATCAGCAGCGGGCTGAGCTCCTCAGCCCACTACCGGTCTGGGGTTCTGTTTGCTGCCCACGCTGCCGGTCTGGGGTCCGTCCGCTGGTGTCTGCTAGCCAGGGTCCCGTCTGCCGGCCCCGCTCAGCCCGCTGCCAGCCCAGGGTTCCGTCTGCCGGCCCCTGTAAATGTAAAATTTGGTACTGGAACGCAAAAACCTTAAATTAATGGAGACTTGGAACACCACTTCTCAAAGGTTGCGAACCCCTGTTGTAAATCATTCTTTGGTTTCTGGCTGATCACTCAAAGTCTTTGGGGAAAGTGATCTGTGCTGCTGAATTACCTACATCTAAAGGATATATCTTAAAGTTATACCAAAATGCAGGGGTGAAAGTAAAATACAGCTCTTACCGGTACGGGGCCCACTCCCCACCAGAAGGGGCGGGGTCTCATGCAGAAGGGGCGGGGCCTCAGGCAGAAGGGGCGGGGCCAGGGTGAAGGTAAGTTACATTTCTTACCGGTACAGTCCAAATGCAAGCAACCCACCTCTCCTACATACTTCATGGCCTCCCATTGCATGACTTCGATATAGAAAATAAATCTACTACTACTACTACTAGTACTGTCTGTAATAAAACTTGGAATATTGGAATAAGCCTGAAAAAGTGAAAACTCACTCACATTTTTGTCCTTGTCCTCCACCCTCCTCCAGCCAGGCTGCCACGGGTAGGCTCCACGTTCCCCCAACCCCTGCACTCAGCAGGATTAGGGGCCATTTCTGACATCCTTGTTAATTTCACTCACAGTTGTTGGTAGGAGGGGGGTGGAGGTGAGACCAAGGCAGGGGCAGAATAGGATAGGCATTTGACTGCACAGCTTAAATCCAGAGCGAATAAAAGCCAGTGGAAGGATTGTCACATTGGTTTCTCTCCTCCCTCCTCCTCCAGGCAGGCTGACAATGGGGCTAGGCTCCTTGCTTCCCCTCCCCTAACTGGGCACTCAGCAGGGGCTGCAGCAGCTCCCCTCTAGCTTGCAGCAGGGAGCAGGGGGAATGGCTGAGGGAGAAACCTGCCCAGGACTCCTGCTGCCTGCATAGGAACAGTTTAAATTTAGCTGTTCACTCTGTGGTTCAACCCATGGGATTAGGGGCCATTTCTGGCATCCTTGTTAATTTCACTCACATTTGTTGGGGCTGGAGAAGGAGGGAGGAGAGAAACCAATGTGACAGTGATTTTTCCCCTTCCACTGACTTTTATTAGCTCTGGATTTAAGCTGTGCAGCCAAATGCCTATTCTATTCTGCCCCTGCCTTGGTCTCCCCCCCCCCCCACCAACAACTGTGAGTGAAATTAACAAGGATGTCAGAAATGGCCCCTAATCCCATGGTCTGAACTGCGGAATGAACAGCTAAATTTAAACTGTATTTATGCAGGCAGCAGGCATCCTGGGGAGGCTTCTCCCTCAGCCAGTCCCCCTACTCCCTGCTGCAAGCTAGAGGGGAGCCGCAGCAGCCCCTGCTGAGTGCGGGGGGTCGGGGGGATGCGGAGCCTAGCTGCGTTGGCAGCCTGGCTGGAGGAGGAGGGAGGAGAGAAACCAATGTGACAGTGAGTTTTCCCTTTCCAAGCTTTTATTAGCTTTGAGTTCAAACTGTTGGTTATGCAGTCAAAAGAGGTGAAAGTAAGTCAGTACTGAATGCTCCACTTATTTCCTGGTACGCTGCTACACCTTTTTTTCACTGGTACTCTGTACCGGAGCGTACCGGCTTACTTTCACCTCTGCCAAAATGGAAAATAACCATATATGTGATCCGTGCGCTGCTCTTGCCTGTGGGTACCTCCCCCAAAGCTCCCATTGGCCGGGAACAGGAACCACGGCCAATGGGAGATTCGGGGGAGGTATCCACAGGCGCGCAGAGCCCTCTGAGCCCCCTCCCCTAGGGGCCACAGGGATGCGGTGCTGGCCGCTTCCCGGAGCAGCGCAGGGCCAGGGGGGAGGGATAGCTCAGTGGTTTGAGCATTGGCCTGCTAAACCCAGTAAACCCAGGGTTGTGAGTTCAATCCTTGAGTGGGCCATTTAGGGATCTGGGGCAAAAATTGGGGATTGGTCCTGCTTTGAGCAGGGGGTTGGACTAGATGACCTCCTAAGGTCCCTTCCAACTCTGAGATTCTATGATTCTATGATTCTAAGCCAGGGAGTCTGCCCTGGCCTCGGTGCGTGCTGCTGCCACCCTAGAGCGACTCCAGGGAAGCGGCGCCGGGCCGGAGCCTGCACCCTGAACTCCTCCCGCACCCCAACCTCCTGCCCTGAGCCCCCTGCCGCACCCTGCACCCCTCCTGCATCCCAACTGCCTGCCCTGAGCCCCCTGCTGCACCCCAAACCCCTGCCCTGAGCCCCCTGCTTCACCTTGCACCCCTCCTGCACCACTTCTCTGAGACCCCTCTCACACTGTGCACCCCCCTGCACCCCAATCCCCTTCCCTGAGCCCCCTTGTACACCCCATACCCCTCCTCTGCCCCAACCCCTTGCCCTGAACCCCTTCCTGCACACTGCACCCCCTCCCACATCCCGCACTCCCTCCCTGCACCCCCAACCCCCTGCTCCAGCCCTACATTCATGGCCCTGCATGCAATTTCCCCACTCCGATGTGGCCCTCGGGCCAAAAAGTTTGCCCACCCCTGGTCTACACAGACAGTCTATGACCCCCTTGTGCCTATCTGTTATGATAGGGTCTTTAATTCCTTGACCACATACCGCTTTTTTCCACAGGACTCCTGCCTCATTCAGTGCACAGGTCCCATAATCTCTTGGATATGGAAGGTGTGTGGGTCCATGCATTCACAGGATCCTCATGCAATGAACCAAGTTCCTCACAACTATAAATGGATTTATATTTTAAACTGCAACTGAGAAGGTTACTCAACCAGTGAGTAACTGAGGTTCTTCAAGATGTTTGTCCCTGTGGGTGCTCCACTTGTGTACTGCTCTACAGTCATCTACTCGGTGGAAAGGAGGGGCTTTGGAGCTGCAGCCATGGCAGATGATAAAACCATAAGTCCAAAGCCTCTGAGGTTGGGTGTAGGGTGCGGATCTTGCTCTTTACGCCAAGTAATACTTCCCCTGGCTTTTTGTGTGTGTAGGCATGTGTGATGTTGCCCTCCATATGGTGTTATGAAAATATGCTAATCAGTGTGAATATAATGTAACTGGAATATGCTTCATGCAAAAGATCTCTTGTAAGGTATCATTATAAAGCTTATAATCTACTGAGTGTGTTCATCCTATTTGTATGAATGTATCATTCTTGTATCTGAAACTAGGAATGTAAAATATAACTCTGAGCTCCTATTGTAGTTATGCAAAGTGTGGGACATTAATGGTGGTTTAGAATCTTGATGGCTCCCATCAACTAGGACAATTGACTGTAGATGGCTCTGTTTACTTGCAAGCCTTCCTGTGACTCAGGCTGGGAAGAATGAAGGCTTGGGGTCCCACAGGATATGTGACCATGTCGCCTGGTACTGGAATCCATCTTAAACCTGGTGCTTTTCCATTTAGAAGGAGGGGTGGGGACCCAGAGACACAAAAGATTCCCGGCTTGTGTAACGCTATAAAAGGGGGTGGAACAGAACAAAGGAGGTTGCAGTAATGAGAAATCACCTAGGTACCACGTGAGCCGGAGCTAACAAGAACTGGGCACAGACTAGGAAGGAGTCTAGTCTGTGAAAGAGGCTTATTGGAACATCTCTGAGGCTGAGATTTTACCTGTAAACAGTTTCTTAATGTATTAGGCTTAAACTTGTGTGTTTTCTTTTATTTTGCTTGGTAACTTACTTTGTTCTGTCTGTTATTACTTGGAACCACTTAAATCCTACTTGTTATACTTAATAAAATCACTTTTGTTTACCAATTAACCCAGAGTAAGTAATTAATACCTTGGGGAGCAAACAGCTGTGTATATCTCTCTCTATCAGTGTTATAGAGGGCGGACAATTTATGAGTTTACCCTGTATACGCTTTATACAGAGTAAAACAGATTTATTTGGGGTTTAGGCTCTCAGAAAGACTGAATATTGGCTGCTGGGAAAGTCCCTGTTAACGGAGAAACCCCTGGGCTAAGTGAACCTTAGTTTTTGGGAACTGCAGGGGGGTGTGGCCCAACCTCTTGGTCTGTGCTGTAGCCGGCTGGAGTGTCTAGCTCAGCAAGATGGGAGTGGAGGGAAGCCTTCTCTGCCGGGGCGTTGGTTCTCAGGGGTATCCCAGCACATCTAGTGACAGTTTTGAGATTCCACTGGGAGCTGGGTGTCTAGGTGCTGGAGACAGGAGTGGTGTTCAGTTAAAGCCTGCAGCTTTGGGGGACGTGGTTCTGATCTGGGTCTGTGTTTGCAGCAGGCTAGCGTGTCTGGCTCAATAAGGCAGGGTTCTGGGGTCCCAAGCTGACAGGGAAAACAGGCTCAGAAGTAGTTTCAGCACGTCAGGTAACAGTCCCAAGCGGGTCTCTGTGACCAAACCCGTCACAGCATGTATATGCCTAAGGATCTCAGAGTCACCCTGGAGTCTTTCAACTGTGAATGGACTTGTCTGTTTTGTCTGCAAACAGCTTGGGGCCTTCAAAAAGACATCCTTGACACTAGATTGTACCTCTTTGGGAAACCCCAAGAGGTGGAGCCAGGAAGCTCGTTGCATGATTGTGGCCATGGCAATGGAACATGGTACCGTGTCTGCAGAGTCCAATGAGGCTTGTAAAGCTGTGAAAGCTAGGAGTTGGCCCTTGGATATAATTGCTTTAAATTGTTCTTTTGTCCTCAGATTTTTGAGTAACAGGAGTGATTGCATTTGGCCATTAATGCTTCATAGTTTGGGATCCTGATCTAAAGGGTTACTGAGGAGTAAGCTTTATGTCCAAAAAGATCCAAGTCCCTGTCGTATAGGGTGGATCTGTAGTACTGTTATCTACCCCGCTCTTCATGGCTTCTGCCACCAGAAAGTTTGGCATAAGGTGTGAAAATAAAATTCCATTCCCTTGGAAGGCAACTGGTATTTTTTATCTGCTCTTTTGCAGTAGGGTGGAATTGTTGCCGGAGTCTGCCAGATGGTCTTGGCTGAGTCCATGACAGCCTCATTTATTGGGAGGGATCGAAGTCTGGAGGATATCCATCAAATTGTGTTGGCATACCGCAACTTCTTCCAGTGACATCTCCAATGAGTCTGCAATCCTTTTAAATGGTTTTTGGAATTGTTTAAAGTCATCCCGTCATAGCTGGTGGTGAAATGATGTCTTCATCTGTACAGCAGGATGAAAAAATGGCAGCTAGAATGACTTCCTGGTCTGAAGTCTCTTCCAGTTCCTTGATTGCCTCTTCCTGGGGCTCAGAGGGTCCAGTGAAGGTGATGGAGAATGCCTCAACCTCTCTTTATGTGGACTGGGAGGCTTAGGGTAGTGTTGACAGTACACTTCCAATAGGTCCCAGTAGGGCCACTGTGATGGGAATGGCATTGGTGGTGGCATCAATAGTTTCTGTACCATCCATGAGTTTCAGGTCTGGGGTGGTACTCATGTTGGTCTAGTAGTGGACCCGGGATGGTGGCTGTCTGGATAGATGAGGAATGACAGGAGGAGTAGATTTCCCCTTCATCATCATCATCCTCTGCGCTGGATAAAGGAGGAGCTGATCTGAGTGGTTTTGCAAGTTGATATGGTACCAAGCTTGCAGGAGTAATGGTATCGAGGTACCAATGAGAATAGAAGGTCTTTATACTGGTGAAATTGCTGCGGTACTGGGAGCATTGGTACAGAGGTGGGTGCTGTCAGCGGTACCGGTGGCTTTACCGCAGTTGTCGGTGTCAAGGAATCGTGCGCTATGCACTATGGAGGCAGGAGGTGGTGCTACAGACTGTAGTGCTGCCAAGTTGCTCAGTGCAAAATGTTTGAGTAGTTCTGGTGGTACCAAGGCAGCGTTTCCATTTTATGCCTTTGTCTGAGCCTGCCTGCTTAGGGTTTTTGGCTCGCATGGTACCCACAGTAGTGGATGATTCCACTGCCTCAGAGGTGGATGGTCTCTGTGCCATCTGTACTGATGGGATCCAACGGGTCAGGGAATGCTTCTTCTTGACAGTTCCTGAGGAGAGGAGACTGGAGCCTGTTGTTTGCTGCCGTTGTGGAAGAGTGCTCCTTCCTCTGAGGCTACATCCACACTACCCGCCCGATTTGGCGGGTAGCGATCGATGTTCTGGGATCGATTTATCGCGTCTCATCTAGACGCGATAAATCGATCCCAGAGCCGCTCCCCGTCGACTCCGGAACTCCAGCTCCGCGCGAGGAGTAAGGAGAGTCGACGGGGGAGCCTGCCTGCTGCGGTGTGGACCAGAGGTAAGTACTTTTAAAAATCGATCTAAGATATTAGACTTCAGCTACGTTATTCACATAGTTGCGTATCTTAGATCGATCCCGCCCCCTAGTGTGGACCAGCCCTGAGAGGGTGGAGGGGCACCTCTGTCAGATGCCACCATTGGAGACCAATGCCCAGGAGGGGTCTGTCACCCCGGATCAGATGCCGGACACAGAGACTTCATCATGAAGAGTTTTAGCTGTAGGTCCCTTGCTTTCCTGGAGTGGGCCTTCAGATTATGGCAGTGGGTGCTTTTTTATGGGATGTGTCTCTCGCCGAGGCATTGCACACAATGCGAATGTCTGTCAAAAACTGGGATTGACAACTAGCAAGTAAGGAAACATTTAAAACCCAGGAAGCTAGGCATGCCTCTTAGAATAGGGTTTCTCCCGTGAGGGATGGTAACTATACTACACTAAAGGGTATACTGATAACTGATACTTAAATTCCTAATGGAAGAAAACAAAGTTATTTTATTTTAAAAAATGGGGAAGAGATGGGATAGTTAAATATTAACTAACCAAATAACTGGGTTCTAAAACCAGTACTCTAAAGATAGACTAAAGATAAAACTCAGAAGTGCTGTCGATTGCTTTGTCTCAAGCCAAGGGTGGTAAAGAAGAAACTGGAGGGGTGGGCGTTAGTCACACAGCACTATATAAATGCCAGAGGAGGCATGAGATGGAGACAGTGCATGTGCAACCCAACCAGGCACTGTTACTAAAATTCTCCGATCACAGGTGCAGGGACGCAGATTCACCTAAAGTGGAGCACTCACAGGGACACTCCTTGAAGACGAACATATATTTTTAAACATAAAAAAAAAAATAGCATAAATGCAATCTTAAGGATTAAATATCAAAAGTTTGGAAATTTCAAAAGTTGAAGCTGCTTTCACTAATTTAACTGAGTGGACTTTCATATCCTATTTTTTGAGGATTATGTTAACAGCAAACAATTATATCTTAACATTTACATTTGACAGGGACATCAGGAACTGAAAATACTCCACACATGCAATATGGACACTATATGGAGAAACTTTAATGCCTGAATTTCCTGACTTTCATGTGCTTGATATTTCAACTTTAACGTTTCAGTAGGTAATTTTGTTTATTGGTTTGGTTCTTTGCATTTTTGTTTGGGGATTGGTTTGAGGATGTTTTGTTTATTTATTTTCGTTTTTTTTTTTTTTTACAGGGAAGTTAAATGCAAAAATCCCCAAACCTCCAGCACTCTGTTTGTAGAGTTTACTATCAACCATTCTGACATTGCCAAGAGAGCTTGTTAGTTCCTTCATCCTAGCCCTACACTAAAGGCTTCCCAGATCAGTGGCTATATCTCTTGCTGAGCTCATAATCTCTACATGCTCCTGGACCCAGCATCTCTAACAGTAGCCTTAACTGACTTTATAAAATCCTTAGAGAAATTCCTTTTCCCTATGGAGTCTACAATCCTTATAATGCATGGGACTTTTATTATGAACTTCACTGGGGCCAGAATTTTAGCCTCTAACTTTAAAACTGCTGAAACAATTTTCTTAACACTTGTTTGTTTGTTTTATAAGGGTCATTAAAATCTACAGATTCCAACAAACTGAGTCTGAAGTTTCTAGTTCAGCTATTACAAAATTTCGAATCAGAACATATGGGGAAAGTAGTGATTTATTTTTACACTCCAATAATTTTAAAACAGCTGAACTGCTTTCGGTCAAATAGTCACCATCAGGCTATGACCGGATATGGAAAACATCAGCCTAAAAGGAGTTTGTCTGAGTAAGTTCTGAGCAACTGAAAAGGATAGGGAATTAGAATGGAAGTTGGATTTCAACTGTAGCTAAAACTCAGCACAGTTAGAGTTGTCAGGCATCCGGTTTTTGACTGGAACAGCACCGCTGACTGGGCTGTTAAAAGTCTGGCTGGCGGCCCAGCAGGCTCCCTGCCTGCCCTGGCTCCACATGGCTCCCAGAAATGGCGGGCATGTCCGGCTCCTAGGCACGGGCGGCCGGTCAGGGAGGCTCCACGCATTGGCCATACCCCTAGTGCCAGCTCCGCAGCTCCCATTGGCCTGGAGCCGTGGCAAATGGAAGCTGCGTAGGTGGTGCCTGCGAGCACCGGCAGCGCACAGAGCCTCCTGGCCCCTGCATCTAAGAACCAGACATGCTGGCTGCTCCTTGGATCCACACAGAGACAGGGCAGGCAGGGAGCCTGCCTTAGCCCCACTGTGCTGCCAACTGGGAGCCGCCTGAGGTAAGGGCTGCCTGGCCCATACCTTAAACCCCCTCCCACACCCCAACCCCCTGTCCCAGGTCAGAACCCCTTCCCGCACCCAAACTCCATCCTGGAGCCTGCCCCTCACATCCCCTCCGGTACCCCAACCCCCTGCCCCTGCTCTGAACCCCCTCCCGGAGCCTGTGCCCACACTTCCTCCTGCATCCCAAACCCCTACCCCAGCCCGGAGACCCCTCCTGCACCCTGAACCCCTCATTTCTGGCCCCACCTTGGAGCCCTCACCCCCCTCCTGCACCCCAACCTCTTGCCCCAGCCTTGTGAAAGTGAATGAGGGTTCAGGAGAGCGAGCAATGGAGGTAGGGGGGAAGGAGTCAGCGGGGGGCAGGAGCTCGAAGAGGGGCAGGGGCAGTGCCTCAGGGAAGGGGCAGGGGTGTTCGGTTTCATGCGATTAGAAAGTTGGCAACCCTAAGTACAGTGTATGATCCTGGCCCCTGATGTAATTTAAAGTGCTTGATTATATACACATTTTCTTTGAGTTCAAATCTCATACCCTTACAACTTGATGGAAAACTAGTTTTTGTAACTACCATGCTCTTTTTTGAGATAACTTTTCACTTAAGATTTGAGGGGAAAATAAAAAACCCTGACATTTTACTAGTCACTAGTTACTGGCATAACTCCATCAAAGATGTCTCATCTTAGGTCAAAGGCTTCCTGATGTTTACTGTGATTATAAATCTCACAACAGTACTAACCATTGAATCACAAGTTTTCTTCTGTATCTCAGCCTATTAACTAACTTGGTTTCAAAATACCACACAATTTCAACAAGACTTCCTAAGCCTTCGGGTACCATTCTACTTGATGCTGCAGTAAACATCTGAAAGTAACATTCCTGCCAGACAGTATTTCTGTGTACTGTGCTGGAAGGGTAAAATCCTACACATGACTAAAGAGATTACTTATTTTCAACAACTGCAATTTTATACAATATTTACCTGAAGGGCTGACATTTATCTTGCTTCCAAACTGCTTTCTATTCACTTCAAACTGAGCTATAATGAAGGATAAGCATCAGCCTGAAAGGCCACCGCTGCTTTACTCAGTGCCCATTAATGAACATGTTAGGAATATGTACCTTTACAATAGATTTTAGCAACTGAGAAGCCTCTTTCTTGAGCAGAAAAGAAGGAAAAATAAGTTGTCTTTCATACTGTTATAAGACTCTAGGTCACCACGGTGATTGAAATAATCTCAAAATCAGTCTATACCTTGTCTGAGGAAGGTCTATGGTTTGATATATGTGTTTGTCATTGTATATTCAATTCTTAAAAGAAAGTAATGGAAAAGTCTCAAATTTCCCCTCAGCTTCACCACTTTCTGTCTCAAATCCCACACAAATGCCATAACTAAACTAGTAAGGACAGATTCAAGAACAGCTTCCTAAATTTGGTTCTGTAGACCACTGGTGGTCTGTGGAGAGCTAGAGGGCCAGCAGTGGCATAATCCAATGGCAACTGAAGACAGCCAAAAGACTCCTGTTTTGTTCAATGCGCACTGGATGAGGCCCATCACGCTGGCTCTCATCTTGTTCCTAGGTGCTAAACTGCATTAAAAGACAGCTAAGAATACACCAAATACCTTCCTAACGTATGTTACTTTTCCTATACAAGCAACTGCTGTAGAAGACACAGAGATGCTATAGGATTATAAATGAGGGGAGAGGTTGTCCACATGATCCTAAGATCAGTACCCAGGTTCAAGAAAGAAAGTAGCTGGCCACCAATTACTCAGGGAGAGGACATCAGAGAGGAGTCCTGGCTGTTCATAACCATCAGAGAGAGGGTCATGGCAGCATCTTACAAGGCTGGAAATAGATGAGGATGGGCAGAAGTTTCCAGTCAATATCTGGTCCTCAGGTGGAAACTAAGGAAGATACCTCTCAAGATCAAGCTGGTCCCAGGGTATGGAGAGCTTTATGGGTCATGCCTGTGGATGGCAGGTAGGCCCAACCATAAGAAAATCAAGTTTGTCTACAAAGAGTTCTCCAGTTGTCCAAGGAAGACAGATGATCCTTATTAGGATCAATACTCAGAAGAATCAAAAGAACATTCTGCAAGGGACAGGCAGACAAAAGGATGGTGTACTGCTTTTCCAGGGCCAAGATATGAGATGTCACTAAGATTAGATTGGCATTTGAAGTCAACAGGAAAGGATCCATTGGTGATGGTTCATATAGGCACTAATGACACTGCGTTGTAGGATATCTCACATATAGCAGATGACTTCAGGGAACTTGGAAGAATGCTGAAGAAGAATATCCAAGTGATGTTCTCTGATATCCTTCCTGTCCCACGAGCAAAGGAAGACAGAAGGCAGAAGATTCTGGAAGTGAACTGCTGGCTAGGTAAGTGGTTCAGGATTTTGATTTTGTGGAACATTGGTCCACCTTCTTTGGGAAGAGGGAGCTGCATCATTTAGATGGCCTCCACATCAGTAGAAAGGGGACCAATCTTCGTAGGGACAGGCTGGCTAAAGTAGTCAGGTAGGCACTAAACTAATAAAAAGAGGGGAGAGTAAAAGGAGGGAAGATATGAGCACTCAGCAGAAATTGAGATGTCGAGAAGAAAATTAATCAAGGAAACTAAGAACACGAAGAGAAGAAATTCTTTAACTGTCTATAGACCAATGTTAGGAGCCTGGTTAACAAAGAGGAATTGGAATTGCTCATTTATGAGCATACATTTGATCCAGTTACTGAAACCTGGTGGGATGATTCCCATGTTTGGAATGTTAAAATCAATGCTTATAACCTATTTAGGAAAGACTGAGTAAGCAAAAGGGAATGGAGAGTGGTGGTCTATGTCAAAAATGGCATTACCAGTTTGAGTCACTGATAAGTGAAAAGAAAATGGTCTTGAATGCTTATGGATCAATGTCCTAACAGATAAAGCACTAAATGGACTATTAGTTGTTGTCTGCTCTAGACCACCAAATCACTCTAGGGAACAGGATGACCAGATCCTTATGCATCTATTTATAATGTGTATGAAAAAAAGCTGCATGATCGTGGGTGATTTCAATTTGAGCAATATATTTTGGAGCTCTCATGCTGCCAGTACTAAAATATGCTTGGAATTTATAAATATTGTAGATGACCGTTCCCAAACTCAAAAAGTGTTGTATCCAATGTGGGGGGAATCCTATACTAGACCTTGTGTTGACAGATAAAGAGGAACTGATCAAAGAAATAAAAATGAATGGTAACCTAGGTACAAGAGATCATGGCTCAATTACATTTATAAATGTGCAAACAGAATAAAGTCCAGACCAGTGGATGGATATATATTTATACACACACACACTTGGTACTTTAAAAGAACTAATTTCACAAAGCTGAAAACAATTATGAGCCAGATTAGATGGGAGAAATAATTTAATCAGAAAAATGTGAACAATAATTAGGAATTGATTAAGAACATTTTCTTAGATGTCCAAAAAGCCACACTCCCACAAACTAGGAAAAAAAGCTGTATTGGTTAAAAAACAACAACTGGTTTTATGGGACGTGAGGGCAGCTATATAAACAAATGGAAGAAAGAGAAAGTTGATAGTAATTAATATAAATCCAAAGCTAGTAATTATAGAAAATTGATAAGGAAGGCAACGGGACACAAGGAGAAATCTACGACGAGCAGAATTAAGGACAAAAAGGAGTTTAAAGTATAGTAGGAACAAAAAGAATCCTAACAATAATATTTGTCCATTAATAGATGGAAATAGCAGAATTACCAATAATAATGCAGAAAAGGCAGAAGTGTTCAGTAAATATTTCTGTTCTGCCTTTGGGAAAACAGATGATGTAGTTATATCATATGATAAGACACATTCTTTTCCACTTCAAGAGGATGTTAAACAGCAGCTACTAAAGTTAGACTTTTTTTAAAATCAGCAAGTCCAGATAAACGTGCATCCTAGAGTGTTAAAAGAGCTGGCAGAAGAGCTTGCTAGACCATTAATGTTGATTTTCAATAAGTCTTAGAACACCTGGGAAGTTCCAGAAGACTAGAAGAAAGCTAATGTTGTGCCAACATTTAAAAAGGGTAAATGGGATGACCCAGATAACGATACGTCTGTCAGTTTGACACTGATCGCAGGCAGGAAAATGCAGCTGCTGATATGGGGGTTGATTTAATAAAGAATTAAAGGAGAGTAATATAATTAATTCCAATCAACATATGTTTATGGAAAATAGATCCTGTCAAACTAACTTGATATTTTTGATGAGATTATAAATTTGATTGATAAAGGTAATAGTTGATGTAATATACTTAGACTTCTGTAAGGCATTTGACTTGAATGACATTTTGATTAAAAACCTAGAAAAATATAAAATTAACCTGGCACACATTAAATGGATTAAAAACTGGCTAACTGATAGGTCTCAAAATGTAACTGGAAAAAGGGAACCATCACTAAATGGGTGTGTTTCTAGTGGTGTCCTGCAGGGATTGGTTCTTGGTCCTATACTGTTTAACATTTTTATTAATGACCTGGAAGGAAACATCAAATTATCACCGATAAAGTTTGCAGATGACACAAAAATTGGGGGAATGGTAAATAATGAAGAGGACAGGTCACTGATAGAGATGATCTGGATCACTTAGTAAGCTGGAGACAGGCAAACAATATGCATTTTAATACAGCTAAAGGTAGATTCCACTGTATTCTTGCCAGCAAGTTTTAAAAGTATGGATTGGATGAATGGACTATAAAGTGGATAGAAAGCTGGCTAGATCGTCAGGCTCAACGGGTAGTGATCAACGGTTCAATGCCTACTTGGCAGCCAGTATCAAGTGGATTTCCCTAGGGGTCTGTCATGGGGCTGGTTTTGTTCAACATCTTCATTAATGATCTGGATGATGGGATGGATTGCACCCTCAGCAAGTTTGCAGATGACACTAAGCTGGGGGGAGAGGTAGATATGCTGGAGGGTAGGGATAGGGTCCAGAGTGACCTAGACAAATTGGAGGATTGGGTTAAAAGAAATCTGATGAGGTTCAAGGAGGACAAGTGCAGAGTCCTGCACTTAGGAAGGAAAAATCCCATGCACTGCTACAGGCTGGGGACCGACTGGCTAAGCGGCAGTTACTCAGAAAAGGATCTGGGGATTACAGTGGATGAGAAGCTGGATATGAGTCAACAATGTGCCCTTGTTGCCAAGAAGGCTAACTGCATATTGGGCTGAATTAGTAGGAGCATTGCCAGCAGATTGAGGGAAGTGATTATTCCCCTCTATTCGGCATTGGTGAGGCCACACCTGAAGTATTGCATCCAGTTTTGGCCCCCCACTACAGAAAGGTTGTGGAAAAATTGGAGAGAGTCCAGCGGAGGGCAATGAAAATGATTAGGGGGCTGGGGCACATGACTTATGAGGAGAGGCTGAGGGAACTGGGCTTATTTAGTCTGCAGAAGAGAAGAGTGAGGGGGGGACTTGATAGCAGCCTTCAACTACCTGAAGCGGGGTTCCAAAGAAGATGGAGCTAGCTAGGCTGTTCTCAGTGGTGGCAGATGACAGAACAAGGAGCAATGGTCTCAAGTTGCAGTGGGGGAGGTCTAGGTTAGATATTAGGAAAAAACTATTTCACTAGGAGGGTGGTGAAGCACTGGAATGGGTTACCTTGGGAGGTGGTGGACTCTCCATCCTTAGAGGTTTTTTAAGGCCCGGCTTGACAAAGCCCTGACTGGGATGATTTAGTTGGGGTTGGTCCTCCTTTGAGCATGGGTTGGACTAGATGACCTCCTGAGGTCTCTTCCAACCCTAATCTTCTATGATTCTATGTATACATCTAGGGACAAAGAATGTTACAGGGTGGGGGACTCTATCATGGGAATCAGTGACTCTGGAAAAGATTTGTGGGTCTGAACATGAGCTCCCAGTGCAACGCTCTGGCTAAAAGGGTGAATGTGATTCCTGGCTGCATAAACACAGAAATCTCAAGAAGCAATAATAAGAGGTTATTTTCTCTTTGTATTTGACACTGATGTGACCACTGCTGGAATATTGTGTTCAGTTCTGTTGCCCACAGTTCTTGAAGGATGTTGATAAATTGGAGAAAGTTCAGAGAAGAGCCTTGAGAATGACTAAAGTATTAGAAAACATGCCTTACGGTGATACACTAAAGGAGCTCAATCTATTTAGCTAAACAAAGAGAAGGTTAAGAGGTGACTTGATTACAGTCTGTAAGAACCTACATGGGGAACAAATATTAAATGTTGGTCTCTTCAGTCTAACAGAGGAAGATATAACATGATCCAATGGCTAGAAGTTGAAGCTACACAAATTCAGACTGGAAATAGTGAGAGTAATTAACCATTGGAACAATTCACCAAAGGTCTTGGTGGATTCTCTGAGGCTGACAATTTTTACATCAAGATTGGATTTTTTCCTAAAAGATCTGCTTTAGGAATTATTTTGGGGGAATTCTATGGCCTGTGTTATACAGGAGGTCAGACAAGATGATAACTGTTGCAATAAGATGCTTGTAGACTCTAGAGAATGCTTGGGTGATGTAATGGCAAGGCATTAGAATATAACCAGTGACCAGCCTGTGGACTCTGAAGCAGAATGTACTGTAGTACCACAGTTTTATATTTTCCAGATGGAGCAATAATACGTTATGCAGGGTAAGCCCAGGCTACTCTAAATCCAATATATGGAAATATTTTCTAGCACTACTAATGACTCCTGTACATTTATGTAAAAACAATTATTGCCTAAGTATGCTAACCTATGCGCCTGGGTTGTAATTACAGTATGTATAAATTTTCTCTGACCAATACTTTTTTATACAATTAATATCTGTGTAATATCATCTTCATTGACAGGTACCCAATGGACTAAGAGAAAAAATGCTAGTTCCCATAAGTAAACAACAAAAATGATATTAAAGTAACTTCTGAATGCTTCAAAATATACACACCATTATGCCATAAACACAGGAATATAAGAATTTAATTTGTCATTAGATATCCAGGAATGTACAAAGGTTAGTTAACGTCATGTAAAATATTAATATTACCACTAATCTCTTTCAGGTGGAAGAATTTTCAGTCTCCCTTTACTTCAATTTAAATACAATTATTGTTTCATTCATGTAATTAAGGAAGAGATTTCTTCCAAGAAACAAAAAAAGGAACAGGAACATCCACCAGCCAAATAAATGGAGTAGCAATTAAGTAGAATAAAGGTCTAAAATGAATTTTACTACTGGTGCCACTATTTGTAAAACTAAACTAATATAAGATGTGCCCCATTAGTCTTCCCACCATGTGAAGTAAAAATTTCGCCAACATTAGTCTTTAAACTCTGCATTGCACACTTCTACAATTACCATGCTAATGATATATTTTTTCTATGACAAATAGACTATGTAGCTCTGTTCCCAGTCTTATAAAGGGCAACTGTCCAAGAACAGCTTCCTCTACATTGCAGGAAGCAATAGGGATATGAAAATCTGAGATGAGAATTAACTCCCTCTCTTTCTTTAAATATCAATCGTGCATATGAAATCACCTACTGTAACTGCTGAGAGCTGTAAAGTGGAGTTACAGTTAGTGAATGAGCTGCACAGATGTCAAGGCTCAGCCTATTATGTGAAGGTGACACACACAATACTTTTATTTCCTATAGCCATTTAGTTCAGTATTATGTACATGACGTCAGTTTATTACGTATATCGGGATGTAACAAATAATGTGCAAACAATGTGTTTGCAGGCTCCTCCAAAACCATGTAGCCAGCAAGGCAGAAACAAAAATAATGCAGTAAAGAATTACTGACAGTGGAGTGTAGTTTTGCAACATTATGACTTGAGAAAATAAGTCAGTGTGTTAACATTCAATACCACAGAGCACCAAACCACGCCTACATAGAATGAGACATCTGCAGCCCTCAGTCTCCTTAATACGCAACAGCCATTCCCGTACAAAAGTTTTTTTCCAGAATGGTTCCAATAAATTCATTTATACTCAGTGTCATTGCAGTACATAACTGGACAGTGAGGGGTACAATTTCAAACTGGTGCATGGGGCTTTCAGTGCAGGAATCTCATTAATATAAGTAGGAAGCACAGCACCAACTCTTTGTGCATGTTTCAGTGAAGTAGCCATGTTAGTTTGTGTCAGCAAAAAGAAAACAAGAAAAATACCTGTGGCACCTTAGAGACTAACAAATTTATTTCAGCATAAGCTTTCGTGGGTTAAGAACCCACTTCATCGGATGCATGGCTCCTAAGTCGTTCCAATTGACAAATTCTTTACGTTCTAAAATGTTATTTTACAGTGCATCTAGTGTATATATATCGTCTTCCATGTGTTTGTCCTTAAATCCTTACAGCCTGATCCATAGCCTAGTGAAGTCAATAAGAGTATTTTCATGTATTTCAGTGGGTTTTGTGGAGACTCTTATTTAGGAAAAAAATTGCCAGTAAAGTTCTTGGGAATTTGGCCTGAATCAGTACTTCAGGATTTGGCTCTATATGCACACACACTATTTATTTTCTCTCCCTACAAATGACGCTGCTCAGAGGTGCATGACAGACAATAGTGCAATGGTAAACCGCAAAGGTTGCACTAGCCTGTGAAATATCTCCACTTATAGTTGCAACATTATGATTTATAGAAAATCTATTTTAAGTCATTTTTAAAGCTTTCTACAATGGATTTGTCAGTTTTTTCACCCTTGTAAGCCTGACGGTCGGACACATGTTTCTATGGCAGCCTCGCTTGACAGGAAGGGATATACAATAAGTAGCAGAAATAACATTTTAAAATCTTGAAAACATTTCTAAAAAGTTTTTCTTATAAAAATGTGTTACAAATTAACCACAGTAATGGTGCAGTGAGGTCTAAATGTTTATTTAGTTCTCATTTGTATGTAAGTTATATATAGACACGAATATATACTGAATACCTATTACTGGACATACACAGAGACAAGAAGGGGAGCTTGGACTGAATGTACCATTTCAAAGAGCATCAATATGAGGGCAACTTTTGAATGACAGGGATGAATAAATGGGAAATGAGAATGGAGGACTGAGAGTGTCCATATGAAATGTTCAATTAGGGTTTGATCCTACAAGGCAAAGCACTTGAATCAGGGCCGGATTAAGACCTTTAGAGGCCCTAAGCACTGAAAAGATTATGGTGCCCCCCCCATATGTAATTCAAAATAAAAACAATACTATACCGTAAAATAAAATTTTATTTTTCGAAATGACTCAAAACGTACATGTATGCTGAAATTAAAACAGCTTCTTTCTAGATTTTCTGATTGCAAAATTCTGGATAAGTTCATCGAAGCTGACTCAACGAAGCATGTCCGCTTCCATACACAATAGGGAAAGCGAATCAAGTCTGTCCTGACACATTGTTGTTCTCTGAGGGTTTTTTATTCTTTTCATCTGAGAAAAAGAGCGTTCTGCGGAGCAGTTAGTAATCATCAATGTTAGAAAAATACGTAGTGCGATCTCTACATTTGGAAATACACATTGTATTCTGTCTTTCAATATTGTGTCATGAAGATCAATGTGACTGAATTTCATTTTTCCTGTTTCATTAAACTTTGTGTGCATACAACAGTGGAACTGCCGTACTTCTCCACAGAGATTCATGTTCAAGTCAACAGGGTATGAGTCAACTAGCTTTTGGGAACCTTGTGAATACTGCTCATCAGATAAGTCCATATCATTTAGAAAAGAAAATCTACTTGATACTTCTTTGTACACTTCACCTCTCCTCTTCATATGAGCTTCAAGTGTATCAATTATAGCATAGTAAATAGATACGCGAAATTTGTCTCTAGGATTCAATGCTGTTTCTGTTGCATTGCTATCATTTGCTTGTTTTTTCCTGATTCGCTTGCGGGACTGGGCTTCTTTGTAGTTAGTATCAGGCAAGATATCTTTTGATATGTCTTCAAATCTTTCAAAATCATTCCTCAAAGTGTGTAAGTGGTCTGCTAATGATTGACAGTGGTCTGCACATGTTTTCAGATCCAATTCTTTTTCTTGGAGAGCTTGGCTTGGGTGGTAAAAGTGTTGTCAAATTTAATTCCACATGGTCAACATGAATACAAACTCTAGTTCTTGCATCTTGTTTGCAATGTTTTCTGCCTCTCGTATAGTTTCTCCCTTTTGTGATTGGTCTTCAGCTATACTTTCTAATGCATCCACAACCTTTGAGTAGGACTCCAGAATTGCACTTGTTGCCACTGCATGTGACTTCCAGCGAGTATTAAAAAGAGATTTCAACACACGCTCATTGCCCAAATATGTTTTAAGAACTGCTCATCAGTGTGTTGAGGCAGAGAAAAATGTATAAAGTAACTGGACTGTTGAGAAAAAACTTACTGCCACCAGACAACAATCAACAGCACTGCGGCCAACAAGACTGAGAGAGTGCGTAGCACATGGCATATTTGTTCTGTTCTACAAGCTTTTTCTGCATTCCTTGATAATGCCCTGACATGTTGGCAGCGTTGTCATAAGATTGACCTCTGCACTTTGAGAAATCTATTTTGCAAACTTGGCACAGATAATGCAGTACTTGATTTGCCATTTCTTCACCAGTGTGGCTTTTCAAATTGAGGAATGTTATAAATCGTTCAACTGGTTTTCCGTCTGTGGGAGACATATATCTTAGTACAATACTCAATTGATCAATATGTGAAAGATCAGGTGTAAAGTCGACAGATAAACTGAAGTATCCAGCAGTACTTATTTCATCCACAATAGCTGAACGAACTTTGTCACTCATTAGACCAATGAGTTCATCACATATTGTCTTGGGTAAGTATGATGGGTTACCTTTGCCAGCATTCCCATATTTTGAGATACGGCCTGCTAAAAATGGGTCAAACTGAGCCACAAGCTCCAACAATCCCAAGAAATTTCCATTCTGCTATGATCCAAACGTGTCATTTGATCCCTGGAAAGGCAGACCACGTTCAATTCATGTTTGAATAACAGCTATAACACGCTCCAAGACATGTTGCCAGTATTCACGCTCCCCTTTAATTTGTTCTTCCAATTTTTGTGTCAATCCAAAGCCCTGTCTTCGATTTAAATATGTCAACAATGAATCTCTGTGAGTAGTGCTATTTTCATGTTGTTCAATTAAAACAGTATTCCGCCAGTCACTAAATCCATCTGCAGCATTATTTTGATCTGTGTTAGTAGGACGCCCCCCTGGTTTAGATGGAGATAAGTAATAAAAAGAGAACAGAAAAACGGAGGAAGAGTGTGTAGTGGAGTGTAAGGAAGTCTAACAAAGTTCTGATTTTTCCCATGATGACTACTTCGATGCTTTTTTTGAAATATCAAATATCTTTTTTTTTTCTTTTTAAACTCATTTTTTTTGGTGCCCCCTGCTTTGCTGGTGCCCTAAGCACGTGCTTAGTCTGTCTGTTACGTAATCCAGCCCTGACTTGAACATGTGCTTCATATTAAAAATGAGTAGTCCTATGAAGACCAGGTATTAGCAAATCAAGATAACCTATTCTGATGTCACTGGGACCACGCACATGCTTATGTGCTTTGATGGATTGTGGCTTGAGTGCTTAGTGCCTTACACAGTGAACCCTTAGTACATGAATATGCAAGGATAAATATTATTGTACAGCTGATCCAACAACTGCACTTTAAATCAGTACGACAGTACTTCTTAAACTGTCCCCCATTGCCCAACTCCCTCACATCCATTCACTGCCCAATCCACCCCTTTCTGTGAATCATGTACAGAAAAATGGAAACCCATGAACCTGAAAAGCAATGTCTATTTTGCCCTTGTAAATATATTACCTTGGTTTGCTATTGCTGCTGGTCTTTATATTTTTGCATAACAAAGGAGAATATTGAAAACAAGTATCCATGTAATTAGAACATCAATCATGTTGTTCTTTAATATAAATGAAATTTAATTCACTCCTCCATAAACTCCCTCGCCATAACTAATACAAATCATTAATTAATTAACCACAAGAAAAAGAAACAGAGAAAGCTATCAGAAGCACATAAATCCCATCAGCAATGTATCGTTCACTCTCCTCTTAAAAAAAATTAAAAGGAAATATTCATTTTGGTAATTCATCCCAACTCCCCACCATCAGTCTCAAAAAGTGTACACAGAGCATTACCAACTTGGGCAGTATGCCAACTGCAGGCTGTGCTAATATAAAGCAGCAACCTTAGGTTCAACAGCTTCTCTATCCGGCTATGCATATGGTGCTGCACGTTCTGCTGCCTCCTCGCTACACAGTTCATTAAAGACCTCACCTCTGCAGTCAGGTATCAGATATAAAATGCAGCTTGTAGCTGTTATAATTACCTCATTTGTCACTGAAATGTCATTGCAGGGGATCAGCTGTCTCCATCTTGCTTTCAGTTGCCCCAAATCACACTTCCAGCAGACACGAATTCATCTACGCATTTGGCAGGTTCAGGATGCAGGGGAAGCCTCACCACAGCTGCCTCACAACTGCTTTCTAAAATATTCCTTGTCAAGCAAGAGAGAGGAACACTCCTCCTGGCCATCACTGAGGGGAACCAGGGACCAGGAAAGAGCTGTGGGGATATACCTGGGGAATTATAGGAGTTTCCTAGCTGGCTATAGCAGTTTGATCTCCTTTCCCCACACTTCTCCTGGGTTCCTATAAGGCTTTTAGAAATTTCCCAGAAGCTCCTGCTTCAGGGAGTTGTGCAGGGAATGGTAGATACCCAGAGGCAAATGGAATTGCAGTTGTGTAGTATGGTGATGCAGGCAAAACTGCAGCGGAAAGAGCATGGCTAGCATTCAGGCTTCAGAACCATACCACTAGTTCAATGCTCTAGGGCGTAGACAGCCTCAAGGCACTGACATTGGTTCACCTGAACCAGTGCAAAGTCTCACAAAGCAAATTCCCTCAAGTTGTACAGCAGTCAAATTGATATTTGACTCAAGATGGCCACTTGGGCTTAGCATTCCAGAAAACAAACCAAAACAGTGTTCCACTGACTCGGTCAAAAAAGTGCAGCCAGAGTTAGACCCCTGACCAGGTTGGCTTTCAGGTTAAGACTGGAGAGATCCTTCCTCCCCCAAGTCAGCTTCATCCAGAACTGCCCTTTGGAAGATGCCACCAGCCCTTTTTACCTTGCCTATTGGGTCCTGATTGGTTTCTGTCTGCTCCCAGCCCTTCTAACCAATGGAGGGCCAATTCCCATTGGTTCCACCCACAGCTGATCCTGGGTGGCCTCGCTAGGCAGCTCTTGGAAGTTTAAATGCATTTGTGTTTTTCCACCAAAGGACATTTTCTTTGGGTGGGGTGCACAAGGTGGCAGGGCCTCCAGCCGGAGGCAACAAATGCTAGGTATAACCCATCACAGGTGCTTATTTCTAATACTCCATTTATTCATGTATAGAATCATAGAATATCAGGGTTGGAAGGGACCTTAAGAGGTCATCTAGTCCAACCCCCTGCTCAAAGCAGGACCAATCCCCAATTTTTGCCCCAGATCCCTAAATGGCCCCCTCAAGGATTGAACTCACAACCCTGGGTTTAACAGGCCAATGCTCAAACCACTGAGCTATCCTTCCCCCCATAGAGAGTGAAGTGTATTAATACTCCCCTTAAATTCAATTAATTTATGTTTGGTTGCAGTCTATATCTCTGTTTTTGTTTTCTGTTTTTAACTTGTTACTCGAATTAGAATTGTCAGATTTTTTTTTAATTAATTAAGCAAGAGTGGTGTTCTACCTGTTTTCTACCTAAGTCTACCTGACAAGCCCTGCTTGTTTGAACCTAGTAAAAAAGTAGGTTCTGCTTAAACGGAGAGTGGATTTGAGTCTCCATTCATCACTGATGGCATTCTAAGGTCTACACTTACCCACTGCGTCGGAGGCGACCAATCGGTCTTCTGGGTTCGATTTATCGCGTCTTGTCTAGACACGATAAATCGAACCAGGAAGTGCTCCCCGTCGATGCTGGTAATCCTGCTCTGCGAACGGAGCAGGCGGAGTCGACGGGGGAGCCTGCGCGCCGCCGTGTGGACCAGCGGTAAGTACTTTAAAGTTCAAAATAAGATACTTTGACTTCAGCTACGTTATTCACATAGCTGAAGTTGCGTATCTTACTTCGAACTTGGGGGGTAGTGTAGACCAAACCTCTCTCCTGTACCTTAGCCATAATTCAGCAAAACACATCAGAAAGGGTTCACTTTAAGCACCTGCCTAAGCCTTATTGAAATTAAGTCTCTTCGAAGACAGTGGGACTTTATTGTTGAATGGTTTACTGAATCAGGGCCTGTAATTCTGGTGCATATATTTGCTGGTCTCCAATAGAAGCTTTTTCTTATTTCCTTTATAAAACAAGAGTATCACTAAATATTTCCAAGAATATCACCTCTATTGAGCCCCATCTTCCAGTCTCTTAAGTCCCAAGTTTCATTTTATTCATATAATTGATTCTCATGTTATTGGCCATGAGTACAATTTTGCTAGGCATCCTTCAAGATAACTCGTGTCCCTTTTGTCACAATAGCCTACCTGAGAACGAATCTCTCTCTTATACATACACATACTATTATATATATTTTCCCCAAGTCTATAATCAGAGACAGCTGAAGACTAGACTTTTCCCCGCATCTTAGTAGTGATCTAGTTTGGAAGCTCCTGAGAACCTGAAGAGAGTTATTATATTATTGTAAAACAGTATACCATGCTAAGATATATCCCACTGCGCAGATATCTTTCCCCTTAGGGACAGTACAATTTTAAATGTCATTTTCCTACTTTTGTTTGCAAGGAAGAGCCTGTTCTTCCTTTCTACAGCTGTTAGCAGCAAATAAAAATAATAATTTCAACAGAGATGTTTTGAAAAGCTAGTACATAAGAAAAAAATGCAATTTTCCCCATAGGATTAGAGTATAATCCTCCATTGAATTTGCATTGATATGTGACATTGTGGGTTGCATATCACATACCGTATTCTTAAAACAACTGCTGGGCAAGGAAAATGTTTTACTCCACATTTTTAAAATATCTTCTTTTTTCTTTTAAAATAAATGTTGACTAAAAAAAAAATCTTACTTTAGTCCAGGGGTCTCAAGCACGCAACCTGCGGGCCACATGTGGCCCGCGGGGTTAATTTCTGCGGCCTGCGAGCTCCCCGCGGCCCCCCGCCTCCCCCAGCATTTACGTACAGCGGCTCCGACCCAACACGCACTGGGGGCAGGGCAGGCTCCTGCCTGGCCGCCCTGCCCCTGCACCGCTCCGGCAAGCTCCTGGAACCTGGGGGAGGAGAGGCACAGGGGTCTGTGTCACTGTTGCATCCAGGCACCGCCCCCAGAAGCTCCCATTGGCCAGGAACGGGGAACCACGGCCAATGGGAGCTGCTGGGGGCGGTGCCTGGACGCAACAGTGACACAGACCCTGTGCCCCTCCTCCCCTAGGTTCCGGCCTCTTCCCGGAGCAGCGCGGGGGCAGTGCAGGGCAGGCAGGCAGGGAATCTGCCCCCAGTGCATGCAGGGCCAGAGCCTGCACCCCGCACCCCTTCTGCACCCTGAGCCCCTGCCCTGAGCCCCCTGCCGCACCCCTCCTTCACCCCAACCCCCTGCCCTGAGCCCCCTGCCGCACCCCGCACCCCTCCTGCACCCCGACCCCCCTGCCCTGAGCCCCCTGCCACACCCTGCACCCCAACCCCCCTGCCCTGAGCCCCCTGCCACATGCTGCACCCTGACCCCCTGCTGCACCCCTCCTGCACCCCACACCCCAACTCCCTGCCCTGAGCCCCCACCACACCCCACATCCCTCCTGCACCCCCTGGGGGCAGGGAGGGGGCAGAGTTGGGGTGGGGATTTTGGGGGAAGGGGCGGGGCCTCATGGAAGGGGTGGAGTGGGGGCGTGGCCAAGGGTGGCGGGGGATAGGTGTCAGTAATGTGGCCCTCGGGCCAATGTACTAATCCTCATGTGGCCCTCGTGGTCATTTGAGTTTGAGACCCCTGCTTTAGTCCCTTCTGTTTAGTGGCTCGTTACAGCTTTTAGAATTTGCAAAATTTTACATCTACATTTGCCTCTACAGATAGACAGGACAGTTCTCGCTCTCTTTTTTGAATCAGCAGCATGCAAAACTAGTACCTTATTTAGTCATTGCTTTTTGAAAAATCAGCAGTTTTCCAGATACTAGGTAAAGGAAGAATAATTTTCCTTCAAAAACAAACAATCAAACAAAAAACAGCAGAGGATTTTGGGGTAGGCTATTCTGAGCTAATGCAAATGTGTTTATCACTAATTGGCTAATGACAAAAATGGGATTGTTGGGCTCATTCTGAACATAGTTTGTGTTTATTTCAAAAATAAAATGGTCCAATAATCCTGATAGTTATTAATGCACAACTCTCATTGAAGTCATTGTACCTGCAGAATGGCTGCAATGAGAAAGGCCCCAGAAGTATATAATCAGATGTGAAGGAGCATCTTTGCTCAGCAAAGATCTAGGACTTTAGTTTAGAATGGAAGGTAGTGATAGAATTATTACATTTAGAATAACGAGGTCTCTGGAACCAGATGAAATCCCAGCAAGGATGATTCAGCCAATTAGCCTTCCAAAATTGACAAGTAGACTACATCAAGTTTAATATTAGGGAGGAGTGTTGGAGAAGAGATCTGAAAAATCCAAGGAATTCTCTCCCTCACACAGGTAGTAGATTCTGTGGCACTATTTGTAAGCACAGACGGGGCTGTCCAGGAGTCCTTACCTAAAACTTCCCTTTCCTAAATTATCTGCCGCCCAGCACCTCAGATATGGCTGCATTCCATTGGTTTGTATGTAACGGGGTATGCGTTGTAATGGGAATGTAAATATCAGGTCTGGTGCAGCTAGCCTGAGAAAACAGTGAACGTTTTGGCCATTGTGTTTGATGCTTAGGCTAAGTTGGAGTTTCTCCCATAGACTGCTGTCAGATCAAAGGCTTGCACCTACAAACGTTTGTTTGCACAGCAGATTGGAAGGGTGGTGTTTGGAATTTGCTTAGCTTTTCCCCCTTAAATCCTCCCAAAGGGAAAGTAAATCTTCAGAAGCAGCAGATAAACCAGCCTGATCTATACGAGGGTTCCATCAACATCACTGATTCTTACAATCTGCACTGCACACAGTCAGCCACAAAGGGAGGATAAAGGTCCATAAGGGATGTAATGAACACAGGCAGGGGAAGCAGAAGCAGCAGTTAAACAAACCTCTCAGTGTGGTAGGTAAATAGGATCCTTGCCCTTTGGAGCCAAACCACTACTCATTTTGAGCTGAAAATTTACCAGTAGCCCTGTGCTGCAGTGTACAGAGACTCTAAATACATGTTGGGTGTAGAGCAAGGAAGTGGTTTTTAATAAGAGGGCAATGCTTGTCTGAAAAATCTCACCCTGTTAGCAGGTGTTTATCCTACTGGGAAAGGGTTAAGTGGGCTCTGCTGTGTCAGTGATCTCCAGTCAAGATCAAATCAGTCCCCACAGTGCAGGTATTATCAGAGAAAAGAGTGTTGGGACCTAAAGAGGTCTTGTGAAGGAATCACTCCAGCGCATACAAAGGGTCGAATTCCATCAATGAAGTTTCTCCACATTTACACCAGTTTAGGTCACTGGACAGCAAAATTTGGTCCTTAAAAAGAAGAAGTGAAAAGAATCCCAAATATCTATAAAAAATCAGTAAGGGAGCCAGATGACTGCACGTTTTGCTTACCTACCACAGTTCATAGCTGCTGCCTCTGTAACGCTATATCTTGGCCAGGAGAAGAAGGAAGGTTAAAAAGGAACTAATTAAAGATGCAGCATTGATATTCAATTTAACATACATACAATTCCATGCATTCCTGTTAAAATATAGTCCTTAATGTCTATAGTTCAGTAACTCTTCTCCACTGACTTTCACTTTTTTTCCCCCTGCAGGATTCCTGAATCTGTCTCCAAGGAGAGAGAGAAAGCTGTAACTCCCACTGAGTTCCAAACTCATTTTGCTTGCCTCTCAGACATGCAAAAGAAGAAATTAAAAGTAAAATATCTTGGGTTCCTACTTCTATGGCTTGGTTCCAAGAGATAACAAAAGCACCACTAATCCATTTTTGCAGCTCAAGCCTCTGATGTTGTCTGTTTTCAGATTACCGAGGGATAATCTTAGCTTTTTTATATCCCTTTTTGAGTGAAGAGGTTCAGCACAAAGAAATCTATTTATCAGAATAAACAGATGCTGTCATTTTCACCTGTCATTGTGTTTTACAGGCTGTCCATCTTTTCCAAGTTTTCCCATCCTTACTCATTGAGCACGGAGTAAAAACTGAAAACACATGCAGACAACCTTTCAACCTCCAAATACACAAATACACGAGAGTGGCCACCATGCAAGAAAGGATGACAAATGAGCAAAGTACAGTAGAACCTCAGAGTTACGAACACCAGAGTTATCAACTGACCAGTCAACCACATACCTCATTGGAACCAGAAGTACGCAAGCAGGCAGCAGCAGAGACCAAAAAAAAAAAAAAAAAGAGAGAGAGAGAGAGAGACAAATATAGTAGAGTATTGTGTTAAGCATAAACTACTAAAATATTCCAGGGAAAGTTTAAAAAAAGATGTGACAAGATAAGGGAACTGTTTCTGTGCTTGTTTCATTTGAATTAAGATGGTTAAAAGCAGCATTTAAGGGGGAAAAGCATAGCAAAGTTTCAAAGCTGTGTTAAGTCAATGTTCAGTTGTAAACTTTTGAAAGAACCACCGTAACGTTTTGTTCAGAGTTACGAACATTTCAGGATAACAAACAACCTCCATCCCCGAGGTGTTCGTAACTCTGAGGTTCCACTGTATCGAACACGCATTTCCTCAACCCTGCCACTCACACAAGCTACAGAAGAAGTAACTCTATACTACAGATAGAGAAACAAAGCACATTTCAAAACCAGAGAGAAGTGTATGTGCAACTAACATAATGGAGAAGAGACCGAGAAACACTTTCTAGTCCAAAATCTAAAATACACAGGAGCACAGCAAGGACATTTCTTCAAGTAGTCATAAATGGCCAAAGATATTTCATCAGAAAGAAATTAGGAAAAAACAGTACCTAAGCCTGGGCTTCGCACTGCAGAGTAACCTGATCAGAAATAGACACATGCAGTAGGACAAAAGAATAAAAACCTTACACAGTGCAGACCACATCCGAAATTGTATTGGCCTGTGACAGATACCTCAGAGTTCAAGCCCTTTTACATTCGGGCAACACTTGTACAGCTGGTCATGCCAATAAAGCATTGTTATTTATGTATTTAAATTTATATGCACATTAAAAATACCGAACCTCTAAGCACTCTTGATGCAATTTAAATATACAAGAAAATCAAAATCCAACCATAACTAAAGTGCAGCAGTACAACTCAATATGCCACCAGCAGATAAGGCAACCCAAAAGCTCAAATCCACCTCTTCTATTATTCCACCCTTGTTTATATATGCCTCAGGAAGGAAAGATGAACTTTGTAGGTGACTCTGTGGGTCATCAGAGCCCCACAATTTTGAACCAAGGGATACTATTAATTTTGAAATGTGTGTGTATTGGCATAATTGTTCAAAATCCAGCAAAAAGAGAGAAAAACAGAACTATGTGGATATTTATGTGGGATTCAAATTCATTTTTCACCGTTTGATAACTTTACCCAGACCTTTACACTCTCTCTCTGAGTATGCAAGACTGGAAGACACTCTGCATAGAGACTTTGCTTTTTAAGGAATAGCTAGAACGAAATAAGACCAACACTTTAATGATATAAACACTAAAAGAAGGAGTGCATTTTGTGTTGCTCTCTGGCAAATTCAAATAGGATGGATAAAATCTAGAAAGAGCCATATCCTTTCCAGGCTGGAAGAAAGGGGTTGAACGAACGGTTTGGAAAAATTTACCACCACATATCATCTCTCTCTCTCACACTCACACTCACTCTCTCTCTCTCTCTCTCTCTCTCTCTCTCTCTCTCACACACACACACACACACACACACACACACACACACACACACACACACACACACACACACACACACACACACACACACAGAGTTTATGTTTCTTCCCAGCCATACACCTTTTTCCTCCTCCCATCTCTGTTGAACCATTTTCCCTCACCAGTCCCCAGTCCATTTTATATCTTCTACACTTATGATCAGCCAGTCATTGTGGTATCTTCATATCTCTTCCCCCACCCATTGGCCCCACCTCTTCAGCCCATTATCAGAGATGCAAGTGGTGATTTTCCCCCTCAAGGAGTGATATTTCTGCAAGATTCATCTGGCCCATTAAAAGGAGAATTTGGGCCTCTCTCGATATAACAATGCTTGACAGGAGGTGCTGCAAGGAGATCCTGATGCGCAAGCTTCCTATACTGATTAGATGGAATCAATATGACTGTGTAAGACTTGCAGGGATGAAGGCTGAAGATGAGGAAGATGGCTGCTTGACTCTTCTGAAATGCGAAAGACACCATCGCCATGCAGAACAGTGGCAGAGGAGTCCTAGAGGGCATGAAAACTGATATGTCACACTAAATCTGGTATCCTAGAGAGGTCTGAATAAAGAGCGTCCTCATATTTCACACAAATTAGAACAGGAGTCTTCTGGCCAGTGTTCAGGGAATTCTGTTGTCAGACTGAATGCAGATATCTCTAGAGAGGGAGACCAGCTAGACAGCACTATCAGTTACCTGTTAATTTGAAAACTAGAATTTTTCAGAGATACAAATAGGCCATAGGATGTTTAACTTACACCAATTTGTATTCTGTAACTGTTCCATGCTGCCTGGAGTCATGGATAGGTTCCCCATACATTGAATACATTAATAAATAATCAAAACACTCTATTTAATGAAAGCATATTTCAGACCTTAATATGTTAAATTTTCATTAATTTCTTCCTCTAGGTCAGTAGCAAACAAGTTACATTTCAGAGTATGTTAATGGAAATTTCCTATAATTTGTCTCTTAGGTATTACCTGTAAACAAAAAGATATCTGAAAAGTATTTAAGCAATAAGACATGACAGATAGCATGTTCCTGCGCTAGTATGGTAATTATTGGATAGAAGTAAGGCACAAGGACAAACCAAATGAATGTACCCATCTGAGCAATGCAATAAGCTTGCTAAATTGCCTATTTTGTCTTTGGTGCTCATAAAAGAAACATACAAATACAAGGAACACAATTGGAACTGATCACTTACCATGCCTTAGACATTGTTATTTATTAATAAATTAAGTGTTGAGCTGTGCTTGTTGCTGTAAAAGGCACAAATGAAGACAGTCCCTGTCCAGAGCAGCTTCCAATTTGAAAAACACTGATCAGAGATGTATGGAAAGGCCCAAAAGAAGGGGCTAGCTTTTAATTTTTTTCTTCCTCACTTTTCATCCTTCTAAAGAAATGTTGCAGTAGTGAAAACATTTGAGTGACATAAGTTAGTGTTTGTTAGTGTTGTGGAAGAAATGGGTAGAGGGCTTGGTACACTGGGATTGGAAAGTCCACACAGAATGGGAAAAATAATAGAAGATCCAGAGACAGGATCAGGAGGAGGATAGAAATAGGACTTTGAGGGAGTCATCAATGGCACAGCGAGGAGAGAAATGGTAACTAACAAGACATGGGTCAGACTATCACTGACAGCAAATGAGAAAGCCCACATTAATTTTAATGCAATAATTAACCATGATAGGATATGATTTAGTGGTACATTAACACATCCCAGGCAATGTTCCCTCTAATTTTTGACAGGCCGTGTGCGCAAAAAAATTCTTCTATGCAAATTGTTGTGCTTCTGTGCAAATTTTTGTGCGCGCAGTGTTTCGCCGTGTGCGCGGGGTTTAGGATCTGTGTGCGCGCGCACAGGCGCACAGCTTCGAGGGAACAGTGATCCCAGGTATAGTTTTATATTTTCAACCACCCAAGGTATGCATTAATGGATGAATGAATCATATTTTAATGACTTGCAGATTGTGATATGATATGGTTATGTATTTTTGTACATTTAACATTTATATTTAACTTTTTTTTCTATTTTGACATCTTCCCCTTCTATAGGAATAGTTCTTACTAGTTGGTTAAAATAAAATAGTGGAACACAGGTATTCTACGACTGTACTGTATTTTTTTTGTTCTTTTTCAAATCTTTTTACTTTATTTTTTGAATACAAGGGACTAACTTAGAGGAATTACTTTGAATTGTGCTTCCAATTGTTTTTCCATGTGGAAAATTGCAGACACAGTTTTGCCCAAAGTATAATACTCACACTTACAAAGGTTTTTGTTTGTTTGTTTGTTTTTTAATTACTGGTTCCAGCAGTATTTTCCATTGCATGTGCAGGGAATCTCCCACCAACCAGTAGTCTCTTGGAAAAACATAAGGAAGTTTTAAAATGCAGCCAATGTGTATGCTCATCCCCTCTGTTCTCTGGAGATCTGGTAGGCAGAATTCCTCCCAGAGATCCCTAAGTGGCAGCATGGTTCCACCAAGCTACAACCCCGCCCAATATTTTACATAGATATTGCACCTTTCATTCTGATTGATTCCAAAGTGTTTCGTAGACTCATGGTGAGATTCTTTACTGTGCCTCTAAGAAGCCCTGGCACTGCCCAAACTCTTCACAGCACACTGACTGACATGCCACTCCAATCCCCAGCACTTCCCCTACTCCAGGACTTCTGAGGAGGTCCTTGAGAAGCAGCCGTACAGCTGTGTAACACAATATCTGAAGGAGAGAGATCTTCCCTCAAATGGAACTGGGACTTTCAGGAGTTCTTTATTCCACTCCAGCACTTGTATGTGGTGTAAAGGAGCCAGAGTAGAGGTGAGACTCTCACCCTCTATGCATTTAGCTCTCTTGCAAAGCAGCACCTCCATGGCAGAGAACGCAACCAGCCAACTAAGAATGCACAACATTTGAGAAACATGGAAATTTAAGCCAGGACACCGGGGCAAATCTTTCTGCTAGTGATATCCGATTTGCATATCTTAGTCCTATCTGATCTCTGATATTGCGACTTCCTTTACATACTAACTAAAAATATGCCTATTGTCATTCAGGCAAGATAAATGAAAAAGGGGAACATTATTGTTCTAGTGAAAAATAGCACTGATGTACAGCTGTAATATAGAACCTCTTAGTTATAAGCATCCCACCAGTCTTGAAATGAACCAGTACCAAGGACCCAAATCTCAACTCCCTGTAGGGCAAAAATAACTCCATTGAACTAAACAGAGTTAGACTGGTATAAAATGAGGGCCTGTGAGATTGGAATCAAGCTCCGGGATTTCATAAGACCATTACATATCGGAAACACAAACTTTTATTGATTTCCTCAAAGGGCATGCAGTTATGTTGATCAGAGAGGTTTTCTGCTAGCAAAATTGTGTTTTCCAGAATGAGTCAAGTAAGAGTAAGCATAGTCTCAGTGGCTAAAACCTCTGACGCAAGCAGCACTGAGAGCAGGATGCTTAAATTACAGCATTTCACTCTCAACAGGAGACTTGTGTATATTCACATTATTTAGAGCTTGACTAATGACACAGGTGTGAAATATGGATTTGACTCTTGTGTGCTCTGCCCGTCCATCTTGCATCAAAGTGGTATCTCCGTCTCATCTGAAAAACCAGCCTGTGTCTCTAAATTCATCTTGGGTAGTCCTGCCTTACTCCCAGCAGCTAGACTACTGTAATGCACTCCTAATTGGATTTGCAGAACAGAACTGGTTATTTGCCTCTTTGGACAGGAGCAAGGGAATCAGTTATGTCCCAGCACCATCCTGTCTGCTGGAGTCTTGCTTTTAAGGCACAATGGTGAGTCAATGGACCATCATGTGAGTAAAATTACTCATGTGAGTACATGATAATAGGATCAATCCATTATACTGTACAGTAACAACATCAAAGTGCAAAATTTAGATCTGCATGGGAGATCTGAGCTCCAACATTCTGGTTTTCCTACTGGAAAACATATCCCAACGGCAGAATAATAGAGTCAAGATCTACTGTAAGGATCAGAGACAATTTTGTACAAAACAGTTACTAATTGACCAGTTCAAATTCCAAAGCAAAAGCCAATGGCTTTATTGCTTTTAACAGGAAATTATCTTGCTACCTTAAAAACAAAATTACTTGAATTCTCGTTTATTTGGTGTGTGGGAAATATGGTTAATCCATAGTTAATCTAAGCATTTTAAGATAAAGGGAATGAGTATCACATACAAACCCCAACTAAACTATTGAGAGGCCAGTCAGCATCCACATTTTAAACAAATTGTGTTAATTCAATAGAATAAAACCATTGACCTGCTTACAGTTACATTCACTTTCTTTGTGTTAGGTTTCTGCCTTTTATACTATTATATTTTTTCAGTTTTAAAATAGCAAGGTTCCCCATTTTTTGACTGTAATGTTGGAAACTATGCTTTGTATTCTATGTAGCTTTTCTATCTTTGAAAAGGAAAATGCATATTCTGAAGTCTTATGACTAATACAATGTGTGTAAAATTGCTATTGTGTCTTTCTGAAATAAAATTACAGATCACAAATGCTAAACTGTGTTTTATTTTCACTAACACACATCTGAATGTTACGAGTTTTTCTGGATATGTCAAAGTTGCAGCTCAGAAAAATGTTAGAAGGCCCTGTCATACCTATTCATTATAGAGATAAAAGAAAAAATAGAAATGAAATTACAAAATACAAATTCTACCAGAAGACACATAGAAAACAGTACGGAAATGTGGCAATGATATTTATAATGTATTAGGACCGTTGTGTACTAACTGGAATCTACTAAACTATGTAAACTGGAGCTTTGGTTTAACAAAAGGTAATAACTCATGACTTTCACCTATCAGCTTTTATAGTATTTTAGAATCCCCATGCCCACATTTGAAAATAATCTTTGGTCATAAATCTAACAGCCTTACCAAATCATTAGTAATAAAAACAGAGGGTAAATATTACCCCTATGGAAGTCAATGGCAAAACTCCCCTTGACTTCACTGGAATTGGGATTTCACCTGGATTCTCTTTCCTTTGGAGATCAGGGATTTCTATTTTTTTTTTAACTTTTGAGATAAAACCTAATCATTTAAGAATCTGATTCTGCACATAGTTACCCATATAAATAACTCTATTCATGTGACTCCTCCCAAGGAATAATTCACTGAATACACTAACGTTATGCTACTTTCATATTAGTAACAGAGAGGAAGTGGGAGGCTGTTACAAATATAGACTAAAGACATGAAAAGTCAGAGCATAGGGTAGGAAAAAGGAAACAATGAGCATCTAGGAAGAAAGAGACAGTAGAATGGAAAGAATTTTCAAGGTGAGCCCAAGATGCTTAAACAGAAGGTGAATAGAAGCCTGTGAAGAAATTCAGGGAGGGCGATATGGCCACAGAAATGGCAGAAGAACATCTTGCTCAGCTTTTTCAGTAACTGCAGTTCTTTGAGATGTGTGTCCCTATGAGTCCTCTACTTCAGGTGCGCATGCACCTCTCAAGTTATTGATTGGAGATTTTTTTGTTAGTACTGTCCATATGGCCAACACATGCATCCTCATGCCATACACCATGGCTATAAACTGCCCTAGTTCCTTCTCCATCTGAACGTCCCACAGAAAACAGCTCAAAACAAAAGGAATGGAGGGTAGGTAATGGAGCGCTCATAGGGACACACATCTCGAAGAACTACAGTTACTGCACAAGATGAACCTCTTCTTCTTCTTCTTCTTCTTCTTCTTCTTCTTCTTCTTCAAGTAGTGTCCTTATGGGGGCTGATCTTCAGGTGACTCCCAAGCAGTATTCTCAGAAAGCATAGGGAACTTTGTAACTGAGTCCAGAACTGATAATATCACATAACCAAGTGCCGCACAAGATCTGTTGGCATGGATCAAGGCATAGTGCTTAGAAAATGTATATACTGTAGTAGCTCAGATAATGGAACATTTTGGAGTCATATTGTGGATGTTGCTTCCAATCTGGTAGAATGTGCTACCACCCATTGGGGCGGGGGGATGGATTCCAACTGTATTATAGCAAGTGACAATACACCCCAATATCTAACTTGACACAGTCTCTGAG
Source organism: Chelydra serpentina (assembly GCA_037349315.1). Classification (NCBI taxonomy): domain Eukaryota; kingdom Metazoa; phylum Chordata; order Testudines; family Chelydridae; genus Chelydra; species Chelydra serpentina. Next base: position 41,403,450 of record JBAIAC010000029.1, on the reverse strand, counting down.
CAGATATCGTGGATCCTTTAGATCTAGCTGTGATAGAAACTAATAGTCTAGGTGACTTTATCTAGGTAGAAGGACAATGTCTTTCTAACATCTAAGGTATGAAAACAGGTCTCCTGCAGAGAGCTATGTGGTTTTGGAAATAATACTGGTAGGTGAATGGTCTGATTAAGATGAAATTCTGATAGTACCTTAGGTAATAATTTGAGATTTGGGCATAAAGAAACTCTGTCCTTTTAAAACACCATAAAGGGGAGATCTGCCATCAAGGCCCCAATTTCTGCAACCCTATGGGCCAGTGGTTTTAATTTTTTTTAGGCTGCATACCCCTTTCCAAATAATGTAGTCTAACACAGACCCCTGTCAGAATATACCTATGATTAGATTGCTAATCATACTAAATAAAATCTTACTAAATAAAACACATTGTCCGCCATTACAGAATTTTTCTCCTGTACCCCCTGACGAGAGCTCAAATACCCCAGTTTGAAAACCACTACTATGGGCCGATGTGATAGCTATTTAAAAGGCCATAGCTTTGGCGCACACATTGAAAGGGAACATGCTCCTCCTTGTTTGTTGATATAGAGCATGAACATAACATTGTCTGTCATGATCCTGAGTGACTTGTCCCTGATGAGGTGTAGGAAATGGAGGCAGGCGTTCCTGATTGCCCTGAGTTCTAACAGGTTGGTGTAGAGACTAGTTTCCTGAGGTTTCCATCAACCCTGAGATGTGAGGGCATTGAGGTTAGCTCGTTATTCTTGGAGACGGACAATGAAAGGAATGCCTGCACAGACGTTGAGATGATTCTTCCAACAGTCTAGAGAGCTCCTCACCTGGAGGGGAAGCATGACCTGCCTGTCCAAAGTGTCTCGGCCCAGTGATTAGGTTGTTCACCTGGAAGCAGAGGTAGTGTAGCCTTGATTACAAAGTTGCAAGCTGTCATCTGTCCCAGGAGACATAGACAGTTACTTATTGTAGGTTGAAGACACCCCTGAATTGCCCTGACCAGACCTGACAACATTATTAATCTGTCTGTGTGAAGATAGGCACTGGCTATCAGCAAATCCAAGTATGCCCCTATGAACTGCATTTTCTGTACAGGAGTTAACGTGGATGTTTTTACATTCAACTAGAGACCCAATTCTTGGAAAAGAGCAAGGGCCATATGGGTGGAAGATAGTACTTCTTTGTAGGATCTGCCTTTGAGTAGGGGATTGGTACTGACATGGTAGTTGAAGAAGACAGTGCTTTTAGACTGTACTGACGCAGGTGCTGATAGTGTTTGGTGCTGTGGTTTGCCCCATACTGAGAGTGCTGAGTCGGTAGGTAGAGATGGTGCGGCTGTGCCAGGTAATACCAGTCTGGATAGCTTATCCTTGCCCTCTTTGTCTCTCATAGACAGAACTGCGGCTGTTGGAGCCATGTTTCTCTTTAGAGCACAAGGACCTTCTGGCTCTGCCAATATCAGAGGAGGAGTTTTTGCCTGTACAGTACCAAGCTGAGACGTTAAGGCTTCTGAGATCATGGAGCTAGCAAGGGACCAGGGCCTTTTAGGAGCTGGCTCCTTATGATGAAAGTCTGAGCTCCTCTTCTACAAGGCTTTCTATAGACTTCCCTGTCTTAGGGGAACCTGCACTGAGGTTGAAGGGGCACTGGATCTGTCTGGAAACAAAGGTACAGGGGGATGTCTTCTGACCTGATTGAGATGCGGATTGAAGGGAGTGCACCATCATCAGCACTCTCAGTTTAATCACCCTGTTCTTCCTTGCCCTGGATTTGAGGACCAGGCATAAGTTGAACTTCTGGCAGATATGGGACTCCCCCAAGCAACAGACAAACTTGGAATAGCCGTCACTAACAGGTGTAGACTTTTGACAAAAGAGGCAGCATTGAAAACCTTGCGAAACAGGCATGCACTGAGGTAGGGGAGGGAGAGGAAACAAGTTTATCCTCTCACTACCTATATCTGTGTAATATCTTCTGCCAGGATGAGCTGATAGCAGCAAGGGCTGGGTTCATTACATACACCAAGGCTCCCCTTACTACAAGCTGAAATCACTAAAGAGCTAAAATTGTTATGAGCTGAAATCACTGAGCACTGTGTTAAGTAGTGGGGGAGCCTGAAGATAGATTGCTGAGTGGCTGGTGGAGCAGTTGCCAGGGCGGCTGGTGGACTGGAGCCGCTGGTGGTGTGGAGCAGTTTGGAGTGGCTTGCGGGACAGCTGGCAGAGCGGAGTGGCTCATGGGACGGCTGGCAGAGCAGAGCAGAGCAGAGCCCCACGAAGGGGCGGGGCAGTCAGCTTCGAGCCACGTAAGGTGCCCCTTACCTCTCCCCTCTCCATTTCCACCCAGACTGGGTGGGGGTGGGGGTAACACTCTGCAGATGAACTTTTGAACTCTGGGGCTGGACATTTGGGTTGTTGGATTTTTGGGACCTTGGGTGATTTTGGGGTTGCTGGACTCAAGAGACTTTTGGGTTGTTGGGCTCAAGAACCAAAGGGAAAGGACATGGCCCAGTTTGCTGGGGTGGGTCTTCGCTCACAGTTTGGTTTATGAATCCTAGTTGTGGTGTTTTCCCAGTTTAATGCTGATGTCGTTTACCTCCTGTTATTAAAGATTTTCTGCTACACCGAGACTCTGTGCTTGTGAGAGGGGAAGTATTGCCTCTTTCAGGCACCCAGGGGTGTGTGTAAGATTTTCCCAGGTCACTGGGTGGGGGCTCGAGCCATTTTTGCATTGCATTGTTAGAGGGAACCCCTATGTACTGAACCCGGCCCTTGCTGCTTTCAACTCGTCCTGGCAGAAGGGTTACATCTGTCTAACTAACTATAAACAATCTACTAACAACTAACAAAACGAACTAGTTCTAAACAAAAAACTATAGTTACCTCTATAAGAGATTAGCTGAGGCAGGCTCAAGGTGGACACACTAAGACTCTGCTTCAGGTTGAGACACTTGAGAAGGAACTGAGGGCAGTTCACCTACGCAGCCCTACACAGACTTGTTGTGTGGCACAGGTATGCATAGGTCATGTGCCCGGGTTGAATGAATGCTGCTAACAAAAAATCTCTAATCAAGGGCTTAAGAGGCACCTGGGCACCTGAAGTGCACCACCCACAGGGCCACTACTCAAAGAAGAGGAGAATAATTTTGTTAGCAGCACTTTGATTAGACTAGAAGTAGGGTAGATATGGATGGTAAGTAGGGAAGCTGGAAAGGAAGTGGTTGCGCTGGTGTAAATTAAGGGTGTTGGAGATACCTGCACCTATGAAGGTGCATTGGCAGCTTTGGCAAAGGATAACTAAGATGAAAGGTGATAATCATGTACAAGATACCAAGAAAGAGAGCCATCAAGGTGGGAGAGGAATTATGCAAGTGAGGTGTGAAGTAAGATATAAGCCAAGACAAATTTAGGTTGAACATCAGGAAAAATGTCTTAATGACTGTGGAATAGTCTTCCAATAGAAAAAGGCCCATCATTTGGGTGCCTGAAAACTAAATTAGACATGAACTAGAAAATGTTCCCTAGAGAGAAATCCAACATTAGCAGGAGCCAGGGGCTAACTTTCGTCTCTAATTTCTGTTTTTTTCTAATATTGTTTATTTCTACTGCATTATTTCTTAAGTGCTGACTATGTATTCTGCGCTGCACAAGACATGAAATAAAGATGGCTCTTGACCCAAGGAGCGTGGAGTCTCAAAAGGAAGATGGAAAGAAGACAGCTTATACCAAGAAACCCAGATGAGAAATAAAGATTTTGTAAAGCTAATGACCATCCTCTTTTCAACAATCTGTGGGTCTTAAGAACATAGGAACATATGTCAAAGGAGTGGTAGGGACATCCTGGGTCTTCGAGTCTGGTCTCCAGTTACTGCAGACAACCCCATAAGATTCAGGAATCTGAATGATTACAAAACAGGGAAAGGTTCCAAATGATTCCTGAATATCTGATTAACAAGACAAATATTGGGACTTATATTGTAGCTCAACACATACATCTGCTAATTGAAAAGGGTGATGTTGTCAAAGACAGCTAAATGCTACAAAACTGGTGATCTATTTATTCTGTTGGTATATTTAATTCTCAGTCCAACATATTTTACAGGCAACAAAGAGAGAAAGAATTTTTAGTGAATTTTAACATTGTTAGAGTCAGTCAAGTTAAAATTAGATCTTTTTTTTCCCCTTTGCCTTTTAAACATCTTGTTAGATATAGTTATCAGCTGGTTAATAACAGTGGTTTAAATAGATGACAAAATGTGATCTTTAAAAACAACTCAAATAGAATAACAAGTGAAATAATTTTATCCCAAGGAGCACTACACAGAACTATCTCAAAGCAGAGGAAAGGCTGCTGCATACAGCATTCCACTCTAGATCATCAGTTCAAAGCCCATGTCAAAGGCTAAATTCTGCCCTTTCCATGGTCAATGTGAGTTACGTGTGCGTTCCTTAAGGTAGTAGTAACTGAAACCACTATCATATAATGACTACTGAGATATGTGAAATAAGTTGATGGCTGCACTGTAGCTCCTAGTGATATCATAAAAGCTATCATTGGAATGGACAATGGTACTGGCAGTTTCAGCACAGTGAACTGCGTTGTCACCTCAGAGATAATCCCTCCAGAACAGGGTTGAAGGCAAATGGGTAGAACGGCGGGGGAAGCTTTCACTTTAACTGCCTGCACTGCAACTGTTCTGTGAAGGCTTCAAGCACCTTTCACAAGCACTACATTCAAAACAATTGTCTGATAAAAGTACATTTATTATATTGAATATTCAAATAATTAAAATGGAGGTAAGTATGCGTGCTGTGTTCCATTTCACAGGCAGGAAACTGAGGCAGAGAGAGATTCCACTAAAATGGTATGTTCATTGAAGGTGCCTCAATGACTCAGATGGAAATTACTGTCTTGTATTATCGACAAAGGGTCCTGTGGCACCTTATAGACTAACAGAGGTATTTGAGCATAAGCTTTCATGGGTCAATACCCACTTCTTCGGATGCAAGCAGTGGAAATGTCCAGAGGCAGATATAAATGTGCAGGGAAGAGTCAGGCTAGAGATAACGAGGTAAGCTAATCAGGGAGGGTGAGGCCCTCTTCTAGCAGTTGAGGTGTGAACACCAAGGGAGGAGAAACTGCTTTTGTAGTTGGCTAGCCATTCAGTCTTTGTTTAGTCCTGAGCTGATAGTGTCAAATTTGCAAATGAACTGAAGCTCTGCAGTTTCTCTTTGGAGTCTCGTCCTGAAGTTTTTTTGCTGCAGGATGGCTACCTTTAAATCTGCTATTGTGTGCACTGTGCTCTGTGCAGTAAGTAGATAGCAATGGATTTTTCACCTTCAGTCCATTTGGTATGATGTCCATCTGTTTGCATTTGGAGAGAAAGATGATATCTGTCTGTACTTGTGCAAGTTTCTTCATGAGGTTGATGGATTTCCACTCCATACGGCTAAATGCAGTGCCTTGCATGGTCTCAAGTATCAGAGGGGTAGCCGTGGCTACCCCTGTGTCTTGTATTATATCCACAAAAGAAATATGGGACAGGAAGTGGCAGGACAAACACTGCTTAGTTTCAAAGTCATAATATTTTCTACTCTGACTGCTAACAAAGACTGTGTCAGTGGTTTTGGTGATGCATTAGCATGGAAGCACTTAGGTGTCTGTCATTTTGAATCAGCTTTCTCTGTAGCAGGACTACCTGTTTAGGAAATGCTAAATCAAGAACACCGTGTGTTAAACATGAAAAGACAAAAAGGAACTTTTTGATGTTCAGGTTTTTGTGACTTGTGTCTGCGAGACTGGCTGGGAAAAGAGCATGCATGCTGTGTAAGACATTTGGTCTGTGTTAAATTACGGCTATGAAACATGGACATTCAGACAATCGATAATAAAGAAATTACAACCCTTCAAATTATGGAGTTTTAGAAGAATTCTGAAAATATAATGGATAGAGTAGCCAATGAAAGAGTATTGGAGGTGATTAGAACTCAGCAAACGCTAATCAGAGCTCTTATGAAAAGAAAGATTCAATCTTCAGGGCACATTTTAAGAGGTGCACAGAGGGTGATGAATGCTTTCAGGACCTGGAAGGGAAAGATGATGGCGGAAGAACATGAGGCAGACAAACATGTGGGGTGGGTGATGTCGTATCCTGGGTGGATCAAAAGGACTGTTCATTCACAGAGATTAGTGGAGGATTGTACAGAGTGGGATACCAGGGTTCCAAACTTTCAGTAATGGAGATGCCATATAAGAAGTAGCAGAAAGACAAAATGCTTCTGAAATATAGTTGTAGTGGTTACAGCGGGGATGGGGCATCAAGATATATGTGGCCAAAGTCTGCTGTCAATTAATCTGGACTAAGCCAATGAAGTTATTTTGATATTACATTCAGAGCAGAATTTGGCCCATGATTGCTATTGCTATTTCTGTCACTTCAGACTCTGTACAGCCTTGGACAACTCACGTAAAGTCTGGGAAACAAACTTGTCCCTGCTCCCGCATAGTGCTTCTTGCACCTGGTGAATTCTCTAGGGGGTCACAGTGGCTGCTACAATTGGACTGTGAGTCAGGCCTTGTGTGTTCCAGTTACTCCATCTCCAGTTTCTCCATCTCCACCATTCTACCACCATTGTAAAGCTCTTTTAGGTTCTTGGGCTGAAAGGTGCTTATGAAAGTTCAAAATATTGTTATTAACAGTATTATACACATTTCCCCAGCATGAACTGTTCAGGAAGAGATGACCATTTTTTCTTCTATGGAGAGTGAGGAAGTTAAGATGACTGTATTTCTCAATCTTGCTGTCCAGAAATAGTTCTGAAATCTAGCCATACTAGCTCCTTCCCCCTTAGAGATTAAACTAATTGTTGAAATCGTTATTGCAAATTAATTTTGCAAGTAAACAATGTATCAGACAACCCTTCCTTGTATGTCCACAGGGTGAAAGACAGAATCTCAAAGTGAAACCTTGGAAGGAGATTTATTTAGATTTTACATATTCGGACTACTAATGAGCTAATGAGAGGAGAAGAGAAATTGAAGATATTTGAGGAAGCTCTTTCTGGAGACAGGAGTAGCTACAAGCACACAAAAAAATGAACAGATGGAGAAATCAAGGGCTCAATTCATCCTAGTGTAACAATGGAGGTACACCAGGAACAATAGAGTCTGGAGACTCAAGTATTTATAGTGTTGTCTGCCCATTCAAAAATGTTTTTTTTGAATGTAATCTCTTTCCTCCACAATACAGGCAGCATTTCAGTTTTGCTTAAAGCTAATTTACTTATAAAATAGCTGATCCTAACACATAAGTGTTCAGTAATAGAATTAGGGTATGTTGAATATTACGAAACAACAGACAAATGTAATCTGCGTACTGGGAGACTCTGAGGAATTAATTTTAAATTTTACACCTGAACTGTCTGGGTTTAATTAAATAGAATAAGCCAGTATTTCAATGCAAATACTAATAAACATATTAACAATGATAAGCAGATATTTATATAGAAGGCCAGGGAAAAAACCCTATTATTTACTTCTGCTAAATGAATTGGGATGCCGAGAGGTGAATATGCCATTTAATTGGCTGGTAACAAGTAACAGTTTTCAATGAACTCAGAAGCAGGCAAGCAGGTAGCACTCATTTACATATGCAAAATCATTGCTTAATATTGCTTCTAATCTCTCTTCAGAAATAATCTGTATTCATTTGAAGACTATTTTCAGCCTATTATAAACCAGGATTACTGTCTTTTATCTGAGGGTACATCCACACTACCCGCCCGATTCGGTGGGTAGCGATCGATGTTCTGGGATCGATTTATCGCGTCTCATGTAGACGCGATAAATCGATCCCAGAAGTGCTCCCCGTCGACTCCGGAACTCCAGCTCGGCGCAAGGAGTAAGCGGTGTCGGCAGGGGAGACTGCCTGCGCCGCGTGGACCCGAGGTAAGTGCTTTGTTATTCGATCTAAGATACTTCGACTTCAGCTACACTATTCACGTAGCTGAAGTTGCGTATCTAAGCCCAGGTCTACACTAACCCCCCCTGTCGAACTAAGATACGCAACTTCAGCTACGTTAATAACGTAGCTGAAGTCGAAGTACCTTAGTTCGAACTTACCTGTGGTCCAGACGCGGCGCGCAGGCTCCCCCGTCGACTCTGCCTACTCCACTCGTCGAGCTGGATTACCAGCGTCGACGAGGGAGCACTTCCTGGTTCGATTTATCGCGTCTTGACAAGACGCGATAAATCGAACCCAGAACATCGATCCCGCGCCTCCGACGCGACGGGTAAGTATAGACATACCCTTAGATCGATCCCACCCCCTAGTGTGGACCAGACCTAAGAGTTATTTATCTGTCAGGCACTTTGAGCAATATGTATTTCCCTGGGCGCATATTTTCAAAGCTTATTAGTATTTTTGGGCACCCATCTTAAAGGGGCCTGATTTTCAGAGGGTGAAGACCACCCATCCTCTGAAAATTAGTCCCCTGGAAGGTGTCTCCTGTTCAGCCACCAAAATCGCTCAGCACTATTAAAAATTTGGGCCCAAATCAATAAATCATGAGGTTGTCCTGAAGAGCTGTTAATTTTTGTTTAATTATTAATAATACAGAACAAACAGCAGAAAGGACAACGACCATCTCTGCTGTATGCTCCTTAATATCCATGCACCCTTCAAGGAAGCTGTAAGTATGAATATCAAGGTAGTGTCAAGTATAACAGCAACTATGATCATATCTTTGGTAAGCCTCTGAACCTGCCCAATGTGACTAGGATGTTTCCAGAAGCCATAGTAGTCCAAATAAACTGAGTGGTTGTACAGTTAATAACTTCTCTCCTGACTCTCCTGACTTCAGATTGCTTACTAAACACTACAAGAGGGTGAAGAATTTCTATCTTTAAGATAAACTGAACCAGACAGGGAAGCCTATTTTGTCAACTACCTAAAAAATCCAATCCAATCTCCTCACTGTCCAATGAGATTTCAGTGTATGGAAGCATAATACAAAGTTACTCCTTAGGTCATGCCATTATCAATGATATTATTGACCTTATTAACATTGTCATAGATGTTCCTATTTTTAATTCCTCATATTTATTGCAGTCAATGCATGCATACAATTTTGGGCACTGCTGTGCCTTTAAGATTTGATTTGTGAAGTACATTGGCCTATCTACACCTCCAATAATCCCATCATTGTTGGCTCTACCCTGCAGTGGAACAAGGCTGTTTTGTCTGAATCAACTGTTGTCTGTGTTTAGGCTTTCTGGGGTAGGGGCTGGTAGGTAAAATGAACAGTGGGACAGCGTGGGGGTGAATATACAACAAGCATAAAGAACTGAATAAGGAGGAAAAGTCTTCTGGTTTAAGGTAAAGATTTGGGATGAGGGAAGATCATTTGTCTTTTAAAGGCCTTCACATGTAAAGAAATACATATTTCTCTGTGGAAATTAGAATGGTGCTTTCACTCCTAATCCTAATATGCAACGTGACCTATTTACCATATTCAACCAATATTTTAGCAGTTTAGAGGAAGCACATAAACAAGAAAATGGAAAGAGGCATATAAACAAGAAAATGGAAATTAAGAACAATGTAAGCTAAGCAAATGAGCAAAAGCAAGATTGCAAAATCAAGTTATTCTGCTCTGCCATAGGGAATATAACCCACCCCCAAAGAATCAGAGCAGGCACTCTAGCAAAAAATGGTGAGATTGTTCAGACAGCTTCATAATTAATATTCTGCTGAACTCTCACAATTTACCAGGTAGAATCAAAATGTTTGGATTCCAAAACATGCTTGGTTTGTTGTTGTTGTGTTTTAAATCTCATAGGTAAGTATCAGTTTCCACATGCATATCAATGTACTTTTTTTTTTTAAAAAGGAGGGCATTTCAGATTTTGAAAAGTTTGTGGTTGAGAATTTTAAATTAGCCAAATTCCATTAACATTTTAATAAACATTTTGGGGCATGGATTATTAATTTACTTTATATTTGTACAGCAACTAACAACACAGCCCTGACCTGACTGAGGCCTCTAGACAGCACCACAATATAAATGTTAAATAATACTAATAGCAATAACTTAGTATTGAAGGTCAGACTCTGGTTCTGTCTCTACTGAAATGTATACGGAAATTAATGTGAAACCTAACTTTGCCTCTTTGCCCTAACCTGCCATTCTCATTTAAAAAGCAGAAAGCCTAGGCAATCCATTCTGGTAATGACATGATAATCATCAAACAGCAGACCCTACACTAGATTCCACTCTCATTGACTTTGCATAGATCAAAAGCTAAATTAAACATTCCCGATTTCCAATTTGTCTCTTATCTGCAATCTGGCTCCCTGTTATCTACAATTTTCCAAAACTAAGTGCTACAGTGCTATTTGCCAGTGGAGGAGTACTTACTGAGCTTTTGCCCTGGTCTACACTACGGGGGTAGGTCGAATTTAGCCGCATTAGGTCGATTTAATAAGCAATGCGTCTACACAACCAATCCCGTTCCGTCGACCTAAAGGGCTCTTAACATTGACTGCTGTACTCCTCCCTGGCGAGGGGAGTAGCACTAAAATCGACCTTGGTGGGTGGAATTTGGGGTAGTGCAGACGCAATTCGACGGTATTGGCCTCCGGAAGCTATCCCAGAGTGCTCCAATGTGACTGCTTTGGACAGCACTTTCAACTCCGAAGCACTAGCCAGGTACACAGGAAAAGCCCCGGGAAATTTTGAATTTAATTTCCTATTTGGTCAGCGTGGCGAGGAGCACAGGTGACCGTGCAGTCCTAGAATCGCAAAAGAGCTCCAGCATGGACCAAACGCAAGGGCGGCTCCAGGTACCAGCGCAGCAAGCGCGTGCCTGGGGCGGCAAGCCGCTGGGGCGGCGCTCCTCCCCGCCCGGCTGGGGGAGCAGGGCCATGGCCATGCCGCCCTCCCGCGGCGCTCTTCCAGCCGGAGGAGAGCGGGGACAGACCGCCACCCTCCCTGCGGCGCTCCTCCGGCCGCGGGAGAGCGGGAACATGCCGCCGCCCTCCCCGCAGCACTCCTCCGGCTGGCTGGGGGAGAGCGGGGCATGCCGCCGCCCTCCCCATGGCGCTCCTCCGGCCGGCTGAGGGAAAGCGGAGACAGCGGGGACATGCCGCTGCCTTCCCTGTGGTGCTCCTCCAGCCAGCCGGGAGAGAGCGGGGCATGCAGCCGCCCTCCCCGCCGGCACCTGGAGCTGGGCTGCGGGCATGCCGCGCTCCCCACCAGCGCCTCATCCGGGATGCAGGGCCGCGGGCATGCCGCCCTCCCGGCCGGCGCCCCGGACGGGGCAGCTGGGCGGCTGGCATGCCGCGCTCCCGGCTGGGGGAGTGGGGCAGCCGGTGGCTTTTTTGCCTGGGGTGGCAAAAAAGCCAGAGCCGGCCCTGAGAGTGGGGCATGCTGCCGCCCTCCCCACGGTGCTCCTCCGGCCGGCCAGGGGAGAGCGGGGCATGCCGCCGCCCTCCCCACCGCACTCCTCCCGCCGGCTGGGGGAGAGTGGGGCATGCCGCCACCCTCCCCGCGGTGCTCCTCCGGCCGGCTGGGGGAGAGCGGAGCATGCCGCCGACCTCCCCGCAGCGCTCCTCCGGCCGGCTGCGGGAGAGCGGGGACATGCTGCCGCCCCCCCGCAGCGCTCCTCCGTCCAGCTGCGGGAGAGCGGAGACAGCGGGGACATGCCGCCGCCCTGCCCGCAGTGCTCCTCCGGCCGGCTGGGGGAGAGCGGGGCATGCCGCCGCCCTCCCCGCGGTGCTCCTCCGGCTGGCTGGGGGAGAGCGGAGACAGCGGGGACATGCTGCCGCCCTCCCCGCAGTGCTCCTCTGGCTGGCCGGGGGAGAGCGGGGCATGCTGCCGCCCTCCCCGCCGGCATCCGGAGCTGGGCTGCGGGCATGCCACGCTCCCCACCGGCGCCTCATCCAGGCAGCGGGGTCGCGGGCATGCCGCCCTCCCAGCCGGCGCCCCGGACGGGGCAGCTGGGCGGCGGGCATGCCGCGCTCCCGGCTGGGGGAGTGGGGCGGCCGGTGGATTTTTTGCCTGGGGCGGCAAAAAAGCCAGAGTCAGCCCTGACCAAACGGGAGACACTGGATCTGATTGCTGTTTGGGAAGAAGAATCTATGCAGGCTGAACTCTGATCAAAAAGAAGAAATGCTAATATATATGCCAAAATCGCACAGGGCATGGTGGAGAGAGGCTGCAACAGGGACACTCAGCAGTGCTGTGTGAAAGTTAAGGAGCTCAGGCAAGCCTACCAAAAGACAAAGGACACAAACGGTCGCTCCGGGTCAGAGCCCCATACATGCCGCTTCTATGATCAGCTGCATGCCATTCTAGGGGGGAACCCCACCACTTCCCCCCCCCAACTGCAAGGGGGGAGTCTCACGCAACAGGGAGGAGGATTTTGTGGATGAGGAAGAGGAGGAGGAGAAGAATGTGCAGCAGGCAAGCGGAGGATCCGTTCTCCCCAGCAGCCAGGACCTTTTCATCACCCTGGAGCCAATACCCTCTGAAGGTGGGTTCCCGGACCCTGAAGCTGGAGAAGGCACCTCTGGTGAGTGCACATTTGTAACTACACTACAGGGTTTAAAAGCAATTTTGTTTAATGTTTGATTTGCCCTGAAGAATTTGGATGCATTCGCGACCAGTACAGCTATTGGAAAAGTCTGTTAACGTGTCTGGGGATGCAGCGGGAATCCTCCAGGGACATCTCCATGAAGCTCTCCTGGAGGTACTCTGAAAGCCTTAGCAGAAGGTTTTTGGGGAGGGCTGCCTTATTCCATCCTCCACAGTAGGACACTTTACCACACCAAGCCAGTTGCAAGTAGTCTGGAATCATTGCAGCACAAAGCATGGCAGCGAATGGTCCTCGGTTCTGGTCGCATTCAAGCAACATTTGGTCTATATCTTTCTGTGTTAGCCTCAGGAGAATGATATCATTCATGGCCACCGGGTTGAAATAGGGGAATTTTTGCAAGGGAACAGTAAAAGGACCTCGTTCATGCTGATCTGTGTGCGTTTGGCTAAAAGGGATAATCCCTGAGAATAGCCACGCGGTGGGGGGAAGGGTGAAGGGATCATCCCAGAGAATCACCACGCGGTGAGGTGGGGGGAGGGGTGGGCTGCACATCCACCTGAAAACTGCAGTCCCTCCTTTTAAATGGCCAACCCAATCGACATTGCTTGCTATGGGAAAGGAGGGCACTGCAGTTTGAAACCATTCCCACATGTTATGAAGGCGGAAGAGGCCAACCCCGCATACCCTTTGGCTTACCATGGCTGCCTGGAAACTGAATTCTGATGCTCAGCCGTGTTGGATGTGTCACCATAATGGCAGGCACTCAATATAAAAGGCAAAATGTGACCTTGTACCTAAAGCACATGTGCTGTCTGCAGTGAATTACTTGATTCACTGTGAAAGGGTCTCCCTTTTGTTCTCAGAAATGTATCTTTTAAAATTCTATTCTCCCTTTTTATCGCCACGCAGGTGCAATGTTTCTACACTCCCCCTATCATCTTTGTCCCAGAGGTTATCGCAGATTAGAAGGTGAAAAAAACGCACTCGCGATGACATGTTTTCTGAGCTCATGCAGTCCTTCTGCACTGATAGGGCACAGCTGAATGCATGGAGGCATACAGTGACAGAGGCCAGGAAATCATACAGTGAGTGCAATGAGAAGAGGCAGGAGGTGATGCTGACGCTAATGGGGGGCAAACAGACATTCTCAGGTGTCTGGTGGAGCAGCAGGAAAGGCAACAAGAGCACAGACCGCCGCTGCATCCACTATATAACCGCCTGCCCTCCTCCCCAAGTTCCTTATCCTCCTCACCCAGACACCCAAGAAAGCCGGGGGAGGCTCCAGGCACCCAGCCACTCCACTTCAGAGGATGGTCCAAGCAACAGAAGGCTGTCATTCAAACAGTTTTAATTTGTAGTGTGGCTACAATAAGCAATGTGGCCTTGTCCTTCCCTCCTCTCATCCTCCCTGGGCTACCTTGTCAGTTATCTCACTGTTTTAATTAATAAAGAAAGAATGCATGGTTTCAAAACAATAGTTACTTTATTTCAAAGTGGGGAGGGTGGTTGCCTTACAGGGAATTAAAATCAACAAAGGGGGTGGGTTTGCATCAAGGAGAAACACACACAACTGTCACACCGTAGCCTGGCCAGTCATGAAACTGGTTTTCAAAGCCTCTCTGATGCACAGCGCGCCTAGCTGTGCTCTTCTAACCACCCTGGTGTCTGGCTGCTCAAAATCGGATGCCAGGCGATTTGCCTCAACCTCCCACCCCGACATAAATGTCTCCCCCTTACTCTCACAGATATTATGGAGCACACAGCAAGCAGCAATAACAATGGGAATATTGGTTGCGCTGAGGTCTAACCTAGTCAGCAAACAGCACCAGCGAGCTTTTAAACATCAAAAGGCACATTCTACCACCATCCTGCACTTGCTCAACCTATAGCTGAACTGCTCCTTACTACTGTCCAGGCTGCCTGTGTACAGCTTCATGAGCCATGGGAGCAAGGGGTAGGCTGGATTTCCACGGATAACTATTGGCATTTCAACATCCCCAACAGTAATTTTCTGGTCTGGGAAGTAAGTCCCTTTTTGCAGCTGTTCAAACAGCCCGGAGTTCCTAAAGATGCAAGCATCATGCACCTTTCCCGGCCATACCACTCTGATGTCAGTGAAGTGTCCCTTGTGATCCACCAGTGCTTGCAGCACCACTGAGAAGTACCCTTGTGGTTTACGTACTGGTTGGGAAGGGGGTCTGGTGCCAAAATACGGATATGCGTTCTGTCTATTGCCCCACCACAGTTAGGGAACCCCATTGCAGCAAAGCCATCTACTATGACCTGCATGTTTCCCAGAGTCATTACCCTTGCTAGCGGAAGGTTAGTGATTGCCTTGGCTACTTGGATCACAGCAGCCCCAACAGTAGATTTGCCCACTCCAAATTGATTACCGACTGACTGGTAGAAGTCAGGCGTTGCAAGGTTCCACATGGCTATCGTCACTCACTTCTCAACTGTCAGGACAGCTCTCATCTTGGTATTCCTGTGCTTCAGGGCGGGGGAAAGCAACTCCCAAAGTTTCAGGAAAGTGGCCTTATGCATGCAAAAGTTTTGCAGCCAACTGGGAATCATCCCATACCTGCAACACTATGCGGTCCCACCAGTCTGTGCTTGTTTGCCGGACCCAGAATCGGCGTTCCACTGTATCAACCTGCCCCAATGCCGCCATGATGTCCCAATTGCCACATCCCGTGCTTTCAGGAATGTCTGTGTCCATGTCCTCCTCACAATCGTCCTTGTGCTGGCGGCTCCTAGCCAGGTTCTGCACATACTGCAGGATAATGAGCGAGGTGTTTACATGCTCACAACAGCAACGGTGAGCTGAGTGTGCTCCATGCTTGCTGTGCTATGGCATCTGCATGGGTAACCCAGGAAAAAAAAGGCACAAAATGATTGTCTGCCATTGCTGTCACGGAGGGAGGGAGGAAGTGAGGGGAGACTGACAACATGTACTCAAAACCACCCATGACAATGTTTTTGCCTCATCAGGCATTGGGAGCTTAACCCAGAATTCCAATGGGCAGCAGAGACTGAGGGGAATGTGGGATAGCTACTTACAGTGCACCGCTCCATGAGTCGATGCTAGCCACGGTATTGAGGACGCACTTCACCGACATAATGCGCTTAGTGGGGACATACACAATCAACTGTATAAAATCACTTTCTAAACATCGACTTCTATAAAATCGACAATTTCGTAGTGTAGACATACCCATAGAGGGCAATCACCACCATTAGCAGATGATTATTCGCTATAAAGTGTGCTGTTCTGCATGCTACCACTAATTTCTCTATGTAAGAAAGAAGATTCGGAGCAGAGCATAACTCTGACTCCCAAAGTTAGGAAAACAGTTTTGAGACAGCGTAGAAATCTCCATTTCCTTCCCTTTCTGATACAGAACCAGGGAAGTCAACAAGCACTACTGGACTCTGGCAACATTCATCAACATTAAGCCAAGTAATAATATGCCTACATGCTGCAGTTGTCAGAGCTTGCCTGAATCTTCCCTATGTACTGTGATAGTGTAACAATATTACTCCACTTGGAGCAATACTGTACTCTGCGATCAGTCCTTGGTTTTCACATTGAAGGCACATGCAAAAATTGAGTCTCTTTTGGCTGGATTATAAAAGCCCAATACTATTTTATGCCCTTAAAAGGTGTTTTCGCTGCTTTCCTTTTGTTTAAGCAATGTCTTCTCCAATACTGCAGGGCATAAAAACAGCCCCAGATTTCAGCAAAATGAACTTGCTCAAGTCCTTTTAATGAAAGAAATAAAACTCTTTAGAAGAGGATGGAGAATGTAGCTCTTATGGGAGCCTTTACAAGCCATTATTTCTGACATTTAGTTTCTCAAACCAAAAAAGCTCTATGTGAAGTTTGTCCTAACAACTGTGCGCATGTACACAGCATATGCCTATGAACCTTGTATGTTACAGACACTCATGCCCTTCCTCACTTTTTTCAACATTAATGTGTATCTTTCTTGCAAACAGTTATTAAAAGGAGAGAATTTATGTTTTTCTCCATTCCTCTCCCCACCCCAATTTTTTGTGTCAGAATATCATTGAATTTCTCTCAACATAAAGACATCTCCATGTTACCTAGTTAGAAATTTCTCCCAACAGATAGCTCAGAATGGCATTAATCAGAATGAGCTAGGGAAAGTAATTCATCCTAAGCATTTGACCTCTTTTAGCACTGCAGAGCTAGTCAGTCTCCTGGTGTGCTGCAGGGTATGATATTAATGCTTAGAGCCCTAATCATTTCAGGCTTTCCATAATGGGTCTCAGTTTCTGTCAGCTTCTTTAGTGCCAAGAAGCTTTTGGGGTGGAAAACCTTTGCATGTAAATTTCCTTGCTTGTCAAGACAAGGTGGGTGAGGTAATATTTTTTATTGGACCAATGTCTGTTGGTGAGAGAGACAAGCTTTCAAGACCTGAAGAAGAGCTGTATGTAAGTTTTAAAGCTTGTCTCTCTCACCAACAAAAGTTGGTCTAATAAAAGATATTACCTCACCCACCTTGTCTCGCTAATATCCTGGGACCAACATGGCTACAACAACACTGCCTACTAGTTATGTATGGAATTTTGGCTTTTTCAGTCCATTTCAGGAAATGGGCTGTTACTGCTCTCGTTCTTTCTTTAGGATTAGAACATTAATGTAGACCATCACACACTTCCAGTGAGACAAAAAAAAATCTCAGTGAAAAAGCTCTTTAGAGAGTCTAAAGAAAACCTTTTATCTGCTGACCTCCACTGGTATCCTTTTAAAATCTCAAATTGGAGCAGCAGCCATGGTTTCTTTTCTGGGTCAACAACCTTTTTGATTAAGCATTAAATGGACCTTCTCATCTCTTTCACATCACAGGATTTCTTCGAGGTTTGCTCCTGTAAATTACCATTCAAATTTCTCTCTTTTGCAGGCTGTTATTTTAGGTCACCATTTTCTGAACTACTGCGGGTCTGCTAGCTTCTTTAATCTTATTGTTAGTTGCATCAGCCTATCCTTGCCTCTAGAATTTTATATAGTGTCAAGTATGTGATGCAATTGGCAAATCATTAAGCATCAGATTATTATCAGCTTCAGATTCCACCTTAGAGAGAATCTTCAATGCACCTCTTTTATTCTACCTTTGGGGATTTGTTTTCTCTCTTGTAGTACTAACACTAGCAATCACAGTATGATTTTACAAATAATAAAGCTATATTTAAAGATTTGGTTCTATAGATCTGGAAAAGAGAACATTAGCACAAATAGGAGAGACAGACAGAAGAGTACATCAGAGGGGAAAAAGAATTGGGGAAAAGCAGGAAAAGAAGATACAGATGGAAAAATATAAGGATAGAAGTGTTTTCTTGTGGTCCCTTTTTATTGTAAACAACTCGTTCCTTTGAAAATGTGTTTTATGGGAGAGTCCCTGTTATTTAATTTACTAAAGAGATGATTTCATCATGTGTATGTGATACGTATTGTTACATTTTCAGCCTCATGCCATAGGGTTGATTGAGAAAGAGGTTGACAGTCTGTTATAACTCACGGGCATTGCTGTCTTGTATCTAAGAATATATTTATTACAACTCTAGGTGATCTTTTTAAAATACAGAATGGGATGACTAATCATCTAACATAATTCACCAAGAATAAGTAAGGTGCAGATGGGCACAAAGAGAAAGTAGAAAGGGCAGAGAAAGTAGTAGTATTATTTGTATTACCTGAGAGTTTGAGTCATGGGACCAAGACCCCACTGTACAAACACAGAACAAAAAGATGGTCCTCCCTGACCCAAACAGCTTACAATGTAAGTATAAGACAATAAACAACAGATGGATATAGACAGATGGGGAAGTTCAAGTACACAATGAGACAACACTGGTCAGCATGACACGCTATGGTTTCTGCACACTAACCAGCCTTACCAGTATCAAGTTTTGTGTAGGCATCATGGCAAGGGAGAGTTTTGGGAAAGGATTTGAAGGTAGCTTTGCACATGTGCACAGGGAGCTTTGCGCATGTACACAGTGTGTAGGGCAACATGGAAGAAAGCAGAAAGAAGTGAGCAGTGGTGGCTGGCATTTGGTGCATAAAGCAGAGATGTGGCTGTGGGCATAAGGAGAAACTCATTTATCAGGCTGTACAGAAGTCAGCTATTGCCTAGCAGACTAGGGTTTCTCCTAAAAGGATTGGGACCAAGGAGGTTGGAATGAGTGAGGGACTCAGAGTACAAGACAGGTGAGAAGGCAGAATGAGGCATGATATGTTTAACTCATTACACAGCAATTGATGTGTGCTTCAGGGAGGCTTCAATTTGACCTTCAAGTCAGAGCTGAGCCCTAAAGAAGCCTTGTGGGAAGACTTAGCATTACAGCACCGCCCCTATGCTCTAACACATCACACGGGAGCTAGGAAATTGATTCGATGCTGTTGAAATGCCAGGAAGGTAGCCTTGCACGAGGCTCACCTCTTTGAGAATGCGTCCAAGAGACTGTGTGTGTGCTGAGACAGAGAGAGAGAGAGAGTGAGTCAGAGTGTGTGCACAAACGCAGGCACATTGTATGGATGGAGACGTTTCTGGCTTGCATTTATACTGAGAGAAGTTTTTTGCCTACTCAGGTACATTTTCTTGGCAATTTCACAAGACTGTAATAATGGATCAATCAAGCCAAAGCCTGTTATGGTCTCCCCGGGAGCTGAAGGTTCAAATAAGGCATCCCTGAGTGGCTACTGCAGTCACATGCAACTTGGTTCACTTCAACACAGCTCAAACAATGAATGTGATTGTGCACAAAAGACGAATGCCATCTTTTGGATGTACTTCAGACACCACTGAAAACCATTGGGATCCTTTCTGATAGTTGTGAAAAAATAAACCTTGACACTAAACAGGTACAAGAAACTGAGAATTTCCTGCTCCCCCAAAAAAGTATTTTAAAAGGTCACTCAATGTTTTTGAAAGAATAAAGCTTGAACGTTGCCAAAGGAAAGGCAACACAGATAAAAGCAAAACCTTAGCTGATCAGCTAAATACAAGGTTCAGAAATACAGAGACAACAATAGCAAACAGCCGTAACTACAGCCCCTCAATTGGCAGCACAGAACCAGGGCCGGCTCCAGGAACCAGCCGACCAAGCACGTGCTTGGGGCGGCACCTGGAGGGGGGCGGCGCTGAGAGTTTTTTGTTTTGTTTTTTTAATTAAAAAAAACAAAAAAACATTATTCCCAGCTGGGGCAGTGGAGCCGCAGGCCAGCCCCGCTCCCAGGCGGCGCCCCGGCCGGGGCTGCGGGGGGCGGCCGTGCCGCGCTCCCCGCCGGCGCCCCAGCTGGGGCAGCGGGGCCACGGGGAAGCCGCCCTCCCTGCTGGCGCCCCTGCCGGGGCAGCGGGAAAGCCGCCCTCCCCGCCGGCGCCCCGGCCAGGTCAGCAGGACCACGGGGAAGCCGCCCTCCCTGCTGGCGCCCCTGCCGGGGCAGCGGGGAAGTCGCCCTCTCCGCCAGCGCCCCAGCCGGGGCAGTGGGGTAGACGCACTCCTTGCTGGCCCCCCGGCCAGGGCAGCGGGAAAGCCGCCCTCCCTGCTGGCACCTGCGGGGAGTGCAGCATACCCGCCGCCCTGCTTCCCCAGCTGGGGCTATGCTGTGCTCCCCGGCCGGGGCACCCCGGCCGGGGCAGCAGAGCCACGGGAATACCGCCATGCCCGCCGGCACCCCGGCCGGGGAGCGCAGCATCGCCCCAGCTGGGGGAGCGGAGCGGCGGGCATGCTGCACTCCCCGCCGGCACCCCGGCCAGGGCAGCGGGGAAGCTGCCCTCCCTGCTGGCGTCCCGGTCGGGGCAGCGGGGCCGTGGGGAAGCCACCCTCCCCGCCGGCGCCCCGGCTGGGGCAGCGGGGAAGCCGCCCTCCCTGCTGGCGCCCCCGCCGGGAAAGCAGGGCCGCGGGGAAGATGCCCTGCCCGCTGGCGCCCCGGCCAGGGAGCATGGCATCGCTCCGGCTGGCGGAGTGGGGCGGCGGGCATGCCGCGCTCCCCGCCTGCGCCCTGGCCGGGGCAGCAGGAATGCTACCCTCCCCGCCAGCACCCAGCCGGAGAGGGGTGGCCGGCGGCTTTTTTGCCTGGGGCGGCAAAAAAGCCAGAGCCAGCCCTGCACAAAACATGAACTCATGGCTGTTGGGGTTGGTGAGGACGACCATTTTACCATAAGTGAGATCACACAGGGGCTCAGGAATGTCATCTATGGTGGTGCTATCAGAGTCACAGTCTGGGAGCAGCAATCCAGGAATGGTAACACACTACTCGCATCTGAAGAATTTGAGCAAGAGCTCAAACAACTGTACTCCCTTGGGTCAAGAGAATCAGAGCTTTAATGACCAGCAAGGGCAGTATAAGAGGATCCATTCGGAACTAATAAAAAAGCAGACTTCTACTTCTCAGACACCTATTGAAATATTCAAATGACACAACTTAAACTATTGGTATTTTCCAACTTAAATTCCCAGGCAGATGGTGGCAAAGTAAGTTGATATGGGTATATTTTTGCTGATTTGCAAAGTTTCTTTTATTACATGTATTCACGAAGGAAATGTTTTCTTTCTTTCTCTTCTGTTCTGCAAATTCTCACAAACCTAAGTCATGAATATATATTTACTTTCGCATACTGAAAAACACAAGAGGGTTTTTTCATGCACACTAGGTTATTCTGGGAGGTAGCTTCCCAATCCCCCCCATGATTATTTCTGAGCGCTTTCATTGTGCAGAAGTAAATTCACGGCTGAATAAGTCTGTACTTCTGAAAAGATAATGAAAATGCAGCAAGACAGAAAAGGAATTAGCCTATGTGCAAATTTAAGTGTCTGAACGCTGCGCTATGTAACTACATAGAGACAGAGCTGGTACTTAGTAATTGGACACAATTTACCTGATGGTAACCATCAATCAGTTAGGTAGCTTGTGAACCTGCCTGAACCAGAGTAATATTGGGGGAGCTTGTGTAAGGGTCTCATACTTTGCCTTTAAAACTTTCTTTGCAACATGTTCTTTCTCTGGCATTGTCAAAAGCCACTTCAGTTTGTTTTAGACTTCGGAGACAGCTAACATACTACTTATAGCACTGCATGGGGGAAATGTATAATTTTGAAAACTGCATAGAGAATTTAAAATATAATATAATAAAACAGGGTTTATTTGTAAGTAATTTAACTGGTGGGAAGACTCTTGATTGCACTAAATAGATAGCTGGATATATGTGCAGGAAAGAGCCAAGGGAAAAAAAAGGACAGAAAGAAAAAGTTTAGATTTCTTTTCTTCTCTGATTTTTGGTCTTTGTGTTGATGATGTCCCAAATCAATAGTGCAATAAACTGCATAGTACATAATAGACTGCAAACACACGTATTCAGTGGACAGGGCAAAGATTTTGTAATTTCATACATACTTTACAACTTCCTGCAGAGGTTCTATCCCATTATCAGTACATGTTCTTAGTATAAAAGAAATAAATGTGGCCAGTTAGCAGAATTTCCATCACAATATCTGGATGAAATACCATTAAGACTGAATTCAAGAGAAAATGCTATGATGCTTTATTAGTGTGTCATAATTTCTAAACAAAGCAGTTAGGCACAGCAACACGTCACGAGATCAGAACAAAAAATAAATACGAGATCTTGCAGGAACTTAAACATTAATGTATGTTGCCATTATAGTATCATTTTTGTTTCTCATCCATGGGCACTAGTTTTCAAAGACTGATCACACCACCAGTTACACTCATTGCAATGTAGTCATTCATCAGTAGCACAAAGAAAAGAAGACAGAAAAAATGGATGTTTTTAGCTGCCTGTTTTTTTTCTTTAGGATTCTGGATTCTTTACAAATTGATTAGGTTCTCTTTACTCACAGCTAGAGCAAAATGTTGAAGGGACCTACCAATCAACCGCTTCTCCAGAATTTATACTTCCCACAGCAGGTGCTAAGAAGTGTATTAGTTCAAGTTAACTTCCAAGCAAAACCATTTCAACATTCAGCAATGGAATATTAAAATATTTAAAATTTTGCCTTAGGGATATGAATAATAACTTCAAAACAAAACACTCCAGCCATTTACAGGAATATAGATGCTTGGATAAAGATGGGTTGGATCAGTGGCCTTGATTCTGAACTGTGCCTCTCAGGAGGTGCAGCCTGGAATGGTGGACTCAGGGAGCAAAGCTGACTTTAAGACACCTTTGTGCCTCCCAATTTCTGGGCTCTAGTGGGAGTGTGCCCAAAGACCATCTTTCATGCATTCAAGAATGTCTGATATTTTAAGTTGTTAGGAAGATGTCTGGGTCCATATAAACTAGTGCCTGAATTAGTTCAATATTCTGGATTATGATTTATACACGACGACCTCTCGAGGTCCCTTCCAGCCCTAGAATCTATGAATCTACAATCTATGAAAAACTGTTTGGAAAAAAAACTAAAATTGTTGACTACAGTTTTTGACAGTTCTCCCTTTGTCTTAGCTTTCTTTTAAGCAATCAGGCATCCATATTCAATAACTGTGGGTGCTGGTGGTGTGCTGGACCATGGCTGAGGTAATCTGGTTTCACCTGGAGGTGTCAATATGTTAACATCAGTATGGGTTTAAAAAAAACAACCCATGGTCTCTGTGTCCAGTATGGAGTAATAAGTATGGAATTTGGCTCATTCTGACATTCTATTATGTACTTCTCTGGGCTGGAGGGATACTGGATGAAAACATATAAATGATGTTGTGACCACAGTTGCAGCAGAAGAACGCTGACTGCAGAGTTCATTATTGGGCTCCCTGGAAAGTATTGCAGGCCTTTGACATTTTCTATGGAGGCCTAGGAGCGCCAAGTGATCTTACAACCCATTCAAATGCTTTCTGGATCAGAGATATTCCCTGGGCTGCAAGGACCTTTTGCACAGCCAGTCTGCCATTAGGCTGATGTTCCTTTTATATGGATGCACTTGAGGGACACAATGTTCAGTTTGCCTGTTAACTGTGTGGAGAGGCTTCCACTGAAGCTTCAGTCCCTTTGTTATTTGTTGCCAGTTCAGTTAGGAGACGGTCTGTCACTACTATTGCCTGTTGCTTTTTCCAATTTCTACTTCTCTTGCTGTGCTCAGCTCCGGGAAATGTATGCTGTTTTCCTTCTGTTCCTCTGAGAGATTTCTGCAGATGATGCCTCCCCTTCAATAGGTCACATCCTCAAAGGCTAGCATCTGATGTCAGGACAATTCCCAACTTGCCAAAACTTCTCTGTCCACCAGATCAAGGATTCCCATAATTTTTCCAGTTCTTTGGACAGAGAGATTCATTGAGGAATGTTGTAAGACCATTTGGTGAAGAACAGAACTCTGGGGGGATCATCATTTTTAAAGCACACATACAAAGAAAGGCTTACCATGCAGTTACTGCAACCAGCCATATTCCGTGAATGGAGCATTGGGCTAACAGTCAAGGCCATCAGTTACAGCTCTTCAGCCAGCATTTCAGTCTGCTAGCTCTGCTTGCCCCCTCCAACTCACCCATCAGTTGGAGACAGGTAACACTGTGCTTTAGAAAGAATCGAAAAAGAACTGAACTTCAGGCAATCTGCTGCCGAGGTTGTGACAGCAATCTGTAGTGTGCTTCAAGGGGAAAGAAGAGTCATCACATGGTACAACAGTACTAACTGAGTCCATGCAATAATGACCAGCAGCAAAAACACATACTGTGCTTTGTAGTTGCTACTCAATGGGCTTCCTATATGATAGAAGTACTATTCAAATAGATTAGGGTTGGAAGGTAATATCTATGTATATTTTACCAATTCTGTGAAGGCCATAATAATCCTGATCCAATTGCTGGAAGAAAGGAATGTATCAAAGATCATGTAAATTAGGAGTTTCCAATTTACTGTACCACTATATTCAAATAGCGATTTACCCTTTGAATATTTAAAAATAGCAATGGAAACGCTATGATAAAATCAATGGTCTGAATGCTATCATGGCTGCAGTATTTCAGGATCTTGATGTGATGTTAAAATGGAAAAATCTTTAAGCTTCCCCCCCCCCCATCTCTCTCCACAAAATAATTTAAAACAAAAATAGTAGGAGCCAGGATCAAGTGAGTGCCAATTTTTTATCTAATTTGCTAGACTGAGATCTCTGAAATACAGTACAGGTGCTACAAACTGAAAGCTATTTCTATACTACCAGTGACAATGTAGTCACCATCAAAACCAGATGGAACACCTGGAATTTTTTGAAGCAGGATTTCATGCAATCACAAGCCATAATTTGCATTTGATTTACAAAGAGAAATAAAGACATCCTTTCTTTGTTTTGATGAGTTAAACAAGAAATTAACAAGATAAGTGCTTCAAAGATACCCTGTTCCATTTAGGGACCTTAAATTATGCCCTAAACCAGAAAGTGATTCCTCCTTCCTAGCTGTTTTAGGCTACTGAGCAGTAAACTCTTTATGCTATCTGTGTTTGTAAAAAGCATTGACTCCTTTGTGTAAATCTGCTGCAGGAAGAGCATGCAGACTATGCAAGCTACCCTATAACACTGAATACTGCTCCCCTACTTCTATCTAAAACAAGGGTTGTCTATCAGAGTAGACTATTATTTTTTTCCTAATCTGCCCACAGTTTACTATGTACACGTTGCAGTGGTTGCCTTTACAATCTTGCCAGTTTGGCCGTAAGGGCCAAATATATAAAAGAGCACAGGGACAATTTTTCAAGTGCTCAGCATCTACAAACTGGGCCAGATTTTAAGAGTTCAGCTCCCTTTTATTTACTTAAGAAGCACCAGACTTTCAGAAGTACTCAGCACTATAAATGTAACATTCGCAGTGGGAGTGGAGCTCTTTCGAAAATCTCGTCCAATATAAAGATAGGTAATGGTAATTGTAGTGTTCCTTAGGGTTACCTTAGGATGAGCCTAGGGAATACTGCAAATACAGAGGTAATGTTATTTAGTTTCTAAGACAACTGGCATTTTTAGAGGCCACTTGTGTAACTTGATCATCTTTAACTTCATCTACGCAGATAATACTTTTCATTAGTTACTGTGTTGTTCCTTAAATGCCCGGGGTATAATTCTCATTTACACCAAGAACCCTTTTCAGCTCTGGCAGCGTAAAGGGGCTTTTAGAGTGGACATGTTACATTTACACTGATTTTAAGATCTCTTTTATATTACCAGAGGCCTTAGTGTAAATGAGAATCAGGTCCTCTACGTATCTTGCCCTGAAATCAATAAGATGAAATTCAATAAAGTTAGCTGCAAAGTACTTCTCTTAGGGAGGAAAAATCAAATGCACAACTACAAAATTAGAAATAATGGGCTAGGTGGTATTATGCTTGGAAAGGATCTGGGGGTTATAGTCGATCACAAACTGAATATGAGTCAACAATGTGGCGCAGCTGTGAAAATGGCTAATATCATTGTGGGTGTATTAATAGGAATGTAGTATGCCGGTCACAGGAGGTAATGGCCCACTCTAGTTGGCACTGGTGAGGCCTCAGCTAGAGCACTGTGTCCAGTTCTGGGCACCACACTTTAGGAAAGATGCAGAGAAATTGGCAAGAGTCCAGAGGAGAGCAACAAAAATGATAAAAGGTTTAGAAAACCTGACCTATGAGGAAAGGTTAAAAACACTGGGTGTGTTTAGTCTTCAGAAAAGAAGACTGAGGGGGGACCTGACAACAGTGTTCAAATATGTTAAGGGCTATTACAAAGAGGACAGTGATCAATTGTTCTCCATGCCCAGTGAAGGTAGGACAAGAAGTAATGGGCTTAATTTGCAGCAACGATGATTTAGCTCAGGTCTGCACTGGGGGGGAGGGGATCGACCTAAGATATGCAACTTCAGCTACGGGAATAGCGTAGCTGAAGTCGATGTATCTTAGGTCGACTTACCTCAGCATCCTCATGGCGGCGAGCCGACCGCTGCCGCTCCCTCGTCGACTCCGCTTCCGCCTCTCGTGGCAGTGGAGTTCCGGAGTCGACGGGGAGAGCGCTCGGGGATCGATTGACGCGATAAATCGACCCCTGAGAGGTCGATCGCTACCCGCCGATGCAGCGGGTAGTGTAGACATGTCCTTAGGTTAGATATTAGGAAAATCCTTCTAACTATAAGAATAGTTGAATTGTGGAATCCCATCACTGGAGATCTTTAAGAACAGGTTGGACAAACACCTGTCAGGGATGGTCTAGGCTTATTTGATCCTGCCTCAGTGCACGGAGCTGGACGTGATGACTTCTCAAAGTCCCTGACAGCCCTACATTTCTATGATTCTGTGATAATAAAGTACATTCAATTTTAGGGTTTACTGCTGTGAACAAGCCCTTAAACACTGTTCTCCTGGTTTTAGAATATCAACCCTTCATAGTAATTTCTTTCTAATTAATTATTTCCTATGTATGAAAGTAGCCAAAGTATTTCAATACACTGTGTGATTTGAATTCACTTCACTAACAAAATAGGATTCTTTCAAAAACCCATATAAAATTTACCCTAGCAAACCGTTATTTGGTGCAGATTTTTCCACACTATCAAATGTAAATTTCCAAAACAAAATCCTATAATAATGAGCATGTTACACTGGTGAGAAATTCATTCTTCAGGGAAGAGAGCCACTGGCCACATGTTCAAGCACACTGTTCATTTGTGCAATTTATGGGAAATGGCTTCAAATACAAAAAAGAAAATCTATTTTCATTCTCGGAAAACCAAACAAATAGTACAGTTTTAGCAACAGTAATCTGATAAAGTCTAAGTGAGAAGAAACAACACTGGGGAAAAATGAGAGCAGGAATGAAGTTACCAAAAAAAAAATACATTTTGTACATAAAAATGAAAGTCCTTGATATACGCCTACAGATATACACAAGCACAATATTTGGTGGAGGGGGGGGCAGATTCACTTCTATACTCTAAGTCAGGAGTGGACAAATCTTTTGGGCCAAGGGCCACATCTGGGTGGGGAAATTGCTTGCAGGGCCATGAATGTAGGGCGGGCGCAGGGGGTTGGGGTGCGGGAGGGAGTGCGGGGTGTGGGAGTGGGTGCGGTGTGCAGGAAGGGGCTAAGGGCAAGGATTTGGGGCAGAGGAGAGGTGCAGGGTGTACGAGGGGGTTCAGGGAAGGGGGTTGGGGTACAGGAGGGGTGCGGGTTGTGGCCGGGGGCTCAGGGCATGGGGTTGGGATGCAGGAGGGGTGCAACAGGGGGTTGGGGTGCAGGCAGGGTGTGGCATGGGGCTCAAGGCAGGGAGTTGGGGTGCAGGATGCAGGAGGGGTTTGGGGTGTGGGCTCCGGCCTGGCGCCGGTTACCTGGAGTGGCTCCAGGGTGGCAGCCGCGCGCACTGTGGCCACAGCAAGCTCCCTGCCTGCCTGCCCTGGCCCCACGCAGCTCCCGGAGGTGGCCAGCACCACGTCCCTGCGGCCCCTGGGGGTGGGGAGGCACAGGGCTCCGCACACTGCCCTTGTCTGTGGGTACCTTCCCCGAAGCTCCCATTAGCCACGGTTTCCCATTCCCAGCCAATGGGAGCTGTGGGGGGCGGTGCCTGCAGGCAAGAGCAGCGTGTGGAGCCCTCTGCCCACCCTCTCCCAAAGGCCACAGGAACATGGTGCCGGGCACTTCCGGGAGCAGGGGTGGCAATCCTACAGGCCAGGTCCAAAGCCCTGATGGGCCGGATCCGGTCCACAGGCTGTAGTTTTCCTACCCCTGCTCTAAGTGCTTTGTGCTGCTCTGATGATACAATACATCCAAAAACCCAACCTAGTCAGCTGGTGGAGCTGTGTTTATGGTTGCTTTGCCACAGCTGTGTGATGCAACCAGAACCCCAAGTGTACTGATGATTGTGGCCCATGTTACCAACTTTCATGATTTTATCAGGAGTCTAATGATGATCGGTGGCTTTGTTACAGCTCCAGCTTATAGCCTCTTTTTAAAAACACAATTTGTAGCCCTCATCATGGTATAGAGAAAAGCTTGAAAACATGACCCTAAAGACTCAAAACACAGAAGACAAGATGAACAGAAGGGGTTTTTTTTTTGGAGTACTGACATGTTTTTTGAATGTTTGGCATTGGCAATACTCATCATCATCAAGGTCGATCCCAAAGGGACGTAGCCTCCTTCCAGATTGAGTGCCATTGGCAATATTGTATAGCATTATTTATGGATTCATAAGAACATTAGGAACGGCCATACTGGGTCAGACCAATAGAGTAGGTAGCCCAGTATCCTGTTTTCCAATAGTGGTTAGGATCAGACGCTTCCGAGGAAATGAACAGAACAGGGCAATTATTGAGTGATTCATCCCCTGTCGTCCAGTCCCATTTCTGCCAGTCGGAGGTTACTAACATGCAGAACATGGGGTTGCATCCATGACTATATTAGCTAATAACCATTGATGGACCTATCCTCCATTAATTTATCTAATTCTTTTTTTTCAACCCAGTTATACTTTTGGCCTGTACAACATCCCTTGGCAACATGTTCCACAGGTTGACTATGCATTGCGTAGAGAAGTACTTCCTTATGTTTGTTTTAAACAAGCTATTTAGTCTGCCAAAGTTCATCACATTATGTCTCTTCCTTAAAAAACAATGTGTTTCATCATCAGAACATGAGTATTGAAATTATTAATTCAGATTAAAATGTATATGGTCAGACTCAGCAGTCATTTAATTTGAATTATGCAAAGTGACATTTCAATGCTGAATACAGTAAGGATTTATAATATACACCCTTACTGTAAGTTTTAAATCTAACTAATGTTACCAATGCAAGAGCTAGTCAAAGCTCCCAACTATGCTACAATTTTCACCTGAATTAATTACAAGAAAACCATGCCCTCAAATCTTGATCCTCCAAAAGTGAAATGAGATAAATGTTAGAGTAATAGTTACATGAGACATTTTATTAAAAGAATGTTAACTTCAAAAACAGATGACATACCCTCTGGGTTATTTAGCCTATGCCCCTAGTCTGCCAGAGTATTTAAGTATAAAAATAATAAAGTGCTTCTTAAAGTTATCTACAAAATAGCTTCTCTCTTTAAGGTGAGATAAAGAAAAAAGAGCTACTGTATCTCTTTACTCAACTGGAAAAAATGGTTACATTATTTATTAAGGATCTTACTCTACAAACCCTTTCTCACAAGAAGTCAATGAAACTACTTGCATCAATAATGGTTCGCAGGAACAGGCCTTTTAAAGAGGGGATTGTTTCCATTTTGCAGGGCTCTTGTTCTTTCCATCCTTCCATCAAAACCAGATTATACCTCAAACGTCACAGTGACATCCTTTCATCTGGAATTGATTTCCTTAGGCTTCAAAAGACATCAGGAAAAAAGAAAAACAAAATTGTCCTCCATTTCTTTCTCTGAAACCTCATCCACTCACTTTACCAGATATATAACATAATAGGATATAGTTTTTCTTTAAAAAGTAAAGAATGAAAATTATAACTAAGTTTACAAGAAAATCACCTGTAAATAATAAAAGAAATCCACAGGCTCTGAAATAGGACACTATTTCATTTTCAGCACATATTATGCTAATGTAGAAGTAGGTGCTATAATTTAGCAAGTAGGGAGAGCTTTACATCAATTTGACAGTCTTATTAGCCCTCAGTAGAAGGTGAAAACACAGAAGAGGTAGTTATTGTTGTTGCAAATGAGTTTTTAGTATCGCTCTTCTTCTACCTTTTTAAATCTCACCTTGGGATTATTTTCTAGAAAAGATTTTACTACTTTAAACAGATATTACATTTTTCTTACATACTGTGATGTGTTATTCACATTTTTGTCTAATTCTTTACCTGCAGCCAATCTTAGGCTGATTTCAATAGTAAATTTCTTACCCCAATAGATAGCACTGCACTGCTTCTAGCAAAAGTGAAAGTGCAGGAGTAGGTTTGACACAAAGGTTTTTCTCATGGTGTCACCCAATCTTGATTCTTCCTCCCAAAACATCTCCATTCTGCATATTCTTTGACACTGTAGAATATAC
Source organism: Chelydra serpentina (assembly GCA_037349315.1). Taxonomy (NCBI): domain Eukaryota; kingdom Metazoa; phylum Chordata; order Testudines; family Chelydridae; genus Chelydra; species Chelydra serpentina. The sequence continues at coordinate 41,372,831 of JBAIAC010000029.1, read as the reverse complement.
TGCTATCCTCCCTGGTCTGGGCATCGTATGGTCGGGGAGGGAATAGACAGAACATGGGCAGATCATGCTGCACTCCAGCAATCCAAGTGAATCTCATGCATGTGTCCTCCCTTCCCTAGCACACCTCCACTTCAGGGTCTGAGAGGAGAGAGGCATTACACTAGCTCAGCACCAAGTGCAGAACCCTTTTATGTCACGGGTATTTCAGAGGTCAGTTTCTGTCAGCCCCTTTACACCACTAGAGCAGCCTAAAGTGGTCCACTGGAATGGACCCACAGCATATATTGTTGAAGCAGAGTATGAGGGATCATCACATTTTTAAAAACACATATACGGCAGCCTTGGAGCAAAGAGAAATCAAGAGTGAAGGCTGATAAAAATTCCTTCTAAATACATGGGATAAGCAAGCAGGTTTGGATAGAGTAGGAACCAAACCAAATCCACACTGAGCATTTTCTGAGCTTCATTCCCCCCCAGACTTAAAATATCATTTACATTTCTTTCTGCAACTTCCTAGTTTTATCTGTAGGTGAGACTACTGAAATACTATGCACATACATTTTTCTTGTAGTATTTGAAGCATAGCTGAAACAGAAATTAGTGGAAATCTTGATCTACCAAGAGTGGTCAAGACAAGTTTGGACACTTTAGTTAAGCTGCATGTTTGAACCAAACCTCTCAATCTTTTGAGGTTTTCTCATCACTACTATATCCTGTCCTACAGATTAATACTGTGGCCACTTCGGAAGCTAATTGAGGGTCCAGTTCCACAAAACCTTATTCACACAAATATTTCCCGTGACTATTAACATGAGCATCTGGCCCTAAAAGGAGTATATGAAAGAAAGTCATTCTAGTATTGGTACGTCCTCTGGAAGATGAATATTGTATCTGCTAACACTAGCAGAAAATTTAATGCAGGAGATGAGCAAAGGAAACTTCCAATCATAGAGAGCTTAGAGTTTCTTTGTTCCTTCAAGAAAAAGAGACCTTGTTTGCCAAGTAGATTTTTGCAAGCACTCACAGCTCTAATACTGCATATTAATTTCCTCACTGGTATCTGCTGATATGGAAAGAACTGATCAGGAGAAAGCCTTCTTACTGCTGAATGCAGCCAAAAACTTGCTCTAAAGTCTGAAGTATGTAAAAGTTTAAATGGGAATCACAGACTAATTTCCCCACTTTCAGGATAACCAAACTTTCTGTCCAATAGGGAAACTAATCCCACCAACCCTGGCCAATTTTCTTTTAAATGGCAACATTTTCCTTGGAATTGTTGGAGTCCAATTAACTTTGCAATGTGAAGCTTTATACAATTCTAATTTTTTTAAGTGTCCCAATAATCTTTAAAAGGCTTGGCAGACTCTTATTTCCTCTAGCAGGATCAAAATAATGGGACTTATTAAAACTTTAAGGTGGAATCTATGATGAATTAATAATTTATTGTCCCAGGTCCATCTTTGGAGTGATGAAAGAGTCTCCAAAGCATGATTTAAAGGGTTAAAAACTCGCTCGTTGGGGGACATCCTCGGTTGCTATATATTGTCATAGCTCTGTTAAAGTCCATAGAGATCTTTTGCCCCTTTATTCCCAGGGAAATCAATGGGACTGCTCACAAAGAGCACTTGGCTCAATATACAATAACCAATAAAGAGCTAGATCCTGATCTCCTTACTCACATTGAACCAGAACTGTACTTCATAAAACAGTCCCATTGAAATCTTATGGAATAAAGTGCTGCCCAACATGGATAAATGTATCAGAATCTGGGACTAAAATCACTACTCAAATGTGGAAAAATTCCAGGGACCAGAATGTCAGCAGCTGTGAACTGGTGTATCTCCACTGACTTCAACAGACCTATGACAATTTATTCCCCCGAGGATCTGGCCCCAGATCTAGAATTTGAATTTCTGTTTTCATTTGTTCCTCTGAATTTAAAGTAGCAGCACTGCTAACTCAAGATGTTATAGTTAATACAAATGTACTTTTACTTGTTCTGTTAAAAGTGACTATAAGCTACTAGTACTATGATTCAAATCTGCTTTGTCTTTCAAATGTAATTATAAGTGTGATGCTTTGCCAAATTCTGAACTCTTTCTTTCTCCCTACAAGTATGAAATGCGTCATCTGAAAGAAACACCTTACTAGAAGATCAAAAATGGCCTGTTGCAATACATCAAATACACATCCTATAGTCAGTGGATTCTGAAAATAATTCCACAAAAATGGTGAATCTTGAGCACAATTTCATTGTTACAAAGGGACTGAGATCATTTAGCATGATATGCAGATTCTGTCTGACAGAAAGAGTTCATGAGGATCAAAATTAATTTCCTTAATATGGTCTTGTAATGTAACAGAAATGTTAAAAAGCCACACAACCTATAATGGATGATGACAAAAATAGCTAGCTGATTGTTGTTGCTTTACAAATTATAGAGGATGATTGTTATTATGAAAGATGATGCTGCCATTCTGGTCTGATAGTTGAAAGTAAAATCTATCTTCTACATATTCACTATCGTGGCTTCTGTATGCAAAATTAATTATCCTTGCCATGCTCTGAAGAGTGTCCAAGGAAGACAATGTTAAGATTTTTAAAATGAAACCAATTATTGATGATAAACCAGTTTACTCTAAGATTTTGGAATAAACCTAAAATGCCATTGCTCATAATCCCTGAATGTGTGAATACAGAACAACATGTTCTTGTATGTTTTATATTATATTTGCTGGAGTCACCTGGAGGCTAACTTCCTCTTGGCTGGCAGTCGGAAAAGAGTTTACAAAAGAAATGACACCTGGATTGTCTTCAATGGGAGATATTTCCTGTTGCAAAATAACATACTGCTTTCTATACACAGATCACAGCTATTTTAAATGGGTTATTTAATTCTAGACAGTTTGAATAAATAGTTTTTGTATCCTCATAAATACGCCGAAAACCCAGCAAATCATATTTGGGGGAGAAAACAACCATTTTGCCTTAGAATGTTACTAATGAGAGGATTATTACTGATATATCAGTAATGCATTAATGGTATACAGAGCTTCACGACAGGTGAAAAATAGCAAGTGAAAATTAAGCCGCTAGTCCAATGAGCAAACAAAAAACCCACAGATGAGTACAGCAGAGGTAACAAAACAAAGGGCTATTTATGGAAGCAACTACAAGTAAGCCTTATAGAATAGGTGGGAGTTACGAAGTGAAATTTGAAGGAGGGGAGGGAGAGTGATTGATACACATCAACGGAGCATGCCAGGGCCCAGGGCAACATGAAGGGAGGCATAGAGTAAGAGAAGCAGACAAAGGAAACAGTCAGGAGATGTTTGGATGACACTTAGGAGGAAATGGAGGCAGAGAACACTGCCTGGACAGCTTTGCAAATGAAGATATTCTTACACCCCTCACTGAAGCAGGTGGGAAACAAATGCAGAGATTCATGCAGGAAGGTGACATGAACTGAGTGTGCAAAATAAATATAATTGTGGCAGCAGCATTTAGGATAGACTAGAGCAAAGAGAATCAAGGGAAATTTGGAGAAGAGGAGATTAAAATAATGAAAAAGGGAAATTATGAGCGCATGAGCTAGCATTGTGGTAATATGGATGGATTTTAGAAATACTGTAGAAGAAAACTATAACATTTTGAGAGAGCCTAAGTGGATAAAAAAAAGGAAAGAGTCAAAGATGAAACCAGGGTGACTGGGAGGGTAGTGGTGGTGTCAACAAAGCCAGAGAAAAGGGGATTCATGGTTGTTTACTTTTAGACAGCATGAATATTAACTGACTGCAGAGAATATTGATGTCACCAGAAGTGAAGAATGCGGGGAAGTGTAGAGGGTTTAAACGGACAGATAAGGACCTCTGCTTTTGATATGTTAAGTTGTCAGCAAGCCATTGAGGCAGAAATGTTGCGCTGAGAGGCTGAAATGCATTTCTGGACAGAGGTAAACAGGTCATGAGTTGATAGATTTTTGAACATCAGCACAGAGATAACACTTGAATGTGTATGAGAAGAGGAGGTCACCCAGTGATAAGTCATAGAGGGAGGAAAAGATGAGGCCAAGGAGAAGTCAGGGGCTCCTAGAAAACAGCCAGAGACAAGAGGGGAAGAAGCCTTGAAAAGAGATGATGAAAGAATGGCTGGAGAGGTGGCAGTAGAAGCATATGAGGTCTGTGCCATGAATGTTGAGGATTAAAGGACATCAAGGACAACTGAGTGAGCAGTGGTACTGAAAGCAGCAGAGAGGTCCAGGAAAATGAACAAGAAGTGAAGGCCCTCACCTTTGACAAAGAAAAGGTCACTGTAGGATAGTGGGAGCAGTTTAAGTAGCTAGGAGAGGGCAGAAGCCAGACTAGAGTGCATCCAGGGGTGAATTAGAGGAGAGGAAGACAAAGCAATGGTTTTAAACAGCAAATTCAATTAATTTGTAAATGACAGAGATGGGAGAGTAATTGGAGAGACAGCTGAGTTTGAGGGTCAGTGTTTTTCAGGAAGTTGGTTATTGTACTTAGAGGGGAAGGAGTCCAAAGAGAAGGAGAGGTGGAGTGGGTTAGGGTGGGGACCAAGAGCAGTCAATAGCCATGAAGGGAGGCAGTGAAAGGGATTATGGAGGGCATGTAGGTGGAGGTGAGGCAGATAAGATACCTCAGTTAATTACAAGAGAAAAGAAGGACATGGTGTAGGGAAGGGCCAGGAGGAAATTTCTTTGAAGAAGTCAGTGAGGTGGAGGAGAGAGAAAAAAGGGGGGACAGGACTCTTAGGTGTGTTACTTGACAGAGAGAGCTGGTTTGCAAGGAAGAGGGCAGCGGTGTGGAAGGAAAGAATAAATTAGCCGTGAAGGATAGCTATGCAGTTCTTCAATTTTCACCAGAGATGTACAGTGGCATGAGAACCAGAGTTCAGGAGGTGGGCGCACAGTATGAGCTACATGGATGGGGTTTAGTGGGATGTATGGTGCATTGGAGAGATACATCAATGATGGAGCTGATGTTGTTCCCTACAGAGTCAATGGTAGTAAGTGTGGCAGGGGATGACCGAAGGGAACTGCACAGAAGGAGGCTGATGGGTTGGATGTTATGGAGAAGCTAGATAAAAGGGTGGGAGCTGGGTGAAAGTGAGCTATGTTTAAGGAAACAAAGTGGTGGTTAGATAAAGAGAACTCTGTTTTTGAAAAGTTAGAGAGAGAGGAGCAGTTAATGAAGAAAGGGGATTAAATTCCCTGCTGGTTTAATTCCATCAAGGACATCCTCAAAGGAAAAATTGACAAGACCACACGTAAAAATATTTTCAATTCAGCAGTGCTGCCAGCCATGCTGTATGGCAGTGAAACATGGGCACTGACGAAGAGAGAAGAGCAACGGCTGTTGGTAGCTGAAAGGGCAATGGAACGAGCTATGTTGGGAATCTCCCTTCTGGATCATATACCAAATGAAATCATCAGAGAACGCAGCGGTGTGAAAGATATTGTCGTGGAAAGCAGACATAACAAGATGCGATGGGCGGGCCACACAGCACGGCTCACGGATAACAGGTGGACCGCAATTATTGCTGAGTGGTACCCGCGAGAACAGAAAAGACCCCCCCGGTCGGCCTCCAAGAAGATGGGAAGATGACGTCGTTAAACATTTCGGACGAACGTGGAGAAGAAAGGCAAGAGTGCGAGAAGAATAGCAGACGTGTTGTGATCGGCGCAGTCTTAACGACAGCTGAAGTCTGATCGATCCAGGTGATCCAGGTGTGGTGTAAACTCTATTGAAATCAACGAATCTGTGACATTTACACTAACAAAGAACTTGGCCCAACATCCCTGGAGAGTGTGAAAGCTGGTGCAGGATTAAAAAAATCAAACAACATGAGGAAGTAGGAGGTTAAATGGTCAGAGAAGTCATCAGAATGAAAGTTCAAGCCACTTAGGGTATGTCTACAGTACACTGTAAACCTGGGTCTGTGGAACCTGGGACTGTGAACTTGGTGTTTCCAAGCCTGCGCTTCAGCATCCGCACTGCATTATAACTAATGGACTTGGGTCTCACAGCCATACTTCTGCACTCTTACTGTACTATGCAGACATTCTGACTCAGGTCTATGGCTTGAGCTGTGTCGACACTGCAAAATATAGGGCTTGGCCCTGAGTCACAACAGGACTTGGGCACTGAACCCGCCCTCTCCCCAGCACGGCCCTAAGACCTAGATCCTGAACGGTTGCTGACCTGAGTCAGACTACTTTTTATGTGGCCGGAAGGGGAGCTTGGGCTCAAACCTGAGTCAGAGCCCAGGTGTAGTGTGCAGTATAAGACATACCCTGAGGATGGGAGTTGCACAATATGACTTGCCTAAAAGACTCTGGACGAGTTAGTACTAGAACTCACAGCACGGGTAAGATTCTCAGCTGGTGTGAGTATAGCTCTACTAAAATCAATGGAGCGATGCCAATTTACATAAGAACATAAAAATGGCCATACTGGGTCAGAACAAAGGTCCATCCAGCCCAGAATCCTGTCTACCGACAGTGGCCAATGCCAGGTGCCCCAGAGGGAGTGAACCTAATAGGTAATGATCAAGTGATCTCTCTCCTGCCATTCATCTCCACCCTCTGACAAACAGAGGTTAGGGGCACCATTCCTTAGCCATTAAGAGCCATTAATGGACTTAACCTCCATGAATTTATCTAGTTCTCTTTTAAACCCTGTTATAGTTCTAGCCTTCACAACCTCCTCAGGCAAGGAGTTCCACAGGTTGACTGTGCGCTGTGTGAAGAAGACCTTCCTTTTATTTCTTTTAAACCTGCTGCCCATTAATTTCATTTGGTGGCCCCTAGTTCTTATATTATGGGAACAAGTAAATAACTTTTCCTTATTCACTTTCTCCACACCACTCATAATTTTATACACCTCTATATGTGAGTTCAATCCTTGAGAGGGCCATTTAGGGATCTGGAACAAAAATTGGGGAATGGTCCTGCTTTGAGCAGGGGGTTGGACTAAATGACCTCCTAAGGTCCCTTCCAACCTTGATATTCTATATCCCTCCTTAGTCTCCTCTTTTCCAAGCTCAAAAGTCCTAGCCTCTTTAATCTCTCCTCATATGGGACCCGTTCCAAATCCCTAATCATTTTAGTTGCCCTTCTCTGAACCTTTTCTAATGCCAGTATATCTTTTTTGAGATGAGGAGACCATATCTGTACGCAGTATGAAAGGTGTGGGCATACCATGGGTTTATATAAGGGAAATAAAATATTCTCCATCTTAATCTCTATCCCTTTTTTAGTGATTCCTAACATCAGTACAATCGACCATATATTTACCCTTAGCCAGCTCCTAGAACGAGCGAGGGAATACAAACTCCCACTGTGCATTGCTTTTGTCGACTATGAAAAGGCCTTTGATAGCGTTGAGTTTAACGCAATATTAAAGGCACTCGCAGAGCAGGGCATTAACACACAGTACATTAGTTTGTTGAAGGAAGCGAATACTGGATGTACAACAGCATTATTCTCCTTGAAACTCCCCTCCGCATCCCAATCGAGAAAGGTGTAAAGCAAGGAGATACAATTTCACCGAAACTATTCACCGCCTGCCTCGAAATGGTTATGAACAAGATCAATTGGAGGAGTGGCGTCAACATAAACGGAGAGAGATTATCTCATCTCAGATTTGCAGACGACATTGTACTAATTGCCGAAAGCACCAACCAACTGCACAGCATGCTACGAAGACTCGACAAGAAAAGTAGTCAGGTCGGCCTGAAAATGAACCGCTGCAAAACGAAATATATGCGATCAGATGTCTTACGAAAAGCCCGAATAACGGTAACAGGAGAAGACATCGAAGAAGTGGAACAGTACCTATATTTGGGCCAAGAAGTTAATATGCACCAAGACCTGAACGGAGAACTCTCGCGAAGGATTCGGGCAGGATGGTGTTCGTTTAATTCCATCAAGGACGTCCTCAAAGGAAAAATTGACAAGACCACAGGTAAAAATATTTTCAATTCAGCAGTGCTGCCAGCCATGCTGTATGGCAGTGAAACGTGGGCACTGACGAAGAGAGAAGAGCAATGGCTGTTGGTAGCTGAAAGGGCAATGGAACGAGCTATGTTGGGAATCTCCCTTCTGGATCGTATACCAAATGAAATCATCAGAGAACGCAGCGGTGTGAAAGATATTGTCGTGGAAAGCAGACATAACAAGATGCGATGGGCGGGCCACACAGCACGGCTCACGGATAACAGGTGGACCGCAATCATTGCTGAGTGGTACCCGCGAGAACAGAAAAGACCCCCTGGTCAGCCTCCAAGAAGATGGGAAGATGACATCGTTAAATGTTTTGGACGAACGTGGAGAAGAAAGGCAAGAGTGCGAGAAGAATGGCAGACGTGTTGTGATCGGCGCAGTCTTAACGACAGCTGAAGTCCGATTGATCCAGGTGAACATCCTGTTTGCTTTTTTGACTGCCGCTGCACACTGCGTGGACGTCTTCAGAGAACTATCCACGGTGACTCCAAGATCTCGTTCTTGATTAGTTGTTGCTAAATTAGCATCCAATCTGCATTACTTTACATTTATCCACATTACATTTCATTTGCCATTTTGTTGCCCAATCACTTAGTTTTGCGAGATCTTTTTGAAATTCTTCATAGTCTGCTTTGGTCTTAACTATCTTGAGCAGTTTAGTATCATCTGCAAACTTTGCTACCTCACTGTTTACCCCCTTCTCCAGCTCTTTATGAATAAGTTGAATAGGATTGGTCCTAGGACTGACCCTTGGGGAACACCACTAGTTACCCCTCTCCATTGTGAAAATTTACCATTTATTCCTACCCTTTGTTCCCTGTCTTTTAACCAGTTCTCAATCCATGAAAGGATATTCCCTCTTATCCTATGACAACTTAATTTACGTAAGAGCCTTTGGTGAGGGACCTTGTCAAAGGCTTTCTGGAAATCTAAGTACACTATGTCAACTGGATCCCCCTTGTCCACATGTTTGTTGACCCCTTCAAAAAAGTCTAATAGATTAGTAAGACATGTTTTCCCTTTACAGAAACCATGTTGACTTTTGCCCAACGATTTATGTTCTTCTATGTGTCTGACAATTTTATTCTTTACTATTGTTTCAAGGTCCGGTGTGGTGGCGCGTGCCTGTAATCCCAGCTGCTTGGGAGGCTGCGGTTGGCAGATCGCTCAGGAGTTCTAGGCTGCTGTGCGCTATGTCAATCAGGTGTCCGGTGCTACTGACAGCCTGGCCAGCGGGTAGTTGGAGGACTGGCTAGAACAACACGTCTGACGTGTTGTGATCGGCGCTTTCTCTGTGAAGGCTGATAGACCAATCGATGACAGTGAGTGAGTGACTATTGTTTCAGCTAATTTGCCCGGTACGGACGTTAGACTTACCGGTCTGTAATTGCCGGTATCACCTCTATAGCCCTTTTTAAATATTGGCATTACATTAGCTATCTTCCAGTCATTGGGTACAGAAGCTGATTTAAAGGACAGGTTACAAACCATAGTTAATAGTTCTGCAATTTCACATTTGAGTTCTTTCAGAACTCTTGGTTGAATGCCATCTGGTCCCAGTGACTTTTTCCTGTTAAGTTTATCATTTAATTCCAAAACCTCCTCTAGTGACACTTCAATCTGTGACAATTCCTCAGATTTGTCACCTACAAAGGACGGCTCACGGTTTCGGAATCTCCCTAACATCCTCAGCTGTGAAGACTGAAGCAAAGCATTCATTTAGTTTCTCTGCAATGACTTTATCTCCTTTAAGTGCTCCTTTTGTATCTCGATTGTCCAGGGGCCCCACTGATTATTTAGCAGGCTTCCTGCTTCTGATGTACTTAAAAACATTATTATTACCTTTTGAGTTTTGGGCTAGGTGTTCTTCAAACTCCTTTTTGGCTTTTCTTATTACATTTTTACACTTAATTTGGCAGTGTTTATGCTCCTTTCTATTTACCTCACTAGATTTGACTTCCACTTTTTAAAAGATGCCTTTTTATCTCTCACTGCTTCTTTTACATGGCTGTTAAGCCATGGTAGCTCTTTTTTAGTTCTTTTTCTGTGTTTTTTAATTTGGGGCACACATTTAAGTTGGGCCTCTATTATGGTGTCTTTGAAAAGTGTCCATGCAGCTTGCAGGGATTTCACTCTAGTCACTGTACCTTTTAATTTCTGTTTAACTAACCTCCTCATTTTTGCATAGTTCCCCTTTCTGAAATTAAATGCCACTGTGTTGGGCTGCTGAGGTGTTCTTCCCACCACAGGAATGTATGTTATGGTCACTATTTCCAAGCGGTCTTGTTATAGTTACCTCTTGGACCAGATCCTGCGCTCCACTCAGGACTAAATCACTAAATCACTGTGTCCGCTTTGGGGCAGTTCAATGAAAAAGTTGTATTTCTGCTTATCAAAAGGAGAAAGATTCATACTAATACTAAGAGAGAAAACTCTGCCACTAACCCTGCTTGCTGGGTGGCATTTTGACTCCTGTCATTGTCTTTTGAACAGGACATGAAACTGATAGCTTGCATGTCAGCTGATACAGCTTTATACGCCTTCTGCAACAATACTTCTGCAACAAGCTTTTGCAACAATACTTACAAATCACTTATGTACTTGAGTCAATCAGATTACGTTGTCTGCTACCTACAGTATTAACTTGATCATATTCATGCTTACTGTATCCTGTTAGTTTTTAGTAAACATAGTAGTTCAGAGCTTGCTCAGAAATACTCCTGGATTTTTTTAAAGGCATTTTCTGGATAAATTGGTTTCTGATGACTGTAGTTTAATTTGTATCCCTTTCTATCAGTACCTAAGCCTCAGCAATTCAAGAGCATGGCACTGATTTCATTTGGCAGAGTTTTATACCTGAGGAGCTTGGGGCTACTGAGCTGTGTATTGGATTAGTCTATGTTTCCCTGTGACTAAATGGGGACATGGATGTTCCACAGTACATTCATTCTAACTTAGGTCCACAACTCTCAGTACTTGTAACACTACGGACCCCAGCAAGTCCCGAGCTATTGTAAATATAGGCGCCACTGGAGCACCCATGGGGAAAAATTGGTGGGTGCGGAACACCCACTGGCAGCGCCCCACCAGCCCCCCCGCCCCCGCGCCCAGCTAACCTCCGCTTCTGCGTTCCGGCTCTGGAGATGCCGCCCCGCGAAGCCGCTTTTCTTAGTTCACAAGCAGCCACTGGTCAGCTGTTCGGTGGGCGGCAAGCCCGGGAGGGAGCGGGGGAAAGCGCAGCAGTGGCGCCTCGGGGGAGGGGTATGAGGCGGAGGCAGTGGAGGTTAGCTGGGCGCGGGGGGGCTGGCGGGGTGCTGCCGGGGGTGTGCTGCATTTCCCCTCCCCCCTCCCTTCCAGGCTTGCAAGCCTGGGGGGGGAGGGGAAATGCAGCACGCCTGGGGGAGGAGGCGGGGGCAGGGATTTGGGGAAGAGGTGGAATGGGGGCAGGGCCAGGGGTGAAGTTGGGGCGGTGCCTATGGTAAATGACCAGGTCAGGCCAGTAGGGGGAAGTAGGGGTAGGGCAATGTGGCAGGGAAAAGGAAAGACCTTTGTCTGGGGATAGAAGCGGTTGAGTAAGGACTGCTGGCCGAAGCCAGCCCCATTACACTTTTTCCTGTGTGGGAACTCCACATTGTCCCTCTGGTGTTGGGTCTTGCCCTACAGAAAGCAGGCCGGGGTGGTGGGCTGAGAGCATCAGCAACCTGGACCAGGGCAAAACCAGTCTGGAGTGGAGCACAGCACAGTTTCATTCTGAAGGAGCCAGCGCATAAGTGAGACAGAAATAAACAACATGGGGTGCATGGGAATCTTCACTCACTTCCAGGGAGCATTATTAGTGCTTCTGGGATAGAGGGAGGGAGGGGAAGGAGAGGTGGCAGGGAGGTAAAGCTCTTTCAGGAGGGGAAGGATGTAAGAGAGGAGGAGAGAGTGAGGGGAATGGGGCTATTGCAGAGGCAGAGACTGTGAGAAAGCAGGCAAAGCATATGTCCCCCTCCTGTAGCATTCTCAGCATCTTACTACTTAGGGACACAAGGGCTAAAGCTTTCACTCTTTGACTGACCATATCAATGAGTAATAAGTAATAACAGTTTGGCTGTTGGTGGGGTGGATTTAGATAGCCATTGTTATCCTTTAACATTATAATCCACAGACAGCTCACTCCCCCTTTATAATTGTAAAGCATGTGCTCCCCATTACATCCATCCAGCTCTGCTCTGCTGGCCCTTCCCCTCCACCTTTGCATGCCCTCATTAGGCAAGCTAGTCCCACCACAGTCACTAACATAGAGCAGTGGCTTTCATTCAGCAACCACAGAGCTAGCCCGTAGTTAGGGGTTACCTGCACTCTCATCCTCTCTTGCACACTCATGCACATCTGGACTGTCTGGCCCTTGGAGGTTCTGATCTTAGTTCTACTGTTGTAAGTTTAGAGTAACTCTGGCTTCTATTGAGCTACTCCGGGTTTACACTCGTATAGCCGAGTCTGGCCATTTGTTTTCTATAGCTTTGTCCAAATCATTTTGTTATGCAGTAGAATCTTGCTAATTGGCAGAAAAGAGTAGGAGAATAATTGAGGTTTTTGAATGAATGAATGAATGAATAAATGAATGAAATACACATCTAATACAGCAAGGATAATTCATCCCAAAATCTACTGAGCTACCCATATGCCCTGGCTGCTTTGCTCTACTCCCATAACACAAAGCAGCCATAAAACTCAACTCCTACTGGCCATTTAAACTGGGTTTGCAGCTGTTTGCATTGCTGGAGCAGCACAAAGCAACTGGAGCACAGTGGTGGATCTGGCCCAACTTGTTCATTTAACAATTGTCATTTGCTTTACAAAATTGCTGAAACTGGATAATCCTCTAGTAAATGTAGCATAGTATACGAAGATAATGATGAAATCAACAGGACTCTGAGACCGCAGTACAGCACCCTGCTGTTAATTTTTTTTTTTGAGCAAGAATAAGAGAGAACCACTTTTACTCTTTTCTAGTTATAAAGTGGGATAGTTAGCAAGGGTCTCTTCTAACAAGTATACTAAGCCCAACGTGTGGTGCACCTCCCTTGTATTCATTTTTCAACTAGAAAAGTGTCCTTTCACAGCTATCATTTACTTCATATTCATAACCCAGTTTTCTATCCACCATCACTTTTCACAGGACTCTATCTCAATCAAAAAGCTGTTGAAAAAAATTGTACTACATCCAGTCCTTTTCCTTCATCTATTATGGCAAAGAATTACAGCAAGTTAGCTAAGCACAACTTGCCCTGCATGTATCCCAGCTGGGTCGCTTTAATGAAATTGCTTTTGCAGGTGTCCTACCCTGCATCTTTAGTATGCTGCTAAGATTTGCCTCACAGTTGATATTAAACTCACTGTTGTATAGTTCATAATTTGTTTCTTCATCATTTTTTAAAATAGTCAACTTTGTTAACATGAAAAAAAAATTAGCGATGGCCAACGACAAGCCACTCAATAGCTAGGACATCTTCCTACACTATCTTTTTAGGACTGGCTCATGCAAGTACAGAGAAAATTAAAAAAAAAACAGATTGTTACCCCATTTTGCTTAAGACTTCAGAAAACTAGAACCTGTTTCTGAATACTGAATACTTTGAACTCACTTATGTCTTTGCAGGATCAAGGTCCATGACTCTCTTAAACTTTACACAGTTTGATTAGTTCCATTGACTTCAACTGGACTATCTCTAGGTAAAATATTTCAGACTAAAGTTTTTTTGGGGAAAAAATGCAGATTCAGTGAGTTAAAAATATTGTGAAAATTTGAATTGGCTTTGTCGAATTATTTTGTTTTAAAAAAAAATCTCTCCCCCATAATTCTGAAAACAAAATTGTTTTTTTGGTCTGAAGTGATTTTGGTAAAAATATCTTTTAATTTTACTTTTAAAAAAATCAAAAATATTTTAAATTCATCAAAATAAAAACTTAACATTTCAATTTTGTCAAAACATTTTTTTAAACTTTTCGATTCACCAAAGATGTTGAAAAACTTTGTTTTCAGTTCCACTTGAAACAATATTTTACTTTTAGTTTTCAGAATGGCCAGTAAACCAAAATTTGTTATTTGCTCATCTCTAAACGGGACTACTTCCAGGCAAGGAGGTGTTGCCTTATTTATCAAAAAGTATACACTTGGACTGAGGTTAAGATGGAAATAGGAGACAGACTTGTTGAAAGTCTCTGGATAAGGATAAAAGGGATCAAAAACAAGGGTGATGTCATGCTAGGGATCTTCTACAGACCATCTAACCAGGAAGAAGCGGTGGATGGGGCTTTTTTAAAACAACTAACATCATCCAAAGCACAGGACTTGGTGGTGATGGGGGAATTCAACTACCCAGACATCTGTTGGGAAAATAACACAGCAGGGCACAGATTACCCAATAAATTCTTGGAATGCATTGGAGACAATTTTTTATTTCTGAAGGTGGAGAAAGCCACTAGTGGGGAGGCTGTTCTAGATTTGTTTTTGTCAAATAGGGAGGGACTAGTTGAGAATTTGAAAGTGTAAGGCAGCTTGAGTGAAAGTGATCATGAAATGATAGAGTTCATGATTCTAAGGAATCGTGGGAGAGAAAACAGCACAATAAAGATAATGGATTTCACAAAGGCATAATTGAGCAAACTCAGGGAGTTAGTAGGTAAGATCCCATGGGAAGCTAGTCTAAAGGGAAAAACAATTGAAGACAGTTGGCAGTTTTTCAAAGAGACATTATTAAGGGTACAAGAGCAAACTAGGAAAGATAGGAAGCATGGCAAGAGACCACTCTGGCTTAACCAGGAGATCTTCAATGATCTGAAACTCAAAAAAGAGACCTACAAAAAGTGGAAACTAGGTCAAATTACAAAATATTAATATAAACAAATAACACAAGTATGTAGGGAAAATTTTGGAAAGGCCAAGGCACAAAACAAAATTAAATTAGCTAGAGACATAAAGGGTAACAAGAAAACATTCTACAGATACATTGGAAGCAAGAGGAAGACCAAAAACAGGGTAGGCCTGTCTCAATGAGGGGTAAAAACAATATGGAAATAGCAGAAGTGCTAAATGATTTTTTTTGTTTCAGTTTTCTACAAAAAAAGTTTAGCAGCAATTGGACATCTAACATAGTGAATGCCAGTGAAAAGGAGGTAGGATCAGAGGCTACAATAGGGAAAGAACAAGTTAAAAATTACCTAGACAAGTTAGATATCTTCAAGTCACCAGGGCCTGATGAAATATATCTTAGAGTACTCAAGGAGCTGACTGAGGAGATATCTGAGCCATTAGCAATTATCTTCGAAAAGTCATGGAAGACAGAAAACATTCCAGAAGACTGGAAAAGAGCAAATATAGTGCCCATCTATAAAATGGGAAATAAGGCCAACTCGGGGAATTACAGACCAGCCAACTTAACTTCAGTACCCATAAAGATAATGGGGCAAATAATTAAGCAATCAATTTGCAAACACCTAGAAGACAATAAGGTGAGAAGTAACATTCAGTATGGATTTGTCAAGAACAAATCATGTCAAAAAAACCTAATTGCTTTCTTTGACAGGGTAACAAGTTTTGTGGATGGGGGAAGCAGTAGATGTAGTATATCTTGACTTTAGTAAGGCTTTTGATTCTGTCTGTCTCACATGACCATCTGATAAACAAACTAGGGAAATACAACCTACATGCACACATACAAAATGGGAAACGACCGCCTATGAAGGAGGACTTCAGAAAGGGATCCAGGGGTCATAAATATGAGTCAACAGTGTAACACTATTCAAAAAAAGCAAACATCATTCAGAGATGAATTAGCAGGAGTGTTGTAAGCAAGACATAAGAAGTAATTTTTCTGCTCTACTCCATGCTGATTAGGGCTCAGATGGAGTATTATGTCCTGTTCTGGGTGCCACATTTCAGGAAAGATGTGAACAAATTGGAGAAAGTCTAGAGAAGAGCAACAAAAATGATTAAATGACCTACAAGGGAAGATTGAAAAAAATGAGTTTGTTTAGTCTGGAGAAGAAAAGACTGATGGGAGACATGATAGCAGTTTTCAAGTACATAAAAGGTTATTACAATGAGGAGGGAGAAAAATTGTTCTCATTAACCTCTGAGGATGGGACGAAGCAATGGGCTTAACGGCGCTTTAGTTTAGACATTAGGAAAAACATACTGTTAGGGTGGTTAAGCACTGGAATAAATTGCTTAGGGAGTCTGTGGAATCTCTGTCATTGGAGATTTTTAAGAGCAGTTTAGAAAAACACCTGTTAGGGATGGTCTCTAGTTAATACTTAGTCCTGCCTTGAGTGTAGGGGACTGGACTAGAAGACCTCTCAAGGTCCCTTCCAGCCCTACGATTCTATGATGAAGTCATTTCATCATTTACTATTTCTTCATTTCAATTTGGAGTCACTATACCTGCTCATCTGAGAGCTTTCACAAAAGTTAACTCCTAATTCTTAAAAAAAAAAAAAAAAGAGTAGCAACTGCTATATAACAATTCACTACCCACACAGCTTTCACAAACACTCACCAATCAATAATAATGTTATAGAATGTCTCACCATTCTATCTTCTCAGAGTTTGCCTCCTCCCAAAATGCCCAAGAAAAACTGCAGTCTTTGTGGCACGTCTAGAAGATTAATAAATCCCGCCTTTGGGTGTGTGTATGCAAAAAAAAAAAAATCAGTTCCTGAATCCAAAGAATCAACATGGCAGGCATATTTAACAAGCTATCCACTTTTTGCCACTAATAGTCCTTTGTTCCCTTCATCCTTGCCCCACCCTCTTCAATTTCCCAGCTCCCAAAGGAGGCTTTGTGAAGTTTGTATTTAGGCCAGAAAAGTGAAGTGAATTTGAGGAGACGTTGTTCTATATGAAACGCGTTTTGCCAATATATACAGATGTTGTTTACTAATGGTACTTTAGGTGCTGTTAAATTTCCAGTTCCTTACTGACGACCAAATCCCGCAATGGTTCTGTCAGCACCAACCCCTGCATGCAGAGTCACACAGATCTCAAGTGGAACTGTGTGTGGAGGCAAGGGCAGAGCCCTTTGTGGGATCAAAGCGTATGGGTAAAACCCTCATCAGTTGCACAAAGCCTGTGTAAATGAGCTGTGCAAAGATGAATTCGCTGGGGACAGGATGAAGGGGGAACTCACCACCTCAAACCCCTCAGTAGGCAGTCTGTAGTTTCTATTAGGGTTGCCAACTTTCTACTTACACAAAATTGAACACCTTTGTCCTGCCCCTCTTCCGAGGCCCCACTCCTTCTCCGAAGCCCTGCTCCCCACTCACTCGATCCCCCCTCCCTCTGTCGCTTGCTCTCCCCACCCTCACTCACTCGCTCATGTTCACCGGGCTGGCTCAGGGGGGTTGGGGTGCAGGAGCGGGTGAGGGCTCTGCCTGAGGGTGTGGGCTGTGGTGTGGGGCTGGGGATGAGGGGTTTGGGGTACAGGAGGGGGCTCAAGGCTGGGACCGAGGGGTTCAGAGGCGGGAGGGGGATCAGGGCTGGGGCAGGAGGCTGGGGTGTGTGGGGGGAGGGATGAGGGCTCTGGCGGGGGTGCAGGCTCTGGGGTGGGACTGGGAATGAGGGGTTTTGGGTGCAGGAGGGTGCTTCAGGAGTGGGGATTGAGGGGTTCGAATCATGGGAGAGGGATCAGGGCTGAGGCAGGGGGTTGGGGTATTGGAGGGGGTAAGGGGCGCAGGCTCTGGGCAGCACTTCAGGCAGCTCCTGGAAGCAGTGGAATGTTCCTCCTCTGGCTCCTACGCAGAGGCGTGGCCAGGTGGCTCTGCATACTGATCTGTCCGCAGGTGCCACTCCCGCAGCTCCCATTGGCCACAGTTCTCGGCCAATGGAAGCTGTGGAAATGGCTCTTGGGGCAGGGGCAGCACAGAGCCCCCTGACTGCCCCTAAGCCTAGCAGCCGGTGGGGGTCATGCCACTGCTTCCGGGAGCCACGCGGAGCCACAGCAGGCAGGGAGCCTGCCTTAGCTCTGTTGCGTCGCCAACCGGACTTTTAACGGCCTGGTCAGCAGTGCTGACCAGAGCCGCCAGGGTCCCTTTTCGACCAGGCGTTCCAGTCGAAAACCAGACACCTGGCAACCCTAGTCTCTATGGTCCCCTCATCCCCAGTTGCGTTATGGTCAATTAGGTTTGCAAGACTCACTCGCCCTACCCCCTCCCCACCCACAAATCCCTCCTTTTTGGTGCCACAGATGAATTGCAACATCACAAGTTTCTCCACAGCATAGAAGGGGGGTGCACAGTGTCTCTACACAGCCCCTACGTGACCTGCAACCTGTGTGATAGAACTGTGTTATCTCCACTGCAGTTTGGGCCTGCATACTCACACAAGGGATGGCAGGATTCCCCACCTTTGATCATGATGTGCAAGGTGAAAAGCAAATATCTATTAACATTACCACAGATACGGGTACAGACTGACAGAGATCTCCCAATGGCCAGGCATGAAATTCTATTTTATTTTCCTTTAGGACAATTACTACCTCTTTCAAAAGTGATTGTGAAGTCTTTACAGCAGCCAGATAACAATATTAAATGCTCTAGCTCAACTCATTCGATACAGGGGGAAAACAGCTGGTTTTATCATTATATCACATTGCCCTTTGGCATCTGTTTCGTATTAGACATTGGTGGAGAATTTGTAAAGTAACTATGAGAAGGGAGAATTCTGTCACTTCATTTCTGTTGTTTTTTTAATTCTCTGTAGCAATTAAAAAGCTATATTGAATCAATTTCTTTTCCTCCTTTAGGGAAAGATTATGGAATTAGATTTTAGAAGCAACAGATCCATCCTCTTCCCTCAAACATTATGGCATAGCAAACACATCTGATGGAATCAGAAGGAGACAACAAAAGTAATAATGTCTAATAATACTTTACTAAAATTAACCTAGTTTAAAATGATCACCTGTTTTATAAAAAGTCCTTTTCAGTTCTATTTCAATGATTTGGGAATAGTTTTGTTAAAAAAACAATGCTCCGTTTAACAATAAATTACTAAAACATTTAGGAACCACAGCTCATATTCTGCCAGTGATTTTTAAGCAGACTCCATTATTGATTTTAATGGAGAGTTCTGCTTAAAAATTGATGGCATGACGTGGCCCTGAGACAGGCATAATTGCAAACAGATCTGTACAGGAAGACCTGTGCCTATCTGGAGCCCCAATGATTTAAAAGGGAAGGGGGATCTGCCTGCATGGATCCAAATGGAGGATCAGGGGCTACTGATCCTTATGACAGAGAGTTCTAACATTTCTCCTGGCTGTAGGATGTGCATGAATTTTATGGTAAATTTCCATTATTTACAGCAGGTACATCTTAATTACAGCATGCATTTCTATTCCTATCTCTTCCTTTCCCCATTGTAAATCATTAATTGAGCTATCGGAATCCTATTGACTACAAAATTGCCTAATTCTTCACATGGCGAGCTGCGTTACTGAAATGTAGGGCGGTGATGAATCCCTAAGTTGGACTCAAATTCTTGAGGATGTACGCTGAGATGGGTCCTCAAATTAGTAGAGCCACTACCCCTGTTCCTCCCATGATTTTTTTTACCTCTAGTGTTATCTGTGTGATACAGTAGAAGTTGTTAAAGTTTTCTAACCATTCACAACCAGTTACTAAAGATATCTGCTGCTTCAAGTGTAAAGGCA
The DNA here is from genome assembly GCA_037349315.1 of Chelydra serpentina. Taxonomy (NCBI): domain Eukaryota; kingdom Metazoa; phylum Chordata; order Testudines; family Chelydridae; genus Chelydra; species Chelydra serpentina. The sequence goes on along the minus strand of JBAIAC010000029.1, from coordinate 41,353,114 downwards.
AATTAGGTAACACTACCTCATGGTAAATTTCAGAGAAAACTGACCGTTTAATGCAGGCCACCGTATCTATGAAAAAGTTTTGCAGCAAGTAATAGTTCTATATAGGGCTGTCGATTAATCACAATTAACTCATGCAATTAACTCAAAAAACCCCAACAGAATACCAACTAAAATTTATTAAATATTTTTGATGTTTTTCTACATTCTCAAAAATATTGATTTCAGTTACAACACAGAATACAATCTCTTTATCATGAAAGTACAATTACAAATGTAGGGTTTTTTTTTTTACATAACTGCACTCAAAAACAAAACAATGTAAAACTTTAGAGCCCACAAGTCCACTCAGTCCTACTTTTTGTTCAGCCAATCGCTAAGAGAAATTAGTTTGTTTACATTTACAGGAGATAATGCTGCACACTTCTTAATTACAACGTCACCTGAAAGTGAGAACGGGCATTCGCATGGTACTGTTGTAGCTGGCGTCGCAAGATATTTATGTGCCAGATGCGTTAAAGATTCATATGCCTCTTCTTGGTTCGGCCATCACTCCAGAGGACATGCTTCCATGCTGATAACGCTTGTTAAAAAAATAATGTGTTAATTACATTTGTGACTGAACTCCTTGGGGGAGAATTGTGTCTCCTGCTTTGTTTTACCCACATTCTGCATATATTTCATGTTATAGCAGTCTCAGATGATGACCCAGCACATGTTGTTCGTTTTGAGAACACTTTTACTGCAAATCTGACAAAATGCAAAGATACCAATGTAAAATTTCTAAAGATAACTACAGCACACGACCCAAGATTTAAGAATCTGAATTGCCTTCCAAAATCTGAGAGGGATGAGGTGTGGAACATGCTTTCAGAAGTCTTAAAAGAGCAACACTCTGATGCAGAAACTACAGAACCCAAACCACCAAAAAAAAATCAACCTTCTGCTGGTGGCATCTGACTCATGATGATGAAAATGAACATGCATCAGTATACACTGCTTTGTATGGTTATCAAGCAGAACCCATCATCAGCATGAACGCATGTCCCCTGGAATGGTGGTTGAAGCATGAAGGGATGTATAAATCTTTAGTGCATCTGGCATGTAAATATCTTGTGACGCTGGCTACAACAGTGCCACACCAATGCCTGTTCTCACTTTCAGGTGACATTGTAAACAAGAAGCTGGCAGCATCACCTTCTGAAAATGTAAACAAACTTGTTTGTCTGAGTGATTGGCTGAACAAGAAGTAGGACTGATTGGACTTGTAGGATCTATAGTTTTACATTGTTTTATTTTTGAACATGTTTTTTTTTTTAACATAAATCTACATTTGTATGTTCAACTTTCATGATATTGAGATTGCACTACAGTACTTGTATTAGGTGAATTGAAAAATACTATTTTATTTTGTTTTTTAGAGTGCAAAGGACGAAGGAGGAGCTGGGCTTGAGAATGCAATTCTCCAGGGATCCAGCAAACCTCTCCCTATGCAAAGCCATGCAAAGCCCCACAGAATTTACCGCAGCAAACCAGTCTATCCAGCAAACCTCTCCGGCATGCAAAGCCCCGTGGAATCTACCACAGTCACTGAGCAGGAATAAACTCTGCAGAGTGGCTTTGTAGCCATTTCATGGCTTGGAAGAGGGAATTTCTTTCCCCACCATACATCTGCCCAGCACCCAGCCCAGGTATTGAAGTTGGGTGCTGGGCTGTAGCTTTGCACCTAAATGCTGTAGATTTCTTCACTCAGTGTAAATTCCTCCTATGTTTCTTCTTCATGACTTCAGGTTGACTGGTTGCTGATTCCTCGAAACCATCTCAGACTTTGGATAAATATAAATGTTTGGGATGCTCTTGGACCCCACACATCTCCTGTGTGAGGTGCTCTGTCCCATCTAGTGACACCAAGACCACATAGAGAGAGATGAATGAGTCTGCTCTGCAGCACTAGCTACGGCATGTAGCTCATGCGGTAGAGGCTCATGCACTAAGCTCCAGAGGCCCGAGGTTTGATCGCGCCCGCCAACAATGGGGTCTGTCGGTGTTACAAATGGGGCTCGTCCGGGATTTCAACTGGGAAGTCTCTGAAGCTCAGGATGCGCTTTCCCAGCTAGGGGAAGTATGTAATCCACACACCTCCTGCGTGTGGTGCTCTTGTGCTATCTAGTGGCACCAAGACCACTTAGAAAGAGAGATTAATGAGTCTGCTCTACAGCCTTAGCTAACAGCCATAGGATTTTTAGCTCATGCAATAGAGGCTTATGCACTAAGTTCCAGAGGCCCGAGGTTCAATTCCGCCCACTGACGACAAGGATCTGTCGGCATTACACTCTGAACCTACTAAGACAGCGAGTGTGTGTGTGTGTGTGCTTAAGACCTAATAAAAAGTAGCTTTACGTAAAAGCACTCTTATTTGTACCAATCATTTATCAGATGGAGGAGCTGTGTCCCTATTGATTCATTCCTGACAGCTCCTAGAGAGAAACAGGTTACCACTGCCTTGGATTCTGAAAACCTAGGGTAACAATGTGACTGAGAGGAAGTGGCTCTGTAGGGAGCCAGCTCCACTCACTCCCTCTGGCTGTGTAGCACTACTCCTAACTCTGTCCCACACACCGAGCTCAGGAACTCTTTTCTTTGGAGCTCATGAGCTTCACCTGGGAGAAATCCTCTCTCCCACGTCTGGAATTCAAGGGAGTGTGGGGACAAAGTATTGCAAATCAGCTCCCTACATATCTCCCTCTGAGGTGGAAGCAAAATAGATTAGGATGAGGCACTTCAGAGGAGGAACACTTAGTTTTGAGAGAGAGGCCTGAAAACTGGGGCTAGACATGCAATTTCTTTTTGGAACAGACAGATCTGGCAGAGATTTTCTTTTGTTCTTGACTTTGTGGGAGACGTGGTCTGAGTGACTGAGGGAAATGGACAACTTGGCTAAGGAGTTACCCTGAATTTTCTTTAGAGCAGAGGGCTGGATAGTCTCTTGAGTTGAGGAGGGTTCCTCAGGCTCTTATTAGATCCGTTCTCTCTGTGGTGGTGAGTGTGTTGCTGGGCTGGCTAAGAGGAAGCAGAGTTGGACACAGGATAGAAGATCCCAGAAGTTCATAGAGGATCAGTTACAGCCAGACAAATGGTTGTATTTGTGACCCAGTGAAAACAGGTTGCTTAAATTTCCAGAGAAGTTTGAGAAAACAACTGCTCTGCAGAGGAGGTACAGACCCTTCTTGAGCTGCTATTGAGGCAGACCAAACTGTGTGGCTCTTCAGGGGGTGGGGGGAAAGGGGCAGAGCTCAGCAAGTGATATGCAAGGTCTGAATCACCCCACCCCAATGCTCCATGGAGACAAAGTCCATTGTGAGGCTCAGTGGAGCTGAAGATTAATTCTGGACTTTCTATTTATTTATTTTTTGTAAGGGTTGTTTTTGTGATGCACAGATTCATCAAATTAAAGAATAAATAGAACAGCACTAGCTAAAATGATTTTGTACAATGTATCTGTGTATTTTTCCCTATTAACTGAACCTGCAGCGAGATCACCAGGGTGTTTTGACAGCGAATATTTAAGCCTCCTCATCAGATATGAGAAGGTGTACAGATGAAACATCTTACTAGCATAAATCTATACAGTTTCAGTTGATTGAATCATGAACATAGTTGAAACAGACAAAATGCTATTCTTGTACAGAGTACCATTTCATTTCTCCTACATATTTAGCTACTTTCAACCACAAAAAACAGGGCGATGGAGAGCCTTTTTGATATGCCTTTCATTATTAAAATATGTATATTGTTTTGAATGAAATATTGTATGAATGCTTTGAGACAGTGCTCCCCTGCTCCCCCCCAACCAGAGACAATGTAAAAATTGTTGAAAGACAATGGAAATTTTTCCTATTTCTGCAGAACCCTATGTTAGTGCGTTGCATACAGTGCAATTGATTTTCTAGTGAACTATGTTAATTTTTGCTTCAAGTTTGCTAAATGACTGCAGGACCAACACAAATCTGCAGGAAAGTTTTCTAAATAAAGGTGAGATGTTTTTTCCACCACAAAGCTGCAGAAAACTGTCATTCATGAGTGATATGGAATGTGTACTTCGGAAGCTATTGCTTTGGAATATACTGTATACCAGGGGTGGGCACACTATGGTCCGCTGGCAGCGTCTGGCCCATCAGACCTTTGAATCCGGCCCCTGAGCTCCTGCTAGGGAGCGGAGTTGGGGGCTTGCCCCGCTCTGCCCACCTAGTGCTCCCCAGCCCCTGACTGACAATTCCTTGATGAGCACCATCTTCCCGCACGCAGAGCCACACTGCGTAGGCGCGACTGGCACCGCTTACCCAGACCTCACTGCACTGTTTACGGGATCCGAGCCCCTCCCCTATGCGGCAGTGCACCCAATTCCCGAAGCGCCAGCCTCCTCATGCCAGCCTCTGCCCAAACTAGCCAATGATCAAGGCCAGCAATATCGCGGGACACCGCCCCTAATCAAGTCCAATTAGGAATCGCGAGCTCCTTCATCGACCAATCCCTCAGGCACTGCTCCTTCGAGAGATTCGCCTCATTCCTCATCAGCCAATCACCGTGGCGTGGACCCTCCCAGTCTCCTATGGCCCCACCCTTGAGACTCTCGAAACTGTCCGGGGCTGCAACTGTCTCAGCTAGGGTGCCTCCGTCTGTGGCAGTGCCTGGTATGGCTGCTTTGGTGTCACTGCCAGCTGGGCTCCTAGGAGTCCCCGGTACCACCCCTGTAGAGCGCCCCCCTCACCACCACGCCACACTCATGAGTCCTCCTGCCCCATTTTGGTAACATCCTTACTATATACCAGGGATCAGCAACCTTTAGCACGCGGTCCACCAGGTAGCACGCAGCCCACGGTTCGCCGTTCCAGGCCAATGGGGGCTGCGGGAAGCGGTGCGGCCCGAGGGATGTTCTGGCCGCCACTTCCTGCAGCCCCCGTTGGCCTGGGACAGTGAACCGCGGCCAGTGGGGGGCCATGATCGGCGAAACCTGCGGACACAGCAGGTAAACAAACTGTCCCGTCAGGGGGCTTACCCTGGCGTGCCGCGTGCCAAAGGTTGCCGATCCCTGCTATATGCAAACTTTTAATGAATGTGGATTTCCACAACGAGAATGATACCGGACTTCGATGCCATTGTAAAGAAGGGTGAGCCACTGCATTGTTCACATTAATCAAAGAGGGCATGGAAAGGGGGTAAGTTTGGTTTAATTACTGTAATACATTGTTATGATGGTATATTTATAATACTAAGTAAGGTTTTATGTTTATTTCCACTATTATGTATCTTTATTAAGTAGAGTTTATTTGAATATCTCTGAATTGTTAATTTCGTGAGCATTTATGGCCCGCCATACAATTTCCATACCCAGATGTGGCCCTCAGGCCAAAAAGTTTGCCTATCCCTGCTGTATACAGACTGTGAACATGTGACTTTCCCAGCTATATTAAAACACGGATCCTGTGTAAGCTCAAAATTTATGCCTTTATTTTGACTTTATTATCAAATGAACAAGACCATAAAGAATGATCAAAGCATTTCCTCCAGGCTTGGCTACTCAACTCACCCTCTATGTCATCTCTGCTACATAACCAAAATCACTTTTCCTGAGCAAGACAGCTCTGAAGCCTGTTTCCTCCCTCCAAGCTTGCTATTGCTGGTGGGAGTCATATAGTGAGGATAGCCTCAGTCCCTGCCTCCAGGACAGACTATTAACTCCTTCCTACTTTTCTAGGGCAGAGATCTGTCATTCCATCACAGAGTAAAGAGTAAGACATTTTTTCTGATATTTAAGGTCATGCATAAAACCTTTTAAAATGTATTTGCATGACTATTCCCCACAAGTTCCAATATAAAGCTTTTCGCACTACACACTTTGACAGTTTAGTTGCCATTACTCGTTTATTTACTGTATCATGAACATCCTTCCCTTACGCCTAGGAACCACAGTGCAGAAGGAACTGAGGGTTCTGCCTTTGCACAGGGTTCATGTCAAGATGATGCATGGCATAGAGAGGCAGAGGAAACATGCTCTGACCTTCATTTTATTGCTGTTTAAAAAGGGAGCAGTGTGTACCCCTACCCACCACCAATCAACCTGCTCAGGCCCCACTGTGGGATACAGTCTGCAACAAAGACCCAGAGTGAGGCAATTTCACAAATCTTAGTTCTCTCGCTTATCTTTAATTACTGCATGAAGCCACTGGAGGAAGCTGAGAACCATCACGGGCCCAAATGCCAGCAATATACAGATGGCACATTGCTTTGCATGTTCAAACTCATTGTGTAGTAATACTAAAAAGCATATAGATGCAAAATATGACTTATTGAATAAAAAATAAAGGTTGAAACAAAGATAGAAAAAATCTCCCACAAAGGTATTTTTTATGTTGTTATATAAATGAGTATAAGTGATTTCAATTATATTTCATTTTTTCCATGTAACACTGCTCTACAGCCAAAATGCTTCTGAAATAAATGTAGTCAAACTTTACTAATTCTGGGTCACTGAGAACGAAAATGATGCTTAAAATTGTTGATTGGCTCTAGTTTTCAAGACATGCTATTGGGTCAGTATATACGACCCTTGACTTGGGAATGGCGGAGGATAAGTGAGTTATAAAGGGAAGGGATCTCAATTTAAACCAGAAATGACTAAAATACATCTTTGACTGGATCTATGAATAAATCTATGACTGGGTTTGGACAGTACTTGCTTTTTAGGCAAAACAATGAATGATGCAATCTGAAGCTGGTATTGCGTCATACATGATATGAATTGCATCCTGTTATTCCTAGAAGTCATGGATGATGCAATCATAACGAAGCTTACATCACTCTGCTGAACAAATTGCCCTATATCAGCTCTAGAAATCATACAGTGTCGTGCTCTCTTATTTGTCAGTGTTTGATTTTGCAAAGGGACACTTTTCTGTTTAGCCAAATTGAGCAGAGATGCCTCGTACTTGTGTGAACAGTGCAGATAACTTCTGCTATGTTTGTTGTGAAGTGACTTTTGCATCACAAAAGCGCAGTATAACCACTATGGTTAAGAAAGCCTATCACCTTTCTTTTGGCTGCAAAACTGGAGATCAGGACAAGAGGTGGGCCCCACACATATGCTGCAACACTTGTGCAACAAATCTTCGCCAGTGGTTGAACAGGAAAAGGAAATCTATGCCTTTTGCAGTGCCAATGATTTGGAGAGAGCCAACAGATCATACCAGCAATTGTTACTTCTGCATGGTGCCTCCAGTTGGGAAAGGTGTGTCAAAGAAGAAAAAGTGGACTGTGCATTATCCAAACATTCCATCAGCTATACGCCCAGTACCCCACGGAGAAGGACTGCCGGTTCCTGATGCACCAGAATCATTCTCACTTGAGTCAGACCAGGAAGAGGATGAAACTTCTGGTCCTGAACCATCAATGTCACAGGACCCACATTTTCTCCCATCCTCCTCCTCTGAACCACACCTCATAACACAAGGTGAACTGAATGACCTTGTCAGGGATTTGGAACTACCCAAGAGTAAGGCAGAGCTTTTGGGCTCCAGACTACAGCAGTGGAATCTCCTGGCAGGTGATGTTAGGGTTTCCATGTTCCGTGACCGTCAAAAGGATCTTGTCCCATTCTTCTTCATGGAAGGTGATCTTGTAGCCTGCAACAACATCGATGGTGTGATGGCAGCCCTCAACATCGGTCACGATCCAGATGAGTGGAGACTGTTCATTGATTCATCGAAGACGAGTCTTAAAGCTGTTTTACTGCATAATGGCAATGTTTTGCCATCAATTCCAGTTGGTCATGCAGTCCATATGAAGGAAACCTATGACAACATGAAACAACTTTTGAGGTGCATGACCAACATCAGTGGCAGCTTTGTGGTGATTTGAAGGTTGTTGCTCTCTTGCTTGGTCTGCAGACTGGATACACAAAGTACTGCTGTTTTCCCTGCGAATGGGATAGTCGTGCAAGAGATTCCCACTACATCAAAAAAGATTGGCCACTCCGACAGTCATTGGAGCCTGGGAGGAAAAGTGTCCAGCATCCACCACTTGTTGAATCAAGGAAAATTTTGTTACCACCCTTACACATCAAGCTGGGTCTGATGAAGAACTTTGTCAAGGCCATTGACAAAACACAAGCAACTTTCAAGTACCTCCGTGGAAAATGTCCAAGGTTAAGTGAAGCTAAGATAAAGGAAGATGTCTTTGTTGGTCCTCAGATTCGTGAACTTCTTCGAGATGATGCATTTGACCATGCACTGCGTGGCAATGAAAAAAAGGCATGGAAAGCCTTTCAGTTAGTGGCAATAAATTTTCTCGGAAACAACAAGGCAGACAACTACAGGTTGTTGGTGGAAAACCTCCTCAAGGCATACAAAAGCCTTGGTTGCAACATGTCACTAAACATACATTTTTTGCACTCTCATCTAGATTTTGTTCCATCGAACTGCGGAGCAGTGAGCGACGAGCACGGCGAGCGATTTCACCAGGACATTGCAACAATGGAGAAACGCTATCAGGGCAAATGGAGCCCATCAACGCTTGCAGACTATTGCTGGACAGTGACAACAGATGCTCCATTTAATGAATACAAGAGACAAGCCAAGAAGCGCCGAGTAGACTCTGAATAGGACTAAACTATGTACATAATAGTTTTTTGCCTTTTGTTTCATAATACATTTTATTTATATAACCCCTTTGCTGATTTTTAAAGTGTTACATAAACAGGACAGGTGAAATAGTATCATGTAAAGCAACCATAAACACATGAAAAGACCTAGGTTTACAATTTATGATTAAACTCTACTATCTACACAATATACATAGACATAAAATGTAAAAACTTAAATATCTTAGAAACAGTAGCCAATCAGTTGTTTTAATTGTCATATTTGAATTCAGCACATCAAAATACATACTAAATAGCACATTTTATCTCTGAAGCAGACGACTTCTCAAAAATTGTAGACCAGTGTTTTTGGCTTTGAAATATGAAAGGACACTACTTATGCTGTTGCCTACTCTTTAGTCTTTTTATGGCACCAAGTGTTTTCTCCAAATGCCTTGCTGTTGCTAGGAATATGGACGAATTGCAGAGGAGTTAATGCAGCCCCAGGCTCTACTAATATTCCATTAGGATTTTTGATGGGCATTGATGGAGGAATATTATGCATGCCCTAGCTCCACCCCTGTCCTCCTCCCCCCTTCTCCATCATGCTGCCTCCTGAGTTATAGATCCTTGCTACACAAAGAGGACTCAGTGGGATCAGGACAATACTGTCGGTGTGGCTGTTCCCCTTCTCTTGCTGCGCAGAATGGACCTCTACACTCCTCTAACTGACCAATTGATCTGGTCCCTGGTCTTTAGTGCGAATTGGAAGAGTCTCCAGAAGATGTAAACACTTCTCCCACCTTGTGTTTATTAAATAAATGTTCCAAATACTTAACGTACCTCAAAATCACGACAATTTTTTATGATGAGTTGCATTAGCAAGAGCAAGACAAATGATATTGTGACAGTGTTTTGTTTCTTCTCCAGCAGAGGCAGAATGGATTGCTTCGCTTAAGCAAACTGCAAGTAATGAGAGGGTGATATTCAGCATATAAAATAGGATTGATACATGTAATCATATATTAAAATGTTTAATTGATTACACTGGTCTACAATTTTTGAGAAGTCGTCTGCTTCAGAGATAAAATGTGCTATTTAGTATGTATTTTGATGTGCTGAATTCAAATATGACAATTAAAACAACTGATTGGCTACTGTTTCTACGATATTTAAGTTTTTACATGTTATGTCTATGTATATTGTGTAGATAGTAGAGTTTTAATCATAAATTGTAAACCTAGGTCTTTTCGTGTGTTTATGGTTGCTTTACATGATACTATTTCACCTGTCCTGTTTATGTAACACGTTAAAAATCAGCAAAGGGGTTATATAAATAAAATGTATTATGAAACAAAAGGCAAAAAACTATTATGTACATAGTTTAGTCCTATTCAGTGTCTACTCGGCGCTTCTTGGCTTGTCTCTTGTATTCATTAAATGGAGCATCTCTTGTCACTGTCCAGCAATAGTCTGCAAGCATTGATGGGCTCCATTTGCCCTGATAGCATTTCTCCATTGTTGCCATGTCCTGTGGAAATCGCTCGCCGTGCTCGTCGCTCACTGCTCCGCAGTTCGGTGGAAAAAAATCTAGATGAGAGTGCAAAAAATGTATGTTTAGTGACATGTTGCAACCAAGGCTTTTGTACGCCTTGAGGAGGTTTTCCACCAACAACCTGTAGTTGTCTGCCTTGTTGTTTCCGAGAAAATTTATTGCCACTAACTGAAAGGCTTTCCATGCCTTTTTTTCATTGCCACGCAGTGCATGGTCAAACGCATCATCTCGAAGAAGTTCACGAATCTGAGGACCAACAAAGACACCATCCTTTATCTTAGCTTCACTTAACCTTGGAAATTTTCCACGGCGGTACTTGAAAGCTGCTTGTGTTTTGTCAATGGCCTTGACAAAGTTCTTCATCAGACCCAGCTTGATGTGTAAGGGTGGTAACAAAATCTTCCTTGATTCAACAAGTGGTGGATGCTGAACACTTTTCCTCCCAGGCTCCAATGACTGTCGGAGTGGCCAATCTTTTTTGATGTAGTGGGAATCTCTTGCACGACTATCCCATTCGCAGGGAAAACAGCAGTACTTTGTGTATCCAGTCTGCAGACCAAGCAAGAGAGCAACAACCTTCAAATCACCACAAAGCTGCCACTGATGTTGGTCATGCACCTCAAAAGTTGTTTCATGTTGTCATAGGTTTCCTTCATATGGACTGCATGACCAACTGGAATTGATGGCAAAACATTGCCATTATGCAGTAAAACAGCTTTAAGACTCGTCTTCGATGAATCAATGAACAGTCTCCACTCATCTGGATCGTGACCGATGTTGAGGGCTGCCATCACACCATCGATGTTGTTGCAGGCTACAAGATCACCTTCCATGAAGAAGAATGGGACAAGATCCTTTTGACGGTCACGGAACATGGAAACCCTAACATCACCTGCCAGGAGATTCCACTGCTGTAGTCTGGAGCCCAAAAGCTCTGCCTTACTCTTGGGTAGTTCCAAATCCCTGACAAGGTCATTCAGTTCACCTTGTGTTATGAGGTGTGGTTCAGAGGAGGAGGATGGGAGAAAATGTGGGTCCTGTGACATTGATGGTTCAGGACCAGAAGTTTCATCCTCTTCCTGGTCTGACTCAAGTGAGAATGATTCTGGTGCATCAGGAACCGGCAGTCCTTCTCCGTGGGGTACTGGGCGTATAGCTGATGGAATGTTTGGATAATGCACAGTCCACTTTTTCTTCTTTGACACACCTTTCCCAACTGGAGGCACCATGCAGAAGTAACAATTGCTGGTATGATCTGTTGGCTCTCTCCAAATCATTGGCACTGCAAAAGGCATAGATTTCCTTTTCCTGTTCAACCACTGGCGAAGATTTGTTGCACAAGTGTTGCAGCATATGTGTGGGGCCCACCTCTTGTCCTGATCTCCAGTTTTGCAGCCAAAAGAAAGGTGATAGGCTTTCTTAACCATAGTGGTTATACTGCGCTTTTGTGATGCAAAAGTCACTTCACAACAAACATAGCAGAAGTTATCTGCACTGTTCACACAAGTACGAGGCATCTCTGCTCAATTTGGCTAAACAGAAAAGTGTCCCTTTGCAAAATCAAACACTGACAAATAAGAGAGCACGACACTGTATGATTTCTAGAGCTGATATAGGGCAATTTGTTCAGCAGAGTGATGTAAGCTTCGTTATGATTGCATCATCCATGACTTCTAGGAATAACAGGATGCAATTCATATCATGTATGACGCAATACCAGCTTCAGATTGCATCATTCATTGTTTTGCCTAAAAAGCAAGTACTGTCCAAACCCAGTCATAGATTTATTCATAGATCCAGTCAAAGATGTATTTTAGTCATTTCTGGTTTAAATTGAGATCCCTTCCCTTTATAACTCACTTATCCTCCGCCATTCCCAAGTCAAGGGTCGTATATACTGACCCAATAGCATGTCTTGAAAACTAGAGCCAATCAACAATTTTAAGCATCATTTTCGTTCTCAGTGACCCAGAATTAGTAAAGTTTGACTACATTTATTTCAGAAGCATTTTGGCTGTAGAGCAGTGAAATCACTTCTAAATGATTCATGCAGGCTTTCAGCAGCAGCAGCTGGTCTTGGCATAATCAGAAAATCTCAAAAGAGCAATAAACAAATTATAACATATTAAAATATTGACTCAGGTTTTTAACCTGTAAATAATATTTAAAGTGTCAGAAGTTTCCAGCACCATTGGTTCCATAAGATAAAACTAGGGTATTTTTTGTGCTGGTGCAGGTATTGACAAACAAAATCACATTATAAACCATTATTTGTGGAGTTATCAGACCTGTCTATCTGTCAATAAGCTCAATGCTACAGTGAAAATAAATAAATTTTAGATTACTCAAGTTGTAGACTAAGTTAGAGTCTTCTGTGATTTGATGTGAGACGACATTTTGAAATGACAACATAACACTCAATACTAAGTTTCCTGTTGCCTATAATTTCCTTAACAGACGAACATAAAACAAAAAGTAAAAACTAAAAGAGCCAAATTCTGCTACTCAGACAAATAATGTAACTTTCATTTGTTTCTGCTCATACCAGAGGGCAAAATATTCAAGTTGCTACATTTGCTTTATTATTTATTATTTGTACTGTGGTAGCTCCTTTGAGACCCCAGTCAGTTTTCTAGGCATTACATTGTGCTAGGCATTACGTAAACGTGTAAATAAGAAAACCCTGCACCAGAGAGCTCACAGCCTAGAATTGTGACAAGACATAACAGATAGAATAACAGACAAAAGGAAGAGATAAGAGTAAAATGGCCATGTTATGCATAATAAGCAGTGGGCTCAGCTTGCTATCTGAATGGCCATTGTTTGCTTGGAATGCACTCATGCCCATGAAGTGTTGCACAGTTTAAAGAGAAGAAGAAAAAAATAATGAATTGTTTAAAAAGAATAAAAATATTAGAGCTGGTTGGAGAAGTTCTGATGGAGCGTTTCAGGGCAGGGGCAGAATTAGTTGATTTGTTGAAATCACAATGTTCTGTGGGGATGTTCAGTGAAATACTCTGTGGAAATTTCAATGCCAGGCAGGTCTTGGTCAGCAACTTGCTTGGTTTTCTAGAGCTTTCCTATCTGGCTCCTCAGCAGCCTGCTTGCCAGGCTACTTTGGAGTCTGAGACCCCAAGGCATACAGGGTCCATGGTGCTGCAGTAGGCAGCGGCGGGCATACTGCAGAGGAGCCTGGTGGAATGCCCCAGGGCTGGGGCTCCATGCCCTTTTGTGAAGATTTTTGAAACTTTTCATTTTCATTCCAAATTGGAATGAAACTGTCCCATCCTAGAATCACAGTTATAGAGTTTAAGCCAGAATGGACCACCACATCGTCTAAACTGACCGCATCTATATCATACCACCTAGCACCTGTAGTAAGATGAGGCCCTGAAACATAAACCCCTTTATCAGCGGCCCAGTATGAGGCCTAAGGCCTGAGCTAATGTAATGGTCAAGACTTTGCTAACATAAAGCAAAGTTAAGCTGTGAGCCAAAGGCAGGCCCTGCCCACAGAAGTTGGCAAGGAAAGGGCTGATGTTCTAAAAGTACACAAACCTAAAAGGTATCAGAACACTTGTACATTCCACACAGATAACAAGGAACAAGCTGACCCATCCTAAAGACAGGGGCAAAAGCGTAATATGATGGATAGAGTTGTTTTGTTCGAACCAACATGTACAAGGTGGGAGGCGGCACTTTACTGCGTAGAGGGGTTGTACCTTGTTACGTAGAAGGGTTGCACCTCAATACGTCAGGAGTGATGTGTAACTTGTTTGTACCTGTGTATAAGAATTCACCCCCGAGGAGTTGACTTTGTCTGGCCTAGGGGGCAGTGGAAAGTCCCGCCACTGACTGAAGCCGGTCCATTGCCAGGGGGCACAAATTCCATAGTATGTCCTGTAGAGTCTACGGGAAACTATCACTGTGCTTCTCTTCGACAATAAACCTGGCCGACGTGCCTTCGTACCGTATTAGAGTCTGTGGTCTTTGGGGGTTCTCTCGAGTCTGCTGTGTTAGCTATCTGCGCAGAGCTGGGGGAGCACACAGAGGGAACATGCACGCAGCCGACTGATATCAACATTGAACAAAGCAGAGCACCACACCGGTAACTGACTGACAACAGCACCCACATACCAAACCCAACAATCTAAATTAGACTGAAGTATTACAACCCATGGGAGAGTAAACTATTATGTGTCAATGGCAGAGAACAGGAAGGATCAAGTTACACCAATACCCAAGGCCTCTAAAATGGCAGGGAATTAAGTGAGCTACCCAGATAATCCCAGCAAGTTACCCAAACACCATACTACAGAGAAAGGTGAAAAAACCCCTAGGTCACTGCCAATCTGACTTGGGGGAAATTCCTTTCTGACCCCACATATGAGGATTATAAGAACATAAGAATGGCCATACTGAATCAGACCAATGGTCCATCTAGCCCAGTATCCTGTCTTCCAACAGTGGCCATTACCAGGTGCTTCAGAGGGAATGAACAGAACAGGTAATCATCAAGTGAGTCATGCAGTGTTGCCAGCTTCTGGCAAACAGGGGCTAGGAACACTTCAGAGCAGAGTTTTGCATCCCTGCCCATCCTGGCTAATAGCCATTGATGGACCTATCCTTCATGAACTTATCTAGTTCTTTTTTTAACCTTGTTATAGTCTTGGCTTTCACAACATCCTCTGACAAAGAGTTCCACAGGTTCCTCATGTAATAAAAACTGTCCTATCTTGTGCTCAATTTGCTCTCTACACTGTGTTTTCCCCCTCAAAAAATACTTGCTGCAGCATACTCACACACTACTCCGACAGCTATTCTGAAGACCGTTAAACCCCAGTAGCTCTATTCCACACAACAAGATGCTTCTGCTAGAACAGTTACTACAGAAGCAATATAATGATTGATAAGTCACAAAATATTCTTCATAACTTACACACACATCAAAAAGATCTTGACTGAGGTATATATCATGAGACACAATCTGCAGTATATGTCACATTACAAAATAATTGGCTGTAACTATTGATAATGAGGTTTATAAAAAATAAGATTTATACCACTGCAAAAGATTTCTCCCTTGTACTTGAGGCACGAATGAAAATAATTTCACTAACAAGCTCTTAAAAAAATATAATATCTGCACATTTTGTAGTCACCACTGATATGAGTCCTTCATCCAAAGTGTTACTGCCTCTCCTTTCATTAATAACTAGCTCTCACTCTGCAAAGTTACAGACTTAGTAATAATCTTTACACAAGGGAGGCAACAAAACATGAAAGGCCAAATGTTCATAAAATCATTGTCTACACTGTGGCCTAGCTGTCTACAATAATTACATGAGCTATGATATGTATCTCATGTTTAGAGGAATGTTGCTTCCATTTTGCCTGAGCAGTGAACAAGTAGGCAGATATGAAAAGTGAGAGTCAGTCAAGAACATTTTAGATGTGTTACCTTTTATAGATAATACAGCCCGTGGTTTGGGTCACAGATGAGGCATCAGTCTTAAGTGTTAAGACCAATGCCTATAGATATTTGAACTCTAGCAGAAAATTTGTTCTTCCATTATTGTTTGGCTCTGAGCAAAAAAAATAAAATACAAAGAGCTCTGGATACATTTTTATTTATAACAAAGAAACTATATAATACATATTTGGAATTAGTCTCACCTTTCTCATCACACTGCTTTATTAACATTTGTATTATGCAAAAGAAGGGAAGATCTCCTAAAATAATTGGAAAAAGCCCAGCTAATTGAGGGCCAGATTGTGGATGGCTCCTTTTGGGGGTGCACAAAGAGGGCTCTTCAGTGTTTGTGCCACAACACTCACCTGAACACAAGGATTACTAGCCACTGCATGCTAAGCACCACAAAGCAGACTGGGAAGGCACAGAGCTTGGCCAGGAAAGGAGTATATATTGTACATTGTCTCCTGAAACTTCCACTGGACTGGTACAATTTTGCTCCTCTCCCAACACTGCACAAAACCAGCATTACTAGGAAGGACTAGTTTTGTATTGGTAAATGTTGATTTCACTGCACACACACACACACACACACACACACCCCAACAGAAAAATATTTCCATTGGTAATAATCGATATTTACAGAAAGGCAAAGTAAGTAAAATGCTGCTTGAGAACTATTGGAGTTTAATTTAAGCATATTTATTTTGTATATTTTGACATGTGATGTTGACAATTTGTGCTTTAACATTTATAAAGCATTGTAACTTTTATATCTCAATGTCTACTCTCATTAAATAATGTCTGACTCACCCCATCATTTCCCCAAACTGTGAACATGTAAACTGATCAAAATAAAAATGCTTAAACTCATAATTTTGCACAACTGTGAAACTGTAAATGGATAATAATGGGAAAAATGCTTTAAAATAAACATCAATAGTATCCATCAAGATTATAAAAAAATAAAAATCTAATTCAGCCAAGCCTAGATATAACTGAGCCCAATAATATGTTCTCTAAAATATATTTCAGCAGTACCTTCACCATCTCACTTGAAGATATTGTGTGCACAGAATTGGCATTAGACATTACCAGAAAAAAACAGCTGGTAGAATTGTTTGAGGAAAAGGAACTGGGACAATGTGAATGTACACTGAAAGGGTCTAATGCTTCAAGAGAAAATAAATCAGTGCCAATGATAAGGGAGTTCATTTATAAGAATTGTCCCTCTTCTACCATCTTTTGTGCTCTCATTTCATAAAAATAAGTTACTACATTTTGGGACACTATAAACCAATTGCAAAGTTGACACCATAGAGACTATCAAGAGGAGTGACAATTGTAGTTTATTTATTAAATAAGAGGCACCTATCTGAACACTCTGAGTGCCTTTGACAAATAATTAAAAATATAGTCTATAAAAAGATCAACCCTATAATATATAATAAGGCAGCACAAAAAAATAAAACTAAATTCCACACTCTCTTTATGTAACATTCCTATTGAACCACATTTTTAGCAGATCTCCAAAAAAAATTTGCCTTGCAGAGTGCCCTGAAAGTCAACAGATTTGGGCTATATTGGTCCAAAGGGGTTTGATGTTATTTGTGATTTCAATACTTGTCTACTAGGCTCTAGATAAGATACATCCTTTTTCCCCCTGCACAGACCACTGAAAGGTCATTAGAAAGTAATGACTTCAGGTCAATATTGAGTGGGGCCACCTTACAACCAATGATAAGTGAAAATCTCTGAAATCCATTACTAATCTCCTAGGCTATACTGTCTTTGCACAGATATTTTAAATATTTTGTAAATAATTAACCAAATTCTGGTGGGATTTCTACCATGTACAGCCCCACTGAAGTCAATTAGGTTGCATAAAGAGTAAGTCAATGCAGAATTTTGTCAAGTATGTTTGCCAGGTAGACAGTTGATCCACAATCTTATTGTGCAAAACTTGATTGTGAAATTTACTCCACCTGATGTATGTACTTTGTACAAAGTGTTGATATTGTATTCTGGAACTTTTCAAACCATAAACAAAATTTTGTTATATATGTTTACATGGTGGTAGACTATAAAAACATAGAGGAGACAAAATTATTTTGAAGTAATGTAGTGTCTTGCATGACTTCTATCATTACTTACGAGAGATGAGCAGCACTGGTAGATTCAATGGATCAATCTGCAAAAATTAATGACATGGTCTCTGATAACCTAGTTTATACTTTGCACCTCTATAAACTGAGGATCACAAAATGCTGTAAAACATAGTTCAGTGACTCTTTCAACACTTCTGTAAGGTACATAACCATTATCTTAACTTTACTGATGTTGAACCCAGGGCACAGAGAGATTAGACAATTTGCCAAATATGATGCAGTAAACCAACAGTAGAGTCAGAAATACAATGCAGTTCTCCTGAATCCCAGTCCTGTACTTTAACCACTACACCATGGTCACTTTATTTTAAAAAATCACCATACTACAATGAATCTGCAACTTCTTTAATAAATAAAATGACATTACATTAAAAGCGTAGTGGAATTGGAAGCAGACTCCATGAAGGCAACCACACTGAAATTTAGTCCCAATTATGGCTTTGTGCATGAGACGGAGCCAATCTCACTGGCTGTTTTAAACTAACAACTTTTTTTTCCCACTCACACTTATGTTTAAATATATTTGAACACTGCCTATGTTCCACTGTGTTTTAAAATGCAAACAAAGAATCCCACAAGATACCAAAAACTCCTACTCTTTTTCCAGACTATCTATGACAATTTTTAAGGGATGGCACTCAATTTAACTAAGTTATCTAGAGGTTTATCTACCCATTTACCTTCACATGTATTTTATAAGCACAGACAATAACTACAGATTCCAGGATGGGGTTTGGCCTGAGGACAGTAAGTCCCAGCGGACCCCACTACCATGAGGCCCACCAGCTACAACAGCAGCAGTCAGAATAGGAAGCAGGGGTGAATGCCTAAAATTGTTGAATTCTCAGTGGGCCAGAGAAAGCAAGTAAGAATTTATATAAAGTAGAACAGCTTCAATGGCAGAAATTGAGAGAGAAATGCCAAGATAGCCAGTAGCTAGGCACTCACCTGGGAGGTAAGGAGACCTGTTTTCAAGTCCCTGCTACAAAGCAGGGTTCAAACCTGGCTCTCCCATATCTCATGTAATTCCCTAATCACTGGGCATAAGGGGGACATTAGAACCACTACCTCTTTCTCTTTCATGAATGGTTCATAAATTCCTTTGTGAATCTAGCCTGAATAATCAAAATGTTTCATTTTGATAAATGTCATAATGGTCAATTTTGACTTTTCAAAAAAAAATATTTTTTTTTCCTTTTGACTGAAAACAATTCATTGAAATTGACATGAATCTGCAAAATGTTTCAGTAGACTCAATTCTGCATTTTTTGGCCAAAGGGAGGTAGATATTTTTTGTTGTTTTTAAAATTAAATAGGCAGCTAATATTGTTTTTTAAATTATTATGAAGAACAAGTTTAAGCTTTGTTGTAACGTGCGTTATTTGCCTGGACTGCTCAAGACCTGAATGCTTGTGTAGGAGGAACTTTTTGAGTTGGCTTCTTAAATACATTCATGCTGTTTCACATCTGATACTCCTTGATGAAACACAGGAGTCTTGTCTTATAACAGGCTTATTCAAAGTGATACAAGCTACGAAAGTCAGATCTTGGAAGAGTGCTGCCGTTTTCACAATGTAATACATTTACTGTAATGATAAATAATAATAAATACTGTGTAATAAGCATGTCATAAAAACAAATTTTATATTTCCAAGATCACTGCTTTTATAATTTATACTCAGGTAAAGGAGAAAATCCCTGGAAATATTCATTTTTAGGAGGGGGTTCGCGAGACTTGAGATTTTAATGAAAGGGGTTCACAGGTTGTTAAAGTGTGGGAACCACTGACTTAGATCATCCCTGATAGAGGTTTGTCTAAGGGTATGTCTATACTGGCAAGTTTCTGTGCAACAAGTGTTACCACTTTTATTAAAGCGCTGGAATTAAACCGTTGTTGCGTGTCCACACTGTGCTCCCTGTGACAGTGGAACGCATCCACATTAGCAGCTCTTGCAACAGCAATGAGAGCAGTGCATTGTGGTCGCTATCCTACTGTGCTATTGGCCTCAGGGTGCTTTGGGAAGGGTTTGCAATGCCTCATGGGTCAGGCACAGCATCACATGATGCAGGTTTCCCAATCCCATTGTTCCATGGGCATCCTATTATATTGCCAGCTGCTTTTCAACTGAAGGGGGGGTGGGCAGAGTGCGTGACAGGGAGTGTGTGTGTGTGTATGGAGCGGGGAGACAGACAGTGTGTTTTGGGGGACAGGGAGTGTGTCAGCATGCTGTCTTGTAAGTTCAGACAGCGTCAGGAAGCAACCAGTCCTGAGACAGGGGGAGAGGGAAACACCGACATCAGCCCGTCTCCCTCCCCAGCTCTCTCTCTCTCTCACACACACACACACACACACACACACACCCCGCCAATTGATTGCTTTCTGCACTGTAATGTGTTTACACTGCCAACACAGTGCAGGAGTCACTGCGCTTTAAGGCTTACGACTCTCGTTGTGGTAGTTTTTTTGCAATGCGGCAATTGAGGAGTTTCTGTGCACGAAGTGGCTTGGCAGTGTGTACACCTCAGGAGTTACACCGCAGAAAGCTGCTTTACTGCACAGTAACTTGCCAGTGTAGACAAGGCCTTTAATATATTAAGTAACACATCTATCTGTGTTGATAGTTTATTATAAAATAAGCAAGTGAAATAGAGTGAGCTGATCGGCCAATAATCCCAAACTTGACTGTAATTACCACAATTGACTGCTCAGAATGTGGAGCTCTGAATGTTACGCGCACAGTTCGGAATTTATGCTAACGAGATTAAACCCTTTTATTAACACAGTAGGACTCCAGTGTGAGAACTGCCACATTAATTTGCACCTAGTTGTGTTGACAGCACTTTGTTTTGTGGCCTTATGTCAAATAACACAACAGGCAAAGATAAATATAAGGTGATTTACACCCTGTCTTGTTTTTCTGCTTAACAAACAATAAAAATACTGACACAGGCTAAACCTGAGGACCTTAGTTTTTCTCACACCTCACCCAAGTTTATTCCCATTAACTTTAACAGGACTTTTGCCCAAGAAATGAGTAACAACTGATGAAAGGTCTCTGTATTTTATATATATTTAATTTAATTTACACAGCATGGATGTATTGAGTACCAAGGTAAAATTAAAATACAAGCTTGCAAAAAATAAAGAATGACAGATTTTAAATAGGTTTCAGTGTAGTAGCCGTGTTAGTCTGTGTCAGCAAAATGAAAATAAGAAAGAAAAACTTGTAGCACCTTAGAGACTAACAGCATATAATTTCATTCCATGCATCCGATGAAGTGGGTACTAACCCACGAAAGCTTATGCTGAAATAAATTTGTTAGTCTCTAAGGTGCTACAAGTTTTTCTTTCTTATTTAGATTTTAAATACTGTCTTAAAAACACAATATGTCTACAAATCGCATTTAATACATTGATTACCCTGATTTATTCTTACACATGTCTAAATGTAGGGCCAGATCATTGCACCTTCCCTCCCCACCAGTCCATGTGCTTTGTGCTGATCAGGCTGCTGGAAAGATGCCCTAATAAGTCAGCTATATCCCTAGCATAGGGGAATTTCCTGATGATGAAAAACCAGCTCTATACCACCTTCTTCTTCTGTCCTCCCAGGCAGGGACATGCCTGACAGACTGTTATTGCCAGCGTAACATAGAGCCCTCCCTGTACTCTAAATTACAGCAGGATATGAACCCTGGCCCCCAGTTGGCCCCAAGATCAGGGGAGTTGAAAGATGCACCCCAAGGGCTATTCCAAGTGCAGCAAAGCCAAACAAGAGGTCCTGGACCCTAAAGTCCAAACAGTTATGATATTGGCAGTAATCATCTCTATTGACATTTGTTCATATTTTTAATGTCTTTACTTAAATCTTTGTAAACCAAGGGGCATTAGCTCTGTGACATTTTTCCCCACTTAATTTTTGAGTTTATTTAACTTAATTTGTCTACCAGATTATTATTTCAAGGATTGCTACCTTAATTTCCTCAATCTCATGCCTAAACCTCATACACTTAACTATCTCATTCTGCCTTTGGTCTATGGCAACGAGATACTACACAAGAAGAAACTGAGAATTTTAATTTTTTTACAAAGGACAATATTTCGATATGCTGTTATTGTCATGGGGAAAGCCCTGTATTTTACTAGAATGGAAATATACTCTAGCTGAAGTAATGTGCTTCACAAGATACCTTTTTGAGGGGACAAATGTTGTTAAGAAAGTTCAGCAGGAGTGACTGGTGATCTCCGTAGGGAGAGTATGGGGGAAGGGAAGGAATCCTGTTCCCTGGCCCCAGGAGGTGGACTTTCCATTCCATGCTTTTTCCCTGGACTGGCAGCATCTGAGGAGCTCCAACAGAGCTGGGCTCTGCATCACATACATGTGCCAGACCTTGCACAACCTCCCCAAATCCTGCCCTTCTGCAGAAGAACCACACTGGTTCCGCTACATGTGGTGTTTGCTGCACCTGCAGAGGAAGTGGCAAGATTTGACCCAAATGGGAAGTTCACTCTAACCAGGAATGAAGTTTGCATACCACACCTGACTGACACAAGACGTCCACCTGATTCACTATGAACTGATTTTTACTATATCAGAGCTCTATACGAGGGTCCCACTCTACTCAGTAATTCAGTAAAGTTGTGTCCACATTTAAATGTACATTGGGTGACATTGACTGTAACAATATTATTATATGGTATTTCATTTTTTACATTGTACATGGGTGAGGTAGGTGAGGTAGTATCTGTTATTGGGACTACCTTCTCTTGGTAACAGAGACAAGCTTTTGAGGTCCAATAAAAGCTATTACCTCACCCACTTTGTCTTTCTAATATCCTGGAACGAACACAGCTACAACTACTCTTGTTTTTGAAAGTTTCATCATGCAGCAAACACTATATACTTCTTCTTAAACTTTGTATTTGTTATTTTACACAAGCTAATGTTATTTTATTGGACATACTGAAACTGCTTCTTACAAACTTCCTCTTTTCCATCTGGAAAAATAAGAGCACTCCGAATAATAAATTCAATCACCTCCTGGGAGAGGGGGGTGGGGAAGAGACTCCACAAGAAATCAAGGATGTCTCAATCCAATATAGAATCACTTTACTATATGCATTCTGTATCACCAGAAATGAGTAAATTAGGTTATTGCTATGTAATGCTGTTCTCTGAATATATTGCCTCCACTCCCGGAGCTTGTGTTGTCTCATAAGGACCTTAAAAGCATAGACTTTAGGGGTCCAGTGCCTCAAAACAAGCCACTAGTGGGTTCCCAAACTTGCTAATTAATCTGCCACAAAGTGATCCATCGACAAGTGTAGAAGGTGGGAAGAAGAGTGTGGATCTGTGGCGGTAATATGATTAGAGAACTCCAGTTAAGGGAAGTAACCCAGTGTTTTGTCACTACAGATTTGCACTCTTGGAAACAGCAAGCAGGAAAGCCCCAGGAGTTGAGTTGGGGAGCCTTCCTAATAAAGGAGAAGAGACTGAAGCACTGCCCTACCCAACAGTTTTTAAAGCTAACCTCTCAAACCATTGGAAGTCAACATAAAGTTACAAAGAAGTTGCTGTATGGATCCTACCCACAAGGCTGGGGGAACTGTATTAAGACAGCTATGGTAGGCTAAATACATGTGTACATTAATGTGCAGCTACTGACAATGAAACAAAACACTCAATACAAAGACATGTCCCTTTAAAAAGCATTGCTTGTAAAGAAGCTTTCCTATAAATCCACCTGTCAAAATTCAGAGTTGAAGTTTTTATCAGTAATTATGTCTATTTCAAGACACCGCTAATTATAGTGACATTTTCTGTAATATTCCATGCCTGGAAAATATCCTTGAAACAAGGAAGAAAAGGATCAGGTAAAACATTTGAAGCTCCCTTACTATCCTGCCAAGGGGAATTACTAGAAGGACTTCTTGAAAAGAAAAATGCATCATCCATGGAAGAAGAAAGAACAGCCTGCCATCCAAAGAATTATGGAGAACAATAAAGCTGCCCAATAAACTCTAATGTAAGTGTAGTTCAGACCTGCATAACTAAGGACAAAGCTATTAAACAAGCAACTGGAAATAGGGACCTATTCTCATCACAAATGGACCCTTTCCTTTAACCCCATATGCACACGTAAGAGTGGTATGCTCCTACCATACTCTGATCAAAATCGGCAAAGTGCACAAACAGACCCCAGAACTAGTGTGCTAACTAGAGAAACTATGTAGGCTTACAGTGAATAATTCTGTCTTTACTAGAAGGTAGAAATATGCTTATTTTGATCAATTAAAATATTACCCCAGGAAACAGGTCTTCTGTCAGAAATATAGCTGACAGTTTACAGCTCAGATCAAGCATAATATGCTTGTCAAACAGGAAGCTGAATTGAGCATGGCCTTGAAGTTTTTTTGGGGGGGAGGAGGAACCTCAATTTATTCATTCAGCTAAAGAACACCTGCTCTGAGCCATCATAGTTACTTCAAGGATATAAATGACAATGTGCAAGATATCGAGCATACTGAGACTGGTGTCGCATCATCATGTAGCAAGAGGGGTTGATGAATACCTCCTCTTTTTTTCTATGAGAATCTAAGTAGCAATAATATTTGGCACTCACTTAGTGCTTTACATCTTCAAAGTGCTGTATTAACATTAATCTTTTTAATGCCTCTGTGAAGGAAAAGTATTATCTTCATCTTAGAGATATGGAACTAAAACAAAGAGATTATTAATTATTGTTTTAATTATTTGTTAAATTCTCATCGTTTATTTGGCCCTGAGAATGACACAAAGGAAAACATGGTCTCTGCCCCCAGGAGTTTCTAATCTAAATAGGAAAACTTGCCAAAGGCCACACGTTGAATAGCAGAGCTGGGATCAAAATTCAGCAGTTTCTGTCTTGCAGTTCTCAGCTTAAATCTGTGGTCTAAAATCAACGGTAAATTTGTTGGTGGAAAAATCAATATTTTCAGCCAAGAATCAAACACTTTTAGGCTGAAAATTTTATCTGAAACCAAACATTTTGATTTGGAAATACTCCTGGTGCTGCAGAGGAATTGTATTTCAGGTGCCTTATTCTCCTATCCTTGGCTCCCTGGCTCATCTCCCTGACCAGTCTACATCTCCCATGAAAAAAAACTAATCTGAACAAAACAGCTAAATCAAAAGAAATTAAATTACCGATGCACAGGTATGCAACTGGTAAACTACCTATTATCTGAATAATGTATCAATCATTAAAAAATTATAAGATTTCTGATGGTTTCAGTTACTCTCTGATGGTATTTGAAGGGGTTTCAGATTGGGACATAGCACATAGGCAGACCTAGTACTAAAAGATTACCTCCTCCTGAGTACGGGTAGGAAACATAAGTGTTATGCTTGTATTGCTAGATCTCTCTACAGCCTTCAGTGAAGTTCTGATGACACACATGTTATGTTCGATACCAAGTGATACCCTTAAAAGCAGAAAGCATACAAGGAGTGGAAGATGGGAGGGATCAGCAAAGAAGGATACCTTATTGAGGTCAGAGCATGTAGGAATAAAGTGAGACAGGCTAAAAGACATGTAGAATTGGACCTTGCAAAGGGAATTAAAACCAATAGTAAAAGGTTTTATAGCCATATAAATAGGAAGAAAACAAAGAAAGAAGAAGTGGGACCGCTAAACACTGAGGATGGAGTGGAGGTTAAGGATAATCTAGGCATGGCCCAATATCTAAACAAATACTTTGCCTCAGTCTTTAATGAGGCTAATGAGGAGTTTAGGGATAGTGGCAGCATGACAAATGAGAATAAGGATATGGAGGTAGATATTACCATATCCGAGGTAGAAGCCAAACTCGAACAGCTTAACGGGAGTAAATCGGGTGGCCCAGATAATCTTCATCCAAGAACATTAAAGGAACTGGTGCACGAAATTGCAAGCCCATTAGTAAAAAAAATTTAATGAATCTGTAAACTCAGGGGTTGTGCCATTTGACTGGAGAATTGCCAATATAGTTCCTATTTTTAAGAAAGGGACAAAAAGTGACCCGGGTAACTACAGGCCTGTTAGTCTGACATATGTAGTATGCAAGGTCTTGGAAAAAAATTTGAAGGAGAAAGTAGGTAAGGACATTGAGGTCAATGGCAATTGGGACAAATTATAACATGGTTTTATAAAAGGTAGATCGTGCCAAACAAACTTGATCTCCTTTGAGAAAGTAACAGTTTTTAATAAATAAATAAATAAATAAAATAAAAATAAATGGAGATATGTTAATCTCCTAGAACGACCTTGAAAGGTTATTGAGTCCAGTCCCCTGCCTTCACTAGCAGGACCAAGTACTGTCCCCTGACAGATTTTTGCCCCAGATCTCTAAATGGCCCCCTCAAGGATTGAACTCACAACCCTGGGTTTAGCAGGCCAATGCTTAAACCACTGAGCTATCCCTCCCTATTCCTTTAGATAAAGGAAACGCAGTGGATCTAATCTACCTCGATTTCAGTAAGATATTTGATACAGTACCACATGAGGAATTATTGGTTAAATTGGAAAAGATGGGGATCAATATGAAATTTGAGAGGTGGATAAGGAACTGGTTAAAGGGGAGACTACAGCGGGTCATACTGAAAGGTAAACTGTCAGGTTGGAGGGAGGTTACTAGTGGAGTTCCTCAAGGATCAGTTTTGGGACCAATCTTATTTAATCTTTTTATTACTGCCCTCGTCACCAAAAGTGGGAGTGTGCTAATAAAGTCTGCAGATGACACAAAGTTGGGAGGTATTGCCAATTCAGAAAGGGATCGGGATATCATACAGGAAGATCTGGATGACCTTGTAAACTGGAATAATAGTAAGACATTTAATAGTGAGAAGTGTAAGGTTATGCATTTAGGGATTAATAACAAGAATTTTAGTTATAAGCTAGGGATACATCAGTTGGAAGTAAAGGAAGAGGAAAAGGACCTCAGAGTCCTGGTTAATCACAGGATGACTATGAGTCGCCAATGTGATATGGTCGTGAAAAATGCTAATGCGATCTTGGGATGTATTAGGCGCGGTATTTCTAGTAGAGATAAGGAGGTGTTAGTACAGTTATACAAGGCATTGGTGAGACTTCATTTGGAATACTGTGTGCAGTTCTGGTCTTCCATGTTTAAGAAGGATGAATTCAAACTGGAACAGGTACGAAGAAGGGCCACTAGGATGATCTGAGGAATGGAAAACCTGTCTTATGAAAGGAGACTCAAGGAGCTTGGTTTGTTTACCTTAACCAAAAGAAGGCTGAGGGGAGATATGATTGCTCTCTTTAAATATATCAGAGGGATAAATACCAGGGAGGGAGAGGAATTATTTCAGCTCAGTACCAATGTGGACACAAGAACAAACGGATATAAACTGGCCATCAGGAAGTTTACACTTGAAATTAGACAAAGGTTTCTAACCATCAGAGGAGTGAAGTTCTGGAACAGCCTTCCAAGGGAAGCAGTGGGGGCAAAAGACCTATCTGGCTTCAAGATTAAGCTAGATAAGTTTATGGAGGGGATGGTTTGATGGGATAACATGATCTTAGTCAAAGGTCAATTAATTGCCATCAGTGGTAAATAGGACCAATGGTCAATGATGGGATGTTAGAAGTTACTACAGAGACCTTTTTCCTGGGTGTCTGGCTGGTGAGTCTTGCCCACATGCTCAGGGTTCAGCTGATCGCCATATTTGGGGTCAGGAAGGAATTTTCCTCCAGGGTAGATTGGCAGAGGCCCTGGAGGTTTTTCGCCTTCCTCTGCAGCATGGGGCATGGGTCACTTACTGGAGGATTCTCTGCATCTTGAAGTCTTTAAACCATGATTTGAGGACTTCAATAGCTGAGACATAGGCGAGAGGATTATTCCAGGAGTGGGTGGGTGAGATTCTGTGGCCTGCATTGTGCAGGAGGTCAGACTAGATGATCATAATGGTCCCTTCTGACCTTAAAGTCTATGAGTCTATGAGTAAAACCACACAAGATTTGAGTGAAAGCCTCGAACAGCACAGAACAAATCACTGAGAACCAGATTTTCATAAGCACTCAGCTTCTAACTTTATTAATGGGAGTTGCTGGCTGCTGAGCTCTTTGGAAATCTGGCACATAATGTTCTCCTGGAGAACGAATGGTGGCTCTCACTTGCCTAGGCTGATGAGACACCACTGTGGAGAACTCAAAAAATAAAAAGAAATAAAAGAGAAAAAAAAAGATAAGTATGGGACTAAATGGTCACTGGCTGAGACTAAGTAAAAGCAAATCTCTCACTATCTGTATCGGAGCATAAGCACATGATAATATCCACTCTATACACATAGCACTGCCTCATCAACACAAGCTTATTTTTTCCATCTAATCATTTTCCCTATTTGGCTCCTTAGCAAGGTGTGGATTTTCCAGGGGGCATGCCATGGTGTACTGAGAGTCTTCATATTGAGAGGTGAATCTCTTGACATTTCAGTGTGCTGATGTGAGGAGCATAAATACATATTTTCCTGTGGTTTAACATAAAACAGCTGGGATGTGGACTGTAACTCTGACAAGTTGCCAACCTGAATCTATGGGGTGATGGGAGATATATCCTCCAGGGAGTGTCCATTTGAAATTCTTCATTGCTAATGCCTGCTTTGTGACCTTTCCATGAGCAGATGTGTGTGGCTATAAATATGCATCTGTCCCTCCATTTCCCACATGGCTCCACCTCTGCAGTAAATGCGTCACAACTGTTATTCATTTTCAGAGGTGGCATGCACTATGACTAGATATGGGGTGGAAGAATTCAGAATGAAGGGTGTGTTGAGAGCAAAATTCTTCCATTTGGCTAAGCCTGTCTCTTTTTCAGAAACCTATGCACCATGTGAGTGAGTTGCACAGTGGATAGCAATTACTATTAAAGCATAGAACAGTGGTTTTCGACCTTTTCCATACTGAGACCTCCTCCCATTTAGTAATATAAGAAAGGCAGGTTTGCTGGAACCCTCTGGCATCTTGTTGCAATGATATAGAGCAATACAAAGATCCTCAAAAGAGATATAAGTCAATTTCTGCCATGGATGAGACAGGATGATTTTGCCTTTGCAAAGCAAGAACGTAGGATTAGCCACACCAAATCAGAGCAGTGGTCCAGCAAGCTCAATGCCTGCCTCCAGCATTAGCCAGTGACTGATTTCTTTTCGTAAGCACACAAACGCTCATACTCCACAATGCATTTAATCATGTGGAATTCTCTGCATTACAATCGAGTTAGCCCCAAAGGAGGTCAGTTGATGTCCCAAAGTGTGAGATTACATTGGCTGTAGCTCACATTGTAGAAATAACAATTATTATTAATGGTCATAAAATTATCCAGCACTTTTAGAAACCAGACACAACCACATTATTGTAGCTAACAACATTACACAGTAACAGGAGGACTCCATTATGTGAAGCACTATTTTCTGTAATTTATTTTACCTTTTCCAGGTATTACTTTCATTGTCTTTCTTTGTTGTCATATTTTTGGGGAGAGGTAGAAAAGAGAGGGCTGTGAATTTATCCCAGGTATTTTTAAGGGTATCACCCTTAAAGTAACTCCCATTAATAAAGTTAGAAGCTGGGTGCTTATGAAAATCTGGTTCTCAGTGATTTGTTCTGTGCAGTTCGAGGCTTTCACTCAAATCTTGTGTGGTTTTACTCCTTAGCAGCTAGTGATGCAGAAAATGAACCAATGGAAGATGAAGTCCAGATGGTATATAATATGGCATATAGGAATGTGTGGCCAGACAACTGGGAAGTTCAACCATGAAATAACCAGCTATGCTGTACATTTGTGAACCTCTATTTTTCACTGTCATTATTAGAATCACCATGATTAATGTTATGGTTATATAAAACCCATCCCTGTAGCATCTATTAATAATTTGACCTTGATGAGGTAGGAAGAATGTGGTGAATAGAGAGGGAGTGGTTTTGGTAGTGAGGTAAGGAGTAATATAGCAGGTGAAAAGAAAAGGAAGGAATTTTGAAGGATAAATGGCAAGTGACAACACCCAAAATTAAGGGGTAAGCAATGGACGATTATAAATGAAATGTACTAACCTCCTGATGCCCAAAATCTGATGGCTATTGGAAGAACCTTGGGATGTTATTCCTGAAAGACGTTTCACAGAAACTCTTTTTTCTCACTTACAATCTCTTGGAAAATAACACATTCCTCCATGAAGAGGAGATATCTGAGCCATTAGCGATTATCTTTGAAAAGTCAAGGAAGACTCCAGAAGATTGGAAAAGGGGAAATATAGTGCCAATCTATAAAAAGGGGAATAAGGACAACCCAGGGAATTACAAACCAGTCCCCTTAACTTCAGTACCCAGAAAGATAATGGAGCAAATAATTAAGCAATCCATTTGCAAACACCTAGAAGATAATAAAGTGATAAGTAACAGTCAACATGGATTTGTCAAGAACAAATCATGTCAAACCAACCTATTAGCTTTCTTTGACAGGGTAACAAGCTTGTGGATAGGGAGGAAGCAGTATATTTGGTATATGTTCACTTTAGCAAGGCTTTTGATACTGTCTCGCATGACCTTCTCCTAAACAAACTAGGGAAATATAACCTTGATGGAGCTGCCATAATGTTGGTGCATAACTGGTTGGAAACCTATTCCCAGAGAATAGTTATCAGTGGTTCACAGTCAAGCTGGAAGGGCATATCAAGCAGGGTCCCACTG
The DNA here is from genome assembly GCA_037349315.1 of Chelydra serpentina. Taxonomy (NCBI): domain Eukaryota; kingdom Metazoa; phylum Chordata; order Testudines; family Chelydridae; genus Chelydra; species Chelydra serpentina. The sequence continues at coordinate 41,322,560 of JBAIAC010000029.1, read as the reverse complement.
GATCGGGTTCTGTTCAACGTCTTCATCAATGATTTAGATAATGACATATAGAGAGTACACTTATACGTTTGCAGACAATACATAGCTGGTAGGAGTTGCAAGTGCTTTGGAAGATAGGTTTAAAATTCAAAATGACCTGGACAAACTGGAGAAATGGTCTGAAGTAAATAGGATGCAATTCTAAAAGGACAAATGCAAAGTACTCCACTTAGGAAGGAACAATCAGTTGCATACATACAAAATGGGAAATGACCGCTTAGAAAGGAGTATTGCAGAAAGGGATCTCGGGGGTCATAGTGGATCACAAAGCTAAATATGACAAAGGGTCGTGTGGCACCTTATAGACTAACAGAGGTATTGGAGCATAAGCTTTCGTGGGTGAATACCCACTTCTTCGGATGCAAGCAGTGGAAATGTCCAGGGGCAGATATAAATATAAATATATGTCATGGACATTTCCACTGCTTGCATCCGAAGAAGTGGGTATTCACCCACGAAAGCTTATGCTCCAATACCTCTGTTAGTCTATAAGGTGCCACAGGACCCTTTGTCACTTCTACAAATCCAGACTAACACGGCTACCCCTCTGATACTTGAAAGCTAAATATGAGTCAATAGTGTAACTCTGTTGCAATAAAAGCATACAACATTCTGGGATGAATTAGCAGGAGTGTTGTAAGCAAGACACGAGAAGTAATTCTTCCGCTCTACTCCAACTGGAGTATTGTGTCCAGTTCTGGGCACCACATTTCAGGAAAGATGTGGACAAATTGGAGAAAGTCCAGAGAAGAACAACGAAAATGATTAAAGGTCTAGAAAACATGACCTATGAGGGAAGATTGAAAAAACTGGGTTTGTTTAGTCTGGAGAAGCCGATGAGGGACATGATAACAGTACATAAAAGGTTGTTACACAGAGAAGGAAAAATTGTTATACTTAATCTCTGAGGATAGGACAAGAAGCAATGGGTTTAAATTGCAGCAAGGGAGGTTTAGGTTGGAAATATGGAAAAACTTCCTAACTCTCAGGGTAGTTAAGCACTGGAATAAATTGCCTAGGCAGGTTGTGAAATCTCTGTCATGGGAGATTTGTAAGAGCAGGTCAGACAAACACCTGTCAGGGATGGTCTAGATAATACTTAGTCCTGCCTTGAGTGCAGGGGACTGGACTAGAAGAGATCTCTAGGTCCCTTCCAGTCCTTTGATTCTATGATTCTATGAATTACAGTGTGAAGTATGTGAATTAGGGGGAAAACAAATGTGTCATTTCAAAGAAAATAAATAACTTAACAGCTAATACTGTAAGTTTTAAAAATGAGTTACTGAGTATTTCCTAATGAAGTTATCAAGATATGAAAATGCTTTCACTGCTGTCTTCTTTATTCAAAAACACATAATGGGAACAAGACCGTTTATCTTCTTAAATATCATTTTACTTTTAAAAAAGCAATTGTTTCCCTCTTTCGTATGATTTACTCACCTATATGAGAACCAAAGGATAGCTTTTCAAGATAAAATATCATTTAAGGAGATAGAGTGACAGCTCTCTTTTACAGAATGCAGTTGGATCCAAGTATAGGCACCTTGTACTTATTTGGGAGAAAATGGGCACAGCGTGATAATGGTTTTCCTACATTTCGTTTTTATTTCATTTTGCAGATTGAACATGCTTCACTATTCAAAAAAGTAAAGTAACATTTTAGCATTAAACCTGCTTAACAGAAGAAAGCCTGGGATTGTCTGTTTATTATTTGGGACTGCAGTTAACAAAAATGTAACACAAAGGGATGCCAGTTCCCTTATTGAACATATTCGTCATTATTTGAAACATTGCAGAAGCAGAAGCATTCCAGTAGCAAACAAAATCCTTTAATATTTGTTTCACTCATTAAATCTCAAGTAGAACTGAAATTGGTATTCTTTCCTTATCCCCGTTTCATGTCATCTCAGAACTCAAAGAATAAACGGCTCACGCAGACAGCATTTTCCCAAGGTCTGTTCTATCGGCAGTACATAGTCGCAGTGTTGCAATTCCTGGCTCTTATGCTACCCACTAGAACTTGTCAACACTTGAAACTTATACTCATTTGCAATCCCTTGCAGGCTGCCTGTTATGCTGACCACAGGGCTGAGGTAACATTTCCTTATTAAATTGTGTTTACATCAGAAAGGCCTAGGAGTGGGGGTCAAATCTTGCTTCCTTTGAAGCCAATTGTTTTGTAGTTGATTTCAGGGGAACTAGGATTTGGCCCTCTGATGTAGATGACCAGTCTGCCAAGCCTGGATCAGAGGGAGCCCTGTTCTCCTGTAGACCCCTAGGATGCAAGGATGTCTCATGGGGCCAGTGGCCCTTCAGCGATAATCAGGGACTAACTGGCCTCTGTTGACCCCATAAACTGCACCTGGGAGCAGGTTGATGCTCCCGGTGGTGGCTCATCAGACAATTAGCAAGGAAGCAGCTGAGTTCTATAAGAGGACTGCCTGAACAGTGTAAGTAGGTGTCTGCTCAGATACGAATGGAGATCCCAGGTGAGAGGAAGGAAGAGATTTCTGTCCCTGGGGAAGGCCTGGGACTACACGCTAGGGGGATCCCACAGGAAGCAGGCTCCTGTAGGGCTAGGGCTTAGAGGTAACTGGGAGAGCTCCCAGGGAAGACTGTCAGATCCCTGGGGAAGGGAGACAGTAGGGGACATCTGATTGTTAGCTCAGGGAAGAGAGCTGGTGGGTGCCTTTGGAGAGTCCCAGCAGTTTGGGATAGGCTGGTGCTGGACAGCTGAGCCGCAGAAGTAGAGCTACCACCTGTGATGAGGGCCTGGAGCTAGGGGAAAGGTGTCCAGGGAGGCAGTCCTAGGACCAGTGTTTCAAAGGGGAAATGGAATGGAAGAGACCCACAGTAAGCAAGGTAGGCTCCTGTGGGGGAGCCCTGAACTAGGGATTACAAGAAACAGGGAACAGAAGAAAAACCCAGCAGGGTTGGAGCACGAGTTTATATTGTATTTGGACTTCCAGTGGGGAAAAGCCTGGAGGAGTCAGCACTCTGATAAGTGTGAGAAAGAGCGATAAATTGAGCCTAAGAAGGGTGAAAGACCTTCTGTTTATGTCAGCTTTGATTCTGAGTGTCCCAGAAGTGTTGATCCTGGGGCCATTTTTGTTCAATATCTTCATTAATGATCTGGAGGATGGCATGGATTGCACCCTCACCAAGTTTACAGATGTCACTAAACAGGGAGGAGTTGTAGATACGCTGGAGGGTAGGGATAGGATACAGAGGGACCTAGACAAATTAAAGGATTGGGCCAAAAAAAATCTGATGGGGTTCAGCGAGGACAAGTGCAGAGTCCTGCATTTAGGATGGAAGAATCCCATGTACTGCTACAGACTAGGGACCGAGTGGCTAGGCAGCAATTCTGCAGAAAAGGACCTAGAGGTTACAGTGGACAAGAAGCTGGATATCAGTCAACAGTGTGCCCTTGTTGCCAAGAAGGCTAACGGCATTTGGGCTGTAAAAGTAGGAGCACTGCCAGCAGATCGAGGGACGTGATCATTCCGCTCTATTCGGCATTGGTGAGGCCTCATCTGGAGTATTGTGTCCAGTTTTGGGCCCCACACTACAAGAAGGATGTGGAAAAATTGGAAAGAGTCCAGCAGAAGGCAACAAAAATGATTAGGGGGCTGGAGCACATGATTTATGAGTAGCGGCTACGGAAAATGGGATTATTTAGTCTGCAGAAGAGAAGAATGAGGGGGGATTTGATAGCTGCTTTCAGCTACCTGAAAGGGGGTTCCAAAAAGGATGGATCTAGACTGTTCTCAGTGGTACCAGATGATAGAACAAAGAATCATAGAATCATAGAATCTCTGGGTTGGAAGGGACCTCAGGAGGTCATCTAGTCCAACCCCCTGCTCAAAGCAGGACCAAACCCAACTAAATCATCCCAGCCAGGGCTTTCTCAAGCCTGACCTTAAAAACCTCAAAGGATGGAGATTCCACCACCTCCCTAGGTAACCCATTCCAGTTCTTCACCACCCTACTAGTGAAAAAGTTTTTCCTAATATCCAACCTAAACCTCCCCCTCTGCAACTTGAAACCATTACTCCTTGTTCTGTCATCTTCTACCACTGAGAACAGTCCAGATCCATCCTCTTTGGAACCCGCTTTCAGGTAGTTGAAAGCAGCTATCAAATCCCCCCTCATTCTTCTCTTCTGCAGGCTAAACAATCCCAGTTCCCTCAGCCTCTCCTCATAAGTCATGTGCTCCAGCCCCCTAATCATTTTTGTTGCCCTCTGCTGGACTCTTTCCAATTTACCCACATCCTTCTTGTAGTGTGGGGCCCAAAACTGGACACAGTACTCCAAATGAGGCCTCACCAGTGCCGAATAGAGGGGAATAATCACGTCCCTCGATCTGCTGGAAATGCCCCTACTTATACAGCCCAAAATGCCGTTAGCCTTCTTGGCAACAAGGGCACACTGTTGACTCATATTCAGCTTTTTGTCCACCGTAACCCCTAGGTCCTTTTCTGCAGAACTGCTGCCCAGCCATTCGGTCCCTAGTCTGTAGCAGTGCATGGGATTCTTCCGTCCTAAGTGCAGGACTCTGCACTTGTCCTTGTTGAACCTCATCAGATTTCTTTTGGCCCAATCCTCTAATTTGTCTAGGTCCCTCTGTATCCTATCCCTACCCTCCAGCGTATCAACCACTCCTCCCAGTTTAGTGTCATCTGCAAACTTGCTAAGGGTGCAGTCCACACCATCCTCCAGATCGTTGATGAAGATATTGAACAAAACTGGCCCCAGCACCGACCCTTGGGGCACTCCACTTGATACCGGCTGCCAACTAGACATGGAGCCATTGATCACTACCCATTGAACGCGACCATCCAGCCAGTTTTCTATCCACCTTACCGTCCATTCATCCAGCCCATACTTCTTTAACTTGCTGGCAAGAACACTGTGGGAGACTATATCAAAAGCTTTGCTAAAGTCAAGAAATAGCACATCCACTGCTTTCCCCTCATCCACAGAGCCGGTTATCTCAAAGAGTAATGGTCTCAAGTTGCAGTGGGGGAGGTTTAGGTTAGATATTAGGAAAAAAGTTTTCATTAGGAGGGTGGTGAAGCACTGGAATGGGTTACCTAAGGAGGTGGTGGAATCTCCTTCCTTAGAGGTTTTTAAGGTCAGGCTTGACAAAGCCCTGGCTGGGATGATTTAGTTGGGGATTAGGTCCTGCTCTGAGCAGAGGGTTGGACTAGATGACCTCCTGAGGTCCCTTCCAACCCTGATAATCTATGATTCTATGGATCCCAGGGCAGCCCCTATAAAGTCAAGCCTCTGAATGGGAGTCAGTTTAGATTTTTGTATGCTGCTTTTGAGACTGAAGCCTTGGAACAGTTCAAGAATGTAGCAAATGGCAGCTGACACTTGATGAGGAGTCCTTCCCCAAACTAGCCAATCATCCAGGTAAGGGCAATTACCACTAGCACCTTGGTAAAATCCCTCAATCAATAGGCCAAAGGTAGAACTTGATACTGAAAATGTTTGTGGCCTACCATGAAACTTGGGCACTTCCTGTGCAATATGCATCTTGGAGGTTCAGAGATGTGAACCAGTCACCAGGATTCAGAGAGGGAATTATTGAACTTGGAGCTGGACTTCTGTAGATTTGTGGGTAATGTGAAAGTAGAACTTGCAAACAGCACAATTGTAGGGGATATGCGATTCTCTCAAACCAAATAAATATTTTACATGTCATCATTAATGGGCATAGCACCCTCTCATGAGAAGCAATACTTAAATGCAGGCAACTTAGAAGAAGCCATCCTAGTACTAGAAAGATATCTTTTTCTTAGGAATAGGTTTCTTTTTTTTCTTCTTTTTTTTACCAGAAACAGCAAACAAAATACTCACAGACAACAACTAACTACCATTTTCACAAAGTTGAAAAAGAGCCAGCAATTTGTTGAACAGACAGCAAGCACAAAATGGGGAGAGTAAGTGAGTGACGGTTGGCCTCTTCCGCCCATTTATGCCCTGTGTGACTACAATGAACACTTGTGGCCAAAATACTTTCTACTTGGGCACATGCACAAGTGGAATATGCATATGGATAATCACTCGAAGGAGAAATCAGACGTCTTCTCAGTTGCTATCGATAAATGTAGTTCCACTGACTTCAATCTGTCTTATTAGCTTTAAGAATCTTTTCCAATAGAGGGTCAATAGAATTAGTGGCTTGAAAGATTCAACCTTTCCCTTTCCCTTGTATAACACAGAGTTTAGCAGAAAATAATATAATAGTTTCACTCCTGTTTTTTCAAATGCCATTTTGAGGAATGTAAACTCCTTGTGTCAAGGCTGTTTTAGGTCACAGAACAATACAATGTTTTTGTCTTTGTAAGTGATGTCACCAGCAGCTAAAGCTGCCTTCAGGATTCTCTACTTGTCACGAACATCAGATAGACAGACTATACTGATGCTTCTTATATTGAGGCTTTCTCAAGGTTCATGCATCAGAACCTCAAAGCATCTCCTCTAGTATATTAAGTTTAGTAGATCAGGGAGAAACATTTCTATAATATACAGCATCAAAATTACCCAGAAAATCTAGAATTCAAACTTTAGAACACTCATTTAGTTTTCTCAAGTTTTTAGTCTTTTTTTCTTATTATTTGTGAGGGGGCAGGGGGATTTACAAATGTAGACATTTCTTCCACAAAGTCTTTTAAAGCCTTAATCTGAGCCTTTACATGGCTCACTGTTCAGCCCCAGTAACTTCAGTCCATACCAGTAAACATTTCTGAGACTTTTACTTCCACAGAATACAAAGACTTGATATAAAATATCAAGTTTAACCTTACATTCTAAATCTTTTATTTTAAGGAGTTCCCTTCCTCTCTCTCCCTGCATTTTCTATAGAACAAGATGGTGCTGGGGTCTAGGCGTTTGGGACTTGAAGGAATCAGCCACCTCAGGATATGTGTTCTTTTCCTCATTTTACTGGTAAGGCACATAGATCTTTTTGTTCCAAAAGGAAAAGTACAACTTTGGATTTTTGCAGGAAGTCAGGAGAGTTATGTTTCCCAAAGCAGGAATTACTCTGCTATACATCGGCTATAGTATAGACTCAGGCTCCCCTATCCCCAAATAATCATTGTTAAAAATATATTCTAGCAGAACTAACAAGACACGTACATAACGACTAAGTAATCATGTAATCCTGTTATTGTATCCCTCATCCTCCCTTTTTTCCTGTCCCCCCTCTCACTGTTTGCTACTCTGATTCACTGTATCATGACTAAAATTACATTGTAAATGCCTTTGAGCATGGTGTATGCCTTTTACTTGATTTGTAAAAGCACACAACATATTTTGGACACAGCGTAAATAATAATAATAATATACACATTTCATTTCTAGGCAAGGGCAAATACTTAGATACAGTAAGTAGAGGAATGTATTGATCGATCTAGGAAGCAGATTAATGAGCAGGGCAGAATCAGATTTAATTAACAGCTGCTAAAATGTATTTATTGATAGGGCAACTAAAGCTTCTCAAAGTATGTGTCTTGTGGTTTGGTAGCTGACACTTTGACAGGCAACACTGACAGAACTCTATTTTCAGCTGCCAGTCAAAGATTAGCAGTCTGACACCAAGGGAATTCCCTGTTAGTCATTAGATTACAAACTCTAACTTCTGCAGAGACAGGTTTTAGTTAGACATTCACATTTTCTCTACCTGGGTCTGAAGCGACCATTCCCCTGACGTTTTGAGAAGAAGATAGATATCGGTAAGATATAAATGGGAACAAGTAAAATGAGAGTGCACCTGGTTATTTGCCCACATTCTAAAGAGAAATCTGATTGAAACTAATATTCTTTTCCTAAGCCACATTCACATTAGCTAAAAGCTACCATTAGCTGAAAGTTAACATTGCCAGTGCTTCTCACAGCCCCACACCCAGCTGCACTGAGCCCATGCTTGGCACAGTCCAGGGGCAAGAGACATAAAGGTGGCTAAGCTACTTTTGTACTTCCCTCAATTCTCACAGTTAGCCCAGTCACAGGGCAAGCTCTAATTTACGCGAGCTAGGTCAGTCTGCCAAGGACCATTCCAATGCGCCAGGACTGCCAGAGTGCAGCATATTTCAGCTATGCTCCCTTCCCCGCCGCCCCACAGCCCATGCCAGAATGCCCACTACGTGGGTTGGTAGCAGGGGAAATGGGTGATTTAGAACTGGATTAAATTTAGAAGTGTGAGCAACAAGTGTAATGTCGTGGTGGGAGTCTGCTACACACCACTAGACCAGGGGGATGAGGTGGACGAGGCTTTCTTCCAGCAACTAACAGAAGTTACTAGATCACAGGCCCTGGTTCTCATGGGTGACTTTAATCACCCCGACATCTGCTGGGAGAGCAATACAGCGGTGCACAGACAATCCAGGAAGTTTTTGCAAAGTGTAGGGGACAATTTCCTGGTGCAAGTGCTGGAGGAACCAACTAGGGGAAAAGCTCTTCTTGACCTGCTGCTCACAAACAGGGAAGAAATAGTAGAGGAAACAATAGTGGATGGGAACCTGGGAGGCAGTGACCATGAGATGGTAGAGTTCAGGATCCTGACACAAGGAAGAAAGGAGAGCAGTAGAACAGACTTTGACTCCCTCGGGGAACTGATGGGCAAGGTCCCCTGGGAGAATAACATGATGGGGAAAGGAGTAGAGGAAAGCTGGCTGTATTTTAAAGAATCCTTATTGAGGTTGCAGGAACAAACCATCCCGATGTGTAGAAAGAAAAGTAAATATGGCAGGTGACCAGCTTGGCTTAACAGTGAAATCCTTGCTCGTCTTAAACACAAAAAAGTAGCTTACAAGAAGTGGAAGATTGGACAAATGACCAGGGAGGAGTATAAAAATATTGTTCAGGCATGCAGGAGTGAAATTAGGAAGGCCAAATCACACTTGGAGTTGCAGCTAGCCGGAGATGTTAGGAGTAACAAGAAGGGTTTCTTCAGGTATGTGAGCAACAAGAAGAAAGTCAAGGAAAGTGTGGGCCCCTTGCTGAATGAGGGAGGGAACCTAGTGACAGAGGATGTGGAGAAAGCTAGTGTACTCAATGCTTTTTTTGCCTCTGTCTTCACGGACAAGGTCAGCTCCCAGGCAGCTGCACTCCGCAGCACGGTATGGGGAGGAGGTGACCAGCCCTCTGTGGAGAAAGAAGTAATTCGGGACTATTTAGAAAAGCTAGACGAGCACAAGTCCATGGGGCCGGATGCACTGCATCCAAGGGTACTAAAGGAGTTGGCCGATGTGATTGCAGAGCCATTGGCCATTATCTTTGACAAATCATGGCAATCGGGGGAGGTCCTGGATGACTGGAAAAAAGCTAATGTAGTGCCCATCTTTAAAAAAGGGAAGAAGGAAGATCCGGGGAACTACAGGCCAGTCGGTCTCACTTCAGTCCCTGGAAAAATCATGGAACAGGTCCTCAAGGAATCAATTCTGAACCACTTAAAGGAGGGGAAAGTGATCAGGAACAGTCAGCATGGATTCACCAAGGGCACGTCATGCCTGACTAACCTAATTGCCTTCTATGATGAGATAACTGGCTCTGTGGATGAGGGGAAAGCAGTGGATGTGCTATTTCTTGACTTTAGCAAAGCTTTTGATACAGTCTCCCACAGTGTTCTTGCCAGCAAGTTAAAGAAGTATGGGCTGGATGAATGGACGGTAAGGTGGATAGAAAACTGGCTGGATGGTCGCACTCAATGGGTAGTGATCAATGGCTCCATGTCTAGTTGGCAGCCGGTATCAAGTGGAGTGCCCCAAGGGTCGGTGCTGGGGCCAGTTTTGTTCAATATCTTCATCAACGATCTGGAGGATGGTGTGGACTGCACCCTTAGCAAGTTTGCAGATGACACTAAACTGGGAGGAGTGGTTGATACGCTGGAGGGTAGGGATAGGATACAGAGGGACCTAGACAAATTAGAGGATTGGGCCAAAAGAAATCTGATGAGGTTCAACAAGGACAAGTGCAGAGTCCTGCACTTAGGACGGAAGAATCCCATGCACTGCTACAGACTAGGGACCGAATGGCTGGGCAGCAGTTCTGCAGAAAAGGACCTAGGGGTTACGGTGGACGAAAAGCTGAATATGAGTCAACAGTGTGCCCTTGTTGCCAAGAAGGCTAACGGCATTTTGGGCTGTATAAGTAGGGGCATTTCCAGCAGATCGAGGGACGTGATTATTCCCCTCTATTCGGCACTGGTGAGGCCTCATTTGGAGTACTGTGTCCAGTTTTGGGCCCCACACTATAAAACGGATGTGGATAAATTGGAAAGAGTCCAGCGGAGGGCAACAAAAATGATTAGGGGGCTGGAGCACATGACTTATGAGGAGAGGCTGAGGGAACTGGGATTGTTTAGCCTGCAGAAGAGAAGAATGAGGGGGGATTTGATAGCTGCTTTCAACTACCTAAAAGGGGGTTCCAAAGAGGATGGATCTAGACTGTTCTCAGTGGTAGAAGATGACAGAACAAGGAGTAATGGTTTCAAGTTGCAGAGGGGGAGGTTTAGGTTGGTTATTAGGAAAAACCTTTTCACTAGTAGGGTGGTGAAGCACTGGAATGGGTTACCTAGGGAGGTGGTGGAATCTCCTTCATTAGAGGTTTTTAAGGTCAGGCTTGACAAAGCCCTGGCTGGGATGATTTAGTTGGGCTTGGTCCTGCTTTGAGCAGGGGGCTGGTCTAGATGACCTCCTGAGGTCCCTTCCAACCCTGAGATTCTATGATTCTATGAACTGGCTTTACACCACTGGAGAGTCATCTACGTCAAAGGAATCCCCAGCTGCCCCTTTAGGAATGGTTCAAAGGGTACTTAGCCTTGGCCAAGGATTTTACTCATAAAATGTAGTTTACGTACTGATGAGCAAACAGAAATGCAGGATAATAAAGACTATTTATTGTCTACTGTGGGTTAAAAGGGGCATTTAAAAATGTATTTAGGGAAAAAGTAGTGAAAACATTACTCTAAGAAGATACAATGCAAAAAATAAAACCTAAGTATAAAGGAATAAAGACAAAAAAACCAGAAAACATTGTTTGCATGGAGGAATAATACAGTAAACTAAATCAACGTTCAATCATTTTTTCAATACATTATTTCCCCCGTGAAACCTTGACACATCTTATTTTCAGAAGTGTTCCAAGAGAAATAGGAAGTAATCTACTGAACATTGGACTAAGAAAACATATAATAAAATAAAGTTAAATGTGTATATGGATCACCGCTGCAAAATCCTACCTCAGCGCCTCAACGTGGTGCAGCGGTGACCCTGGCCGTCTGACAGCTATGGTAGCGGGGCGTATGCCCTGGTAGGTTTTACCATGCTACAAAGGTGTCGGACTATCCAATCCAGGGAGGAGGGTTGCTCTCTCAGAGGAAAGAGCGCTTTTCCTTCTCCTTAGAGGTTGAAAGCTAGCTATGCTTGAGGAGGTATGCATGCCTGCCCACCTAGCCAGTGGGATGGCTTGAAGTTAACGGCTAAAACAACACGAGTAAATGCACGTTCTACGGTGGCGGAGCGGAAATTGAGCGACAAGAGGTTGCTAAAAATGTCAGGTGCTAGGCCAACATGGAAAAGGACAATCCTCGCTGTGTGTACTTACAATTGTAGGTCACTGGCAAAGGAGGAAACTTTAAACCATCTGATGGAGGAGAAGAAAAGGATAAAATGTGATATTCTCAGTGTCTGCGAAACCCGACGAAAGAAGGAGTTGGAAGTCAACTGGAAGGATGGAAGTGCTGTGAGGCTCGGAAAGGGAGATGGCGCTAGAAATGTTGGAGGAGTTGGATTTATCGTCAATAAAGATTGGTCTTCGAAAGTCATATCATGCCAGCTAACATCATCACGTATCGGTGTGCTGCATCTTCAGATGGAGTCAAAAGCTACCCTCAAGGTCATCCAGGCCTACGCTCCCACAAGTGCAAGTGAGGACGAAGAAGTGGAAGAATTCTACCGAGAGCTTGAAAGAGCTCTCGCGCAAAAGTCCACTTACACTGTCACGATGGGAGATTTCAACGCCAAGGTCGGACGAGGGAAAGCTGGCGAAAAGTTCATAGGGAGATACGGCAGCGGCAAAAGTAATGAAAGAGGAGAGAGGCTGGTAGCGATGGCAGAAATGAAAGAACTGTACGTGGCAAACACCTGGTACAAAAAGAAGATCTCAAGAAGGTGGACATGGATCGCACCAAACGCGAAGAGTAAGAATGAAATTGACTATATTTTAGTCAATAAAAGGCGCATCGTTCAAGACGTCTCTGTGGTGCAGCCATTCAACACCGGCAGTGACCATCGCCTGCTTAGAGCGAAGTTGATTTTCGACGAAGCGGTGGAAAAGAAGGCGTTACAGATGGCAAACAGGAAACAGCAGCCGAAGACATTCGATGAAGCAAAGCTGAAAAAAGCGATTTCTGGGTTTGACTGGAGCCAGATGGAAAAGTGTGATGAGGACTATAGTATCTTTGCTGACAAGTTGAGATGTTGCATAAAAGCAGCTGAAATTAAAAAGCTGAAGAAGGCGAAGGAAAGAATCTCGATTGAAATGAAAAGCTTGTTGGAGAAGCGGAGAAACATGAAAAGGAGCTCGGATAACAACCTCGAGTACTCCATTCTGTGCAAGTTTATACGGCGAAAACTGAAGGATGACTTCGAGAACTTCCGGAAAGAAAAGCTCCTTAAAACAGCCTCACGCAAGAGCCTCAGGACATGCAAGCGGGAATTGACACAGTATAGATTGAGCGTAACAGCATTGAAGAACAAGGATGGAGAGACAGTAATCGACAGAGCAGGGATGGAGGAGGTCTGCAAGGACTTCTATACAGAACTGTTCAAATCAAGAATCAACGTCCCTCTCCCAACCCTCGAAGAGTCAGAAGAACGCGTCCCCCCAATAATCATCAGCGAAGTCCGAAGCGCACTACACCAGATGAAGAAGGGAAAAGCTCCAGGCAAAGATGGAATAACATCAGAAATGATTTATGCACGAGGCAAAAAACTTTGGAAGGCACTCACTTTAAGATTCAGTCGATATCTTGAAGAAGGCAAAATACCATCAAGCTGGAAGGAGTCGAATACCATCTTGCTGCACAAGAAGGGTGATCGAGAAAATCTTAAGAACTACCGCTCTATATGCCTGCTCTCTCACATCTACAAGATCTTCACAAAGGTGATAACGAATCGACTTTCGCAAAGTCTGGATGAACAACAGCCGAGAGAGCAGGCAGGGTTTCGAAGAAATTTCAGTACAATCGACCATATATTTACCCTTAGCCAGCTCCTAGAAAGAGCGAGGGAATACAAACTCCCGCTGTGCATTGCTTTTGTCGACTATGAAAAGGCCTTCAATAGCGTTGAGTTTAACGCAATATTAAAGGCGCTCGCAGAGCAGGGCATTAACACGCAGTACATTAGTTTGTTGAAGGAAGCGAATACTGGATGTACAACAGACATTACTCTCCTTGAAATTCCCTTCCGCATCCCAATCGAGAAAGGCGTAAAGCAAGGAGATACAATTTCACCGAAACTATTCACCGCCTGCCTCGAAATGGTTATGAACAAGATCAATTGGAGGAGTGGTGTCAACATAAACGGAGAGAGATTATCTCATCTCAGATTTGAAGACGACACTGTACTAATTGCCGAAAGCACCAACCAACTGCAGAGCATGCTACGAAGACTCGACAAAAAAAGTAGTCAGGTCGGCCTGAAAATGAACCGCTGCAAAACGAAATATATGCGATCAGACGTCTTACGAAAAGCCCGAATAATGGTAACAGGAGAAGACATCGAAGAAGTGGAACAGTACATATATTTGGGCCAAGAAGTTAATATGCACCAAGACCTGAACGGAGAACTCTCGCGAAGGATTCGGGCAGGATGGTGTGCATTTAATTCCATCAAGGACGTCCTCAAAGGAAAAATTGACAAGACCACACGTAAAAATATTTTCAATTCATCAGTCCTGCCAGCCATGCTGCATGGCAGTGAAACGTGGGCACTGACGAAGAGAGAAGAGCAACGGTTGTTGGTAGCTGAAAGGGCAATGGAACGAGCTATGTTGGGAATCTCCCTTCTGGATCATATACCAAATGAAATCATCAGAGAACGCAGCGGTGTGAAAGATATTGTCGTGGAAAGCAGACATAAGAAGATGTGATGGGCGGGCCACACAGCACGGCTCACGGATAACAGGTGGACCGCAATCATTGCTGAGTGGTACCCGCGAGAACAGAAAAGACCCCCCGGTCGGCCTCCAAGAAGATGGGAAGATGACATCGTTAAACGTTTTGGACGAACGTGGAGAAGAAAGGCAAGAGTGCGAGAAGAATGGCAGACGTGTTGTGATCGGCGCAGTCTTAACGACAGCTGAAGTCCGATCGATCCATGTGATCAAGGTGTATATGGATATCTGTTGTTAGGTTTTGGGTTTTTTTTAAGAAATGGTATTTCAAAGAGCATTTTCAGTCTTAAGACTAGAGCCTGCAACAAAGAGTGGCAATATGAATATGTGAACATTAATAGATAGCAGGCTTACTGCACATATATGACAGCAGTCATGCACACGTATGCAGAAAGTAGTTGTAAAGGCATCCATGGGAACAGTGGCAACTGAAATTTCTACAGCTGCCACATATGGAGCCAGTACTGTGTTCCGAGATGTGGCATAAATATATAGGTGATCCCAGAAATGACCCCTCTTCATGCACCTATCCACCTTTTCTAGATATGTACCATAGATTAGATTTGCAGTGTAGATCTGAATGCATGGTATGTACCTAGGCTTGCAATAATTCAATTATTTATTGTTATTTATTGTTATTTATTGATCATTTTGATGGATAATATTGATGCTTATTTTAAAACTTTTAAAAATTTTATCAATTTAAATTTTCACATGTGAAAAATTATGAGTTTTAAGCATTTCTTAATTTTTTAATCAATTTAAATTTTCACAATTGCAGGAAATTATGGGGGGATAAGACACTAATTACTTAATGACAGTACATGTTGAGATTCAAGAAGCTAAAACTTTGTAACTGTTAAAACAAAAATTGTCAACATCACATCAAAATACATAAAGTAAATATCCTTAAATCAAATTATAATAATTTCTCAAGCATCAGTTCTCTTGCTTTGCCTATCTGTAAATTTTGATTATAGATGGAAATATTTTTTCATCTGTGTGTGCATGGTGAAATCAACGTTTACCATCATTTAATTATCACAATCTAATCCTTCTAAGCCTACATGTAGCTATATGCAGGATTTAAAAAAAATATTTCCACACCTAATAGGGTCTCCTTAATCACCACAGCCAGAGAACACGCGTACACACACACACATATATAATTTTTGTGTGTGTATGTGTGTGTGCACATGCACATGCGAGTGTCTAAACAACAGCTTACTATTTATGTAAATTTGGGAATAGACTCAAAAAGCTTTTGATATTAGCATTCAATGGATTTCAAAAATGAAATCTCTCTAAGCAGAATATATCTGTCTAAATCTTGTATACAATGCAGATATTTAATAACATAGCTATAGTTTTTCATTATGATTTCTATACTATAGTCAGATTTGGAATAAATACTTTTGGTTGTTTTGCTCATGCAGTAAAGCCAACAACAAAAAATGAAAATACCCCTCTGCCTTTCAAGGTCACCTTAACCAATTCCTCATACACACTGAAATGGCAAGTTCATAAATCACTGAAACAATGAAGTATTGTAAAATACATCTAGAGTATAGAGCTGAATTTTAGTTGCAGCACCATAACATGTAGTGCATCATCTATGATCAATTAAAGATGACCTTAATTCAGCAAGATCTAATACAGAAACGTATTGATTTTTCTGATTAATAGCTTTTGTATACCTTGAGCTCTTGTAACCATTGCATGAACGTGCTAAATGAAGTGAGGAAATGGATTAATTACTTGTGGAGTTAAGGCATATGTTTCTGCATGACTGTGGCATAAATTTCATACAAAAAGACATTGTATGTGATTGTCAGATAGAATCCTATACTCTTTCCCATGATTAAGACCCTGATTCAGCAAACCATATAAGCACATGCTAACACACTGAGTCAGGGCCTAAATGTTCATTTCAGTTAAAAAGCATGTTATTACAGTTTACAAAGAAAACATAGCTACATGCAGGCACATTTACCCCGTTTACTATGGCTTCCATCATTGTTTTCCATGGATATAGGAAAATCTCCTTACGGGCAAGATTACATCAGTGCAAGGCACCTTCAAAGCCCTATTCACTCCATTGTGGGGCCTGGAAACCAGAAAGTGGTGGGATTAGTTAGAAGACATGCTCATGCAAACACTACCAGCCCAATCCTCAGTTGGATTCAGTCTACGGTGCAACTGCCTCTGCTGGCTCAGGAGGGAATTTTCACCCACCCAACACACACTTGCTGCTCTATATACCAGCAGGGAAAAAGGGTCGCCTACCATACAGGAGTTCCTTAATCTTAAAGCCTACTAAAAATAAGTGAGTTCTGAATATGGTTGAACCCTGCTCTTGCAGAGCAATGAATTTCTTGTAGTTAATATTCTATGTAGAAAATACCATAATCTGTAAAATGTATTTTTCCCCTCTGGCATGAATCCACTTGCTAAGGAAATAAGGATTCACATCTTAAAGTTAAAATATTCTGACACCAGTATTTCCAATGAAAAAAAGAAAACTAGTAGTCTACCAAATGTACAAAATCAAGAACACGAGAAAGGACCATACAAAGCAGGTACAGCATGCGTAATCCATCATGACAAATGGTACTAATGATCTTTTAAAAAGTTAAACTGATTTAAAGCATTATATTAGTCTATATGCATAACAAGCTATTGATACATACAATTCTTTTGGTTAATATTTTGTTTTTCTTGGAAGATATTGAAGGTTAGGAATTGTGATGTGTCACATAATCATTTTATGGTGGGAAAGCATTTGTATCCACTCTAACTCCCCTCTCATATATATATAATATATATATATAACATGCTTTTTATCCCTTTTCATATATATATACACAAACCGAAAAGGGATAAAAAAGCATTATCTTTTTTAGAACTAAATCTATGGACTGAAAATCCTGACCCCATTGAAGTCAATGGGGATTTTGCAATTGACTTCTATAGAGTCAGGATTTCACTCTATAGTGGAGAACCCTCTAGCCTGCCAGGTTACAGCTGCTGCTTCTTTTCTTGCATCCTGCTGTTGATTCCCCATTTTCTGCAAAATTTGAGTTTTCATTCAAATGAATAAATAAATAAGTCTCTAGCTCATACATTAATGATAGAGAAGGGGAGGAAAGGGATCAAAATGTGAAGCCATATGATCTTGTCAACCTGCCCCTAAGCTATGTCATTGATAGCAGCACCTGGAGTCTGTTATATAGCTGGGGTTTGCCCGAGTGCAACACACTGACCATTTTTTTGCCATGCCCCCTCCACTGTAGGGTGAGGAAGGAGTGGCACAGAGCCAAGGCTTTCCCATCTGGCTCATTACACTGGCTTTCCAGACCTTTTCTGATGACAAACCTCTGATGGCAGAGAGGCTACAGGAAAAGACAATGGCTCCAACCTCCCCTCCACCAGAGTAATTGTAGGCAGCCTGCATAGCCCTAAAGTGGGGGTGCTGGGCTGGCAGGGAAGGAGGCGAAGTTAAGATTGCAGAGGACTGCACTGGTTCAGTACATCACCACATCACCACTTCACCCGCAGAGCACCTAGGCAGACATTGGAGGAATCTAAAGATACACCTCTCTGAGGGAGGGTGTCATTGGAAATACAAGCTGCTTTCCCCGGAGGTTAGATTCCCCAGCTAGTTCTGGGAGGGACAGTTTGCACCTCTCTGAGCTTGCAGAAGTGAATGCAGTCTTCTGAAAGGTTAGTGGGTTTTCTGTTTTGTTTTTATTTGGTTTTTTACTTTGGTGGGGTTGTTTGCTCATTCAGAACACCACGCTCTGATCTCCCCAGGCACCTGGGACTCTAATGCACTGCATAGACAGAATGCCTCAGAGTGTCTGGGTCTGATTCAAGCTGCCACTCAAGTGCACACTACTCCACTCAATCCATTGTGGACAGAGAATTCACAAGCAGGCCACACACCCTGTGGCAGAGGGGTCAGCCTGAAGAACTAGTGGTGCCATTATCTAGGCACACAGCTCAATCTCAGTCACTGTGTTCCAGCTGTTGGCCATTAGAGTTTGAAGCATTCATATGCAACGATGATGACTTCCCTCAGTGGCCTCCATTGCAAAATCTCTGTTGTGGGAAAATGCCTCTCCTGACTATCAAAGTATCTCTGAAATGCAGAGTTCTGGCAGGGCAAAATCCCTTGACTGGCTAACCTTTATTCCTGAAAAGAATTAGGTCAGAGGAATCAAAGAGAACACACACATCGTTATGTGAGGGGCAAGGCCACGCACCAGCAATCTTCAGTTCTAACAAAGAATTTTTCAAACGGAGTGAGAGGAATCTGAAGAGCCAGGAAATAACGAAAACCCATAAAACAAATAGGAAGTAATAAGTAAAACCACAATAAGATGTGGAAATGCAATTCACAATTCCTTCAACTGCAGGAGAAAGAGCTATGCGAGAGGTATCTTTTTCATGTAAGAAACTGGACAGAAAGCAAGTTAATCGAGAACGAGGGATACAAGTGTCTCTAATGGCTAAACCATTAGAGATCTGTCTAGCCATATCCTTGCTCCTTAGAGGAAGAAAATAAGCTGAGCATAGAAAGCTGAGACATTGTAATGTCTGCCTTAGGTCACATAGCTGTGGCTCTGGAGAGTGTTTTCAATTCCTAACTTGTTAGCCAGTTCTGATAAAGAGAGCATTTAATATGACTTTTGCCTTTGGAGAAAACTATTTCTTAGCAATAATCCACCCTTCTTAGAAATTAAAACAAAAGAACCAAAATCCAGCAGCTATTTTGAATGCAAGACCTTCCATGTTTTGATACGATAACAGCTATCCAATCGGTTTGTGGAGCATCAGTTCATTATTAAAAGAGAGCTGTTCTGTCACAATCTCTGATCCTGGGACACCAGCACACTACATGAAAAGGGCTGGCACAACTTACTTCCACATGGAGCAAAGGGAATCAGGGCCCAAACTGTGAATCTCTCTGGCACTATTTGGACTCCGCCCAGCTTCTGGGGCAGTGCAGGAACAGGCTGTCCCTTACTCAGGCAGAATGCCAGTCAAACCCAACATAGATGAATGAGGGCAGTACATCATGGACCCCTATGCAGCCAAGAATTTGAGCGTGTGTTTATGTCTATTCCTATTCAGCAAAATGCTTAAGCACATATTTAACTTAGACTTAAGCATGTGCCTAAAATTAAACACATGCTTAAGTACTTTGCTGAATAGGATTGCCAAATCGGGCCCTTAATCCTGTTTCTTGTACAGCATCATGAACATTTTTGTTGCTTAAGAAATATTAAATAGTTAGATGAAACAAGGAATGGCATATATTTGCTGAACAGAAAGTATAAAACTGGGTCAGCCTAGTGTAAGAAAACAGAAAAGCGAAGGTGCTCTCTACAAATGGAGCTTCAAATCAACTTAACAACGTACCAAGGTACTTAAGAAATATTGCACAGTCTGGTATCTATTATTAAATCTGGTATTCACTTACTGGTATCTATTATTCCCAGCACTTCTGTGATAAATCAGTTTCCGCTTTTTAAGTCAGAGCATCACCAACAAAAAGATGCAATGTCAATTCCTTCATGTTATTAGTAGATATTTGTGAACAGACTACTTGAGCCACAAAGCAAAAAATACATGACTGCGTGCCTTCAGACATGATATAACAGGGTTTTTTCCCAAGCTTTGTTGTCATTACCCCAAAGTTCTGTGTATTTATCTGTAAAATCTTCATGTTTATTTAATTTTTAAAAATGAGTGGGAAGAATATTGTTGGGACCAAAATTACAATCAAAATAACTCAGATATTACGGTGACCGGAACCCTATAAACATCTAAGACAAATAGCTAGATTAAAATAAATCTCATCTGGACGCCCTGTAGGATGGTAAAAATCTTCATTGGCATTTGTGCCTTAAAGGGTTGTGCCTTAAAGTCACAATTGACCCCTAAATCTTGACATTTAGGAGAATATCAGCAGCAGCATTTTAGGGATTCATCCAATGGATTAGAAATGAATGTTTTTTCTGTGCTGATTAGGTGAGCTTGACAGTGTTCACATTCTTAATATTATGAACTGTGAAATCTAGTAATATCTTTATTTCATACAAAGAAAGGGGAAAGCCTATACAAATCTTATGTGCAGTGTTTTTGTAGCTGGGTTGGTCCGTGGATATTAGAGAGACAATGTGGGTGAGATAATAGTATTTATTGGACCAACTTCTGTTGGTGAAAGAGAGAAGCTTTTCAGCTACAGAAGAGCTCTGTGTGGCTCGAAAGCTTGTTTCTCTCACCAACAGAAGTTGGTCCAATGAAAGGTACTACCTCTCCCACCTATACATATATTAGTCATTAGTCTGCTATTAGTAAATAGCCGTATAATGAGTTAAGATGTTATTATAAATCGTCTATTTGTAAGGTTGCATCCCACTGAATGAGAAGATACTTTGGGTGAAATGCACCCCCCCATTGAAGTCAATGGCAAAATTCTCATTTACTTCCATAGAACCAGGATTTCATCCTTTGTAAGCAGCTCATCTGTGGTACCATGAAGGGAAGCTTAATGACTCAGTCCTACAGCTGAACCCGACATCACACCACTATGTGTGTAAACTGCAACTTGGGGGGAGGTATAGCTCAGTGGTTTGAGCATTGGCCTGCTAAACCCAGAATGGTGAGCTCAATCCTTGAGGGGGCCATTTAGGGATCTGGGGCAAAAATTGGGGATTGGTCCTGCTTTGAGCAGGGGGTTGGACTAGATGACCTCCTAAGGTCCCTTCCAACCCTGATATTCTATGATATAGACAAATAAAATAAAGATTCAGACAAACAAGACAGTAAAACTTTAGTGTGCCAGCTTCAGAAGTTAATGGGAAAGATGAAACCTGGGTTACACAGCATATTATAGAAACAATTTCCTTCAGTTTTACTGATGCAAGCACATTTTCTTGAACAAGTAATTAAGAAAGTAACTTCCAAGTATCTATAGTCTACAAAAGTAAACAACAGAAATGTTTCAGTCTTAAAGTACCATAATTGATTAGACTTTCCAAGAGATTATTTGTGTATTTTCTTACTCTTTCTGGCAAAATATTAATTAATAATGCAATGTACTATCAAAACAGCTATACTAATATTAATTACATGAAAGTAAAAGGAAAACTCACTATTCTAAAGACTTAATATAATCCAATCTGTAACTAAAATTATATTACCCTGCTTTAATTAAGACACTATACACTAATTTTCCTTGGATGCTCACAATCATAATTACTGAACATGTGGGTGAACCCTTGAATTACTTTTAATAGAATTTAGCATTTGTGCTGGTGTCCCCAAAGGCAACAGCATATGAATAAAAGAAATGTCTTTTATCAGTGGAAAAAAAGGTGGAGAAGTGAACCTCTTCTGCATGAAATCTAAGCAGAGAACATTAGCAAAACAAAAGTTAGAGTCCCTTTCTCAAATCTTGTCAAGAATACTGCTGCCATAGGCATTCTGTAGCCTTTTCCATTTGATTGGTTATAGCAGTGCCTAAATTCTACTCTGAAAATGCTGTCTGTGTGAAGATAGCCTCAAGTCTCCATTGGTTCCAGATGTCTCAGAATATTTGTTCACCCATGTAACATTTTCCAAAGAGAGAGTTCTAAAGGCATTCTTGAGGACAGTTGCTTGTCAATTGGTGCTATTGTTGAAGTATATTCTATGGTAGTTAATGAAAAAATTGTAAAAGCAAACATAGTACTATCTCACTAATGATAGCTTATGTTGTTACAAACATTTGCCAGGAGCGGATTTACCATGAAACAAACTGTGTAGTGGCACGGGGCCCGCAACGACAGGGGAGGCCCCCAAATGCAGGACAAATATCTGACAACCTGCCCCTGAGTCCCGGCCGGTGACGCAGCCAGGCTCAGGCAGGCAAGCTGCCTGCATTCCGTGGCCGGTGGCCCCACGCTGCTCTTGGAAGAGTCCGGCTACTGGCACGTCTCTGTGCGCCCCTGGGGGGGGATGGCTCTGCACACTGCCCCCACCCTGGACAGCACACAGAGACCCGCTGCACCCCTCTGTGATGGGTTCGGTCACAGATACCCCCTTGGGACTGTCACCTGATGTGCTGAGACTACCTCTGAGCCTGTTTTCTCTGTCCGTTTGGGTCTCCAGAACCCTGTCTTATTGACCCAGACATGCTAGCTGGCTGCAACACAGACAGGGTCTGAACCACATCCCCCAAAGCTGCAGACTTAACTGAAAACAGCTCAGCAAGTATGACACAGCTTCAGAAGTAGCTATAGTACTGAAAATCCCATGTTTTTAAAAAAGCACCATAGTGAGCTTAATGGAGGTAGTGCATTGACTAGGAGATACACAAGTTTCAAGTTCACATCTACCTTACAATTCTCATTTAGTGGCCTACCTGAAATGAACTGTGGGAAACAGCAAAATCATTAGGGCCCAAAGGGGAGTGGTCTGATTTTCCTGTTGTTGAATAACTGTTTCCTCAACAAGCAAGTCTCATGTTAAGTCTCACGGAAATGGCTAGCAGTTTTATTTTAGCAGTGGAGGGAAGATGGAAGTTAAAAGGTAGTTCAATAGAGACGTGATGACAATTTCTGGACCACTTGGGTAGGAACAGGAAAAAGCTCAGAGCTTGACTTTCCACTCACCCTCAAAGCAAACATCTTATTATAAGTGTCCCTAAGGTGTTATGGAGGTGCCCAAGAGGCTCCATAGTTAAGGCTGCATTTAGTGTTCCACTTGAAATGGTGTGTAAATTACCTTTAATTAAGCATGGCCATTCACTAAAATCAATCACAACCATGGACTATTTTTTTTTAAAAAAACCTAATTTTTAGGTACTTTTCCCTCTCCTCAGGGCATCTTTTCCCAAACTGTGACCCTAGGTGGCTGGTCATATAGGACTAGTAAAGGGACAAGGCCCTGAATCAAACTTGTTCTACAATGTCCAGTTTTCTTTTTCTTTTTCTTTTTTTAAAGTCTCTGAGTTTGTAGAGAGCCTGAAACAATAGTTGGGAGGTATAAACTGGCCCCAATAATTAAACAGGTACTAATTCAGCTGCCAATAATGCTACTTTAAATGTCAGTACTGTTAACTATTTCACTGCTTATCACTGCATGTAAGAAAGGAAAGAAAGCACCATACTCTGAAGATCTACTAGATCAATCTATTCTGAGTGACCACTCATTTTGGCTTGGCTTTTAACAACACATGGTGGAGTTGAAGGGTGGAGCAATTGGTTTCATTTTACTGAAAGTCAGGGAAGTACTCAATTTTCAAAAGTTTGGGACACTCCACCTTAAGACCTTCTTTGCAGAGCTTAAAAACATTTAAAGACGTACTTTTAAAAAATGTCCATAGGGATTGTGACTGTTTTTCAATGACAATCTAAAACAGGGGTGAGCAAACTTTTTGGTCCGAGGGCCACATTGGGGTTGCGAAACTGTATGGAGGGCTGGGTAGGGAAAGCTGTGCCTTCCCAAACAGCCTGGACCCCACCCCTTATCCTTCCCCCCCCACTTCCCGCCCCCCTCAGAACTCCTGACCCCTCCAACCCTCCTGCTCCTTGTCCCCTGACTGCCCCCTCCTGGGACCCTGCCCCTAACTGCCCCCCAGGACCCCATCCCCTATCCAACCACCCCTGCTCCCTGTCCCCTGACTGCCCTCCCAACCCCTAGCCACACCCACACCCCCTGACAGGCCCCTCAGGACCCCACCCCCTATCCAACCTCCCCCTTCTCCCTGTCCCCTTACAGGCCCCCCGGGACTCCACCCCCTATCCAGTACACACCTCCACCCCATCCAACCGCTGCCATCTCCCTGTCCCCTGAATGCCCCCTGGGACCCCCTGCCTCTTAATCCAACCCCCCTGCTCCCCGTCCCCTTACCATGCCACTCAGAGCGGCAGGACTGGCAGCTGTGCCACCCAGCCGGAACAGCCACGCTGCCCGGCAGGAGCTCACAGCCACGCCACCCAGAGCACTGGTGGCGAGGTGAGGCTGCGGGGGGAGGGGGGACAGGGGCTAGCTTCCCTGGCCGGGAGCTCAAGGGCCGGGCAAGATGGTCCTGTGGGACGGATGTGGCCCGCGGGCCATAGTTTGCCCACCACTGATCTAAAACCTCACATGCTTGAAATTTAACCACAGGACTTCACATTACAGAAAAGCTTAACATAAGATAATTTTTAAAATAAACTACCCAAAATATAAATAGATGCTTTTATGTTTAGTTGGTTGGTTGGGTTTTTGCCAGAACTCTTATTTTTCACTATATTCAACCACACACAACCTTATCTCCAATCTCATATTCTTCCAGGAACAAACAACTCATTATAACAACTACTATAGACGTGTACAGACAATGTGGCTTCATCTAATTGATGTTAGTTAAGGTCATGTGTTTGATTTCTGGGTAGGGTGACCAGATGTCCCAATATTATTGGAACTGTCCCGATATTAGAGGCTTTGTCTTATCTATACAACTATACCCCTCCCCCCAAAAAAACAGTGTCCCGATTTTTCACACTTGCTATCTGGTCACCCTATTTCCATATGAGAAACTTAAAGCATGCATTGAGTATGATTCTATGTTAGAAAGAAGAGTGAGTGTGGTGTTTGGCAATGCAGACTGTAACTGTGTTTGCGTATTATGGTGCTTGGATGTTAAAACGTGAGTTGAACTTGTAGCTATTAATGTTGATTTAAATGCTAATGTTGATTAGTCGTTTCGCCTGATTTTTATTGACAGGAGATGCACTTGAGTAACCTTAACAAAGTTTTTCTTGAGGTGCAATTTTGGTAGGCGCAAAGAAAACATAGTCAATACTTGCACAGTTTTTATAGTTTTCAAACAATTCCGTGGGGAGGTAAAGCAATCTGCAGGGTCAAGAGAAAGCTGAGGAGCATATTCACTAACATCTGTGAGGGCTTTTGTTCAGCTTCTGTGGGAATCTATGGTACATGTTGGGAAATTCTGCAGACTTTCCTACTTTCATCCTTATAATTAACCTACCTGTATGAATGCTAGAAATATAATTACAAGAAAAACAGAATATACTGCATTCAGAAGCCATCGTAAAATACAATAAGAGGAGCAACAGAATAAGAAGAAACAATGAAGAGCATTTTTGCTTACACAAACAGACAAGATAGCTAAACACAGTTACCATCACATAAATAAAGCAAGCATAATAAAATATGAGACAAATGAAAAAAAATCAACTCTGAAACATATTGTTATGAGAGTAGGAAACAACCCCATGTGCCTTATTCTGAAGTGGTTTTATTCCTTCTTTCATATATGCTGGAGATCATTCTCAACTGGTTTTCAAAAGCACAACAGGCTGCTTCAGGGAGCAAGAACCACTTCCCATAGCCTGATTAGTTTTCTGGGGTGCATAGTGTTCACAGTATCCTTATTAGATGCTGAGTATTATCACAATGGAATACTAATAAGCTACACAAAAGAGTAGGTGACCAGGGGAGAGAGTACAATTATTAGCCCCCAAGACTGGAGAAGAGGAACTATTTTTTTTTAATAAAGAAAGCACAAATTTGAAGTTTCTATAGATTTTCTCTGCCAGGTTTATCTGACATTGAGAATAAATAATTATCACCATGCTGCTTGCATAACACATTGCTGCAGCAATAGGAAACAAACAAACAAAACGAAAGCAACGACGAAGAAAACAAATTCATATTGAAAAAATGGACAAAAATACAGATATCTTAAAAATAGAGTGAACAATTTCAATAGCAACCCTGACGTAGATAATGACCATTTATGAAAGCTCTTTATTCTGCTTTGCAAATGTTGTTTACACTTCTTTCAGTGCAGACAGAGATTACTCATTTAAACACTATAGTGCTAGCTCCAATTTTGGCTGCCCATTGGAAATTAAATATATGATGTATATAATTGTCAAAATATGTCCTCTTTATATATCCCTCCTTAAACTGAAGATGGGGACAATGAGACGCTATTGGTGCATTAGCCTTTTACATAGCTTCCAGTAGGGTTAGAAATGAAAGTGAGTTCAGGGATCTCTTCCTAATCCATCACATAGACATTTATTCTTCTCATAAAAACATGACAATACTTTTGTGACTAGAAATCTGTATATAACAGTGGCCCTTGGCAAGGGTAATAGGGAAGCTGCTGGTCAGGGTTAAGGTGTATTGGCAGAGTTTCATTAGGAATCTTTTCTGCCCTCTCTGTAATACACTTTGTAATCAGAAAGCTCAAAAATATACCTGGTCCAGACAGTGAAATTAATCGCTCCCTAATATCATATGCACAAAAATTACCAAAAAAAACCCCAACCCAATGAAGAAATGTTGAGATTCAGTAGATTTTTGAGGAGTATTATAAACAGCAACTGAATTATAAAACTCCTAAAAGCTAGAAGAATGGGAGAACAGCTACTTTTCAATAACTGAGTTTCTTTACGTAGATTGTGGGTGCAGTTGCAACCATTACTCTCACGGATGAACACTTACATGAACAGTCCTGCTGAAGTCAATGGGACTACTCACATAAGTGCTCGTTAACATACGGATTGCACAATTGGGCCCTTTGTGAATAGATACACATCTCCAGTTTGTGCATGTGCTCTCAGAGTCCAGTTTGAGACCCTCTGCAAAGTAGTGATTTGGGGGGGATGCACAGATGCTCTCTCATGGAACCAAATATTCTGGGAAAGATTATGAGCTAGATTGTGCTCATGCAGGGATGGATATGGTGATTGGCCCTTGCAAAGGCTATACAGGGAGGTGGGTTTCTTCTGTCTTGCCCCCACCCACCCCACTGCAAGGGCTAAAAAAATTGACCCTTTATAAGAAGCTGGGGCCCCAAACTTCTTACCCTTTAATCAAAATCCCTAATAAAAGCTCCAATGAATTAGGGATGGAGGGTAGGAGCATGGATGCATACAATCTACTTGAAGAACAGCAGTATTTCTGATAAATAATCTTTCTTTCTCCTCTGAGCATGAGACTCATTCCCAGTGATTAAATGGCAGCACTAACTATCAAAGGATGGGGATGTGAGATGCATGAGCTAAATACAAATTGAGGACTGCTCTCCAAATTGGGCATCCTATCTAGCTGCTAAATTTAACATGCCTGAAGATTTGACTAGTACTCAGGTAGCAGTCTTACTTACCAACAGTGATAATAACACCCCATCAACACAGTGGGGAGGGCTGCTTTAGGCTTTGTGGAATGTGGTATCAGACCCTGCAACTGTAACAAATGCAAAGTCATAACAACTTGCAAAACTTGCTCATTTTAGACAATCAGAGCAGAAATAATCTGCTCCCTTGGATTTACCTCCATATGCTACAAATAATCTACACAATTTGCAAATGTCTTTATTTTTATTTAAATCATAGCCAAAGGCCCTTTTTATTCATCTAAACTATATAGCCTGTACGCCTCACATAAAGTATGCCGTTTAG
Organism: Chelydra serpentina; assembly: GCA_037349315.1. Lineage (NCBI taxonomy): Eukaryota > Metazoa > Chordata > Testudines > Chelydridae > Chelydra > Chelydra serpentina. The sequence goes on along the minus strand of JBAIAC010000029.1, from coordinate 41,294,856 downwards.
AGAAAAATAAAGGCAAGTTGATGGAGTAGTTCACCTGAAAATGAGTCATTGCTTTAGTATAAAATGGTGGCTGTGGGCACAAAGCCACCTTATCTTTATGCAACACTACAGGAATAGGGGAGGTTAGCCTTTTATATTTGGATCTCTATGACACACCTTCAAGAGGGTCTCCATTGAACTGATAAGAGCTAAGCTGTACTCCCTAGAAAATGGTGGCCCATAATCAGCTAGCAAAGTAGGAATCAGTCCTTTGAGGAAATCACAAGAGGAGCCTATAGATATGACCCTATAGTGTGTACATCTTATTTGGCCCCGATTGTGACTTATCAAACCATGCCATGATGAATGAAACAAACTTGATGAAACAGACTTCAGAATCACTCAGTATCATAAATCTAGCTGAGAACTTACTAATTTAATAAAAATGACTAATGAATCCAGAAAACAAACATTTCCAATACCAGACTACTATAGCCTATGAAACAACAGTGAATGTCAGATGGAGTTCTGACATCACTGTTTGCAACAGTTAAAAGGAAATAGAAGAAATAGACCACAATTCCTTTACACAACTTCATGCCAAATCTGCATTTTGATGGGTAAACAGGCACCTGGTCACTGTTTTCTAGCAGTGCATGTACACCCTTCCGAAGGAATCTATACTGGTAGTACCAAAAGAAAAAGTACCTTCTCCTTTCTACAATGTTGATAATAATCTAAATAACATTCCCCCCCTATACCTAGCACTGCTCTGTTATAACACAAAGGACCCAATTAAAGATACTGTGATAGACTGACAAAGATATTTAGGCACTTTAAAATGTATATAGGTGGGATTTTCAAAAGTGCTTAAATGAGTTAAGCATCTAACTCCTATTGATTTCTATTTCACTACCTATAATTTCAGAATGCAACAAATTTTTTATTCGTATTTACATTTGTGAATATTTAAATATGGAAAAATAAACAAATACTAAATCACGGAAGCAGTCACTACCACATGCACATTCTAATTATGCTATGTAGTGAACTCTGGGGCATTATTTATGCTCGTTACTGCTCTATTGTCTTTCTACTGGTGTAGGTCTCTTATTGTTTGTAAATTGCAAGAAGACCCTCATTTTCAGTTAATATCTTGTCTATGAAATGCCCTTGCAGCATGACAGAAAGGTTAAAACCACTCAGGACTTAATAAGTGATGTTTTAGGATACGTCTACGCAGCAAAAGCAGTGTACAGCCTACCTGAGGTATCTTGAATCCAGCTAGCAGGGTTTTTCTTTGTGGTTGTTGTCCTTCATGACCCCATATGATGCTGATGACGATATTACATCTTGTGAGTATGGCTGTGGCTAAAAGGCCAATGTGTGAGTTGCAGTCCTTTCCACATGAAGTGCCTAGGCAACTCGATGCTGGGGAAGAGAGATTACAATCTGTGCCTGCTGAGTTTGCCACTGTTTACAACTCAGCTTCTGTGCCTCAAGATCCATACAGTAGTTAATCTCAAACTGGGTAACCTCATCATTGACTACTGTTCACCTGCTTGATAAACCAGCTCCCAGCTGTCAACATCAACGTTGCACCATTTGAAGTTATCCTTCAGTGTGTCCTTGAAGCATTTCTTCTGGCTGCCACATATGTGGTTGTCCACTTTCCATTTGTCATACAGCAACTGCTTTGGCATGCTGCTATCATCCATCTCCAACACATGACCAGCCCAGCGTACCCGTGATGCAATAAATATGGCTTCAATCCCTGTTGAGTGACTATGTTCCAGAACCTCATTATTGGTAACTTTATTCTGTCATTTGATGCAAAGCATGGAACACAGCTGTTGTAAATGAAACTTGTCTAGAAACTTAATGGGATACCTACTGCAGGTCCAGGTCTCACAACCATACAAAAAGTTGGAAAGCACAACCACTTTATAGGCTTTTAGCTTGGTTTGAAGTTTAATGCCATGTTGCTGCTAGATTCTGCCTGACAGTCTCCCAAATGATGAACTGGCTTTGTTGATAAGACTTGCCAGCTTCTTGTCTCCAGTAACATCAGTCTACAATATATTACCCAAGATAGCAGAAGTTTGTAATAGTATTCAGCTGTATGTTGTTGATAGTGACTTCTGTGTAGGGTTTTCCTGGTGCAGGTTGAGACATGACCTCTGTCTTTTTCAGATTGACTGTCAGCCTGTGCCTTTCTGCAGTCTCTGCAAATATGCCCATAATCAATTCTATCTCTTTTAGAGTATGTGCCCCTAGAGCACAGTCATTGACACACAGCAGCTAATGAACAATTGCGTTGAAGACCTTTGTGGAAGATCACAGCCTGTTCAGGTTAAATAATTTTCCAGAGAATCAGAAATGTATCTCTTGTAGCAGCATTGAGCATTGTTGCATAGAAGAGATTAAACAAGAATGGGCCAATTACACAGCCCTGCTTAATACCATTAGTGATAGGAAATGGCTCAGACAGAACACCATCTACACGGACTCATCCGAGCATTCTGTCATGCAATAGCCTCAGAATGTTGGTGAATTTTTCTGCACAACCAAACTTACATGATAATTGCCAAAGCCCAGATCTACTCACGGTATCAAATGCTTTAGCCAGGTCAATAAAGACCATGTAGAGGTTCTGTTGCTGTTCTCTGCATTTCTCTTTCATCTGATAGGCTACAAATATCATGTCTCCCATTTCTCACGTTGGCCTAAAACCACATTGCAACCCCTTTGGCAACGAGTAGTGATGTTGCATAGCAGACGATCAATGAGTACTTGTTACTAGTTGTTAGTGCCAACAATGGAGAGTAATGAGATACTGTGATGGTTACCACAGTCAGACTTTTCACCTTTCCTCTTGTACATGGTGACAATGGTGGCATCTCTGAAGTCTTGTGACATGTCTTCAGTACGCCATATACTGAGAAATAGTCCATGAAGTCGTCTCACCAGGATCTTGCCTCCATACTTGAATATTTCTGCAGGAACGCCATAAGATCCGGGAGCCTTATAGGTTTTCATGGTACTGATTGCCATGCTGACTTTGTCAAGTGAGGGGGCTATGTCCAGGTTGTCATTACATGTTGACTGATCCACTACTCTTATCAGTGCCTTGTCTGTAATGTTGGACAGTGTGTTCAAAAGATCACAGGAATGCCGTCACCACCTCTGAAGGATTTCTCCTTTGTCAATAATCAGTGCTAGGCCATCCACGGCTCTTCAAACGTACTGTAGTGGTATGTATAGGACTATATACATCTTTCAAAGCAGGATAGGTTTTTGGCCTCATGACAGTTGACAGAGCACTGGATTTCATCTACCTTTACATCGCACCACTGATCCCACATATCTCTAAGATCAGATTGGATGTCATGACAGATTCCAGTATGTTATAACTGTGCATACAGGGACATGAGATACAAGAATTAGGTGATGCATCTCATGATTTTTAGTGAGTAGCTGTTGAATTTCGGGTTCATTCTCATAAAACCCATCTTGATAACATCGTTTTGCTGTACCCATGGTGGCATGAGTAGCTTGATATACAATGTTGTGAAAAGTCACCGACTCACTGTTTACGTTAGCACTATAGTCAAGCCAGCAGGGTCAGACAAAGCTGCTGTGACCCGTGCTAGTTGGATTCAAGCTAGCTCAGGTAGGCTAACCTGTGCAGAGCTTTTGCTATGTAGACATAGCCTTAATCTTGATCCAAGATAATCAGGTACTTACAAGTGAGATTTTTTGTACTGGATAATATACAATTATTCAGCCTGTCTGATTCTAAAAGCAATCTAACAGTTTAGAAAAATACAAAAAGATTTCTTTGAAACCAGAACTATTCTTGGAACTCTGCATCTCCCTCAATGCGTTGATTAGCATAAAACTTTTGAATTTAAAAGAACTTCAATTTACTAGTTGAAAAGATTGATTGATTATAGACTAATTCTTGCCAGTGATGCCTCTAACTACCAAAATGCTGCTGCTTTATTAAATGAATTTGAACAAGGCTTTTCCTAGGTGGTAATCATCTCATTATTATTACAGTACACCGGCACTCCTGTGTCTGAATACCACGATAACATTAAAAGTAAAGTAAGGAACATGATTCTTAATATACTTATAGACTCAGACTAATAGACTTTAAGACTAGAAGGGATCATTGTGATCCTATAGTCTGACCTCCAGCATGTTGCAGGCCACAGACGCTTATGCACCCACTCCTGTAATAGACACATAACCTCCAGCTGATTTACTGAAGTCATCAAATCATTATTTAAAGAAAGTTACGGAGAATCCAGCATTTACTCCAGTTTAAACCAGCAAGTGACCCGGGCCCCATGCCGCAGAGAAAGGTGAAAACCCCCAGGGTCTCTGCCAATCTAACCTGGCAGAAAATTCCTTCCGAACCCCAAATATGGCGATCTGTTAGACACCGAGCATGTCAGCAAAACCCACCAGCCATACCTTGGAAGAATTAACTGTAGTAATGCAGAGCCCTCCCCCATCTAGTGTCCCAGCTCCAGCAGTCGCAGATGGGACACATGCCATTGTAGACAATCTCATCATATTATCCCCTCCATAAACTTACCAAGCTCAGTCTTGAAGCCAGTTAGGTTTTTTGCTCCCACTGCTCCCCTTGGCAGGTAGTTCCAGAACTTCACTTCTCTAATGGTTACTTAATTCCATATTTCTAAAACTACCTCCTTTTGGTTTAAAAAAATGCAGTTGAGTAGCTGAAATTCCTACTTTTAAGGAGAAGGATTGTACAGAAAAGTGTAACAATTATAGATAGTTCCATGTCAAATGCCTGTCAGGTCAGTTTCTTAGGGTGCAATGTGTGTGATTTAAACAGAAAGCCATACATTCACAAATCAGATATACTCATCATCTAAATAGCAACAATTTACCTTTATCTATGCTGCACTAAAATGACATCTTTTTTTCAAAAATTATTCATTTAAAAGAATAAGTTAGATGTCCGAAAGAAAAGCTAATCCATGCTAATAATGCTAGTATCTCTCATGAAGTCAAAGAAATGGATGTTGAAATATGTAAACATATAAAATGATGTTTCTACATACTTGATAGCCAATCAAATCATGGTAAATATATATTTTCTGCACTGAAATTATTAAATTAGCACATGGGAAGGCTATATTGTCTCACCATGCTCTGTTAAAAAGATCTTAGATTACTGTCCATTTTCTTTTGTTTAAAAATGGGTTTTGTCATGAATGGAGCACTGATGTCAGGTAAAGATCCACTCATCAGTTTTCTAAAGTTCTCAGCATGAATTAGCACTTCCACGATTTAGTGCCATATACAGCAGTCCTTTCTAAAGCAAAATTCATGCTGAATACTCACTGACCCTAATGGGAGTTTGACTAGGGAATGAAGAATTAATGTTTTTTAAAGATTCTGCTGGTTTGAGTGATGTTCCTTCTACTTAAAATGGGGAATATTATGGGAACTGGCAGGATTCTGAAAATGAGAATGAACTAAGTGCAACCACCATAAATGACTGAAGTAAGCCACAACTAAAACTCCCATCTGCCCAAATACAGCCATACAGCCTGCCACCCTGATGTTTCTTCTAACTCTTCTCTGATGGCACCAGTTCCTCTGAAGTGAAGACCTTCTCCCAGATCCACTCCATCTTACCTATATGCTTAATGATGTAAGGCAGTGTTTCACAAACTTAGGACGCTGCTTGTTCAGGGAAAGCCCCTGGCGTGCCCAACCGGTTTGTTTACCTGCCGCGTCCGCAGGTTCAGCTGCTCACAGCTCCCACTGGCCGCGGTTCGCTGTGCCCGGCCAATGGGGGCTGCGGGAAGCAGTGGCCAGTACGTCCTTCGGCCCGCGCCACTTCCTGCAGCCCCCATTGGCCGGGCACAGTGCATGGGGCTTTCTCTGAACAAGCGGTGTCCCAAGTTTGGGAAACACTGATGTAGGGCATCACTGAAAATTGTTGCTTTGAAATTTTTTTGACCAGCTGTACATCTAAACTAACCAACATAGAATCATAAAATTGTCGGATTGGAAGAGACCTTTAGAGATCTTCTATAGTCCAGTCCACTGCACTCAAGGAAGGACTAAGTATTATCTAGACCACTCCTGACAGGTGTTTGTCTAATCCCCTCTTAAAAATCTCCAATGATGGAGATTCCACAACCTCCCTAAGCAATTTATTCCAGTGTTTAACTACCCTGACCATTAGGAAGTTTTTCCTAATGTCAAACCTAAACAGCCCTTGCTGCAATTTAAGCCGACTGCCTCTTGTCCTATCATCAGACATTAATGAGAACAAATGTTCTCCCTCCTCCTTGTAACAATCTTTTCTGTACTTGAAAACTGTTATCATGTCCCCTCTCAATCTTCTCTTCTCCAGACTAAACAAATCCAATTTTTTCAAGTTTCCCTCATAGATCATGTTTTCTAGACCTTTAATCATTTTTGTTGCTCTTCTCTGGACTCTCTCCAATTCATCCACATTTTTCCCCAAATGCGGTGCCTTCAACTAGACACAATACTCCAGTTGAGGTCTAATCAGCTTGGCGTAGAGTGGAATAATTACTTCTTGTATCTTGCTTACAATACTCCTGCTAATTCATCCCACAATGATGTTTGCTTTTTTTTTGCAGCAGTATTACACTGCTGACTCATATTTAGCTTGTGATCCACTATGACCCTCAGATCCCTTTCTTCAGTACTCCTTCCTAGGCAGTCATTTCCCATTTTGCATGGGTGCAACTGATTGTTTGTTTCTAAGAGGAGTACTTTGCATTTCTTCTTATTGAATTTCATCCTATTTACTTTAGACCATTTCTCCAGTTTGTCCAGATCATTTTGAATTTTAATCCTATCTTCCAAAGCACTTGCAACCCCTCCCACCTTAGTATTGTCCACAAACTTTATAAGTGTACTCTCTACACCATTATCTAAATCACTGAGGAAGATATAAAACAGAACTGGACTCAGAACTGATCCCTGCGAGACCCCACTTGATATGCCCTTCCACTGATAACTACTCTCTGAGAATGGTTTTCCATCTAGTTATGCACCCACTTACAGAAGCTCCATCTAGGTTGTATTTCTCTAGTTTGTTTATGAGATGGTCATGCAAGAAAGTATCAAAAAGCCATATTAAAGTCAAAATATACCTCATCTTCTGCTTCCTCCCTATCCACAAGACTTGTTACCCTGTTGAGGAATGCTACTAGGTTGGATTGACATGATTTGTTCTTGACAAATCCATGCTGACTGTTACTTCTCACCTTATTATCTTCTAGATGTTTGCAAACTGATTGCTTAATTATTTGCCCCATTATATTTCCAGGTACTGAAGTTAAACTGACTGATTTGTACTTCCCTGGGTTGTCTTTATTCCCTTTTTCAAAGTTTGGCACTATATTTGCCCTTTTCCAGTCCTCTGGAATCTCTTCCATTTTCCATGACTTTTAAAAGATAATCGCTAGTGGCTCAGATGTCTCCCCAGTCAGCTCCTTGAGTACTCTAAGATGTATTTCATCAGGTCTTGGTGACTTGAAGACATCTAACTTATCTACATAATTTTAACTTGTTCTTTCCCTATTTTAGTTTCTGATCCTGCCTCATTTTCAATGGTATTCACTCTGTTAGATGCCCAATTGCTACTAAACGTTTTGAAGAAAACTGAAACAAAAAGTGAGTTAAACACTTCTGCCATTTCCACATTTTCAGTTATTGCTTCCACCCCCACCCCATCATTTTGTAACGGGCCTACCCTGTCCTTGGTCTTCCTCTTGCTTCCAATGTATTTATAGAATGTTTTCTTGTTAAACTTTATGGCTCTAGCTAATTTAATCTTGTTTTCTGCCAGGGCCTTCCAAATTTTGTGTTATTTCTTTATATTCATCCTTTTTTCCACTTTTTGTAGGACTCTTTTTTGAGTTTCAGATCATTGAAGATCTGGGGTTGGTCCTGCTTTGAGCAGGGGGTTGGACTAGATGACCTCCTGAGGTCCCTTCCAACCCTGAGATTCTATGATTCTATGATTCCTGGTTAAACCAGGGTGGTCTCTCGCCATACCTCCAATCTTTCCTATACAGTGGGATAGTTTGCTCTTGTGCTCTTAATAATGTCTCACTGAAAAACTGCCAACTGTCTTCAATTGTTTTTCCCCTTAGAGTTGCTTCCCACAGGATCGTACCTACCAACTCCCTGAGTTTGCTAAAGTCTGCCTTCTTGAAATCCATTATCTTTATTGTGCTGTTTCCCCTCCTTCCATTCCTTAGAATCATGAACTCTATCACTCTATCACATCACCTAGCTAATCTAAAAAGAAATAATCTAAAGATATCTAATCTACAAATCAATGTTTGGTCCAAGCGAAGAGAAATCTCTCTGGGCACAGAGTGAAGGTGCCTGCATCTGCAGCTTGCCATAGAAAAGAAGGTGCTGAAGCGGCTGGGCACTGTGTGACCTTTTATCATCACCTCAGTCATTTCATAGTGTTTGGTGCCACAAGAGGTTCTCACGCAGTTACTACAAGCTCTGCTTTTCTAGAAGACTCTTGATGCTCATCTGTGCCAAGATGCACATCTCACATGTGGGAATATACAGGAGCCATGTAAGAGCCACCTTGAAGAAGATGACATATTATCAGCCACAAAACTCTGCCAATATATATCTCCACCTGCTTTCCTTGGGAAAAACATTAAAATGTCATTGTGGCCACATTTAGTATTAACTGTTAATGTCAACGGTTTAATAAAACAATGATCCTTAAAGAAAACTAAGTAATAAATATAAATTCAATTTGAAAAGAATTCTTGGTAATAGCATAAAATCTGACAGATTCATTAAGGTCTACTTTCTGAGCCTTGTTTTGGAGTGCAATTGTTCGTGCAGTCATGTCCATTTGATAAGGTCTCCTCTGTGTAATGTTTCCTTAAAATATAAAGCACAAACACACAAGTGATCATATCCATTGCTGGGTACCTGGGAACAATGAGAGGGTTATTAACTGTTCCTTCAGGTGGAGAAAATGTGAGTCATTGCTATGAATTAGAAAATAAAATTACTCTGAATTTATGAAAAAATAATCTCCATTGCTGAAATGCCAAGGCTTGGTTTACAAAAGGATTTACCACCCTACAGTGCCAGCTGCTTTCAAAAACTACATAGTGTCTGCATGTATATGAATTCCCTCAGGGAACTGATGGGCAAGGTCCCCTGGGAGAATAACATAAGGGGGAAAGGAGTCGAGGAAAGCTGGCTGTATTTTAAAGAAACCTTATTGAGGTTGCAGGAACAAACCATCCCGATGTGTAGAAAGAAAAGTAAATATTGCAGGCGACCAGCTTGGCTTAACAGTGAAATCCTTGCTCGTCTTAAACACAAAAAAGCAGCTTACAAGAAGTGGAAGATTGGACAAATGACCAGGGAGGAGTATAAAAATATTGTTCAGGCATGCAGGAGTGAAATTAGGAAGGCCAAATCACACTTGGAGTTGCAGCTAGCTGGAGATGTTAGGAGTAACAAGAAGGGTTTCTTCAGGTATGTTAGCAACAAGAAGAAAGTCAAGGAACATGTGGGCCCCTTGCTGAATGAGGGAGGGAACCTTGTGACAGAGGATGTGGAGAAAGCTAGTGTACTCAATGCTTTTTTTGCCTCTGTCTTCACAGACAAGGGCAGCTCCCAGACGGCTGCACTCCGCAGCACGGTATGGGGAGGAGGTCACCAGCCCTCTGTGGAGAAAGAAGTAGTTTGGGACTATTTAGAAAAGCTGGACGAACACAAGTCCATGGGGCCGGATGCACTGCATCCGAGGGTGCTAAAGGAGTTGGCCGATGTGATTGCAGAGCCATTGGCCATTATCTTTGACAAATCATGGCAATCGGGGGAGGTCCCGGATGACTGGAAAAAAGCTAATGTAGTGCCCATCTTTAAAAAAGGGAAGAAGGAAGATCCGGGGAACTACAGGCCAGTCAGTCTCACCTCAATCCCTGGAAAAATCATGGAACAGGTCCTCAAGGAATCAATTCTGAACCACTTAAAGGAGGGGAAAGTGATCAGGAACAGTCAGCATGGATTCACCAAGGGCAAGTCATGCCTGACTAACCTAATTGCCTTCTATGATGAGATAACTGGCTCTGTGGATGAGGGGAAAGCAGTGGATGTGCTATTTCTTGACTTTAGCAAAGCTTTTGATACAGTCTCGCAGAGTGTTCTTGCCAGCAAGTTAAAGAAGTATGAGCTGGATGAATGGACGGTAAGGTGGATAGAAAACTGGCTGGATGGTCGTGCTCAATGGGTAGTGATCAATGGCTCCATGTCTAGTTGGCAGCCGGTATCAAGTGGAGTGCCCCAAGGGTCGGTGCTGGGGCCGGTTTTGTTCAATATCTTCATCAACGACCTGGAGGATGGTGTGGACTGCACCCTTAGCAAGTTTGCAGATGACACTAAACTGGGAGGAGTGGTTGATACGCTGGAGGTTAGGGATAGGATACAGAGGGACCTAGACAAATTAGAGGATTGGGCCAAAAGAAATCTGATGAGGTTCAACAAGGACAAGTGCAGAGTCCTGCACTTAGGACGGAAGAATCCCATGCACTGCTACAGACTAGGGACCGAATGGCTGGGCAGCAGTTCTGCAGAAAAGGACCTAGGGGTTACAGTGGACGAAAAGCTGAATATGAGTCAACAGTGTGCCCTTGTTGCCAAGAAGGCTAACGGCATTTTGGGCTGTATAAGTAGGGGCATTTCCAGCAGATTGAGGGACGTGATTATTCCCCTCTATTCGGCACTGGTGAGGCCTCATTTGGAGTACTGTGTCCAGTTTTGGGCCCCACACTACAAAACGGATGTGGATAAATTGGAAAGAGTCCAACGGAGGGCAACAAAAATGATTAGGGGGCTGGAGCACATGACTTATGAGGAGAGGCTGAGGGAATTGGGATTGTTTAGCCTGCAGAAGAGAAGAGTGAGGGGGGATTTGATAGCTGCTTTCAACTACCTAAAAGGGGGTTCCAAAGAGGATGGATCTAGACTGTTCTCAGTGGTAGAAGATGACAGAACAAGGAGTAATGGTCTCAAGTTGCAGAGGGGGAGGTTTAGGTTGGATATTAGGAAAAACTTTTTCACTAGTAGGGTGGTGAAGCACTGGAATGGGTTACCTAGGGAGGTGGTGGAATCTCCTTCCTTAGAGGTTTTTAAGGTCAGGCTTGACAAAGCCCTGGCTGGGATGATCTAGTTGGGGTTGGTCCTGCTTTGAGCAGGGGGTTGGACTAGATGACCTCCTGAGGTCCCTTCCAACCCTGAGATTCTATGATTCTCTAATAACATTTCTGAAATATATTTTCTCCTGATATTTCTGTAGCACTAAAACCACAAACTACTCCAATCCTTCTGAATAATACTTTGTATTATGTGCAGAAAACATAGTTTCATAATCTTTGCTTCTTTTTTGAGCCAAATAAAGCCACACCCTCTGTGCATGAAGGCTACGGTGTCTTGGAAAATACATGAATATTTTGACATAATCCATTATGAAACAGTTGGATCTTTCTCTTAGAAATGGGACAGCTGGGGGTACTTTGGGTTTTCAAAAAGCCTGGTTATATTTTGCAAATGCAAAACCAAATCCATACCTGGTTTCGGTTTCAGATTAACGGTATACAGCAGTGGTGTGCCTGGAGTCTGGAGATGCTGGATTACATGATACTGACTCCTACTTCTTGTTTCCACCTGTTCCTACAGGTGTCCAGGCTCTGAGTCAGGGGCCTGGTAAACATGGCTACTTTGTGCTTCCCACCCCAGGTTATTTCCCTTGCAGTCCTCAGTGAAAATCTTCTGTTATACACTGTGATTCAATATAGCCCCTCATCAATACTTTAAAGGCACTTGTAAAACGTATATTTACCAGACACATCGTAATTAAAAGACTTCCTCTCCTTGCACTGTTGTCATCTTGGTCCACTGGTAGAATTAGCCAATAAGGAATCACAAAATAAACTCTTTGTAAACCTAGGTAAAGTGTTTGAAACTTGGGGGAGGGAAGTTCCACATCACACAAGGAAGGAATAAATGTTACAAAAGTCCTCCTGGCCTTTTCTATTGTCAGTATGTTATACAATAATTACCAGAAACAGAAAGCTGTGGAAGAGCTCTGATGATAACAGAATTTCAAATGGTGATTTTAAATTGATTGTTGAATCAGCACCTGACAACAGCTTTGCATAGGAGGCAAAACCTCCTTGTATCAAAAAGTGACTCACTATTGGTGACATATTAAAAATGATTTATTGAAACTGAAGGCTGCAGTATGATTTCTATAGGGAGATTATGGATAGTAGTAAAGTTCCAGACATGACTCAGGGCATGTCTACATATGGAGGCTACGGCAGCACAGCTGAGAGAATGGCAGAGCTGGAATTAGAATCGATCCTCTAATTCCCAACCCTGTGCTAAACTGCATCATCTGCCTTTTTACATTCTAAATTAGATTCCGGAACCATTACAGAATCACAAATTAATTCCTTTCCTGATAATTTTCCATCTGCATATGATTTTTAGGAAGAAGATGTGGCTGCTTGCTGCCTCATCATAACAAAATCAACTATACAACTACTATCTGAAATTTGCATCCCAAGCAAGAGGAAAAAAAACTTGTTAGGAAAGGCTTTAGACTCAGCTGGATGAATAAGCATCTCAAAAAGATTATTAAGAGCAAACAGCAAGCCTATCAGGAATAGAAAAAGGGGTTGATAAACAAAGAAAGTGACATTGTGGAGGTTAGAAAATTTAGGAATAAAGTGAGACTTGCTAAAAGTCAAGTTGAATTAGTTCTTGCCAAGAATATTAAAATAAACAACAAGAGGTTTTTTACTTATATAAATAAAAAGAGACTAAGAAAGGATGAGTTTGGGTGTGGATGCAAAGGAGATTAAAGATAATCTAGCTATATTGGAAAAACTAGATGAATACTTTCCCTTGGCTTTCAATAATGATAATATGGAAAATGGGCATGAAGTCATTATGGCTGATAGAAATGAGTGTCTAGAAATAGAAACTACCACCCCTGAGATGGAAGAAAAACTCAAAGAGCTTAATGCACTTAAATTGGGGGAATCAGATAACTTCCATCCAAGAACACTGAAAGAAATGGCACATAAGATTACTAGTCTGGTAGCAAGGATTTTTAACACATCTACTTGAGGGTAGTACCATATGACTGGAGAACAGCTAACGTCATACCTATATTTAAGAAAGGGGGGAAAAGAATGTAAATGATAAAGGGGATGTAATGCAACATGGGTTTAATAAAGGTAGATCATTCAAGACGAACCTGATTTCCTTCTTTGAGAAAATAAGAAGTGCAGTAGATCTAATATACTTGAACTTCAGTAAAGCATTTGACATGGTAGCACATGGAAAATTATTAGTTACATTAGGGAAGATGGAGATCAGTACAAGAATTGTAAGATGGATAAGGAACTGGCTAAGTGGGAGAAAGTAATGATTTGTGCTGAAAGGTCAATTATCAAACTGGAGGGATGTTACCAGAAGAGCTCCTCAAGGATCACTCTTGGGACAAATCTTATTCAATATTTTTATGAGCAACCTTGGCACAAAAAGTAGGTTTGTGTTAATGAAATTTGCTGAAGATACAGAGTTGGGAGGCATTGTCAATACAGAGAAAGATCAGAACATTTTATAGAAAGATCTGGAGGATCTTGGAGTGACAGAAATAGGATGAAATTCAATAATACAAAGTGCAAGGTTACGTACTTAGGATCCAATTAAAAGAATTTCTGCTACAAGGCTCATCAGTTGGAGGAGACAGAGGAGAAAAAAGAACTGGGAGTGTGGGTCAATCACCGGATGATTATGAGCCACCAATGTGATGCAGCTGTGAAACAGGCAAATGCAATCATAAGATGTATCAGGAATCTCCATCCTTGCAGATTTTTAAGGCCCGGCTTGACAAAGCCCTGGCTGGCATGATTTAGTTGGGGTTGTTCCTGCTTTGAGCAGGGGTTGGACTAGATGACCTCCCGAGGTCTCTTTCAACCCTAATCTTCTATGATTCTATGGCATATGCAGTAGAGATAGAGAAATATTAATGCAATTGTACAAGGCACTATTAAGACCTAATATGGAATACTGAATACAATTCTGGTCACCCACATTCAAGAAAGATTAATTTAAACTGGATCAGGTGCAGAGAACAGCTACTAAAATGATCAGGAAAATAGAGGGTCTATATTATGAGAGGAAACTGGTAGAGCTTGGCTTGTTTAGTCCAGCAAAAAGAATGCTGAGATGAGATATGACTGCTCTCTATAAATACATTAGGGGGTAAATACCAGGGAGAGTAAAGAGCTATTTAAGCTAAAGAGTAATGTTGGCACAAGAACAACTGGGTATACACTAGCCATTAACAGATTCAAGCTGGAAATCAGAATAAGGTTTCTAACCATTATAGGAGTCAGGTTCTGGAACAGCCTCTCAGTAGGAGTTGTGGGGGTAAACAACTTAATTAGTGTTAAGAGAGCTGAACCAGTATGAGTATGTTTGTATGATAGGGTTGTTTGTGATGCCAGGATGCAGACCTCAGCAGCCTTGGGGCTCACGGCCGGTTTATGTCTTATGTTCCTAAAAATTCATAGAATCATAGGGTTGGAAGAGACCTCGGGAGGTCATCTAGTCCAATCCCCTACTCAAAGCAGGACCAACACCAACTAAATCATGCTTCAGGGCCTGCAGGAGTTGGGAAGGGATTTTCCTCCCCTCCTCAGTGTATTCTGTTTTTGGTCTCTTCTCATTTTTTTAAAAAGGAGATATGCCTATCTCATAGAACTGGAAGGACCTTGAAAGATCATCAAGTCAAGTCCAGTCCCCTGCCTTCATTAGCAGGACCAAATACTGCCCCCTGACAGATTTTTGCCCCAGATCCCTAAATGGCCCCCTCAAGGATTGAACTCACAACCATGGGCTTAACAAGCCAATGCTCAAACCACTGAGCTATCCCATCGCTCCAGAATGACCATGTCTGAAGATGGGATATGTGACCAAGAGGGCCAGGGCTCTGAAGTGGCACCGAGCATTCTCTCTGTCTCAGGGCTTGGCTGGCTGGTTCATGCTCACAGTCCAACTGATTGCCATATGTGGGGTCGGAAAGGAGTTTTCTTCCAGTTCTGATTACTGTTGTCCTTGGAGTTGTTTGCCTTCCTGTGCAGAACATAGATCACCTGCCAGGATTATCTGGGTATGTCTCACTTAATCATTTGCCAGCCATTGTAGGGTCCTTGGGCACTGGTGCACCTCAGTCCCTCCTAATTTCTGCCTGTGACACATAATAGTCTATTCTCTTGTGGACTGTAATACTTTGGTCTAATTTCAGTAGCTCGGTATTGCGCTGGGGTGCTTGGTGGTGTTTGTGGCCTCTGCTATACAGGAGGTCAGACTAGATGAGCTGGGTGTCCCTTCTGGCTTTAAGCTCTATGACTCTAAAACAGTGGTGCAAGTAGATTTTAACTCTGACCGGTACGGTACTGACCCCTCAATCCCACTCCCCCTCACAAAAAATGTTCCGTGACTAGAGCCCTGCGCGAATAAAAATTTATACCCACGGATGCGGATATTGGTGGACAGAAATTGGTATCCGTGGAACTGCAGGGTTCTCCTGGGAAATGCAGTGGCAAAAGGAACAGAACATGGGGTTACCACTCCCAGGAGCCAGCGCCCCGTGCCAGCAGCTCTTTCAGCATGGCTTTACTACCCCCAGCCTTTTAGAAATCCTAAATTAGGCACCAGAATCATTAGTCACTTTTGAAAATTTAATCTAGACCTTTACTGATTAGAAATGTCCTTTTGCATTTTCATTTCAGTCAGTATGTGCAACTGACTTTGTCTTGTAGAGGAGCTGTTCTACTGTTCACAAATATTGCTCAACATGGTAAAAGAGAATCTAAGAGCCTCGTCTAGCTCCTGATGTTTGAATGTGACAAGAAACTGGATGAAGACAAGCTGTGAACAAAAGAATATTTTCTTTGTCTCTATCTTTTTTTATTATGTCTGAACAGCTTATTGTACACCTGGGCAAATAACTGTTTGGTTTGATGGCAGTTCTGAAATTTAAAAAAAAAATTGAGTCCAACCTAATCTGAAAATTACAAAAAAAATCAGCAAATAAAAAAAATCAATTTGGGGCATTTGTAAAGGAATAGATTTGAGTGGCAGAGGTAGAGGCCTCCTTTATACATTTTAACCCAGTGGTTAGAGCAATGACAGGGGATGTGGGAAACTCTGGTTCAATTCCCCCCTCTGCCTGATGAGCAGAAGGGATTTGAATTTGGGTCTCCCACATTCCTAGTGGCAATTCATAGTCACTCATAATGACAATGAATAGTCATTGAGCTAGGGAAATAGATTTGAGAAGGACTCTCTATCTTAGTAGCTAGGGCACTTACCTAGGCTATGGGAGATCCAAATCCCTGCTCCAAAGACTATTTAATTATTTACAAAAAGGAGAGACTGGTACTAAAATACTCCATACCCTAATGAGAAGGGCACTTTCCCGCAATGTGGGCAATTCCTTCTCCACATCAAACAGCGCAGGGAATTGAACCTGGGTCTCCCATATTGCAAGGTGAGTGCTCTAAACACTACGTTATAAGGGAAGCCTCTCTTTAGTGGTGCAGCATGACATCTAAGCCCCAAAATATATATTTTAGAAAAAATTATTCAGCAAATTAGTGGCAAACTCACAAATAATTTGGGGTTAATCAAAATGGCAATACATTCTGCTGAGACTTAGAATCGGACTTTAATGAGTAGGAGAGAGAAAAAGGGAGAGCATAAGAACCTGAATAAATCAAATAAAAACCACTCAGTGGGTATATTCTCACCATAGTCATTCAACTCCAGTAACTAGTGGTGGGTGCTGAGTAAGCTAATGCCCCACACAAGAGAGGAATATACTCTTAAACCAAGGGGTGAAAGTAAGCCACTAAGGGCCGGTACGGCGTACCGGTAAAAAGTAGCTGCCAGTACTGGACCGAACCGCTGACTTTAAAGCGCTGCCACAGCAAAGGACCCTGCTTAATGCGCTGCAGCAGCAGTGCTTTAATGTCACTGCCCTTTTGCACCCCCCCGGCCGCCGACGGGGTGGGGGTGGGGGGGCAAAAGAAGTAGCTGCCCTGGGGATACGATTTAAAAGTGCTGCCGCCGGGGCCCTGGGCCCTTTAAATCATCGCTGGAGCCCCCGCCGGAGTCCCCGCCAGAGCCCTGGGCGGCACGGGCCAGGCAGCGCAGAGGGGCTGGCTGGGGGATGCTGACCCCAGCCAGGCCCCCTTCACCTGAGGCCCCGCCCGTTCTGGAGCGGGGGGGGGGGGGGGAAATCGGCCCCGAACCGGTAAGAGCTCAATTTTACTTTCACCCCTGCCTAAATCTATTTTCCACCTTTTCTATATTAATGTGAATGTAATACATTGACACACAACCTTTTTCTACAAAAGACCACACTGGATTTTGAATCAGCTTTCTAGATTGACCATTGTTGGGGGAAGTTAAAGAGCTCTGTTCTTCACTGGATGTCCATAATTACCAAGGATTACAGCATGAGTATATGGCCAGAAAACATTACCCCTTTAAATCAAGTGTTAAGTGTTCTAAATTCACAGCACTGAACTCAGTAACCAAAACACATCTAGAAAAGCTGCAGTTTGGTGGAGATTAACTCAGTAAAACACACACACACACACACACCGGCTCCAAGCTCCTAAAGTCTGCCCTCAGGCAATAAACTGAAGATGAGAACACACTGATCCTCTAAGCTACCTCTGAAATGACTGTTTATGGCATGTTTATATCATATAGCAATGGGATATAGGAAAGCACCAAATTCATTGCCTTTTGTGTGAATAAAGGCTTAGGAAAGGGCTCTTTAGAAGTCAACTAGCTCACTGCAGCACTTGGCTCCCACTTCTTTACTAGATTACTCTTTTAATATGACTATTTGTTTTGACTGCCAGCTGTGGGTGCTATACAACCTGTGGCAAATGTGCAGAAAATGTTTTCTAATGTGCACTTTCTGTGTGGCCCATGCATAGCACACAAGATTGATGGATCTTTGGAAGAGGGTATATTGTTCTTTTATTTTTATAAGGATGATTAATAGCTCAAATTAGGCTTAAAGATAGGTCCCATATTTAATGGGAAAAATTAATATTATGTAATTCATTCAATTAGAAGGCGCATTTTGATATGTTCATGTAAACGTGTCACCGTCATCTTTTCTATGTTTATGGTCTCCTAGGCTTTGGGCAATAAAATGAGCATTCAGGTAAAATGAGCTAAAATTCTTGTACTTTAAAAAAGAATCTGTATGAAAATACTTCAAATTTTAAACAAAACCCTTAATTAAAACATTCATCAGTGGGTCTAACAAAGTTCTTCCACGTCTCTCATCATATTTAAAACCTCTTCACATCCCTGTATAGTACAATACGTCACATACAAACACACTTCCAATGGCAGGGGGAGGTCATCAGATGTTAATTTTAATTCCATGAGTAAAAGGAAGTTCCTAAATCATTAGCTTTATAAGCTACATCTGTAATGCTGACAGACCAGGCACCAGCTCATGCCAACGACCCCATGTCTCAACTGAATACTGACAAATACATAGCTGGGATCAGTCTGGCTCAATTGTGTATTAGTATTGTTATAATACGTATTCGGGTGTTTAGATTTTATTAAATACTTGTGAGCTACTGCGTGCATTAATCTCACTTACCTTACAGTATGGGATACAGATACTATAACATTTGAGCATTGATATTGTAAGCCTCTGTAACCATATAAATCAGACAAGAGAGATACATTAAACCAGTGTGACATGACAATCTGAAATCAAAGGTATTACATCCTGTCCAGCAGGAAAGGTCCATCGACACCAGAGAAGACTATTGTGGAAAATTAAAGAGGACAAAAGATTTTGTTGCGCTGCTCTTCCACCCTATGAAGAGGAGCCATGCAAGTGGACTCCTACCATCACCTGAGGTCACATCTCAGAGCACATTGGAGGAGAAGAAAGAAACCCTTAGCAAGAAGAAACAGTATGTCTATGCTACTTGGGGCTGGTCCACATTAGGGGGAGGGGGTCGATCTAAGATATGCAACTTCAGCTACGTTATTCACGTAGCTGAAGTCGAATATCTTAGATCGATTTCAAAAGTACTTACCGCTAGTCCACACTGCAGCAGGCAGGCTCCCCCGTCAACTCCGCTTACTCCTCCCGCGGAGCAGGAGTTCCGGAGTCGACGGGGAGCGGCTCTGGGATCGATTTATCGCGTCTAGATGACACGCAATAAATCGATCCCAGAACATCGATCGCTACCCGCCGAATCGGCCGGGTAGTGTGGATGTAGCCTTGGACTCTGGAGGGAAAAGTTTCCAGGCATAAGCAAGGGATCTTCAGATGCTTAGCTTGAGTTAGCTCTAAAGGACATATGGAGCTTGCTTATTGTGGAAGTTTCTATTACTTTTTGAAACTTAAGATTGTAACCATTTGTGTATCTGTGTTTACCTGCCTTGACCTTGTAAACAACACTTATTTCCTTTTCCTATTTAATAAATCTATATATGATTAATTAATATAGGACTGCCTACAAGTGTTGTCCTTGGTGTGAGATCTGAGGTGCAATTGACCTGAGGTATGGGTCTGGTCTTTTGGGACTGAGAGTAACCTGAATATTGCTGTGATTCTTGGTGTAAAGGCCCATCTATCACAAAGATAGGCTCCCCTGGGTGATGAGACAGATCAGAGTATATAAGGGGACTATCTGTAACTCCACATTAAGGCTGTTATAGTATGAGAGGAGTTTACATTTGATAAATGGTTTGTGAAACTTAGGTATAGAACTCTGATGCAATTTGCGTTTGTGCCCTGGTTTTTAACAGTTTTCAATCAATGCAGGCAGCATGATGTCATAATAGCACAATAGAGAAAAGTTAATATCTAGTAACTATAGTTATTCAGGTAGATTTTTGATATAGATCCATGCTTGTAAGCATGCACGAATTCTGAATGCCAACCTCTCAACCCACAGGAAGTCAGTAGCTGTTGGGGCCATGTATATGCTCCCTGGTGGAGCCAAATATTCAGCAAGAAGTAGAATGAGTTACAGCATGAACCCCACACAATGGCTGCTCCATTAAAACAAAATTTGAAATGGTGGGCCTGAAACTGATTAATTTTCTTTAATTCTACTAAAGAATTCTACTAAAGAGTTAATTCTGACCAAGGCTCTGACTCAGCAAAGCACTTAAGCACATTCACAAAGATGTAAGCAGTCCTGCTTCAAGTTGAGCAATTGCTAAGTGCTTCGCTGAATAAAGATGGGATTATTCATGTGAACAAGTGGGAATGGAGGCGGGGGAGCATGCATCTACACTAACAATCTAGTTAAACAACCCGTTATAAGGCAAGTAGCTTTTCTTGCTTGCTTGAGTATTTGGCCGTACAGATTAGATTCTCATTTAGGGGAATTAAACAACAACAACCACCTACTAAAAGAGTTGGGTCTGAAAAGAAATAACCCAGTAAAACTGCTGTTCTGAAATGGGTATCAGACCTACTTGGTATGACAATGGCACAAAGTTTTGTACAAACGGAAATCAAGGTAGCAGCCTGGACTTTCTCTGCAATAGACATTTCTCAAAAATGCCACAGAGGCTACTATAGACCTTGTGGAATGTTTTCTAAAAGTTTTGGATATTGAAGAACCCACGAGATTGTAACTAGGCTGCATACACAGTGTTATTTATTCAGACAATCTCTAGCCATGATTGCACATAGCTCTAACAGAACCCTCTAGAGAGAAGTGTCTAACTTAAACATCTGAGTTTCTTTCAGCCACCCGTCTAATTTGCATCAAATACAGCCATTCCTCCCTTAATTTAAACAATTGACTGTTGTTTGCTCATTCACTCCCTCTCTCCCCCCCCCCCCCCCGCTTCCTGAAATTATTTAGTCATGATCTCCCTATGGTTTTTGTTGCCTCCTGCCTTCTGGTTTATTCTTGGCTTCCTGACTCTGTGTTCTTTCCATTTTCCCCAACCCAAGCTTCACCTGCTGCCACGGCAACTATGGAAATGTGGATGTCAATCTGATTACCCTCATAGGGTGTGGGAAATGCTGGTCTGAATGGCTGAACAGCTTCACTCAGTCAGTTGGACTCCTCCCCTTCCCTTGGCTATAGAATATGTTATGTTCTGGGAAGATGGGATCAGAAACATTTCCCTTAAATTCAGGCTCCAGTCATTCAGCTGAATAAGGAGTGGTGCTTAGGCCCTGGTCCACCTCATTCATCTCCTCACACTACAGCGGATGCAATACCAGCAACAGGAGATGTGGCGCGCTGAAGCTGTTACCTCCCTGAAATGTAAAGAGCACGGACCGATCTTCCACTGTGTGAGCTGTGTGCCTCAGTTTACCTTTCAGTAAGTGGGTACAATAATACCTAATATACATCACAGGAGCACTGCAACCTTCATGTATTATAAATTATTCTGAAATCCTTGAATGATTGGAGCTATGTAAGTGTAACACATTCGTCTTCACACAGCACATTAAGTTTGAATATTAACCTGACTGCTGATTGCTTCAACCATATACCAAGACACTGATGTATAGTGACAGGATTGTTTTTCAGACTCAGTTTATATGTTTTTTCTTTTCTATCTTTGGAATGGCATGAAGAGAGAAACCTGGGATTCAGAGTTCAGGCAGGCCCATAAAATTTCAGTTTTCAATTTAATGACAATAGATGGGATACGCTGGGGGTGGGGGATCTTGATCGCTTGTCCAAGGGTACCCAGGACATCAAATATGGTCCTCAGAAAACATGGTCATGCTACTTTTCTACCGGTGATCATGCTCTTTTCAGTAAATTAAAAGGAAATACTGTGGCTGCTGTAAAACGAAAATAAGAAAGAAAAACTTGTAGCACCTTAGAGACTAAGTGTTTCTCTGTGTTCCGATCGTTCAGTTTAAGGCTATTGTGCAGGTTCTCTCTTTTCTTCCTCCTTTGAGTGTGTCTCATGCTCATTTGTTTTATTATATTTAAATGTATCCTATTTATTACAGATTTCGTCCTATCTGAATACATGTTAATTAACAGATTTGTAAATTTTAGTGTAGACAAGACACAAATGTTTGTTGATAGTCATGTTTAACCCTAGCCTGCAACTGGGACACAACCATTGGTATTATTTCTGTATTGGAATTTACAATCACGTTAATTAAGCCATGTTAAAACATTCCTAAACATTCAAGTGTACATATACCCTTAACATTAATTTCAATGCTAGTACAGCCAGCACTAGCTTGTGACTGTCCATCAGAATTGAGACTATGTAATAAATATAAAAATCAAATACTTAAAAAAATGTTAAGGATAATGTCTGTTTGGTCTGAAATCTACATCTGATCATATAAAATAAGGTTAATATAGTCCTCCACTACTCCTCTCTGCCTTTTTGTTGAGTGCCCACTTTGACTGTGTCCATGAATATATTTGTTCTTGATCTCTGTCAAGCCAAAAGTGAAGCAGCTGACAAAGCTGAAAGCATTTACACTTGGGCCATTCAGTTGTAATTTGCATCAAGTTTTGGACTGTGCTTTGTGGCATATATGTGTGTGGACTTATTTTAATGAAGTTCATTGTGAAAAAGTAATTGTTTGCCAGTGCAGTGCAAGAGGACATTAAGAACATAATTCCTACCAAAGGCAATATATTCTGTAAGGGGGGGAAGCATCTTGATTGAAAGTCATAGTTTTAGGAGCAACCACTGACATAGGGCACTTCCCTTTTCCTTTTATGCCTGTATAAAGATTTACTATTTCCAGTCATATTCACTACATTTCCAATGGAGACCACCACTAGAGCTGGTAATATTTGTAGAATTTGAATGAACTTTGCACTTGTAAATGCAAATTTATGGATAGGGATTAAATACAACTGGCCACCAAACATATATATTTGAGATCCAGAACAGCATGCTCAAGACTGTAATTCCTCTAAAGTTGGCTTGTACACTATTTGAATAAGGTGCCACAGGACTCTTTGTCGCTTCTACAGATCCAGACTAACACGGCTACCCCTCTGATACTATTTGAATAGTATTCATGGCTGTCATATCCAAATTCAGGCCAGTTTTGATTTGAGCTCTTCTGTTTTAATACTAACAACTACTCCTAACTGTGATAACATCAATGACATCATATGCACATTGGCTATGTCAGAGAAGAGACTAGAAGACCCCCGTACTGAACAAATCTGATTCATAAGAGAGCTGTCTACAGACTTATACGAGACATACCAATGAGTCCTATAATCAGTCTGCTAAATTAACTTCTAAGACACTTCTCTTCTCCCTCCCTCTCCCCATTGCTTCCCATGATCCAGGTTTACAGTCTTTCTGTAACAGTCATGCTCAAAGGAGATGTGGTTACCTTACTGCTTCCTCGCTTTACCTCTGTGACAGCAAGTTAAGAACAGCAATTCCTAAATTGACATTAATGAACGAATAGACAGGACATGTGACCAGGCTAAACAGTTATTTTCAATGTGTTAGACAGAGAAGGTGGATGAGATAATATATTTTATTGGACCAACTTCTGCTGGTGAGAGGCAAGTTTTCAAGCTTATACATAGCTCTTCTTCTGGCAACCTGAAGATGAAATTTGCGTAAGCTTGTCTCTTTCACTAACAGAAGTTGGTCCAACCAGAGATATTACCTCACCCACCTTCTCTCTCTAATATCCTGGGATTAACACTGCTACAACACTGCAGTTTTCAATAGAAACATTAATAGGTACTGTGGCAAGATGTACAAACCATGCACCAGGCAAAAAGAGGTTAGAGAACAGCTTTGGGTTCAGGCAGCCAGTCTTGGAGGCAAGAGGAGCCTTAAAAGGGGGAAGCCCTGTTCGGTAGGGCCCAGCCTCTGCCCATTAACTCCCAGAAAGGAACACTGCAGACAATATGTATAAACAATAGGAGATCTAGCTTTTCGTGGATGGTTCTCTCTTCTCTTTCTCCTCTTCTGGTACCAAGACAGCAACTTGTGCCTTGCAGCTCATGGTAGCAATTCATATTTAAGGTTCCACTAAATCTCATTTCTAGTCATATATAGAATAATGACATGGTATTTATCATCAGTTACTCCATTACAACTAATCTTCCTTTCCCCTTCATTGCTGACTTCTGTAGCAACTTGTGCATGAGAATAAATGCACAGCACAGAAGTTTCTAAGCTTCATTAATATGATTTAAACTTTTCTTCAAAAATTGTATATATACTCTTTATCTTATTTCTTTTATCCAAGTCATACAAATTCATTTCTCTAAATATTTTCTTCAGTAAATTCATTTTACTTCAGCCTTCACAGGAATTAACACAAACTAATAATAAGTACCACATATAATGTTCAGAAGTTACTGGCTGGTTTAGTTTCTCAAGTAAATGTTTAACTCCCTAGTTTAAGTAAGGCATAATTTACTATTTACTCACCAGGAAAAAAAATCAGGTTAACATAGTTTAGATATCTTTGAGTTCAATGTTTTTTTAGTTCTTCCATCCCGTCAGTTTAGGAGTAGTAGTAAGCATTTGCATTATAATGGATCTGACTGAAGAGGTGATATTTTTCTTTTTCACTAAGTAGAAAGTTAATCTATCCTTACTCTGTCCACCTGATAATGTTATAGCTCAAACACTAGCTCTTGGAGTTGTTCTGAAAGACTAGCAGCATCCTGGTTAATATTCTCTGCTCTATGATTGATCTGAAAGTGTCAATTTGATAAGACAGCTAGCTGCATCTAATTTTGCAGTGATAAGCACATAAAGGAAAACAGTAAATTGGGAATCAGATTGATAGTCTTGAAACTATTACAGAAGAGTCCATTTAAGAGCTAAGAATTCCATTTTATGGGCAGGGTAATTTCTTTCATCTTTTGAAAATCCTTTGCTTGAATATTATGTGTAGTTGCCCATCTTGGTCTTGATAGACAGTATTCCCAAGCCACCTCTTCTGGAGTCCACGTGGAGGATATCAGGGAATTTTGGATTAGCATCTGCAAGACAGAGACGCTAACCAAAGCACCTATGAAAATATATTTGAATAACCCTTCACAAAATGGAGGCAATAACTTCTGAAGCCTAAAAAGCAATTTGTATTTTTAGGGTCTTATCTGGATCATCCTTTATCCCATTTGCACTCACAATAGCCTGCGAATATCACATGGAAGATTTGTAAAAAAGGCATTTCTCAAGAGAATGTTTCAAGCAATATTCTTTAAGTTGATTCAAAACATCCAGTAGCATTCTTTTGTCTTCCTCTAAGTTTCTGTAATGCACAATCAAAAACAGTAGAACTCAGAATTATGAACACCAGAGTTACGAACTGACCAGTCAACTACACACCTCAGTTGAAACCGAAGTATGCAATCAGGCAGCAGCAGAGATCAACAACAACAACAAAAGGCAAATACAGTAGAATACTGCATGGTGACAGGTGACTCTGTATATATATATACAGAGAACATATATATATTCCTACTGTATTTTCCACTCTGCATCTGATGAAGTGGGTTTTAGCCCACGAAAGTTTATGCCCAAATAAATGTGTTAGTCTCTAAGGTTCCACAAGTACTCCTCGTTCTTTGTACAGTACTATGTTAAACGTACACTACTAAAAAAGGGGGAGAAAGTAGCATTTTTCTTCTGCATAGTAAAGTTTCAAAGCTGTATTAACTCAATGTTCAGTTGTAAATGTTTCAAAGAACAACCATAATGTTTAATTCAGAGTTACGAACAACCTCCATTCTCGAGGTGTTTGTAACTCTGAGGTTCTTCTGTACTCTAGGAGTACAAATACTTCATTCAAGTTCATGTTTCCCAGCACTTCTCCATTATGTGCCGGAACACTTCTATGAGCATCTGTGAGTATGATATCCTGCTGAAATTCCAAAAACCCTGAAGGCAGAGGAAAGCAGTTTCTGTTGTCATCTTCCTCCATTTCAATCTGATCGCACCCAGAGTTTAGGTCCCTGACTAAAACCACGTAATTGACACACTTCACTGTTCTTCCACTGTAGAAGATGCAAAGGGGAAATCAATTTTCTCTTAAATTCCAACTTCTAGCAGTTACTGGAGATGATGTATCATAACAGTGGTCTAACATATTTCATCAGAAGCTATATACAACACTTAGCAGCTGCAGTGTGTGTCCATGAGATAAGTCATCCAGGACAAGCTCTTCTAAAATCTCATTCAGCTTGCAAGTTACTCTCTTTTCAATCAGCAGGAATCAACAAACAAATCTTCAAAGTCAAAAGTAAGGCTAGCATTCACAAGTCTTCCTTTATTCGCACTTCCCTCATTGCACACTGTGACCAAAAATTTAGCTTTCAAAGGAACAGATTTTGACACTTCACCAATTTTACATCTTGGCTGGAAAATTACACTGAGAAACAAACTGTTCTTCAGAATCCCCAAGATCTTGTTTACTGACACATTAGGCACATTCAGAAGGACACTCTCAGCAGTGAGGACAGGTAATAGCCTTTCAAAAAAGCTGGTCTAGCAGAATAGATTGATTGTTTAAATCTTGCTTCATACTAACTGTGTCAAAAACCCAGGCCCTTTCGCTAGCTGAAATAGTGTGTTGCTGCTTCCATACCATCTGATATAGCTAACTTTCCTCTCATTCCTGTGTCTCATAGTTACTACTGTACATGAAATAGTTGGTGCCCACAAATAGCTTGGCCACACAAAGGTTCTTTTAAAAAAATGGCTCAATTCCTCAATTCCATCTTGACAGCTGATAGTTCAACATACTGATGAATATAAGGAGAGGGATTTAACTACTGAAACAGCAGTGATGTACCCTCAGAGGTAAGGTAAACACATTCTTCTATTACACAACTTACAAATGTTGTAAATACTTGAATGCTAAGGAGGGAATATTTTGACTTTCACCATCTTCTTGTCTCCAGTATAACATCAGTGGCCTGTGCAGGAAAGGATGCCGAATTATTTAAGTAGATGATCCCTGAATAGTATAACTTGAGCTCTTCTGACCAGCATACATGAGCTAAGGATACTACAACAATACACTGGGGTCTAAAAATCCCTTTCAGTTACATCTAGCTGTGTGGTCCTTTTGTGCTAGTTCTTTGAATCTTGTAATGTCATCTAATTGTCCTGGACTCAGGATTTCCTCTCAAGCATTAAGGATAAAAACAGATGGGGTTCCTTTCCTGGTTGCCTGCTTCACCTCTACAGGAAAAAATCAAGATTAGGAATATTGTAATTTACATTAATAAACAAATAGGCAGAATGTGTGATCAGTTGGCCAAACTGCAATTTTCAGTTTCAACATTCCGGGTACATAGATACAAAACAGACACAACATTCTGTCCATTCCATGAATCTCTTTGGTTGTTCACAACATACGCTGTTTGGAAATACAGCCATGTAAGTAACAATCCACAAAAACTCCTACGCAACTGCTGGGGTTGGAGCAGTACAGGATCTATGAAAAGCCTCTGTAGTAGCTCAGTCTATCTGCCTGGACATTAAAACACACAATTAACAACCACCACCATGTAAAACACTCACAGGTTCCCCACTGCTTTGCTTTCTCTTCAACTAATTAGCACTTATCCTCTTATCTTAAGCAAGGTATAACTTCACCAGAAACTATGCAATGTAAGCGTTTAGATTTCTCAGGATTTAAAGTTTTGGTCCTTTCCCTCTGCCTCTGCTAATGGGAAATTTTCTTTTCTATTCACAGATACTCTGTCTGGAATGTCATCTAATAAAGTGGCCGCTCAGTGAGTATAGAATTCTCCTGCCCCTCCCCTAACTAAATGGGTTAGAGACCATTCTTAGAGGTCAAAGAACCAACTTAGGCAGTGGTTCTGACAGGGGTACGTGTATGCAGAGGTCTTCCAGGGGATACCTCAAATCTAGATATTTGCCTAGTTTTACAACAGGCTACATGAAAAGCACTAGCGAAGTCAGTACAAACTAAAATTTCATACAATGACATGTTTATACTGGTCCATATATTATACACTGACATGCAAATACAACATTTATATTCCAATTGATTTATTTTATAATCATATAATGATTATAAACATGAGAAAGTCAGCAGTTTTTCAGTCATAGTGTGCTGTGACACTTCTGTATTTTATGTCTGATTTTGTCAGCAAGTAGTTTTTAAGTGAAGTGTAACTCGGGGGTACACAAGACAAATCAGACTCCTGAAAGGGGTACAGTCATCTGGAAAGATTGAGAGCCACTAAACATAGGAATCATCTTTAACGAGTGAAATCCTCTCATAGAAGTCTTTTGTTACATGAGTGATAATATAGTTTTGATCAAAGAGGAAGGCCATTTTTAGATGGCAAGTTGTAAAGTATTTCAAATGATCTAAGACTGAGATCAAGATTAGTGACTGTGTAAGAAATGTTGATGGAGTTGGAAATCTTTTGGTTCTCCTAATGTTGCATTTGACAGAACACCTAGCAATAGGAGCATTTTTTTGGACAAACTGATGTTTCACTTGAGCAACAGGGCAATCGTACCCATAGGAAATCAATTGTATCCAGTTACAAGATAATTGCCTTATCTGGAAGCTGCTCCTGATTTCTGAAACATAGGAATGGCCATAATGGGTCAGACCAAAGGTCCATCTAGCACAGTATCCTGTTTTCCGACAGTGACTAATGCCAGGTGCCCCAGAGGAAACAAACAGAAGAGGTAATCATCAAGTGATCCATTCCCTGTTGCTCATTCCCAGCTTCTGGCAAACAGAGCTAGGGACACCATCCCTGTCCATTCTGGCTAATAGCCATTCATGGACCTATCCTCCATGAATTTATCTAGTTCCTTTTTGAACCCTGGTATAGTCTTGGCCTTCACAACATCCTCTAGCAAGGAGTTCCACAGGTTGACTGTGCGCTGTGTGAAAAAAATACTTCATTTTGTTTGTTTTCAACTTGCTGCCTATTCATTTCATTTGGTGGCCCCTAGTTCTTGTGTTATGAGAAGGCCCAAATAACACTTCCTTGTTTACTTTCTCTACACCAGTCATGGGTTTATAGACCTCTATCACATCCCCCCTTAGCTGTCTTTTTTCCAAGCTGAAAAGTCTCAATCTTATTAATCTCTCCTCATACGGCAGCCTTTCCATACCCCTAATCATTTTTGTTGCTCTTTTCTGAACCTTTTCCAAGTCCAATATATCTTTTTTGAGACGGGGCGACCACATCTGCATGCAGTATTCAAGATGTGGGCATACCATGGATTTATATAGCGGCAATATGATATTTTCTGTCTTGTTACCTATCCCTTTCTTAATGATTCCCAACATTCTGTTTGCTTTTTGACTGCTGCTGCACATTGAGTGGATGTTTTCAGAGAACTATCCACAATGACTTCAAGATCTCTTTTTTGAGTGGTAACGGCTAATTTAGACCCCACCGTTTTATATGTATAGTTGGGATTATGTTTTCAAATGTGCATTACTTTGCATTTATCAACATTGAATTTCATCTGCCTTTTTGTTGTCCAGTCACCCAGTTCTGAGAGATCCTTTTGTAGTTCTTTGCAGTCTGCCTGAGACTTAACTATCTTGAGTAGTTTTGTATCATCAGCAAATTTTGCTACCTCACTGTTTACCCCTTTTCCCAGATCATTTATGAATGTTAAATAGGACCGGGCCTATTTGAAATTTGAAAATTGCACAAATTTTAGCTTTTCATAAATTTTGGAAAAGGGGCTTATTTATGTCTAAGTGTTTCATATTCCTTATCTTACTGTTTTGTGCCACCTAATTTATACCTGCTTGGTCCAGGGCCTTCTATATTATACTTTGCTCATTCAGGTTGATGGGTTTTTAACTCCTCCCTTTCCTGCTGCCTACACTTCCTCCCACTACCCATATTCAACTTGAAAAGACAAGGTGATAGCTGAATAATTGTATACTGTGAGGTTTCCATATGATGTTACCACAATGCATGCAAATCACCCTGGAACAGATTATCTCCTGGCAAAATCTATTTTTGGTAGCCAAGTTTGTCTCATGACACTATGTTGTTGAATGCATGGTATAATATGGATCAAAGACCCACGTTAATGTTCTTGTCAATGTATCG
Organism: Chelydra serpentina; assembly: GCA_037349315.1. Lineage (NCBI taxonomy): Eukaryota > Metazoa > Chordata > Testudines > Chelydridae > Chelydra > Chelydra serpentina. Next base: position 41,264,641 of record JBAIAC010000029.1, on the reverse strand, counting down.
TCCCATCCAAGTCAATGGGATCAAAGACTGGCAACAGATTCATTTTGCAGAAATTGACTTGCAGAAAGAGACATACTAACCTCTCCCCTAACTGCTGATGCATATGTAAGCTGTCTAGAGGTGGCTTGAAATGGTACCACTTTTAGCAAAACCACTAAAGCTGAGGGAAATAGTTTGCTGAAAACAGATTCCAAAATAAGACTTATTAAACAACAGCTCACAACTGAGAATTCAGGAATTTCAAACATTCTCAAATATTACAAAGCATACTAGCAATGATATTCACTACCCTGAAACAAACAGATTAGAAGAGAGCTTTTTCAAAACATTAAAAAAAAAGAAAATGTTAATCATGTAGTTATATCAGTAAGACATTTTGTAGCAAAAATGTTATATTAAAGTGCAATTATTTCTGCTAATTATTTTTAAACACTGTCTTGGACCCAGATTTTCTTCCCATAGAATATAAGTGGCAAAGGAAAAAGAAAGTAAAATGCAAGTAGAAAAATAATAAAATATGAAAGAAAAAGAGTAAATTCAGATTGTGCATTTAGTTTTATACATGGGAGAGGGGAAAATAAAGGTATATAAAGGATGTAATAAAAATGGAACTAAGTCTTACAGCATAAGTGATTTAGAAACATAAATCAGTACAGTGTGAACACAAAGTTTGTATTGGTTAGAAAGTTTTACTGATTATACTAGTGTTCGCTATTAAACACAGAGGAAATACTTCTCAAACCAGTAAAAACATTCTGACTAATAGAAACATTTTAAGTGTGTGACAATAACTGAAACCTTGAAAACATTGTTGTTGACTACAAGTCATGAAGAAATAATTTCACCTTGCCTAGAGGCTTTGCAACCTAATCCTCATGTTACACTGTCTTCAAGTTCTAGAGAGAATATGGACTCTGTTAGTGACAATTCCCAGCAGAGAGTTACTGAAATAAACAGCACACTGCCTAAGAGGCTTAACTGTAAAAACAAAAAGAAATGTGTCTGTTTCTTTCTTTTCTCAGTATAATTTGTTTACATGGGCAGGGAGTTAATATAGGTGGCCAGGTTTACACTGTGTTATTTTAATGAAGAAATAAAGTAATTAATTATCTTTAGGTCTGTTCTATATGGATTAATGAGAACACACACTTCAGCTGTTTTCTTATTGGCTAAAAGTGCATGGAACGTATGAAAAGTTGCAGTAAGACTTATGTTCTAACATTCATCTGTCTGGATAGAAAACTATAGAGATGATCAGGGATATGTTAAAGCAGTTTATGGAAGCTGATGAGACAAGCTATTTAAATCTTTACACTTAGGCACAACAATGGAGTGGGGAAAACAGTAAAACAAATGTGACTTATCTGCCACCTGAAGTCTTTAAATCAAGAGCAGATGTCTTTCTATAAAACATGCTCAAGAACATCCACAGATTATGGTCTGTATCATGCAGGAGGTCAGACCGGCTAATCATAACAGTTCCCTCTGGCCTTAAAATCTATGAGAAAAAGTTGGATGAGGGGAATGACAATAATCCTGTTGATGTTCTGATGTACACATCAACAGGGGAAATATCTTCTCCACTCCTGGTCTGCTCCAATAACTTTTCAGGGGGCTGCAGCCCTGCTTTAAATGTCTTGGAATTTTCTTTCTATGCTTAAAGAAAAGTAAAGCATTTGGTTGCAAAAAGGTCTAAGAAAGTGCTGTGTGGTTCTTCAATTCGCAGAAAGTTCTTCTGTGGAAAAAACAAGCAGCTTGTAACTGTAGTGCAACAGCCCATGTGCTTGGCTATCCTATAGTCAGATTTGACATTCACTGCATCAAAGAACAAAATAATACAAATCTGTACTGTGTAGACCTATATCTCTTATATATATCTCAGAGCTGTGCTGCTATTTCTTTGTTTTAAAGCTGCAGCTGCTCTTGTGATGTCTGAGTTAATATTTTCTGGCACAGGAAACTTTAAATAAAAAAAAAGAGAATAAAATCCCTATATTAGGCAATCTAATAACTAATGCTAATGACTGATTTTTGTAATTGTTCATGTCATTTATTGCAACACAGTGACAAACATTTTCGAAACGTCTTCAGTAATATAAAACGCAGTGTAGTGTTCAAAGTTATTCAAATTATATCCATTTGTCAATGGGTTTATAGGTTCAACAGAAACTAGGAACGAATTTCAGAAAACTTGAACCTAACAAATGGCTGTTATACAGCTAAATATTACCATGATGAAAATGTGAATGCTGAGAATTCCGCATTTTAGAATGTTCCAATTATAACAGTGAAAGTCTCTTATGCAATTTAAGTTTTTAAATTATTGTAAATAGTTCCTAGTTACTAAAGCAGTAAATCCTATATAAAGACCAGCTATTTAGTAAATTTTATTCAGCAAAACTATGACTGAATTACTAAATACATTTAGAAATTCATAAATGTTAGCATCTTATAGGCATAAATGCTGCAAGTAATGGCATTTCATTGTGAAGTAATTTAAATACCACAGTTAGGACAGGGAAAGTTCAGTGTGGTCACAGGTATTTTGAATGAGACAAAATATGCCTCAAAGTGATAGGAATAGTATTCAGTTTGTCATTTAAATACTAGCGCAGCACAAATATAATAGTTGTCACATTGCGTTAGTCACTGCCTTTTGCATTAGTTGATCTTTCACCGACAGTATCAAAGATGTTAACAGTAAACCACACAAGATTGATAATGGGATATGGAGCCTTTCACCTCTAGATCAAGGTGTCAGACCTAACTAGGACTGAAAGAGACTGAACATCCTTACCAACGGTGGTCTCTTGTGTAGTCCACTGTATGTAACATGAATTGTCAACAGCTAGGCTGAGACTATCAATCTCAGCAGCCAGGCTAAAAACAAATGGACATCAAGGCTGAACTTTTGTATCTTAAAAGGTGGTCTTTTCAAAACAGTATGGAAACCCATTGGAGGGGCACTATGGGGAAACTTGCACTGCCAATGCCTGTCCTCTCTTTGTCTCTGATAAGAGAACTTCAGTTCCCAGGGCAGCTAGCTCAGAATCTTTCACAAGCACTAAGGGTTTGTCTACACTACAAAATTAAGTCGACCTAATTTAGTCGATGTAAAGCCACTGTAGTAATTAAATCACTTTTGCATATCTACACTTTTTGCTCCTTGTGTTGGTCGTGTGCATCCTCACCAGGAGTGCTTGCATCGATTTACCAGTCAGTGTGGGGCATTGTGGGAAGGCTTCTGAAAAACAGCAACACTCAGTATCAGCAACACAGGGTCTACACTGATACTGCGTCAAGCTAAGTAAATTGACCTAAGCGCTACGCCTCTCGCGGAGGTGGAGTTATTAAATCAGTGTAGTGGGTGAGTTACATTGGTGGGAGCTACATTTTAGTGTAAATGCTTACAGAGTTAGGTTGACGTAAGCTGCCTTATGTTCTTACGTCGACCTAACTCTGTAGGATAGGCCAGGGATAACTTAATGAATTTACTTTGTAAATTTAGTGCAGCTCTCACTGCAGGTTTGAGGCTTTAAATTATAAATGATAAATTAGTGATATTATAAAAATTTCCAGGGACACAGACAATGGTGCCTAACTATAATAATAATACTTAGTCCTAATACAGTGCTTTATACCAGTAGATCTCAAAGCGATTTACAAAGGGAGATAAGTATATACGATTATGACTTCATTGCAGAAACAACCAAAAGGAAAAGATGAATTGGGAGGAAGAAAGACTTTAATAAGGGAACATTAACTTCAATAAATAGCAAAAGAGGGGAAAAGATAAATATACTAAGTACTTTTTTGTGTGTAAATGTTCTTTTTCAGGTTTGCTCCAGTATGAAAATCCCTGAGTAGCAGTTATTTAATGTAGTGACCACTATAGTTTAAATTTGCAGAAACCATTACAATTATTCGTCTTTTCTTCAGCTGATCATAATTTTCCCCCAAAAATACATTTTTGGGTTGAGCATCTGCATCCTTGATCTCTGCTCTAAGTTTATTTTTTACAGGGGTGAGAAAAAGCTATTTGGTTTACTGGAGAATGAAAAAAAGAAGAAACTTCCCCACTATAAATACACCCACTCTTTTAAAAAAATGAAACTACAAAAAAAAACCAAAAACCCCAGCTATACTCTGAATTTCAGCATACACACAGAGTCCTCAATGAGGAGTGAGGGCTTTTCCCCAACTAAGATCAAAAACTGTTTTTGACTTTTGAGTGTGAAAAAATTGGCATTCTGGGCACACACAGCTGAAAATTTTATGAAGTTGCTAGTTGTGCACAAAAATTTACACATTTTATATGACTATATTGTATTCTCACACCTGTGTACCTTATTATGAAGAAATAACCACCCTGTAACCTGAAAATAAATACTGCCACTTTAACTTGCTAAAGAACAAGACTGCATCTTTTCATTTACACTACTTGCATATGTTGCTACTTTTATTAAACAATGTAATATTATGCTGTGCTTAAATGACAAAAGACAAAGGTTCCCCTGTGAAAAAGTTATTTCCACTGGGAAATGTACTCTTGATTTATGAAGCCTTCCTTGCTTAAATAATGTGACAGTTAATGGGATAAATAAAGTGCACAAAATGACAAGCACACTTTTTACCAGGATATACCTTTAATCCACAGTTCTCTTCAGTTGGAAGGAACAAGAAAGAGTAGTGAAAGAACAAACGTCTTTTATGCGCATCTAAACTATATCACAGGACACCAGTCTAAGTCTACATTCTTTCAAAGACTCACCATTTCATTTTGCTATTGTTTTAAGGCATTACTAGTTTGGTAATACTCCTTTTAACAACTTAATGTATATGATTTTCTTCAAAAAGGAGAGCATGAAACTTTGTTCTTTGTTCTTATTTACACATGACACAAAATACAAATGCACCAGATATACCATAATCCCTAATGGCAAACACAAAGCTAAATACGCTTTGTCCCGGTTGTATTAATTTTGGTGGGATATATGGTCCAAAGGTGTTAACGTAATCCAGTTGTTTAACATTAAATAGTTTTAAACAAGGTTTGGGGTTAGATTTCTTAGTACCATGGCAAACACACCATCAATTAAAAAAAAAGATGTTATTGTTAAAGACACAGAAAAGAAAGGAAAATAGTTAAGGCATTTGAATTGTAAAGTATCAGATAAGTAATAGCTGGAGAGAGTTTTTAGAAGGAAAAAAACCCTGCTTGACAGTCTTAGGTGTTACCTGTTTTTGAGGGGAAAGAGAGAAGTTAGTAAAGACGGGCTGGGGCTGTTGCTGGCATTGTGAAAATCCGATTTTGATTTTAAGAAGGCAAAACAAAATGAACACACACAAAGGGGGAAATAAAAGAACAACAAAACTTGGGATGCTGCTAACTGTGTCACCGAAAATTTGTGAATTATGTCAGATATGTGGGCAAGGGAACAGGGAACTGATGGTTCAAAAGAATCATATGCCCAATAGCTATATAAGTTGAAGGATAAAATGATGGAGAGGAAGGGGTAGGTAACAGTAGCAATAAGCAAAGGAGAGTTCTATTGTTTTTATGTTAGTATCCTACTAAATGACCCATAGGACTAAGTTCACTGTTTCTCAACAAGTTAGAGGTCACTCTTCCATGTTATAATTTAACTTATCTAACAGGTCTTTTTTTCTTTGATTACTTCTTTGAATTCATTGCCCTTGAGAAAAAGGTGAAAGCAAAAAATCACAGGGAACGGAAGGTGAAGCTACTCTAATAATTTTCATAAGAGGTCTTTTCAAATACTGCACTGAGATCAGAGAAAATGTTTCTATCAACAAACCAGGAGGCTTTGATAATCTGATGTAAAAGGGCACAAAACAAGCAGAGGTAGTAGGACGACATGCATCTTTGGAGGAGAAGTACAATAAAAATAATGTGCATATAGTATAGAGATACATTAGACATGTGGGTTTCCCCTATATGGGTTAACATGTCAGTGTTTGTGATGGTTCATCATGTCTCATTGCTGAACACAGGCACAGCATAGCAGAAGGTGGAGGTAGGGAGCGAGGGACCACTGCTGGTTACTCCCGGTGGAACAAAACAAAGGAGGTTCCAGTAATGAGAAATCCCCTAGTTACCACCTAAGCTGGATCTAACAAGAACTGTACCAGGGAATAGGATTGGGCCCAGACTTGGAAGGAGTCCAGTCTGTGAAAGAAGCTTATTGGAACATCTCTGAGGGTGAGATTTTATCTGCAATTAGTTTCTTAGGGCTGGTCTACACTGGGGGGGGGGGGGTCGATCTAGGATACGCAACTTCAGCTACGAGAATAGCGTAGCTGAAGTCGACGTATCCTAGATCGAAGTAATTTTACATCGGGTCCACGCGTCGCAGGCTGGCTCCCCCATCGACTCCGCTTCCGCCTCTCGCCGTGCTGGAGTTCTGGAGACGACGGGGAGCGCTTCTGGGATCGATTTATCGCATCTAGATGAGATGCGATAAATCGATCTCCAATAGATCGATTACTACCCACCGATTTGACAGGTAGTATAGACGTACCCTTAATGTATTAGGCTTAGACTTGTGTGTTTTGTTTTATTTTGCTTGGTAACTTATTTTGGTTTGTCTGTTATTACTTGGAATCACTTAAATCCTATGTTTTATACTTAATAAAATCACTTTTGCTTATTAACCCAGAGTAAGTAATTAATACCTGGGGGAGCAAACAGCTGTGCATATCTCTCTAACAGTGTTATAGAGGGTGGACAAATTATGCGTTTACCCTGTGTAAGGTTTATACAGAGTAAAACGGATTCATTTGGGGTTTAGGCTCCCAGAAAGACTGAATACTGGGTGCTGGGAAAGTCCCTGTTAACTGAGAAGCCCCTGAGCTGAGTGGAACTTAGTTTCTGTGAATTGCAGGGGGGCGTGGCCCAACCTCTTCATCTGTGCTGTAGCTGGCTGGAGTATCTAGCTCAGCAAGGCAGGAGTGGAGGGAAGCCTTCTCTGGCAGAGGGGTTTGTTCTCCGTGGTATCCCAGTACATCTAGTGACATCTGGTGAGGGAGTTTCTGTGACCCAACCCGTCACAGCCCCCTCTGAGACATCTTAACCCCTTTAGGGCTGGTGTGGGGTGAACACCCCATCACACACATTTACCCCCCCCCCTTTTTTTTTTTACTTACAAGGGTGCAGACAGACCCTCGAAATCAAGAATCAGGGCACATATCCCTGATTATCAGTCTCTTGCTTTAATGAAGAGACCACAGTCTCTATTTCACTTTAGTTATTTTCCTCACATGTTCAACAGACATTCTAGGCATGTTTTTTGTTTGGCATTTTATTTTCCTCTAAAAGGGTGTGTGCTGAAGTCCAAAAAAGAAAGTGTCTTTTGCAAAGATAAAAATTGTATCTTTCTAGAGTGGAAAGAACTTATTTTGCTTGCCTAGGAAGGTCAGGCAGATATAATATATCACAAATACTAAAGCCTTTTTAACTTCCCAGGAATGACAAAGGAAGGAACCAAAATATCAGCACAGCAATGTAGATACATGCAACTTTCCTACCCTTTGAAAATAAAGGACTTTGTCAAAATATACTCATTTATCATGAAGAGTCCTACCAAATGCTGAGAAGAGCCAAGGTCAAAACGTATTGTGCAAAGCCCACATGTATGTAACCCACACGCTTGCACTGCAGCTATTGATTTTCTTTAGTCTAATGAGGAGCAAGACAATCAGAGGGGCATGTGTGAGTGTGGGCCTCCTAAGATACACCTTTGCACTGACAAATGTATGTAACAGCAATAAAGTTGGGAAATCTGTGTGGGAAAACACCAATGGAGTTATTGCATACTAGCTGTTTTAAAAAAGGATGTATATCACGAGTATTCCAAATGCTGGTTGTGCATATATGGCACTTTCAGCAGTTTTGCTCTGTGTAATACTTTTCCTTACTCTTCTGACAAGACTGAGCTCGGGCCTGTGCTTCAGCACCAAAGCAGGCTGAGATAAAGGAAAAAGTGTTATACATAATATAGCACTCTCTTAACCAGTTACACATACATACACACTGAAGAAATTATGGAGCTTCAGTGGCTGGTGTGTAGCCCTCTGCTAATGTACACCCTAGAGAAGAGGAGTTACTATGTGAGTTTAAAAATTGGTTTACAACAGTGGAAGAAAAGGCAAAAGAAGACCACCCAACAACCACACAAACATAAGTCAACAATTCCACTCCTCTGGCTAAATGGAATTTTCTACCATAAGAATAATGCTTGTGTGAGCAGGAGACAGAGCTTTCTTGCTCTAATAACTAAAGACCACCACAAACCCCACCACCTTCTGGTCCAAGAGAAATGCACTCCTCTTCGACTTTGCTTTCTCCAATATAAACACAGAGCAGCCTGTATGTTTTAAAAAATCCTCAAAACCAAACCAAAACACTCCACTGCACACACACTTCTCCTCTTACCAAGAGGATGAGAGAAAGAACAAACAACATATGACAGATGTTAGTCACATTGTTTAACATGCTATTGGAAGATGCTCAGATACTACAGCGATAAGGGCAGCTATGAAGATTATGGAAGATAACTGACCAAATTTTCTTTCTGAATAAACTTTTGGTATCTACTATCTTCAGAGAGATAAAATTCTGCCTCATTTTCCAGAGATGAATGCAATTCAGAAACAACTATCATCTATTCATACTTCATAAAGCTTTTCCAGTACTACTGCTGATTTACATATGCCTGAACAGACTGTGACCAGGAAATGTGTATCATCCAGGAGGCCATTTTGCACTGGAGGAGTGAAGCAAATCTTGGAATAATGAAAATACAAATGTGAGATGGATATCACAGGAAAAGAAGCTGATTCTCTGAATAATAGGTGAATTTCAAAGATCAACACTGGACATGAATTGATTAATAGAATTATGAGAAGTCAGAAGCTGCCCATTAGAGCAATTAAATATCTTCACTCGTTAATGTGAGCATATTTCTTTCTTGAATGTGGCCAGATCACAATCATGGAGGAATTTCTGGGGATTAATTGTGGTGCTTAATAATGGTCAGAGATCAAGAGCTGTACTGAACCCAAAGCCCATGTCATAAACAGTGGGCTATTGGACCTTTCCTTCATTCTGCGCAGAAAATTCAGCACTGCAGGACCAGCGGGAAGTTAGAGGTAAAATAGCTGTCTGAGACCTGAGCTCTCATGAAATAGTATAAGAATCCATCTCCATTGACTCCTTAAAACTCACTTAACAACACAATACACCAAAAACAGAGCACAGGTTGCTACTATTATAATTATTATTTATTGGTATTACTATAGTACCTAGAAGCCCTAGTCATGGACTATGACCCCATTGTATACTCCAAGAAAATTACTAAATTAAAAAATATTTTACCAAGAGGAGTGTATCAGGCTTGCAGCATGAGAGGGCCTCTGTCTGCCAATGAAGACATGGTACCCAAAACAAACAAAGCTGGCATGGCCAAAGACGAAAGTCAATTGGCTACAAAACCTGATTTCAGAACAATAGTGTCAGATTCAAAGAACTGACCTATGTCCCAAGATTCTGTTTGTGATGACAGAAGTTGCTGAGTTTGGAGGACAGAGACATTGTGCTGGAAGCTAGAGTAGGAGAGACCATAGAGGGCATGACATAGCTGCAGCGATGGACAATATGGAAAATACAGTCAGTAGAAACAACATCAGAATCAAGATGAACCTGCAAGATGAAGCAAGAGGAAACCTAATTCATTATGAGCAAACCTTGATTAATGTTCCATTCCCTCAATGCAGGGCTTGTAAGAGACAAAGTCAGTTGCAAAGTTTCACAATTACCTATAAAGAAACACGATTCTGGAAACAGTTGGGAAGTAACCCGAACTTTTATTCCAAGGCCACAAGCTTCAGTTTTAATGAGACGCAAAAAATAAACTAAAAAAATGAAAACTAAAAAAGAGAAAGAGTTGGGTGCGATTACAACAGGGCCTGGAAGGGCATAAAATCACTAGAGGTGGGGATTTGTATTGAAACTCTCATTCTACTTTCAGAATCAGTCTTATACAGTAAAAGACTTTAAAAAAGGGGAGAGCTAAACAATGTTTTCTTGTATAAAGACATGCAAGAAGATTCTTCAGTGACAGGAATGGAGTAAGAGCTGGTGAAATAATGGCGGCAGATAGTGGAACTGAAGAAAAAAAGAAAGAAGAAAAGGCTTAAAACAAGGAATGTCACTGACAGATGTAGAGTTGTTGAAGAAGTAGAGGATTCAGATAACTAAAGATTAACCAGAAGGAGACTGCTTGTTAGGAATAATCAAAAAACAAACAGTAGCTATTTTAATACGAAAAAGACAAATATTATGTAGGTCAGATTGTTTAAATGAGGTAAACCAAATTCTTTATAATAGCACTGCTGAAAACATTTTTAGCTACTTGAAATTGGTACCAAAAATTAAATCATGCAAAAGATCACTTAAACCACAGAAACGCAAACAAATTTTATTTTCCAATGAAAACAAAGTCAGATTTCCATGTGTGGACACAAACCAATGAGAAAAATGTATAAAATGAGCTCCCACAAGAATAGCTTATAAAGGAAGTATCCGCTGCAACTCTATTGGTACAGATGAGTCTAGACTTGCATTTTAAGTCATATTTTCTGCCATCCACTCACTTTTAGTTGGAATAAATGATTTTTTTTTGTTCCAAATAGAGTCTGAGAAGAGTTTGGGATTTTTTCCTAGAGAACTTGGGACGTGTACAATTAAAGATGTTTATATGTTACTTAATTGAAAATACCATGTGCTTTAATGTCTCATGATAGTACCTGCCACCATTGTCTTCTTTTAGACAGTTCTCTGTATTTTACACACAGAGATAGCTCTTTATACACTCACACACAGGTGTTCATCCACTCAAAGGGCATTTTTCAGGAAAAAAAGATTTAGGAATCTTCACCTTCCTAGAGACTGAGACAAGGAAGTTGGGGAAAGACTGGAGAGAGAAACCAAGAGGTAAATTATGGTAGAGGAAACAAGAGTGGGGAATATATATTATTATTAGGATACTTTTAAATGTAAATATATATCAATTAACTGATTGCTTTCACCAGAATTCCCACGCCTGAAGAGTAGGATAGCTAATACTCCCATACACAACATTTATAAAACTCTGATGAGTTGGGAACACACGGTATTGACAACTGTGCAGTAACTTTTTTATTTAAAGCATTTGGTAATGTTATTAACATACCCAGTGGTAAAATATTTTCATTTAAGAGCTGCTTGGGGTACAATAAGATACAGTTAGAAAATGCAGGAATGAAAAAAACTGATAAAGTGCCCTGTCTTCAGAGAAACAAAAACAATATAAGCTTTCTCCTTTTTCCTTTGCCATAAAAATGATTTAATCAACGGTTACTGTCAAAGTCACAGAAGATTACAATTTTTAGTATGCAGAAATGAATTCAGATGGTGGATGTATCATCCAGATTTACTGAGGTGAAGAGAAGTTCAGCAAAGTATATATAATCAATAGTATCCATGTATCAGTTATTACCCTGGATCACCAGCTACAATTATAGCAATTACTCAAATAGTTCAGCACACATCTGAACTACTCGCCATATCCTTTAATAACTTCAAAAACTAGTTATGTAGGTATCAGAGGGGTAGCCGTGTTAGTCTGGATCTGTAGAAGCGACAAAGAGTCCTGTGGCAGCTTATAGACTAACAGACGTATTGGAGCATAAGCTTTCGTGGCTGAATACCCACTTTTTCAGATGCATCTGAAGAAGTGGGTATTCACCCACGAAAGCTTATGCTCCAATATGTCTGTTAGTCTATAAGGTGCCACAGGACTCTTTGTCGCTAGTTATGTAGGAACTCTGAACTGATTCAGTTTGGTCACACAAACTAGGAATAGACAATTTTGCTTAAAAGCTTGTTCTCACAAACATTACTGTAAACACACAGACAGACAGACAGACACACACACACACACACACACCACTTCTCCTGCAGCAACAGTGCCATCTGGATATTCCACTTTGCAAATATGGTGCTTTTGGCATACAAGGGAAAGCAACTGGTCACACCAATACTGAAACATTCCCCTTGATTATCCTACTTCCCCTTGGAACTTCAAATACCACTGGAATCAGACATCCAAAGTGTGCCAAATCAAATGGACATCACTAGAAGCTCTGTGAGTGAAACAAATATAGAATATAGTGCACAACATAATTTTACAGCACATAGTGAGAGCATTGCCCTTAAGCTGTATATTTATATCAAGGATTTTTATGGACATACCCAGATGCTTTAAATACTGATTTGCTGTAACAGTGTGGGCAGGGGTGAAGCTGTGCTGGTACAATCCCAAATTCATCACGCTTGGCCATCCTGAGCTATAGATTATGTGTTTGGTTTTGGAGAAAATTACTGCTTAGAGATTCCCTCACCTCTAGACCTCAGTCTGAGAGTAAGCAACAGAAGGCAAAGTTTGCCATTCTCTGTGTATCTGAAGCTGCAGATGAAGCCATCCACAACTTTTCCTGCAGGCAGGGTAAGATCTCTGTCTACAATAAGGAATCATGTTATTGAGTTAGATTAAATACTGCATATAGTTATTTTTTTAAAAAACAATAGAAACAGTTTCCACTGTAGCAATTGTTTACTTCTGCTTACATTTACCTTAGGGCCAAGCTTTAGATCCCAAACAGCTATTCTTGCCATGTTTTTTGGCAGTGAAAGAGTCTTTCTAAACAATGCAATCTTCATTTTTGTACTGTTTTTTTATAGAAGTCTCACTAATGTTAATCAATCTGAAGACCTAACACAATACTCTGTTGCAGTACAGTAAATGAAATTCATCTGTAATGCATAGGGCTAGATTGCACCTAGCCATTACAGCTCAGCATAAGATGGAGAGTGAAGAGGGAGCCACATTACAGCCAACGTCCTAGAAGGAACTGTGGTTAACCACGCTGGAATTCTTTGGGTGTTTCAGGGAATTTGCAGTAAAACAGCTCTGCCACCCTTTTGCAGGCGCTTCTTATGCGGCCCTCTGCACCAAGTCAGCTCTGGTAACTAGTTTAGAAGTAATACTCCATCTAACCTTTCATCCTCTTTTGCACATGGAGGGGTCACCACTACAAGGAAAAGGGAGGAGAGGAAAGCCAAGAAAAGCTAAATCTGCGTGCTTGACTGTACTGTCTGTAAAAGGGGGCAACTCCTGCATATATAACTCCCTGTTTCACTGTATTATGCATGTACACATCATCCTCTAGTAGCTGGTCCATAGAGGACAACAGCCTATTCTTGCACTGGCTAATGTATTATCATTCTTATTTGCAATAAATTAGCACCTGGGAGCCCTAGTCATGGACTAGGACCTCATTGTGCAAGGTGCTGAACAAAGACAGAACAAAAAGACTGCCCCCGAGCCAAAGAATAGTTACTCCATTAGCTCAAGGGGTAGAGGCCTGTTCTCAAAGTCCATGATTCAAACCCTGCTGATGTCCCATGGGGGAGGATTGTTATAGTTGTGCATAATAAAACTTTAATATTTGGGTTTTCCCCCTATTTTCTTTAAAAAGAAATACAAAATTACATTAACACCACAGATGTTAAAAGAAGATAATTAAGGTTGCTAAGTCAAGCATTGCCAAGTTGGGAAATGACAGACCCATGCAACTTGTATTTATTCCTTTGTGCATAAGCATTATCTATCATTATCCTAAGTACATGATCAAATACTATTTCTTCCACTGGTATATACACAAATCACATTTCCTTCTGGTAGTATACTGTATTTAATATACCGTATTGTAGTATGCTCTATTTTAAAGAGGCTATTTATCATTATGGCTCGCTATTTTTATTAATCACTGAGGTATTTAGGGGCAATATATAGTTATTGTGACCTGCAAAACAAGAATCAGTTCATAATGAAGGGCAAAAAGCTAGTCCAGACAGAAAATGAGTAGACATGTCCAGTATACAAGAATTCTGTTTTGTGGCAAGTTTTGAGGTTTCAAAATTGGTTTTTCTTTCACCTTGGAATGTAAACAAAACTCTTCGAATGCTTTTGCAAAAAAGAAGTTGTGTCGAAATATTTTCAGACTGAAACCTGAGCATTTTGAATCAGGAAGGTTTTTTTGGGGGTCCAGGGCTCTTTGGTCACAGATAAGTTGTTAGGGTACTGTCCTCAGATGTAGAAGAGCCAGATTCAAGTCCCTGTTCTGCCTGATTCAAAAGCAGTTTGTCATCTCATATTGCTCTGAAACGGACATAATATGCCATGCTTTGTTATAGAGGTAGGCCTCGGTGAAGGAGGAAAGACACAGAGACTCTTCAGTCTCATCACTGAGGGCTTGTCTACACTACCAAGTTTTGTTGACAAAACTTATGTCAATACCCAAATGTCGACAAAACAAAAATAGCCAAAGGGTGTTCACACTTGCTCCCTCTGTCTACAGATCATGTCCACATTGGGGACACCATCATCGACAGGGTGAGCAATGCACCGTGGGTATGTATCCCACAGTGCAGTGTTGTGGGAAGGAAAAGCTGATCGCTGCGCATCTTGGGATTCTCTCCCAGTTCTCCCACAGCCCCTCAGCTGCCGAGAGCAGCACCATGAGCAGCTCTGTGAGCTCTCCGTGCTGAGGAATGGCAAAGCAGCCCAGCAGTCTGGCTGCTGCTGTGTTCCTAGTGCCGGGCAGAACAGGAGCATTCCAATGATTTGCTCTTTGTTCCCCAAAGGAAGCAGCACACAGATACTTCCCGGAGCTTTGAAAGGGGAGGGACGCATGCCTGCAGGGCCGCAGAAATCAAAACACTGACAGAGCAATCAGGGCAGGCATTGTGGGATACTGGCGGAAGCCAGTTCTGTGGACAAAACAATCAGCGGTGTCTACACTGGCTCTTTGTCAACACTAAAGGGAAGGGAAAAGACAAAAGTCTCTCGTAGGGGTGGAAGTTTTTTGTCGCCAAACCTGGGCGTTTTTCGCGACAAAAGTCCCGTTGTAGACAGTGTGTATGCTCTTGCTGCTTTGGTGACAAAACCTGCCAGTGTAAACAAGCCCTTGAGAGAAAGGCTAGGAAATAGCTTCCAAAGTTTATCTCCTTTAGTGAGATCACCTTTCCGTCAACAAAGAAAGTACTACACCTTCCATGTTGTCCCTTCTGTTTTAAAGCCCACCAGTCAGATGGGGGATCTTTATATTTCTGTTTTTCCCTAGAAACAAAACAAGAGTGGATGAGGAAGAAAGAGAAAAATCCCCATGCTCCCAAGATGGAGGACACAAAGACAAACAAATAGAGGGGGCAGACTGAAGCCTATAAGGAAATTCTGACACTCAACTCCTTTGCTTCCTTGTGTCTTGGTAGGCAGAGCAATAATAATAATGGAGGGGATGGTTTGATGGGATAACATGATCTTAGTCAAAGGTCAATTAATTGCCATCAGTGGTAAATAGGACCAATGGTCAATGATGGGATGTTAGAAATTACTACAGAGAACTTTTTCCTGGGTGTCTGGCTGGTGAGCCTTGCCCACATGCTCAGCGTTCAGCTGATCGCCATATTTGGGGTCAGGAAGGAATTTTCCTCCAGGGTAGATTGGCAGAGGCCCTGGAGGTTTTTCGCCTTCCTCTGCAGCATGGGGCACGGGTCAGTTGCTGGAGGATTCTCTGCATCTTGAAGTCTTTAAACCATGATTTGAGGACTTCAATAGCTGAGACATAGGTGAGAGGATTATTCCAGGAGTGGGTGGGTGAGATTTTGTGGCCTGCATTGTGCAGGAGGTCAGACTAGATGATCATAATGGTCCCTTCTGACCTTAAAGTCTATGAGTCTATGAGTCTAATACCAACTGCCCCTGACTGCCTCTCTCATAGATGGGGCAGAGAGAGCCATATGCAATAAAAGTCCGTTTTATTAATAAGAGGAAAGAAATAGGGTATTTCCAATTATTAAAATGTAGCCTTCAAAACACATATTAGCTTTCTTCCAAACCCCTTGTCAGGTGTCCTCACAGTCAGCATTTGGGGAAAGCACTTACTTTTTCACAGGCTCTAATTAAAATGATAATCTAGAGGTAAATAATAAAATACTTATCTCAATCTGAGCCCACTTCTTATAAATAACCCTGTACTTGTAATGTACAGACAGGCTTGTGCCCACTTTTGTTGAGACTCCTCCATCCCCAAAATGTGTCGTGAATGCATTAATATAATTTTCTTTCAATTGAAGGATTCCGATGAGTCCCAGAAGATCCCGGGATCTGTCAATTTCCTCTCCTCCTTCTACAGCCTTCTTTTCTAATGGAAGATTCTGAATGTTTCCCCCACCACCAAAACCCATCAGTACTGTTTCATTCCCTTACTAGACAGTTATTAAAAAAGTGACAAAATATGCTTAGTCCCCGCCAGCAGCAAGCATGCTGCCTATAGGTTATCACTACATCTTGGTCCCTGCTCAGAGAATCTCACTTTTTAAAGATAATAAACAGCTATATTTTCCCCCAAATTCTCTACCACAAAGTGTCTGTAAAATGTATTTTAAGTTATCCAAGCAAAAGAGTGCACTCAAAAGTCATTTTCTTTTTTTTACTCAAACTCAACAAAAAATGGCCAAATGCTTATTCAAATGTTACAAAAATATTTGGTCCCAGACTCAGATCTTTCATGCCAAATTTCAGCACAATGAATTTAACTGTGCAAGCTATACATTTCCGAAATGAGGTAATAGAAAATCCAACAAGGCTTAGCTATAGCAATCTGAGCGATGACACTAATATATTTTCATATTATACACATTGAAGAAAATGGAAATGTCAACTGGCTAGCTTACAAGGAATCTAAACATCCCTAACAGCTGTAACAGCTTGTCAATAGCAGATGCATATGTACTTGATGT
This sequence comes from Chelydra serpentina, assembly GCA_037349315.1. Taxonomy (NCBI): domain Eukaryota; kingdom Metazoa; phylum Chordata; order Testudines; family Chelydridae; genus Chelydra; species Chelydra serpentina. The sequence goes on along the minus strand of JBAIAC010000029.1, from coordinate 41,247,717 downwards.
TAAAATGCATTGTCAAGAAACACAGGAGAAAGTACATTAAGGTCAAATACAAATTAAAAGAACAATCCATAGTAGAGAATAATGTTACCTACATATATTTACATTTCAAATAAAAAGATATTAAGATAACATTTGTCAAAAAATAAACTAGCTCAGTGCTGGTTTTTGCTTTGATTTAATACATTAGTCACTGTGCAGTGAAATTTGAAGTCAGAATGAGATTAATAATCTACAAGGCTAAAGCTTCTTTCTAGAATAAAAAGGCAACTTTATTATCTATGACACACAGAAGAACTACCTTCAAAAAACAATATTAAGGTTGCAAAGTCCAGGAATCAAAATTAGTAAATGCCAGAAATGATGTTGCCTGTGCAATCTCAGTTTGGCCCCCTTGTGTGCATAAATTATGATAAAGTAATTACATGATCACTATTTATTCTGGAGGATCCCTGCCTCATTCAGTGCCCAAGATGGACTGTGGTTCAGTGTGGCTCCAGGCCTTATTCATTGCACACTACAGTGCTCTGAAGAGAGGATTATTCACCTCCTCATGGGCTTTTCTATGGCATTCATCACTATAGTATCTGAGCACTTCAGACATTAAATTAATCTATCTTTAGGGGAAAAAAACATGAGAAGAGGGGGGTAGTACTACCGCCATCTTACAGAGAGGAGCAGAAGCACAGTGGGTTTAAGGTTAGAAGGATCCATTTATTTTGGGTGTCTAATCTGAGATGTCTAGGACCTGAGTTCTCAGAGTACCTACATTATATAGCACTTTATATATTTAAGCACAAGTCTGATTGACATCAGCTGCAGCTGTGAGAGCTCTGGTCTTCTACAAATCAGATCCCAAAGTCTCAGTTCAAGCGCCCAGATAATGAGGAACACACAATTAGTGACCACCTGTGAAATATTTGGTTTAAGTGACTTGCTCAGAGTTACATAGCAACTCTGTTGCAGAGGCAGAGATGGAATCCAGTGCTTCAGGACAACATTCAACTGCTTTACCCATAAGATGCTCCTTTCTCTTCCATAAAATCTCTGCCAAATTTCAAGTCCCACCTCCAAAGCATGCAGCCACTAGAATATTTCAAAGTGAAGGTCTCAAAAAATTTTTTAACATAGGCAAAACAATGCACGAAACGGTTAGGGTTGAAATTCCCTCCTCTCCTCTTCCCCCCCGCCCCCAAATCGGCCTGTGGCAAACACCCAGTCTGGAAAATGTCTGCCCAAATGATTAAAGCTGGGCAAAATTATAAGCAACTGAAAACTGGGTCTTATCATGGGAAGTGTCTGGCAACCTTAATAATGTGGTGCCATCACCCCCACTTATAATTAAAGTTTAAAATCACACACTCTATTTATTGTTATATTTAAATTTAAAAAGATGGAGTGTAAACATTCAATGGAACGGCAGTGGGTCAATAAGGCCTACAACACCCAAATCACTAATTCAAGACATGGCACATTGGTGGGGTCAGAATTTAATGGGTAGTGCTAAATTTCCAGATATCAGCCTTGCTTGTGTTTGTTGCATTTGGCCTACAGACCAGATGTGAAGAAGTAACCTGTAATTTTGTATGTGAGTTTAACATCAAGAATGTGACCTCTTGATCTGTCCTGTCTCTCCTAAAGCCATAATCTCCAACCCTACTGATTTAAGCACTGGTCTATTGTTTTGTACTATAATTGCTTACAGTGCCAATTTGAAAGACCTACTGCCTTTTCCTCTTATTGCCACAGTTACTATTAATTTGACGGTTCCACAGCAGGGAACTAACACTGAAGGCAGCAGCATCTCATGCCAATCACTGACAGTGAGCCTAGTCTCCAACAGTGTTGATTCAGCACTGCTTAGGAACTGAAGAACAGAGTGGAAGCGGTAGGAGTGGCAGAGCCGGTGGCTGTATTCACTCAAAAAACAAACCATTCTTTAATGATGACATTCAGGAAACCCACATAAAAACTGAGTAATTGGGATTTATCAGAGCTTCCTGCAGAGGACTTGGAGGGAAAAGGAAACTCACTGCTAGACCTGAGGGTAGGCTGCATGGCTGCAGAGCACCAACCCACGCCCTAGGGATAGTCAGCCTCCAACCTACATCTATCATTTGTAGGGATTATCATTTGGTGGCCACCCTCAATGCTTGACCTGTCCATTTGGTGCTGGCAAAACGCAGCTTGCCAGTGCGCAGGAATTGCAAAGATACCCCTGCATGACTTCCACATCTCTGCTAGGCAGCCACTAGGCTTCCACAGTGCAGGTAATGTGGGTGTGTTTCATTCAAAATGCAAAAGTATAGAGCAAATAGAAGGGGATGATGGTAGTGGAAAGAAGATCAGAAGAGAAAGAATAAAGGAAATGAACCGTGAAACAAAATATCAGCTATTTTGCTTTGTCCAAAATGAACAGTGAATGGCAACATCCCATAGGATGAATCAAGGTAATTGCAATAATAGACACAAATTTCCAACACATCAGTGGGGCTGTTACAGATATTTAGTCCTTTAAAAATACATCTGGAAGATGAAGAGATTAGCACTTCAAGAAAACAAAGGGCCAAATGCTCCTGCTTCTCAGGGATATTAATGCCCTCTAATTGTGTGAAAGCTGTCCAGAAGTTGTGGAAGGAGAGGAGGGAAGATGTGGACAAACACCCTCCACAATCCATCAACCCCACCCAAAAAATTCCTGAGGCAGTTGAAGTCCATTGTGCAAACAATGCACAGCTGAGGTCTCCACAAACCCATGAGCAAACCTTGTAGGCAGAATACTCCTCTAGCAAGCTGACATATTACATACCTCAATCTGCTTCTGATGTTAACATTCCTTTTTTCATCTTTAGTGTCTAATCTTCAGCTTCCACATTTCATGCAATCCGTGTGCATGTGAGAGTGTCAGAGAGATACAATGAGCGAATGGCCACTCAAACATCTGTGAAATCAGGCAAAGTGTATGTAGCCTGTAAAGAATGCACAGGCAGCTGGTGCTCAGTACAGTTATCCAAAGAATGCCTCATGGATCCTTTAATGCTACATGATTAAGAGACTAAGGCCCTTGTATGTTGCCACTAACCTTTCCCACCGTGAGGATACTATATCAGGTTGTGCGCATGGTGGACTTTTGAATGGACTATTTCCTGGTCTCTGGGTTTGTGAAAGAACATTTGGGCCAAAGGATTATGAAAAGATATTTTCAAAATAACTTTTTAAGTCTAGCTGGTGTAACTATTAAACAACAGTGCTTCATCTGGGACTTTTAGTCTTAATCAAGACCTTATGTAATGTGAATTTTCTATTAGGTCTTTTTCACAGAAAACAGAAGTTAAAAATCACAAAAGGGACATGGTATGACAGCACTGTTAGAGTATGAGGGAAAGACACAGAACTGAAATCAAATTACTTTTCCCCAAAAGAGAGAGTTCCCTCCAAGTCATAAATAAAAGCATTGCTGCAGCAGAGATTAGCAATGCTACCAACTCTCAAGATTTGCTTTTGTGGCACAGAATTTTTGCTGTCCATTGTACACCATTACTCATGAAAACAAGTATTTCACACTGCCACTGGGCTCATTTTCTGGTTTGAAATAGAACTGATTGCGTAGTGTTGGTAGCAGGAAAGAATCACTTCTGTAGCAAAGAAACAGATTTTTTTCTTGACTTGGGTTACAATTTGATAAGTGTGCTTCTTTCCGAGAGTACAGTCTTGAATTTGAGAAAGCAGCACAAAAATTGCATGTGCTTGTGTATGGGGGGTATATTAGATCTAGCCTAAAGAAAAAAAAATCCAAAGACTTTCCCAACAGCAAGACTCATAAAGAAGGAAAGCCAATAGGCTACAAAAGGACACAAATATTTAAAGACTAGATTATTCCTTTCAGGCACAGCCCCAAGTAATACAAATCCAAGTAATGCAAAATCCTTTCCTGAGATCTCATGGTCCTAGTTTTAGTAGTGTCTTCCCTCACTGCACAAGACCCAGATATAATTTGGCCCGAACTCACGATATCTAAAAATCAGAGGGGTAGCCGTGTTAGTCTGGATCTGTAGATGCATCTGAAGAAGTGGGTATTCACCCACGAAAGCTTATGCTCCAATACGTCTGTTAGTCTATAAGGTGCCACAGAACTCTTTGTCGCTTCTACGATATCTAAAAAGTAGACTAAATTACACAGAATATGAATAGATGATGAAACCTCTCTAGTAATACTGATTCCTCTGCAGTCACGAGGCTTTCTAAATGCACAGCATGATGTTAAAGTATCAAACAGCAAAGCTGTAGTCTGAGTGGGTTATGCACAACAGCAACACTATATTTGTTATTTTTGCTGACATTTTTTTTTCTTAAATCATCCCAAGGAAATCGATTGTATACACTGAAGAAATGAAACAACAAACTGGCATTACAAAACTGTCATCTTCACTAATCCAAATTAGCACTATTCAGATGATATTAATTTAAAAAAATTAGCTTTTAAAATAAAAAAACCACAATCAAAAGGTACTGTGTTAAGTATTCAATAATTTAGGGATATATTCCATATCTTATGAGAAACCAGAATATGGCCTTATTGTTTTACAAAAATTGGTTAATATTGAAATTCTAAATTCAAACTGTGCTTCAACTTGTATGTACTGAGTGCAACATTCTATATATTAAAAAATTAACCCATGCCCAAACAAAAACAAAAGCTTCCTACATTGTTTTGTTGGAACTGAAAAACTCTGCTGTCATTGTAATTGCATAGATAAACAGAAGTAAAGGAAATGTATAAGAAACATCTTTGTCAAGTATGACTATAGCCTGGTGATTTGGGAGACCCCGAGTGACTCCATCTTGTATCCCTGGCCTCCATTTTGAATAAGCAAGAGCCACTCCACCATTAGATAGAAGCTGCAGGTCACGTAGTGCAAAATATAGAATTGGCGAGAAAAGGTAGTAAACAACGATTCAGCAGATCATAACACTGTGAAGTAAATAACGATCGCAAGTCTAAAAATAGAATTGACAGCAGAAGAAACTAAACAAGTTGAATGATGTCACATGTCTAGAAATAGAATTGAAAAACGGTTTAAAGGTCGGTGGCTTTTATGGTACTGTGTGATGGTGGTGCAGTGGTGACACTCTCCAGCCAGAGAAACAGATTCATCCTACTGCAGCCAGTATGCCTTGCCAGACCACCCAGCAGGGAGTGAGATTTTAGTTGCTGTAATTATAGCATAGGGTCATGTATTTAGGTTCCATTGTAGTTTTGAATCAATTGTTAAAATCACCCGGTCTCTCTCAAACTTGACTGAATTGCTCTGGGGGAAGGGCAGTCAGTTCTTCTAAACCTGATCTTAGTTGTACACCTCTATAGGGTTCAAATTCTCATTTGTTTGGCATTCTTCCCAGTAAGTATCAATACAGAGCACTCGGCATTTTATACTCCAGTGAAGCTGGCATCTGGCAGTCTCTTTTGCATCCTACCCAGTCCCATCCAACTTGACATGTTTATTAATGAAGATTAATTCTGTTACTTCAACATATTTGAAAACTATTCAGTGTGTAAGAATAAAATATTGTCATTGTGTTTGCTACTCTGCCCTTTTGGAAAATGATATTTGATTAAGATAATTTGCATAATTTTGAGTTAAGAACATCCTTCTGTTCAGAGATAATATAGTGACAGTTATCAGAGTTGCACCGAGACAAGGATCTGTGTTTTTTAGTTACTCTATTTTTTGCTTAGTCCAGACACTGCTTCTGAAATCAGATAAATTATTGGACAAGAGAAATGCTAATAAAATAAAAATTTAATTTGGAATAAGTGCAATTGGCATTCACTATCTATATAAAACTTTATATGAGGATTAGTTACACTGATTTCATGCATATTTCTTGCCTATTGTACCTAAGTAAGGTATTAATTCTATCCAGGCATACTGGCAATATCAAACTTAGATAGAGAATCCCTGTTCCTCAGGAGCACCAGAGGTCTGCTCAGTAGACAGGAAGAAAGGGAAGGTAAAGGTGTCTTTTTAAGCTACCTTTGCACATCCCTGATCCCAAGTGCTAGCCAGTTTGTTGTGTAAATTAGAGTAGCCTCGGAACTGCTCTCATTTATGCCAGTTTGTAATAGTCCCCAAGGATTTCCAGAGTGCAGGATACTATATCTATCCCACATCTCTCCTAAACATGCACCTACTAGGGTTGGGAGAAGGAGTTGATTAGAGGCAGCTACATCACTTGTATGCCAGCTAGGGACTCCAACATGCTGGGGAAATCCCCTGCTGGCTGATTAGGGAAGCTTTACTACTCCTTTGTGACACTAAATCAATGTCAAAGGGACAAAATGGAGGCCAGGACTTGAACATAAATGAAGAATTTGGGCCATTTTTGGAGAGAAGGAACCAAATTCTGCTTTCACTTAAAACAATATAAACCCAAAGTAATCCATTTACTTCAGTGGAATCACTCTAGGTTTACATCACTTTAGCAGAGAGCAGAATTTGACCCACAGTTATTAATATGAAGAAATATATGCTTAGATATCATGTCTTCTTCCTCAGTTCCTTTTTTGTGTATGAGTGTCCCTTCCCAACAAAATATTTTTCCTCTGGTTCATGCAATAGCACTGTTTGGGCTTCTAAAAGTGCTGGATGGGGAGCCCCCATCCCAACCTTGGATCATTCCCTCTCTTTTTGAGGAGTTGAGTTTGAGGCTCTTCACGGCATCGTGTAAGGGCCACCTTTTTGTTTTCTTCAAAGCTGAAAAATAATATGGTGTGAAAGAGTGGGAATGATTTATCTGGAGAATGCCCTTTCTTCCTTTGCCTTTAAAAGAGGCTAATAGGTATTGGTTCGTTTTTAGATTGTTTACATGGGCCACAAGATGTTCAGAGAAACATTATAGAAATTTAAATATAAATCAAATTAACTTATGCAGGATAGATCTGCAACTTTAAGCAGTAGTAAAAGAGCAATGATTCCTCCTTCTGCTTTCCATGAACACAACTATATTAGCCAGCACACTGTAGCTATCAATAACGTGATTGCTACTTATGAGATTACAATACACATTTTTCATACACTGGTATCATGTGATTTAATCAGTTCGCTATAATCAGAATGGAAGAATAAAGAAATGATGGGAATAATTTACAGTCATTTTGTAATCTGGCAGGGAATGGCAAACCAATGTATCTTGTAAAGATTGACACCTGATGATCATTTACTTCCAGCCAATTACTAATTAATGAAGCATGAAAGCACATTGATGAAATACACAAGGGTGATTACAGAGCACATTTCAGTATCATATTACTGAATAATTAATGCTAGGATAACTTGAAGTGCAATTTCAGCATAGGGAAATAAGGATAGCCAGGACCTTTCAATAACAAAATGCTTGCTTGTTGCATAATAATGAATGATTGTTTCTGTTTAGTGATTTAGGGCTTAATCCTGCATTCCTAGTCCAGCAATAACTCACACAGACGCCTCATTGAGAATTTTGCATCGGCAAAGAATACATGATTAGGATATTGAGGGTGAATTCCTAGATTATATAATATTATAAAGAGTTAGCAGTATTTATTTCCAAGCTTCGTTATGGCTGTATTTTGCACAAAATTGATAGACCTGGAAGAAGAAAACTTTCTAAACTTTTCTAAATCTCTCACTGAAGATTAATACAGATTTCTGTTTTTCGGCTATTTATAACTTTATTGGGTTGCTGTACAGATATTTATCTTTATAACAAGAAATAAGCAGTGGCTCCCATTAGCTCTTCCAACTATTGCCCTCTACAACTACTTTTTTTCTACTATTAATCAAACTCCTGACAGTCTCCCTCCCCCCCAAGTTTCTTAAGTAAACCTAAAAAGTGCAGAAAGTGTCAAGTTTGATGTATCTAAAATGCAAGGCTGCATTTCTTCTTACGTTAATTGACAGTAAACAGACTTGCCTGTCTATCTGTCTTTGTCTAAGTTTTTCCAGCTGGATAAACCCAATTGCTATTAAACTTGACAAAAGACAATGATATTATTAATGAAAGCAGCTACATGATGTTAGACTTTTCATTACAGTCTCCTAGTGAGCTTCAATTAATTGCAGGGCTGTTGTGCCTAAAAAGGCTGCAGATGGGAAGAAGGGTTATGGGAGGCAGCACTGATGGATTTTTTTACCCCTCACTTTCAGTAGGGTATCTTATCCATCATTTTCCTGCCTTGAAATTTTAACTACATTATGTTTCTGAATAGTTATCTGTAAATTACCCATATATTTTCCACTCTTCTGAATAATACAGATGCTACTATACACATTTACATATGTGGATCATTTAGACATATCTTGTTGCAATGAATGGCCACATCCTGGCTTTGGTAATGTGGTGTTTAATTAACAAACCTAATTTTAAACAAAAACAATCTGAATGGGGCTAACAAACAATGATGCATGCATGTATTACAGGTTTGCTGAGCACAACAGCAGATTCATATAGTCACTGTTCTGCTTTAGAGGGGGATTGGAAATGATTTTCTGGGTCATCTAGCCTATCCTTGCGAACAAGCACATGAGTTACTCTATCCTACAAACATTAAATCCAATTTTCCCTTAATTAAAATAAAACAATGATACTTCAATGACTTTTCTTAGCACATTATTTCATTGCCCAATTAACTTCATTTGTAGGCTTTCTAGTTCCTAAAACTTCACTTGAATTTTCCTTTCTCTGTCTTCAGGATTTTACTCCTTATCTTGTTGCCTTAGACCACACCAAATACTTCTCCTTTTTGTCATTACTTCAAGATTTTGCATCATTATTACTATTGATTGAGTACTCTGAATGTTCTTAATCCTGAACAAATATCAAAGAATTCCCCAAGGGGCTTACAGTCTAACTCTATTGCTTTATGTCCCTCTATATGTCTTTTTATGTCTCTTTTAAGTAGCACTTATCCAGTTGCTTCAGTCTCTCCTACAGAACACATATTTGTGTAGCCCTTTATTAGACTTTTGATTTTATCTGTGTCCTTTCCATTTCCCGGAGCTTGAAATAGCATTCTCAAAATTGACTCTGCTCTTATCATCCTATAGTTCACCTGTTTATTTCACTTGGATTCCCCACCACTCCTCCCTTTCTTTTCTCTTCTTCAACTTCATTCTTCCTATTACCTGTTACTGTGGGTAGGTTTGAAGAATGTGAGAGTTATCTATGTAAATTTTATTAACGTTATTATATAACTCTGTGGTGTTGGTGGTTATTGTATTGCTAGCGATGAGATAACTAAAAGTTAAATCAGTCTTAGTTAACATTGCAGGAACCAAAAACCAATGGCCTTGGACAGCTCCAGTGGCATGTACTAAGACAATAAAGATGAGAATTCCTTTGAAACCTATGTGGAATTAGGATCTGCCTGGTCCCACAGGAAGGGAGGAGGAGAGATTCCAGCTTGAAACGTTGTGGGCTTTTAGGCAAGAACTCTGAAATAAAGATCTTGAAAGCAGCTAAAAAGATGAGCCTCTGAAGATGCAGGAGAGACAGAAGATCTGCAGAAAAGCATGGTATAGTTCAGGAACACTACAGAATAGGAAGGCATAAGGGTTACTTCAGGCCTACCTATCTCCATGAAGTAAATGCAGAGTTTAGATAAGACAATATGCTTTTGTTGTTTTAATCCTTTTCTCTCTGTTTATCATATTCCTATGGATTAATAAATAATACTTTGTTGTTGTGACAAGCTGCTCTCTATCATTGCATTTTCAAACTGGTCACAGCTTCTAGGGAGAAATCTATAGCAGGGGCCAAAACCAGTTGGACCTGCAAGGGTAATATTTTTGGTAAACAGGGGTGGTGATCCAATCTAAAAGCGGAGTGAATTGTGGGATTACACTACAAGAGAAATGCAAATGTAGGCCAATGAAAGGTGCCCACCAAGAAAGGTCAAAGGTAAAGCTGACCCTGAACCATAACAGTAGGCTTCTGTGACAAACTGGGATTTGCACTAGGCTGTGACAGTTATTGGATCAGGTTTGGCTATTATCTTTTCTGACAAGCGAGCCTACCTCCTGGTGCATAATGTTTAACCTTTGCAAGTGAAAGTTGCTCTATCCACAATGAACCAAAATTGTTCTGCTAGATTGTGGATAGAGAGGCAGTCAGATAGTGTGGTGCCAAACCACCAAGGCCCTTGAAGATTAGAACAGGGAGCTGGAATTAGAATAGAATAGTGGAGCGCAGAGAACTTGTGTAATGTCCTTACAGCAGCTACACCCACTCAAGAGATGAAATTTTTAAATGACAAAGCCTGATAGCCCTAAGAAAAGTGTCAGCTTTGGGTAGTTCAGTCTAGATGTGACCAATACATGAATTATGGTTCCTAAATCTACAACAGACACCATTAACTCAAGCTCCCTGATCGCACTTCTCTGAACATTCCCCAATTTGTCAATACCTTTCTGGTAATGAATTGCCCAAAAGTGAACTTAATATTCCAGGTGCAGTCTAACAAAATACATATATAAGGTGTACAGTGGGCCTCCTTCCAACCCTTCTCTTCCCCTTCTCTCTTCCACTGGGGCTGTGTGCTTGTGATGGTCCATGTCTTGGTAGCAAAACTTGCAGTCCCCTAGTGCAGAGGAGGCCAATCTGGTCAGCCTTTAAACAGGAAACGCAAAATGTGAGAAGTCCTCTGGTTCCCCTCCTCTCAGCCCCCACCATGAGCCAAACAAGAGCTGGCTACAACCTAATCATTAATCAGGACTCACTCATTCCACTCCTTTTCCCGATGCTCCTCTAGATGCAGCACCTTATGTCATTGACTGACAAAAGATGCTCTTCCTGGCAGGAGGGTTTTTCCACTACTTCCTTTATCCTTCTGTGTCCAACACTTCTCAATTTTTTTCCTCTTCCCCTGTTTTCTGTAAGGCCTCAATCTCTGACAGGGACTCAACCCCTCTCTCCTTTCATGGAAAATATCTCCCTCGCATATAGATTCTATTCCCCAAGCAGCACAGGAAGCACTACAAAATCAGGGACTTTCTGTGCAAAAAGAGCTTCATGAATTATTAATAAACAATTTTCTTTCCCACAAGCAGCCCGAGTCCTAAAATGCACTTAAATACCTAGAGATGAACCAATGAAAGAATTGTGTTCCCACATTTCCAGATGCTGCAGCCACAAAAATAAGTGAAACCCCTTGGAACCTCTTCTAGTCCATGCCCTCCCATTCTACGGATTGGTTGACCTGCTGCAAGGCCCGTTAACACCACAGTCTGGGACTACCTCACCCTTTGCAACTCTGTAATATAGGGACCAGATTTGCCAGTAGCAACTTCTTTGCTAGGAAGAGGAATTTGTGCTTTTTCCTGTCTACTGAGATGGATTCTATTTTTTGCCAGGGTGGAAACATAGGGATATAAATAATGGATTTTATTCTGATAATACTTCAGTGAATATTAAATAAAACCCTTTTCTCTCCCATCTGCAAAAGGACCAATTCATAGAGTCATCAACTACTGGGTACAGGGACTTTGAAGTGATAATTGAGAGTATCAACTGACAAGGTGCCAGAAAAACAAAAGGAAAATATGTAGCATCTTCACAGGTGGGTCGAGCCCCTCTGAACATCCTTCAGTTTGGAAAATTAGATTTAGAAATGGCCATATTAGATTTGTTCTGAAACTGATTCATCAAGAGCCGTTCCACGTGGAGATCCCTGAATCACCTTGCCAGGGTACCACACGTATTCATAGAATCATAGACTATCAGGGTTGGAAGGGACCTTAGGAGGTCATCTAGTCCAACCCCCTGCTCAAAGCAGGACCAATCCCCAATTTTTGCCCCAGATCCCCAAATGGTCCCCTCAAGGATTGAACTCACAACCCTGGGTTTAGCAGACCAATGCTCAAACCACTGAGCTATCCCTCCCCCCATAGTCCTCTGAATATGTAATTTCCCCAAACAATCGCTATGCACACTTCACAACTAGCACTTTTCATACTTGATTTTTCATTTCAGAAACTCTTAGAAAGAACCATAGGAACAACAAATAAATGATCTTATGGCTTGTGCATTAATCATCAAGTAGGTTTTCCCGGAGCTACTTATTGCTACATGGAGTATACATTGTGTTATATCAATACATGCACAGAAGAAAAACTGTTACCATTCATGCCTTGGCATCAGGTAGGTAGGTCCCTCAGAGAGAGCACAGGCAGGCCCCTGCCCTGAGAATGTACACATGACATAGGAAAATACGAACAGGACATATAAAAATAAAGTGCAAGGTTTATAAGATCTTGCAAAGACTCAGTATAGCACAGCACCATTTAATAATGAAAGGAAGGATGGTCTTATGACAAAGGCACTGGACTGGGACTCAGGAGATCTCGGTTCTATTTTACAGTGTGTGTCACAGAATTCCCATGTGAATTTGAGCAAGTCACTTAAATCTCTGTGCCTCAGTTTCCATCTGTAAAATCGAGACAATATATGTTCCTACCTCACAGGGGTATAATATGAATACATTCAATTATGTTAGTGAGATGCCACACAGAAATACCTAGATAGAATGAAGAGTAAAAGAGGCTAGCAGGATTGATTTTGAGGCAATTACTTATACATTAGAGTCTATGATTTTGATAAAATGATACCCATTTGCCCAGTACTTCATACCTTTTTCCTTCTTTCTTTCAGGCATGGGAATTTCTCTATTACAGCGGTGTCCCACTTGTCCTTTGAACCAGTGTAAATCAGATATATAAGCACTATGCTGGCCAGCTGGGATGCATTAATAAACTACAACTTGGAGGATTTTAACATGATGATCTATTTTTTCTGATTGGGTTCATTATTTACTTCTAGCACAGGGATGGACATATTTAAGTTAATGAAATCCACAGGAGTTTTCAAATGGGTTGAGACATCAGGTCTCAAAAATCTGTAAAATGGAATGATGACACCACATGTGCACAACCCACCCCTTGGAAGCATTGCTCAGACAGTATTTGTCAGATTAGTTTGGTTATAACTGTGTTATGAAGTTCCCATTTGTTAACATGGAGCCTGATCCTGTATTCCTTGAGCATCCAGAACTCCTACTAAAGTTAATTACAGTTTTGCACTGAGCTTCATGTTCCATACAAACTGTTCTTTGTAGTATGGCTTGCATGTCTGAAAACCCTGCCTTTATTTCTCCAGGACTTTTTGTATCTAATTTTGTTATTGGTCTTAACATGAATTCTTTGAAGTTAGATCAGTTTAAAATATGGAAAAAACTAAATTACATCAATTAATATGAACCATTGTGGAAACAGAGGATTAATGCAGAATAGGCTTAGGAGGGTGTCGGCTATAGTATAGTTAATAACTATGGTAAGATTTACTATATAGGCATATGTTATTACACACATTTAAAGTGCACTCATCACCATAGTATCTGGGGCCTCTTTACACAGGTCAAGTCTCAAGTACAACCATCATTTCCCCAAACTCGGGATCATACCTATCATGGGTGAAACACTGGCCATATTGAAGTCAATGGAAGTCTTGCCATTGACTTTTATGGGTCCAGGATTTCTCCCCAAGACTCTAGTCCACAGCACCAAACTAAGTTCCTCAATGACATCTGAGATGGGGAAACATCATACGTGGTCTACAAGACAGAACTGCATTTAATGGGATGCCTGAACTAGAAGCTGAATCTTATAACATGCTATAAAGCTCCCCAGGCTCAGACTCTAAGGTCAGTCCAGCAAGAGCAAATTTCAAAGGCAAAAGTCTTATCACTAAGAACCACTTTCCCCAGGCCCCTTAAATCTTCACCTGTGGGACAGCCAGCCAGAATGTTCTTGACAAAGCCATTGCAGATGTGGATGGGACAGGGCGAGAGGTGACCCCTGAGATAAGTAGGACCTACACACCTATGGGGGCTCTGTACATAACCATACCTCCATTTTCAGCCAGAAATGACTTGGCAGTCAGTGTATGAAGCAGAAGTATAACATGATCTCTTGGGTCAGCCCTATTCAGAAGACATTTGCATGCATTTTGTACTAGCCAAAGCTTCATAATAACTATTTTAAATGCAAAACTTAACAAAACCTTAACTGTGAAGCTGCAACTGGAGAGATCATAATAAAATGACCTCTTAGTGGTCTTTAAGGGCAGCCTTAAGGTAGAATGTATTATAACAGTCCCGAGGTAACAGAGTTATGGGTGATGGTGGCAAGGTTCACATATGAAAGGAAAGGATGCAATTTCTTGACCAACCAAAGGTGGCCAAAAGCATTTCTGGTCAGATATGGATCTTACCATTATTATTCATTCATTCCCTATTTCTAAGGCACCTATTGTGAAGTCTACGCACTAAACAACATTTACAGGCAGCAATAAGTGAGCCCCAAGGGACAATATTCTCACTGCTCCCCCATGTGTGCTGTTTTTATGAGTGTTTCCTTTTACATATTTTTTTATTTATTTCCTGCGCCTCATCAGTAATTCTTCTGAATGTCCACATTTTCTTACTTTAGGCTGGTACTGAAAGCAGATGCTGTTGCTTGGTGAGGCCTTATGCAAAAGGATGTGGGAGTCTGGCATTTAGGTTTGAAAATGGTGAGGGGTGGGCTTGTTCAGATCTCTCCTGGGAAGGTGTTCCACTGTTGAGATTCCATTCCAATGGATCCTGTTTGCCAGAAAGGTTTCAAAACTTGTCCGATTTTCTGCCAGCTTGCCCACCCAGGTCCTTAGCAGACTCCCACACCGGCTCCCAAACTCCCAGGCTCCTGGCTCTTCAGCAGCCTGGGTGCCCAGGGTCCATGGTTCTGGGACAGCCTACCAAGCAGACTGCCTCAGAGTTGGAGGTCCCAGGGCTTCCAGGCTCCCCAGCTCGGGGTGATCTGCCAGGCAGGCTGTTCCAGAGCTGGGACTCCCTGGGCTTCCAATTCCTGGCTTCTCAGCAGCCTGGAAGCCCTGTGAGCCTCAGGCTCCCTAACTTCCGCGGTTCCGGACAACAGGGAACCTCATAAATTTGTAGAAAAGATTACAATGAGATGTCATTTCGACTTTTTCTAAATGAAATTTGGAATTCCTGTTCCCCCTTTCAGAATGAAAACATTTTTGACATTTTGGAATTTCTCAGAATAGGAATCCTAGTTTCTGGTCAGTTCCATCCAGCACCTTAATATCTGGGCACCAGCAAAATTAAATACAGCCACATCCAGTCATAAGGACTGTGCTAACTGAGTCTTACTTGTATTGCACTGTTAAGGCATGTGAGGGAGTTTCTGGATACAGTCGTGGTGGCTGTTATGGAGAGGATGTAGCAAAGAGAGGAGTTATACATTTCATTTTGAAAGGCAAGGTCTAAGGAAAACTTGATTTCTGGAGGAAAGGAGCACTACAACTGTGGGCCACAAGCCTCTGTGAACTCTCCTGTGGACACCGTCAGCTTCATAGTACATAATAAAGCTCGCTGTCATGGAGGGCAATGGAGAGTCCGTCCCTGAGACAGTAAAGACCCAGCCTACTGCTGGTTTTGAAAATTAAGACCAGAATCATGAAGTGGATCTGGTACATGAATGAGGAGACAGTACAGGGAGTGAAGCGCTAATATTATCAGCTCCCATTGACCTGTGCTGCTCAATAAATATGATGTTGTAGTTTGGACTAGCTGGAGCTTCAGCATGTCCCCTCCCTTCAACCTCCAGCAGCATACATTTCATTGGACTCAGGGCCATTTGTATGTCAACTGCTGGATTTCACAGGTGCAGGCATTTAGTACAAGAGTTCAGCTGGCAAACAGGTGCACATTAAGCCTTCCTGAAGCAAGTGCTGGGCACTACATTCTCTCTCTCTCTCTAAGAAATAATCAGTGCAATGTATACCTTCAGCTAATCCACAGAAAGTGTGGTTTTCTATTTGTTAAGTTTGTGGGAGGCTGCGGGCCTACCCAGGGTGCTCTGCAAGAACGAGGCCCACACACACTGTGTGTTAGTGGCTTTATTGAAGGCAAAGTGACACATCCGCAACGGGAACTCCTGGCGTTGCTGTCACGGAGACGGGGAACCCAGCTCACCGAAGTTCGGCCTGGTAAGGAGTCCAAAGCAGGGCCGGGCTTATGCAACTATATATAAGCATCTCATACATAAGTAAGCAGGGGCTTTTCACAGGCCGCGGCCGCCTCCTGGCTCAAGGCCATATAAAGCAGTTCTAATTCATAACAAGCTGCAGCTGGCAGGCCTTGACCTGCAGTAACCGGCCCACTGAGACAACGTGAGAAAGCGAAAACACCCTTGCTATGCCGTAACACAATCTTCCGTGGTACCCTACACTATTCCATCACACTGATGAAATTTTGGGTGGAAGAATCCATTTTTATTTAAACTCGCTTATATACCGTTTAGAAACAAATATGACATTATCCTGGCTTAGGCAAAGGGCTGACTGATAGCAATAAATGTATTTACTATTTCAACTGGACTAAACGGCACATTATGAAAATTTCTTTCCTTCTCACACAGGTAGAAGTTATTTATTTGACTAGAAGTACATTTTGTTCTGTTTTTCATCATATTTGCTGGATTTTCTTGAAATAGTCAGTCTAGCTACTGAGACAGAACATTATGGGTATCTCAAAATAAAGTATTTCATTCTTGTAATCAAGAACTACAGACTCTCATTAAGGCACATGTTTACTAATTGTCACACCGGATAATTCACACTAAAATAAAATAAATAAATAAATAAATAAATACAAACAATAAAAAATTATAGATCCTACTTGTCCTCTCAACAAAGCTGTAATAAACAGGATGTCCTAGTAAGAGGTCATATTACAGTTCTAAACCATCACCAGGTTTTCAAAATAATACATTATGAATTACTATAAATAATGTAAACTAAAATATCTATCTAAATAAAGGCTAGAGTATGAGTAAAGTGCAACTCATTGTTACGCTGTTCCGGGAGCATCTCAGGAGAATATCAGAATCTCCTTTCTGGTTCCCCCTTTGTCCAGCGCAGGAGTGCTGGAAGCTCCTTACAAGTGTGTGTGGGGGGACCAATGCCCAAACCATGACCCCACTCCCTACTCCACCTCTTCCCCCAAGGCCCCGCCCCACCCCCATCTCTCTGCCCTTCCCCCATCACTTGCCCTTAAGGCAGGTAAAAAGTGACGGGGCCATAGCCCACCTTGTTCAGGTGCCACTGCTCCAGAGAGGGAATAAACTGGACTGGGTCTACATCCAGTGCAGTTTTTGTCTGATGCTCTGCCATTACTATGTTGCTCAGTGCATTGAGGATGTGAAGCCAAGGCTCTGCCTCTTCCCCATCCTATTCATACACATCCTTTGGTCGACTTGCATGGTGTGGAGGAGGAATTATCAGTCCTTCAGAAGTTGCTTTCACTTGGGAAGGCCTGCCTTTCTACCTGTTGTGCGAGTAGCCAGGCCAGGGGCATAGCAGGGCCCCTTGTGCCCTGTCACATTCTTGTGCTGCTGCATTAGCTGGGTCATAATCTAGCTCTAAATGAACAACATGCATTTTGCTTTATTATTGTGTTCATTCACATCCTTGTCAATTCCCCAAATTCAGTCATTTGAATTTATTGAGTTTTCTCAGTCAAGTGTGAATGAGTGGTATTCTCTTATACATCTACTATTCAGTCATATAACTTACATTTTATACTCACTTTTTCTTCCATAATAAAAATATTTTTGTCAGAGATTTGGTGACCAGTGAATCTGTATTCTTAGCCATTCAAATGAAATACAGGGGAAATGGATGTTAAGCATTACCACAATGTCATCTTTTCGCAATTGTGAATTTTATTGTACAGGATTTTCATGAATGTTGGATGAGGACAGCACAGCTCTGCAAAAATAACATTAAAAGCTTTCCAACTGTCCAAATAGCACAGTTAATAAACGTTAGCATAGGTCTACATTTTGATGGGCTATATTCAATTTCCTGTTAAAAAAGCATTATATTTCTATGAGGAGGTCATCTTTTTGATAATAAGTAATGGAAGATACATCAAAGTTCTATTAAAGTATAAAAAAGGAAATGAAATAACTGAAGGTCTTTTAAATCACTTGTGTACCACTTTCATGTATTCAATGCGGTACTTACTTCAAAACACTTTATTTCATAAAGTACACACAGTTCGTTATTTAAAACAAATTTCCAAGGAAACTATTTTGTTTCTTTATCTTTATGACCTTTTTCGTGATTAAATGCAGCAAGCTTGGAACGTCGTAAAAGGAAAATGTTACCTAAAACTTGTCACATTTATGTATCCTTTAGGTTAAATACTGATTTTGCTAGCAAAATCTCTAATATTCATACTCACAAATCTTACATACACATTGTTCAACTTTTTTAAGCACAAGGGGTAGGAGAGTGAAGGGGTTAAAAATAGAAGATGAATAGGGTTGCCAACTTTCCAATTGCACAAAACTGAACACCCTAGCCCTACCCCTTCCCCGAGGCCCTACCCCCGGCTCATTACTTTCCCCCTCGCGCGGTGGCTGTCTCCCCCACCTTCACTCATTTTCACTGGGGCAGAGAGTTGGACTGCGTGAGGGGGTGCGGGCTCCAGGATGGGGCCAAAAATGAAGGGTTCAGGGTGCGGGAGGGGGCTCCGGGCTGGGACAGGGAGTTGGGGTGTGAGAGGGAGTGAGGGCTCCAGCTAGGGGTGTGGGCTCTGGGGTAGGGCTGGGGATGAGAGGTTTGGAGTGCAGGAGGGGGCTCCAGGCTGGGGAGTGGGGCCGAGGAATTTGGGGAACATGGAAGGGGGCTGCGGGTTGAGGCAGGGGGTTGGGGTGTGGGAGGGGTGAAGGCTCTGGGCTGGGGGTGCTGGCTCTGGGGTGGAGCTAAGGATGAGGGGCTTGGGGTGTAGGAGGGGGCTCCAAGTTGGGACCGAAGGATTCGGAATGTGGAAGGGGGCTGCGGGTTGAGGCAGGGGGTTGGGGTGTGGGCTCTGGGGTGCGGCCAGGGATGAGGGGTTTGGGGTGGTGGGAGGGGGCTCTGGGCTGGGGAAGGAGGTTGGGGTGCAATGGGGGTGAGAGATTTGGGCTGGGGGTGCAGGTTCTGGGGTGAAGTAGGGGACTCTAGGTTTGGGGGGTCTCAGTGCAGGAGGGAGTACGGGCTCTGGGCTGGGGGTGCGGGCTCTGAGGTGGGGCCGGGGATGAGGGGATTGGGTTGCAGGAGGGGGCTCCAGATTTGGACAGGCTCAGGGCTAGGGGTTGGGACTCGGGGTTACCTCGGGCGGTTCCCGGTCAGTGGTGCTGCGGAGCTAAGGCAGGCTGCCTGCTTGTCCTGGGGCACTGTGCTGTGCCCCGAAGAGGTCAGCAGGTCCGGCTCCTAGGCATGAGGGGAGGGGCAGAAGGCTCCGCAGTGCGCAGAGCCCCGGGCCTCCCCCCCGCCTAGGAACTGGACCTGCTGGCCATTTCCGGGGCGCAGCACAGTGCCCCAGGGCAGGTAGGGACTAGCCTCCCTTAGCTCCGCAGCACTGCCATCCGGACTTTTGACGGCCCAGTCGGCAGTGCTGACCGGAGCGGCCAGGGTCCCTTTTCAACCGGGTGTTCCAGTCAAAAAACAGACACCTGGTCACCGTAAAGACAGATGAGGCCCAACAGAACTTAGTAATAAACAACTGTAATAATAAATAATAATAATAATACAGCCACCAATTTGGATTGGTGAAGCACTCTCATCTGATCTCAAAGCACTTTACAGAGAAATAATGAAGGCTCACAACATCTATTAAGGTAGGCAACTATTATTATTCCCGTTTTACAGATGTGTAACTGAAGCACAGCGAAATGAAATTACAGCTGAAGACGGCATTGTAAGTTAGTGACGGAGCTTAAAACAGAACATTTATCCCAAGTCACTCAGAAGTTCCCTCTTTTATATTAGCCATGAAATACGCAGAATTTCAGTTGCTACTTAAACGCTGACTATTCCTGATCTTCACAAATTAAAAAAATAAAATCTCAGTGGAAGTAATTACAGTGATGTAAGTTTAGGCCTTTATGGTGCAATCAGATTCATGTGGTTGGCCTCTTGTGCCTTTGAACACCTCTGAGGTTTCTCACGGGCACAATAAGCTACCCATTTTGGTCTAGTTACAGGACTGGCACCATAAGCTCTTTGGGGCAGGGACAGACACTTTGTTTTGTGTTTGTACAGTGCCTAGTACAACAGGGTTCTGGTCCATGACTGGAACTGCTAGGCACTACTGCAATACATAAATAATAGTAATAATTTGCTGTACTCTTTTCCCCTTTTAATTCCTGACCCTTTCACTTACCCTCTGTCCCCACTATCAGAATTCTCCAGCTGCAAGTTTGTAGGTCCCTAAATTGGCTCTACTACTAGGAGTATTTTTCATGCAAGTTGTCTGTTACAGAGGTCACCCATAAAAATCTTTCAGTTGCCATTGTAACTAAATAAATAAATGCAGTATTATTTATACAAATGCTAAGGCATGCAGGAAATACCACAACATTACTAGTTGCCAAAACAAAAATCAGAAGGTTTTTAAAGGTGACCACTGTGTAATCTATTATATTACTTACTGCATAGGTTTCAGTTAGAAGACTCAAGAGAAGATGAACAGCTTTGGAAATTCAAGTAAGCCAATGGTTGACTAATTTAGCTGTTGAATCATTTGGAATGTAGCTCCCAGGATGGGTTT
Source organism: Chelydra serpentina (assembly GCA_037349315.1). Classification (NCBI taxonomy): domain Eukaryota; kingdom Metazoa; phylum Chordata; order Testudines; family Chelydridae; genus Chelydra; species Chelydra serpentina. The sequence goes on along the minus strand of JBAIAC010000029.1, from coordinate 41,227,028 downwards.
TAATTTAAATATTAATTACCCTTTTCTTTAAAAAAAAAAAATCTGAAGTAATTTGATTAAGTGAGCCTATGGACTCACAGCTGTGGGATACATGAGTTAAATGCACCTATTCCCTAAGTGATCTCTAAAGTGATATAACATGACTGAGCTGTAGATTTCAGTAAATTAATCATTCATAAAATACCATAATATGCTGTGGAGGTGATTAGCTAAACTGCTTACACTTGCACAAACATGTAGGCATACATTTGCCAAAAGCAGTCCCCTTTAATCTTGCTAGATGCTGTTTCATTGTCATGGACGACAGCAATAACTCAACTCTGCTCTGGCAGCTCTGGCACTTCAGAAGATGATTTGTGGAAGACAAACTTATGCAAATAAGTATGCTTACAAATTAATGTATTGAATGACCAGAGAACGTATTTTTATCTCTCTTAGAACTGTGGCTTTCCTATTCCAGGTTGAATGAATATATTGCATACTCTACTAGCACAACAAAGCTATAGCATCTGTAACAATACATCTGCAGATGGCTCCTTATTAAAAGAGTCCAGAGAAATCCTGTTACTACAGACATTATTTCAGAGGGACTCCATACAGATGCAGGGATTATAGTAGTGGATCCTGACGGGGGGGTCATAAAGGGTATAATGAAAGGAATAGTCTACTTATCTATTTCATTGCTTCTAGCCAATGATTCCATTTTTAAAAAGAGTTGTAGTGGTGTTTTTTAGTCTACAGTAGAAACCAGTTCTTCGTAGGTGGCACATTGTAAAACTTCTGAAATCCATTCATGTACAGTCAGGGCTTTTTCTGATTTCCTTTGTTGTGTGACACAAGAAAAAAAAAACAAGTGTGCAGAGATTTCTCTTTGTAAGTAGAAGAAGAAATGTCTTCAAGAGGGGGATACTCAAAAGAAATATCTTTGGAGAATTTTTATTCTATTCCAGCAGTTCATTTGATGATGTACATTTTTCTAGTATTTTTGAATGATGGCACAGTTCCATTGTATATGCATAACGTTAGCATTTTGGGTATTTTACTCCCACATTTGTTTAGCTCTGCTACAGGGTTGTTTCAGTTTTTTTGGAACCCAAAAAGTTCATGAATAAAAAATATTTTTCAAATTTTGTATTTCTCATTTATGCTGCTAGACTTTGCTGCAAACGTTGCATAACTATCTTTCCTTGTGTGGAAAGTCTGTTTGAAAGGGAATATTTAAGTTAATAGAGCATTGATTCCTCTGACGTATGAGTTAAGCTGAGTCACAGAAAGGTTAAGTGATGTGCCCAAGGTCACACAGCAAATCAGCGCCAATGCTATAAATAGAATTCCTGATTCCCAGTTCTATGTTTTAACTATTTAAACCACGCTCACTCTCATAATATTAAAATATCATTCATGAACATTTGCTATCATTTCATTACAAGCCCCTTGTTACCATATCATGATAAGAAGCCCCAGAAACAAAGTAAAGATACATTAATTAATTTCATATGGTAATTAATTACTATATGTACATAATGTACATAATAAAAGAAAATTGCATGCATCAGATGTTCCAAGAGACTTTTTTTTTAATCTAAAACTCTGAAGATATTACTTTAATTGAAAGGAAAGAATGAGGTGTTCTATTTCATTGGGAAGACCAGGCTAGGTGTGAATAATATGACAAGCTCTATACATAAAGCCTACCAGAAGCAAGTATTCATTATATCTTTGAAATTATCTCAAGAGAATATGCTCATATATTGATATGTAGTGAACCATGTAGTGAACCAAACACACAGAGATTTATTATTTGATTAATAAAACCATGACAATCAATTATTTAAAAAAAACATAGAAAAGGTTATTATACTATTTCTCAGTACTGATTCAGAAGACATTGTTCATTCTAATCTATATAGGATGAAATAAACCTGTAAGCCTCACTCATTCTAAACACTTGTTATTCAGCAACATCAGTATTTCTGAACCTTCTCTGACATCACTGGAACTTTTTTATTCTCTGCTTATGAAACTTGTACAAGAGCAGGCAACAAAGACTGCTGTTCCACGGTGTTCAGGGAAAGGAAAAACAATAAATATTCAAACATGTTACCAAGGTCCAGTGTTGCTGTAACTGCATTGAATTTCTACCTGCAACATCACAATTACTTCTTTTAAAACTGGGAGAATAGATACTGAACAGCCTAATGCTGGATAATGGTGACAGCATGACAATGACATCCAGTTCTGGAAATAAAAGCAACTTCCAAAGATCCTCCGAAGCACACAAAAACTGGGTCTGTCTTCTCTGATCGATTGATTTTTCCCTAGTGTTGCAGCCCTCTTACATCAGGGATTTGGATTTATTTTCGATATCTATCTAGTGGTAGGTTCAAGTGTGTATGTGTGTGTGTATATATACACACACACACACACACTTGAACCTACCACTATATTGGCACCCACAACTGAAGAGCAAACAATTCTGTATTGATTTAGCTAGCTTCACTATATGCAGGGCCCTGTGTATTCTGCAATTCCGCAGCTGTAGAATTTGCTGTGGCATATAATCTTTATTGCAGAACTGTACTTCAGAATCAAAGTTTCCATTTTTTTGTGTTTTCTTCTCAATATGCAATGGCATTGAGAAAAAAGGCAAAACAAATATTTAGATCCATAAGAAACAGGATGCGAAATAATAATGAAAAGATTATAATGTTATTTTGGTACACCAACATAAAGAGTAGTGTGCTCATTGCTGGTTATCTCATCTCAAAAACTGCATAATAGAAATAGAGGGGGTTCAGAGCCAGGTGAAGTAAAATTATAAGAGCCATGGAAAAACCTTCCAGATGAAGCTTCTTGGAAAGAAAAAGCAAGCTGCACCGTCCAAAAAGGAGACAAGCTGCACTATGCTGCCTCTTCCCAGTGAGAGAGCACAGAGAGGGAGCCCAGCTAGGCAAGGTGAAGTCTTCCTAAAGGAGAGCTTCTCTTTCGTAGCTATCCTGCCTCATCTGCATTCGAGAAGGAGCTACTCATGTGTGTCGTGCCAGTGGAACTAGGTCCCAGAAAACCCAACTGTATGTAGTCAGTATAAGAATTAGAAGGAACTGAAAACTGTACATTTAGGAACAGTGCAATTGAATTTAAGAGCAAAATAAACAACACGGGGGCTACTGTGCTGACTGAATTACTTATTTTCATAATTAGAGGCCTTAACTGCAGTTCTAACTTGCTACTGAGCACATTGGGACCCGACTGTTACCCTCCTTCAACTGACATGCTAGTATTCAGAAATACAATTCAAGCAGGAGACCCGCATACAAAGACAAAAGTGATTGGGCATGTTGGTTTTAATCATTTATAATAGAAAAAGTGATCATTACTTCCCTGCTAACATTACAATATTACACTATGAAGTGAGGCAAAACATATGGAGACAAATGCAAATTGTTGACCCCAGTTACATCTATGCATCTCCACTGCTGTAAGGGGAGTTTCATGGATGTGACTGAGGGGAGAATTTGATTCAACACTAAGCCAAATCCGGTTTGCCTGACTTATACAAGTTCTCAGTGGGAAATTCTTGAAGTTGGGCATATCCCTTCTACCTGAAGATGTATGGATATTGTTCAAGCCATTTCTTCATTCTAGGTACAGGCTATGAGCCATCATCCTCAAAAATATGAAAAATAATTAAATGGTTTAATCAGAATGTTCAAATTCAGCCTCTTGTGACCATTATGTGATGAAGGATCAAATCTTTTGCCCTGTGTAATAGTTTTCATTCAGATTTAGCTGTTAAAAGTAAAATAGGAATGACAGACAGTGATGCATCCTGTAAAACAATGAATGTCAGAGGCATTAAGTAGACGTAGGAATTGATGATATAAGTTAATGGGAAATGTTCTCTAAGTATTTTATACATCTAATATTGTTCTGAAAAGCAACTTGTCACTTAATGAATACCTAAGCTGTTTTTCAGGAAAAATAACCACTATGGAGGCTTGTTTTACTAATGGCAAATGTGGAGGATACTTTATCTGAGTCAGACTGAATTACTTTTATTTTTATTATGATTAACAGTGATCAAATAGGAAGTAATTAAAGAATAAAGAAGGAATAATTTAGGAATAACTTTAAAATTTACAAAAGTGGCTGAAAGCTTTGTATAGCTAAAAACATTACACCATAATGAGAACTCTAATAATTAACCATTCACTGCATCTATATAGGTATTTCGAAGGCCCCTTTCACCATAATAATTGATTGAGTAAAACTTGTCATTAGCTAGGCTAGGGTTTCTCAAACTTCATTGCACCGCAACCCGCTTCTGACAACAAAAATTACTACATGACCCTGGGAAGGGGTATTGAAGCCTGAGCCCTGCTGCCTGGGGGGCGGTGAGGAGGGCAAAGCCAGGAGGAGTGGGGGCCAAAGCTGAAGCTTGAGGGCTTCAGCCCAGGTCGGGGGAGAAGGAGAGGCTGTAACCTGAGCCCCATTGCCCAGGGCTGAAGCTGAAGCCTGAGCCCTGCCACCCAGGGCTAAAGCCCTCAGACTTCAGCCTCAGCCCTGGGAGGGCAGGGCTTTAACTCTGGCTTCAGCCCTGGGCCCCAGCAAGTCTAACACCAGCCCTGGGGACCCCATTAAAACAGGGTGATGACCCACTTTGGAGTCCTGACCCACAGTTTGAGAACCACTGAACTAGGCCAATAGACACCAACAGTATGATATCGTAAATATAGTAGTAAGTAGCAAAAATAATTTATTTTATTTTTTGCATCAGCGTTCTGAACTATGAAGAACATGCAGTAAAAATCTGAGATCAGTTCCTTCCAGTATTCCTCCATATGCTGCCTTTAGAAATGAAATAGTATTTGAATTGCAAATGTTGATGCTCTCTGAACACAATAAACGTGGCAAAACGTCTACTAATTGTTGGCCTTCCCACAAATGTAGATCAGCCTGTTCAGCAACCATAAAGAATCTCACTTGTTAGATAAATGTTTTGAGAGCATAGAGGTTGAGTATGGATCTCAGTTCCCCTTTGGTTTTGGGGATCATAAAGCAGGAGTAAAAACTCAACCCCAAAACTGTGTGGAAACCTCCTATATAGCCTTGAGGGTAAGCAGCGATGGTTGACTGTCCAGTGGCATTCCAGAATTGCATAATCACGATGCCATTCCATTATAATTGCAAAGGCCTTCGCCCTGCAAGAGGCATCTGCAACATCAAGTGCCAACTGGAGTGAAGTTTTCACCGACTGTGACGAAGGCCTTGAACTTGTGCCTTGTATCCTCCAGGAGCTTGGCAGAGAACTTAACCATCACCTCCCAACTGAAGAAATCATATTTTTCTAACAGTGCTTGCTGGTTCACTGTCTACATCTGGAGCAAGGCAGTCAAATACATTTTATTTCCTAACAAATCCAGCCTTTTCAGCCCTTTCTTTTCGAGTTGCTTTGGACCTCCGCTGCTGAAACTTCTCATTGGCAGCTGTGACTATTAATGAGTTAGGCAGTGGACATGAATAAAAATATTCAAACCCCTGAGCAGGTACATAATGCTTATCAGTACATTTAGCTGTCAGGGTAAGTGAAAGAGGGGTTAACTATAAAGCCTTTGCAGATTATAATACAAAATTTATCGGAAGGACAACCCTTCCTAGAGTAAGGGTCCAGTAAGTAAGGGTAGAATGTCCAGTAAGTTGTGGGTATTTTCCTGGGCTAGTTCAGACAGGTCCTGGTAAAATTTAAAATCCTCTGGGAGGGGAGATGAGGAATCTGGGACTCCTGGATCTTCCAGAGGTGGCGGAAAGAGCGATAACATAGCCAGGGTATCTCCCTAGTGAGAGGTTACTGCTTGGGCTGGGGCTCTGGAGGATGGACATCCTTGAGGGGACCCCTCTGACAGCAGGGAGATATGCTTCCTGGCTGGGGTGGAGTCCTAGCTCTACATGAATGGAAAATCCCAGGAGGGCCACTGTGAAAAGAGGAGTAACATAGGAGGCCAATATATTGGGGGCCAAGATAGACTGTCCTTACTATAACAGTGGGAACACTCTTGGTATTGATGTTGCTCCCTCTGCAGGGCACTTAGAGGGTCTGTGACGTGTCTTCCACCATGGTGGAGAAGAGCTAGACGATTCCATGTCAAAATCTGATGAGCCCTCTGAATAGTCTGTGGTTATGGTGGAGCCAACCTAGGTGGGGCTAAGGGCACCTTGCCTTGTCCATAGCCTAAGAAGAAAAGGGAAAAGTTAGTCCCCAAAACAGGAGCATTGTCGGTACTGGCCATTTTGCCAAGAGGCCCAGGACATTGTCTTTTTTTGCTTCCTGGCAGCGATAAGGAATCAGTGCACTCTCAGAGAGGAGTCTGGGTACCGAGATCCTCAGCACCAAGGTGAAAAATATAGACAGCGCCACAGGGGAGGAGTGCACTGGTGCTGAATCCACAGTCAGCTGCTTTAAAGATGGTGCCCGTTTTGTTATTGGTACCAAGGATGTTGATGGCATTAACCTCAGCCCTGTTTCTGAAGAAGTTGAAGGGCCTGGAATAGCAGGCATTATGGATAGTCTCGCTGACTCCTGAGGTAGTGACAAGGCTGGCATGGATAAACAGAGCTACTCTGTTGCTACCACATAGGCCTGTGGGGTAGAAGCTGCCAAAAGCAGTGGTACTGCAACTGTGTCCGTAGATACCAGACTTGACAGTTGTCCCCAGACAGTTCCGGAGTCAAAAGTATGGTACCGGAAATCTCCCTTCCCAGTCTTGAGGAGACATGGGTTGACTGCCTTGCTCTAACCTTGGTACCAGTCCATCTTGTGGGTCTTCTTTCAAAGCAATTCCTGAGACAGAGCAACCCCTTTCCCTCTACCACCACTTCAGAGGTGGAAGAGGACAGTGTGATCAGACCCAAAGGCAGGCCCGCCAACAGCAATTCCGGGCCCTGGGGCAGAACAGTCAATGGGTCCCCTAGAAAGCCTGTGCAGGGCGGGCTGGAGCTGGGTCCCACGCTGCTGCTGGACCGGCATGGCATCACCACATGTGCATGGAGCTGGACCACATGTGGCGACTGATGCATCCACACATAAGCCGCCACATGTGGTGGTCCACCCGACATTTGGGTGGTACTGCGCCTGTGCTGGCTGGTGCCCAGTGAGCTGCTGCCAGCTGCGCTGCTGGGCATGCTCTTCCGGCATGGCCACGGCTTCCACATGCCCGCCCGGCTGCCTTCGCCACCACCTGTACCACCTCACTCACACCTAGGAGCCATGCAGCCCACCCGGGCGATTTAAAGGAGCCGGTGGCCCCGGGTCCTTTTAAATCTCCCGGGCCCTGGGCAATTGCCCCCTTTGCCCCTGCCACACACCCCACATCGGCAGGCCTGTCCGAAGGCTGTGGAGGGTTCCAGTGCAGACATGGGCCTCATAGCCTGCTCCAGAAAGTGCTGCGTCAGACACAGTTCTCTTGTGATCTGTTTCCTCTTTTTAAAAGAACAGCAGATGCTACACCTTTCTTTAATGTGACCCTTTCCTAAGCAGAGAAAGCAGCGAGTGTGTGAGTCACTGCTTTGAATGGAAACCCCACATGGCAGGCAATGTTTGAAGCCTGGAGAACACTGCAGAACCCCCGGCGTCGGGCACTACAATAGAAGACTAATTATTAAAACTACACTAAAAACTAAACTTGACTATGGAGACTACTACTAGCAACTATTAAAATTACTTACAAAGAGAAAAACTCAGCAAAACCAGCATGAGTCAGAGAGAAAAAAAACTGTGAGGAGAATACTCACACATAGTGAGCTTGAACTAAATTTGCTGGTAGTAAAAAGGAACTGCAGGGGATTGGGGAGGTGCCACCCTTGTATTGCTGTTGTGAGGGTCGTAAGGAGGCATAAGGCATGTGCACATCTCCAATGGGTACTGCTAAGGGAAAATCTCTGATGCCGGTGCACTGGGCGCTAATTAGGGTGACCAGATGTCCCGATTTTATAGGGACAGTCCCGATTTTGGGGTCTTTTTCTTATATAGGCTCCTATTATCCCCCACCCCCTCTCCTGATTTTTCATACTTGCTGTCTGGTCAGCCAAGCGCTAATATATGTTTGCAACCCCTTGAAGAAGAATAAATAAGACAAATCTATGTGCTTTCATTATTCTAATCTAAGTGCCACACTATACTCCCACCCCAAGGAGCCAAGGATATGACCTAGAATTCCAAATTTCCAATATTCCACTACAGACTCTCAATTAGTTGTGTAACCCACTGGCAAACTGTGTGTCAAATCCCTCTCTGGAGTAATAACAATACTTCTTGTAGCTGAAGTAATTGGGTTGTGTGCTGGAGGTCCGAGGTTCAAGTACTGGCATCAACGTAAGAGGGGTGTCCACGTATGGACAAGATAGAATTTATTTTTCCAGTTTTGTTTTAAAATCTAGTTTATTTCATTCAGACAGTGAGATGACATTCTTTAAATAGTTTTTTTTTAAATTATAATCTATAAATTATGGTGAAACATGTAATAAAATATAGGCATTCTACACTTCAGTTATTTGTCAGCCATTTTGGGTATTTCTACACTGCAATTAAATACCTGCAGCTAGCCCATGTCAGCTGATTTCTGGTCACTGGCTCGAACTACGGGGGTGTTCAATTGAGGTGGATGTGTTTGGGCTCGGGGCCCTAAAGCCCAGGCTCCAGCCAAACCCCTAATGTCTATACTACAGTTAAACAGCCCTATAGACCAAGACCAAGTCAGCTGACATGGACCAGCCATGGGTGTTTTTATTTGCAGTGCAGATGTTGGTAGGTTTGAAGATTGAGTGGCAATTTGATGACAATTTGTGGAACACTTATATTTATACATAAAGGACAGTGCCCAAATAAATACTTCAGAAAACTATTTCAGGATGGATTTTCCTGAATAATATTTAACAAATATTGACTCGCTTTTAATGATATTACTGATTCCAGTGCTATTACCTACTTTAAGTATAGGGAATCTCTCAAGTATAGGGAACCAGTAAAAGTTCATTTCATTTTGAAAGATATATAAAATGGGATTTTTATAGGCTAGTGTAATATTAACAAGACAGAATAATAGGGTGTACCTAGAGTTGTAACAGACTTTGATTGCTATATTCCCAACAACTATCTAGCTCCCTATCATCACTCTCAACGAAGAAGTCCTACTATACTGTTACATGAGCACTTCTTGAGTTTAGCTTCTAAGGAGAAACTCTCCTCTGCACTCCCTCTTTCCCCCCCGAAAAAAAATACAAAGAAATTCCTATACACAGTCGTAGGTCATCGATGAAAAGATTAATTTTAATCCACAGGAGGGTTCCACAATACAATGTATGAAAAAAGTTTCAAAATGGCATAATTTATTTTTTGTTGTATACTATATACAATATAATAATGTTGTATACTATAGTCAAGATTCTCCAGCTGAGCCAAGCTGAATTTGATGCAAGGCCAGGTGGGTTAAGGGAAAGGTGGCTTAAATTTACCTTTATGCTTCCTTGTTCTTGGCACCAGCCAGAGACTAGGACCAGTCCCTGGTAAAAGTTAGAATCCAGTGGGTCATGCCAGAGATCACTGTGGGGTGATCTCCCGCTAGCCACCCCTACACTAGAAGCCAGTAGGACAGGTATATAAGAGCTGCTACATGCACTCCGTGTCACCCAAGGATTCCCCTAGATAGGCGTTCTTTAAGGATATGAATGTAGTGATCTTACAGTTGCATCGCACCCCCTAGGATATTTTTCAAACATGGGGCAAGCTTTTCCAACATGCATACACAAATCCATCCAACTCTAATAACATGTTTGTCATTGCCATGAAGGTATCATTGTACTCTACCGGATGAAAGACCATTTAATTTTGTTCCACAGATCATTATTCAGATGTTGCACAAAAATAATTAAAGATTCTAATTGATTTTCAGTCAACAGAGGCTAGACCAGATGTTCTGTACCGAGTTGAGGTCGTTATCCTTTTGTCAAAAATTACTAAGAATGGTAATTTGCTCATAATTATAATAAAAAAGCTATGAAATTTAATTTAGTGCATGGCCTGCTTAGCACATGGTTGAATACTTTTTGTACAATTTCTATTCACTCAACAAGCCCTCTCCTCTAATCAGACATGCCTGCTCCTGCTTAAAATTGGTAGCATGAACTGCAATCAACTTAATAAAAGCAGAAATAAGAGCAATTCTTTTCACTCAAGATCTCCAGCTATCTGTTTTATAAAACTAAATAGAAATAATGTTGGTGTCCCTGCCTGGTTTTGGCAATACTGATTATGATGATACCTGCTCATGCCAAAGCAGAATCAGATTCTGAAAATCCTGATTTACACATATGCAGCTGAGATCAGAATTTGACCCACAAGGTGGTATCTTGGTGTATAGAAAAGAACAGCATGGGAGTTATTTACAATGATTGAAACTGTTATTGGTATAGTGCTATACCAGCAAATACGGATAAAGTATAGAGAAACTAAGAAAAAACACAGACCAGAATACTATACAAAGCAGTAGCGCAGCCAGGTCCGGAGCGCGGGGGGAGCGGCGCTATAAAAAGGCGCCTCCCCCTGTACTCACCCAGCGGCGCGCCGGGTCTTCGGCGGCACTTCGGCGGCTCACTCCAGGTCTTCGATGGTAACCTGCCGCCGAAATGCTGCCAAAGACCCGGAGCACCGCCGGGTGAGTGTAAGAAGCGGCGCCTTTTTTTAGTGCTGCTAAAAAATGGCGCCGCTTCCGCCACTTCTGCTCAAGGGGGAGCAGACGCTCCCCCTGCTCCCCACCTAGCTACGCTACTGATACAAAGATACTCATGGAAGAAGACTTCTGACTAGAAGCTGCTGGGCTTGTTTTGTTTTGAAACAAAATTCCAGTGGAGCATTGCCAGCTCTCAACAATTATGGGGTAAAACATTGTGAATTACTGAATTTTGTGAAAAATAGGCATTAAAACACTTTCTTAGTAGGGAGCAGCTGTAGGCTGCTAACTGGGAGTCGGGACAAATGGATTCTAACTTTACAATCTAGTCTGCCTTTAGAAAAAGATACTTGGGGACCGATCCAAACCTCACTGAAGTCAATCAGTTCCTTGGAAGGGAATTTTAAAGGTGGTGAGATTGGCACTCAGTGGCAGAGAAAAGTGGTCTCTTTCGGCCACCATAAATACAATACTAATTTTTGGAAGACAGCTCTGAAATTCAGCCGTAACACTGCCTTCTCTACAGATTATTTTCCCTCTGTCCAGAGGAGAACACAGGCCTTGGGATTTTCAGAAACGTCCAAGTGGCACCCCCACACAGGGCTGTGCACAAGGGATGCTACTGGACGTAGCACACTTATTATTGCCAGCTATTTTGCTGCCCTAGGCAGTGGTGGGAGAGGCTGCCGCCGACATGCCGCCGAGATCCTCGGCGGCCGAAGAAGCTGCCACCGAAGTGCCGCCGGAGTCCTCGGCGGCAGCTTCTTCAGTCACCAGGGACATCGGCGGCATTTCGGTGGCAGCCTCTCCCGCCAGCGGCCGCCGAGGGACCTGAGATGCCGCCCCCCAAATCCTGGCACCCTAGGCAACCGCCTAGGGTCGCCTAATGGTAGCGCCGGCCCTGATTATTGTGTGGTGAAATGTAGTAAATGAGGCTTTGTGAGGCAAAATACACACACCAGACAGAATGTAAAGCTGGCATACATACGCATAAAAACCACATATGAACAAATAGAGTGGGCCAGCACTTCCGTACAACAATCACGAACCTAGCTCATGTGCACTTTCATTCCAGACATGCAAGAAGTAAAGCACACATCTCTCCTCTCTAACCATTAACAGCAACAACTTTGTACACAAAGTAACATGTTCACATAAACTGACCTTGGTGTGGTGCAGCAGCAGCAACGTCATGAAACAGAGGCCCGTTGCTCTGAGTTATGCACAATTAATCACTGGCAGATTCTGTGCCGCATTGTTACAGTGAAAAGGTGGCTCGTGCGTCACTGGTGAAGCTACATTGCTGTATTATATTCTGTGCCTCCCATATTATTACCAGTGTACACTACAGACAGCACAAAGCAGGGTATCTAGGATACAAATGGACTGCAGTGGGCCACTGAGGCACAGAACATTCAGCATTTCCAAAAGCAATGCTAATTATCCTATGGCGGACTCCAGCCCAACTCTGCCTTTAATCTCCTCATGGCAATATTAATGGAAATCATTTAAATATGTGCATTATCAATTTGCAGACACATTTTGAAAACAAATATCATTGCATCGTATCTACTTCAGTGACATCAAAGAGCAGAGTCAACCAATGAAATTACTCTTCATTCACACTATTCATTGAAACTGATAGTAGCACTTTAGAACCAAATTTCAAAAGACTTCTATGTAATTGTCCCAAAACTTTGCACTTATATAATAGCTTTCATCTGATGACATTAGGGCATTTTACAAGCCATTCCTCATACCCATTTTAGGTATTGATAAACTGAGGCACAGAGAGTTTACTTGACTCGCGGAAGGTCAAACATTTAATCACTAGTAAAGTCCTTTCTCCCAGTCCCCTGCAGTAGCCACTATTCTGAACTGTACTGGCAAGTAAACAAGGGCACTACAACACAGTCTTAGGCAAAGCTTCTTCTATTAACTTCAATAGTTTGCCATGATTGGGCCATCGAAGCAACTCTGATTTTCAAATCTACTTTTAAAGTTTAGATGTATTTGCAATTTTTAATTCTGCATATAATAACTGTGGGATAATATTTTATTTATATCCAAGTTCCTTAAAGAGTATGATCTAAAAGCAAGAATGCAGGAAATCTAAACATTTTCTGTTACCCCCAAAAAAATTAATAATAATACTAACGATAATTGAGACTATGTGTGAAAATAAAAGGCTCTCTTAACAGGCTTTAAAAAAAATATTTGTATTATCCATGAAGTGTTTCCTCTCTTGCATAGTAATCACAGACAGAAAAATTAAACAAACTAAGGCTTTCAAAATGGTTTACACTCACTTAGGAAGAGAATTCATTGTGTATTGTATTCACATAGTTTCCCTGATTTCATTTGGAATTTATGTACTGAGATGAGATTTGTGCTGGGATGGTCTTAAAGACTATCCTGTAACTCTATGCAAGTAGCAGTAGTGACTATTGTGGCATTTCTGGATTATTACGAATAAAGCACTTTCCTGTGCCATACCCGCGTGGGCCTCCTTGTTCCTTCCTACACCAGAACACAAAATTCAAGCACCCAAAAGTTAACTATGAAAATTATAAATAAAAACTGAGGTTAATGCAATACTTAATTTAAATGATTTTCTAAGTATTTTCTGATGTAGCATTTATAAGGAAGAAGATAACCTAAAACCCAGTCTGGGAATAATGTAGATTTTTGATATTTGATGTAATTTGTACATAAGTCACCAGTCAGGACCACACCTCTCAATTCATCCTTAGGGTTTACATTAGATAGATCTAGAAACAGATTAATAGTTCCTAACTGGGTAATATATTTTTCTAGTGGGTTGCAATACATTCTGCTGACCTCTTGCCATCCGTTCTTCGTGTTTCTCTTACCGTTCTCTCTACCATGGAAACAATAATAGAACACATTTCCACTAAGCATGCTGATGTACTCCACAATAATTGTGTTTCTGGCCCAGAGAATCTGCATTAAATTATGTTACCATTACAGTATTAGGAGTTCATTCAGTTGCTGACCTTACAAGTGGAGATGAGATAAATCTGTGCTTGGAGAGTTTTACTTGGAAAGCTCGTAGATTATAATTCAGAAGTGATCCCTGCAGCCCCAAAGCTATTATATTGCTTTAGAAAGATCGAGCAAGATTGGCACCATTGTTTGGGGGCAAGGGAAGATGGTAATACAATATTTCTAGACTTCTGGTGTTGAGTTAATAGTTTGTATGATTAAAAAGCAAAGTTGCCCTAGAACCAAAAGATGTCATCTTTTCAAAATCTACATTTTACAAAATTTTATTCCTGTGACTAAAGAGCACCACATATTTTGTTAAAGCTAAGTAACCCAAAGTAATTGTATCCTTTTCTGAGGCAATATTTAGATTATGATTCATATATTTTACAAAATCCTATTTTGACCTCACAATAAAACTTTCTTCAAAAATGTTAGTTTTCCTTGTGTAAGCCATCATAGGCTTAAAACACAACACAAGAAACCAGGATAAGGAAATACATTAAACTTGATAACCATAAGATATCATCAGAACAACTCAATGCTTGTTTAGAGTCTAAAAGCTCAGTTACCTACCTAAAAAATTGGAGAAAATGCTAGTGCCACCTCTTGGTGAAAACATTAAACTGCCAATAATTCTTCCTAATTTGAATAAGGTAAAATAATTTGCCATGAGGGAAAATAGCCAATGAGTGGGGTTTTTTGTTTGCTTTTACAGTTTTCAATATATATTTCAGATTAATAGCTATTATATTTAGCGTACGTTTTGGATAAATTAGTCACCACAACACTGACAGCAATGGAAAAGGGTAAGACTATGAATGTCATAGAGAAAGAGATGCACATATTGATAGCAGAAGTATAAGAACACAAATATCACAGAAAAAAAGCAAATTCAATACTAACACAAGGTAATACTGCTCTACAGAAGTCTTTCAAGTACGAATAAATAGTGGTTGCATTTTAATCCAAGGTTTAATACATTTGAGGGACATTGCAGAGCCAGACGCTCTTCCAAAAGTAAACAATTTATTATCCTCTGGATTGTTCAACAAATATATTGAAGAAAAAATGTTTCTATCTGAAACTGCTAATATCAGAGAATGCTCAGAGGGATAGTTCAGATCTTTCGCATCTTCTTTGTGTACTATAAAAGTGCAAACTATGGTAACCTTAAATTTATGTTCAGAATTACATTATAATCCTCATTTTCCTGTGTTTACAACTTTACAAAAAGTTTTCCTTCTGTCTCAAGTATTCTATGATCTGGCTCATTTCAGACATGAATTTGTTTGGAAAACCTGAAGAAAATCCCGTCAAACAGATTGAGTTATAGAAGATTGAATTTTCTGTGTGTGTTTTAAATAACAGTTGCCATTTTAAATCACATTCCACAATATACCACTATAGTATTTTAAAATTTCAGTCACAAAAAGAATAAAGGTTTAAGCGTTTTCCATTACTAAGGCTATGTCTACACTACCGCAGTAAACTGACCTAAGTTACGCAAGTCCAGCTACATGAATAACATAGCTGGAGTTGTCGTAGCTTAGGTTGACTTATTGCTGTGTATACCATGCTGGGTCGACAGGAGACACTCTCCTATTGACTTACCTTACTCTTCTCATTCCTGGTGGAGTACCAGGGTCAACCATTGAGTTAGCTGGTCTTCACTAGACCACTAAATCGATCCCCGGGGCATCGATTGATGAAGCATCGATCTGGCAGTAATGGAGAGCTGCAGGAAGCGGCGCGGGCCAAGGGATGTGCTGGATGCCCTTCCCGTAGCCCCCATTGGCCTGGGACGGCGAACTGCAGCCAGTGGGAGCCGCGATCGGCTGAACCTGTGGATGCGGCAAGTAAACAAACTGGCCCGGCCCGCCAGGGGCTTACCATGGCGGTCCGCGTGCCAAAGGTTGCCGATCCCTGATCTAGAGCGTGCAGTAACTCCTCTCCCTTATTACCATGAGGCTCTGGGAAGAAAATCAGTTAATGTCAGCTTGGTTGACATTAAAAGAGAAGACCACTTTCATAACAAAACTTGGATGAGAATAAAGGTAGTCTTTATATGCATAAAAAAATGTCAATGGAGGATGAGAAACCAAACCAGCAACAAAAGTAAACTTCCTCAAAAGTATATCTTGTGAAAGAATAACCACCAGTTTTGGGGTGTGTCTTCCCATTTTCCAAGCAGCTTGTCCTGAGTTTGGTATTTTCAGCTGTGACCCACGGAGGCACAGTAACAAACACTGAATCAGGATTTTAGGCCCTGACCTAGCAGAGTACATTAAGCAAATGAGCAGTCTCACTAATGTCACTGGGGCCTTAGTGTAATGATAAAATAGTGCATTAGTGCCTGTGGGGGCCCCCTGTATGGGGTCAATGAATAGGTGTCTGATCCATCAATGCATAAAGCCCAACTTAAACAACACTCATTCTAAATGAAGGTGCCTTTCCTTGCACCTTTATGCGTCTTCTATTATCTTCACTCAATGGGAAAAAACACAGAAGTTCAGAGTTTGATAAAAAATGTTTTGAAAAAAAATCCACTGTTAATACCCATGAAAATTATTCTATTGGTTCACTAAAAATGCTAAACATGAAAGGCAAACTTCAAAAAATGCAAAAGCAGGGCCGGCTTTAGCGGGTGCGGGGCCCCACGTGAAGAACGACGGCGGGGCACCACACCCTCCCGCCGCCGCCTGGGGCGCGGGGCCCGATTCCGGGGAATCAGTGGAATCGGCTTAAAGCTGGCCCTGTCCAAAAGGTTCTAAATCAGAAGCTAATTGTAACAGTTTGTGGGATATAGAGGAATAACACTTCTAATTCAACTCCCAGATAAATGTCATCACAGCAACCATGTAATTCAGTGTTTTCAGTAGGTTCATGTACTCAATGACACAAACTAAGGACCAAATCCTGAGATGCTGAGCACCCACATCTGCCATTTGAAAGCAATAAAAGCTGCAGAAATGATACGTGATTTGACTTTCAACAAGACACAAAAAGAAAACAGAATCCCCTACAACAACAGTGTCTGCATTTTTAAATGTTGCATTCTGCAATAGCCAGGCAACTTCCACTAAAGTCTATGGGATCATCCAGATAAAACCCTTCCCACACAGCTTAGGAAGCTGAGGGGTAAATGACTTCTGAACATTTTAACCAAAAGTCATTTCACTCTTTACAACAGCACAAAAATTTTATGATGATATACAGTATGTTTTTCCAGTGAAAGCTGTAATTCACAGGTGTGGAGGACATACAATTGACCAATATAAACTAGGGTATGTATGCCTCATTAGCAGATAATTTATTATACAAGTATTATAACACCAACTGGATATTTAATAAAATTAATACAGTAATATTCAGATATTAACATTCATAAAAACTGTAAGCTTACATCACACTGCACAAAAGCTGATTTGCAAATAGATATTTATAAATATTACAAATAAATAATGGGTTCCTACCTAGAAAAGAAACTTACAGTCTTTATTGACCATCAGGTACAGTACAATACAGAATAAACACAGAATTATGTGTGGTGATTAAAACAGATTCATGTAAAACCAATCTAATTTCCTTCTTAACAGGATTACTGGCCTAGTGGATTGGGGGGGGGGGGGGCCCTCCCGCGGGAAGCACTAGATATGATATAACTTGATTTTAGTAAGGCTTTTGACACAGTCCCTAGAGAAATTAGGTCTAGATGAAATTACTATTAGGTGAATACAGAGCTGGTTGAAAAAACAAACCACCAATGGTTTGCTGTCAAACTGGACTCCCACAGGGGTCTGTCCTGGGTCCAGTACTACTGAATATTTTCATTAATGACATGGATGAAGGAATGGAAAGAAGGCTTATAAAATTTGCAGATGGCACCCAAGGGGGCTGCAAAGCACTTTTTGGGACAGGATTAGAATTCAGAAATATCTGGATAAATTGGAGGATTGGTCTGAAAGCAATATGATGAAGTTCAAAAAAGACAAGTTCAAAGTACTAACCTTAGGAAGGAAAAATCAAATGCACAAATATAAAATGGGAAATAACTGGCTAGGCAGCAGTACTGCAGAGAAAGATCCGGGGTTATAAGTGGATCACATATTGAATATGAGTCAACAGTGGGATGCTGTTGCAAAAAAAAAAAAAAGGTAATGTTATTTGGGATGTATTAAAAGGAGTATGGCATGTAAGTCACAGGCGGTAACTGTTCTGCTCTACTCAGCATGCATGATGGCTCAGCTGAAGTAGTATGCCCAGTTTGAAGAACCACACTTTAAGAAAGATATGAACACCTTGGAGGTAGTCCAGCAAAGAGAAACAAAAATGATAAGGGGTTTAGAAAAACATGACCTATGAGGAAAGATTAGAAGAATTGGGCATGTTTAGTTAAGAGAAGAGAAGGCTTGGGGGGTGGGGGGGGACATGATAACAGTCTTCGAACATGTAAAAGGTTATTATAAAGAAGATGGTGATCAATTGTTCTCCATATCCATTGAGGGTAGGACAAGAAGTAATTGGCTTAGTTTGTAGCAAGGAAGATTTAAGTTGGATATTAGGGAAAACTTTCTAACTATAAGGATAGTTAAGCACTGGAACAGGTTATCAAGGGAGGTTGTGGAATGCCTCTCCTGGGAGGTTTTTCAGAACAGGTTGGACAAAGACTTGTCAGGGTTGATCTAGGTATACTTAATCCTGCCTTAGCATGGGGGTGGATAGGGGGAAAGGACTAGATGACCACTTGAGATTTCTTCCAGACCTACAGCATGAGAAAAAATGGGGGCTTTTTTATTGCCCCCAATATCAAATTCTAACCTAACGTCACATCAACAAAACCAATCTTAATCATCACATCACATCACAAAAACCATAAACGATTTTGTTAACATTCTGTTCATAACAATATTATTCCTAGTAGCAATCATAGTGTGCAGTTGACCTTGCTCTTGCTCAGCGATCTTGAGACACTTTACTAGCGACATAGTTCCTTCTCTCACAGTAACGACCTTTACAGAGTTATTACTGATTAATATGCCTATTTCAGAAGCATGTTTCATTCTAGAAGCATGTGCTCTTCTTTATTCCTTAATTACAACCTTTTAAGTCAGAACATTTACTCCCTAGGACTTTCAAATTACTGTATATGGCTTTATCATTTACTGTATATAATTACAGTCAGTGCATTTTTTTATAATTTAAAATGTTCAAAAACCAAATTTCATCCTCTATGTGACCTTAGCAGATGGGGCTTGGTTATTACTCCCTGAAGCTTTCGAATGTATAGGACAGATTGGATCGCTTTCATCATTCACCTTTTGCGTTAGCCAAAATTTTGGTCAGCTATTTTTGACCCACAAAGGGCCAATTTTTATGGCTTTTATGTATTCCCATCCCTACCAATGAACATATAACAGACGTTTCATGGAAGAAATGGGCCTACTGCGTTCATGATGCACCTTTTCTCTTCAGTTTAACATTCATCAAGCCATTGCTAAAATCATTAGTAGTTGTGATAAGGAGGAAGGCTGCATGATATGACAGGCAAACTTTTAGTACGTGTTCACTAAGCACAGCTCTTCACTTTGCCTCATTTACAGTGAACAACTCTCTCTTCCCTGGCTCATTGCTACCAGAAGACTGTCAAAGGCTGGCAGCTTGAAGAATGAGTTAGCTATGGTGCGCTATTTTTTAAAAAAAACTATCATCAAGAAAGAATTTGAGCTACCTAACTCAGGTAAAAAAAAATAATATTGTACTGAGCAAATACTAGAACAGAAAATATTCCGAGAGAATTACATGCAGCATTACTAAGTGAAATGTTGTGATACGTACTGTATCTTGTTATGTTTCATACCAGGTTTACATAATGTAGACAAAAAGATGCCATGTTTTTCATTATGAATACTTGTACCTATTGGATGTAGATTGCTCCTGCTAGTTTTTGGGATTATTATATGACACATGTAGTAAGGAAGTCAGATAGTCACACACACACAAAAACCTATCCTTATGCAAGTAATTGTTGAGATTTTAAATTCAAAGTTATGATTCCTGCGGCAACTTGAAGTTAGACCCTTTTCAACATGTGTAGAATATTGCATTATTGAACATGTTACCTTTAGTGCCTCCCTACTTGGGTGCAATGTGTCCAAGCTATTGCTTCAGTCATGCCAGGGCTCAGTAAGTATACCCCAAATATGCAGTACATGACTGTATTATAGAACCCAGCTTCAGTGCCTTTTGGTAATTCTAGTTTCCACATATGAGGTATTGGAGTGAACCGTTAAACTGGGGAATTGTTTCCAAGGTTTGTGAAGGCATTGCCAATAATCATTTTTTGACAGTAGAACAGAGTTTTAGTACATATATAACACAGGAAGCAAAACACAATCAGGCAAATGTTCAAGAAATTTCTGAATACAAGCCTACCTGGCTTCTTACGGGTCTTATCACAAACCTAATGGCATAACAGCCGCAGTGACATACTTTTCTGGTCAAAAAAGAGTATGGCGTAAATGCAGGCACAGGTAAGGAATTTTTATTGGTGCTTGTTAGCACAAGATAGTCCTATATTTTCTGAATCTGACCACACACAAAAATCTTTGTTTTACTTTAAAATTGTTGGTGAAAAACAAAGGATGTTAATTCTGGAATACATGTGATACAGTGAAATGAATTCTATGAATTAGGAGTATAGATAAGTATAAATTATCCACAGAAACACATCATCCTTACTACATACCCTTTCATTCTGCTTTTTAACACTGCTGTGAGTTAAGGAAAGAAATCCAGCCCGGATTCTGAACCACAAAGCTCTTTGATTTTCTCAGTTGAAGATTAACTTTAAATAAAGTAATATAGGGCTAAATGCCTCATGTTGTACGGGTGTGATGCAGAACAGAGGAGAAGGCTCCTGTCGTCAAGCACACCCACACAGCAACAAGATGCAATACTGTAGGGATATTAAAGAAGGTACTGAAAGTGATTCCCCAAGTGAAAGTAACTCCCCATAATTTGTCCCCCACAATTTAAACCTCATAGCATTACCAAGTAAAAGATCTCTTGGATCCCTTGTTAAACTTACAAGCTACTGTCTGTGTAAACCATTGATTGCATCTGTTCTCAGAAAGATACTGTATTGCTATGAGAAACTTGCAAACAAGTTATTTGACTTTGTTCTTTATGCATCCTTTGTACCTAGAAACAGCATAGAAAGACCCCCACCCTCTTTGATTAAAGGGCAGGGAGTCTCAAATAAATTAGTACACACCCCAAAAGTGGTGGAGACAGTATGTATGTGGATGGATGCTTGGTATAGATAGTGAATGAATGATCAGGGAGGTGCCAGCCTAGGAATTCAGTGACCATTGGCTGAAGGCGGCATCAAGTAGGAAGGACCAGACAACCCCCGGAGGGTAAACTGGGATCCACCCGGCCATCTCAAAGGATGGGAAAAATAAGATAACATCTAACAGCACAGAGCCATCAGGAATGTGCCATCTTCTGATTGATTCAGCAACAGCATGATGAAGCAATTCCCATAGACTGACATAGGAATAAATCCCTATAAGTACAGAACCAAAAGACTAAGAGCTTTGAGTCTCTGGTTCTGCTGCCAACCTCCAGGAGCATCAGATGAATCTGACAAGGACTCGGCTCCACTCTCATGCCCAGGTTACCTGGCCAGTAACTTGGCATGAACAACTTCTAGGCTGGTAACTATGACATCTATGCAGAACCTGTGTGTGTGTGTATGAATGAATGTGAAACTGAATGAAATGTTATAGCTATAACTGACTGCTTACTATGATTCTTTTTGTACTCTTAAGCTTGGGGTGGGAGGGAAGAGCACAAACATGGCCGTGCATTCTCCATAGCCCCACAAAGATGTGGTCTGTCATTTTGAGAACATAGTGGGGCCCCAATTTTGAGCATGGGTCCTTTGTGTCCCTTTCAGGAGTAGCAGTAAATTGTATCTCAATGTGCTTTTTTCCCATGCCCTTCTGCATTGCTTTGGTAAGGTGGCTCAGTGTCTGGCCAGTATCACTTCACTCCTCTGCCGCAAAGCATAACACTAAGATTTGACCCTCAGTGCAGTTTTTTGTATTACAATACCTTCTAGCCTACAGTATTATCGTTATAAAGAACTAATCCAATACAATGTCACATTGCCAAGTGCTGTGAGACCTCCTATTCAAGTTCCATATAGACCCAATTGCCTAGGAACAACAGAAATATAGTATTGGTAGCCTTGTACTTCAAAATAACAAGAACATTGCCAATTAAGAGAACATTATTTTAATGCCCTTTAAAAAAAATATCCCTGAGTCACGATTGCTCTGGGGCTTAGGCTTGCAATTCCATTAATGATTCTTATTCTTATTTCATACAGTTCATAGTGTATTGAACTATACTGTGCTAATGGGAAAGCCGTAATAATTTACTGTGTATTTGCTGCTGTCTAAGGTAAGCATGACATGCAAGGAATGTCAGAGTGTAAAAATAAAAGGCAGATAGTGGGAGGGGGAAAAATAAGAAGAGAATGACAATTCCATAATTTTTCTTAGAATGTTTGCCTTTTGGGTGAGTAGAACGACATTAAATGATTACTCAGAAGTATGACACTTTTGAAAGCTTATCTTCATTTATTTTCAACAAGGATTTGATGACTTTTACATTAATATTTTATTCCAATTCCCTTTTAACGTACTTAACTATGATAGGCATCCAGCCAACTTTCTATATTCTAATGTGCCACATTCAGCAACAACTGTTTGATATGCTCATTATATTTTTTTTTTAAATTGGATGCATGAGGTTAGTGAAGCATTTATGGGATAGATGAAAAATTAAATGGCTTTTCATAGGCATCTAAAAATAGGTTATATCATTTTACTATTTACCAGTCAATTGTTTTGGCAAGCCTTTCACTAAAAAAATAAATGGGAAACATAAAATTAAAAATTAGAAGCTTTCAGGTATCCAATAAATCCATTTGGCTACACTTGCCTACATAGCATGATATGCAGTCCTTACTCAGGTAAAACTCCCATTCAAGCCAGGGAAAACCTAGGCTAACATTTGTGTCTTGTAATCACTGGATTATCTTTTGGGAATAAATCCAGGCACGCAGAAAAGTACAGTTCCAGCAGTCTGCTCTAACCTACAACTAGACTAATCTCTAGCAGTGCTATGGCCTTCAGGTTTCAATAAAGTGGCCTTTAAGGGACACATCAATATATGGACCAAATCCTGCAATCTCCAAAACAAAATGCAACTAAAATGGCTAAAAAAATTGAAATAAAAAAATATAAAGATGTAGTTATACAGAAAGAATACATTTCCAACAAGCACCAAAGGGCAGATTTACTCATGGGAAAAAGATGAAAGGCAAAACTTGTGAAGGAATCAATAGTACAGAAAAATAAAAGCTGAGAAATGTCACTGAAATGTGAGAGATTACTAAATTTAGTCAAGTTGAATTCTGAATCCAATGGACAGCCATCAGTTAGGAGAAAGGAACAGATGGTCAAAAATATGGGCAACTTCAAGTGTTCAAAAATCATGAGATTTAAAAAAAAAATAGCTCGAGTCCTTTTTATTTGCCTTCTGGTCATGGAGCCTTTCTCTGCAACCCCAAGGGCTAGAAATTTAGGGGTTTTATTGATCTGAGTCAAAAAGCTGGGGCTTTAAGAAAGACACCAAATATCATGAGATTTCTCACAATCTCCATAAAATCCCAAGAGCTGGCAACGCTTGGAAGATAACATTTTTAAGACAGCTGGACAAAAATCTTTCATAATAAATAGTTTAGTCACTGAAAATGCAATTTTAGGTTGACAAACTATTTGTGAATGCAGGTGGAATGTGGCAAATTGTTTTGGCCAAACAAACAAAAAATGAAAAAGTCAGAACATCTTGAGTTGGCATTTTCTAAATAAAACATTTTGACATTTCACTTCAAAATGTTTTGTTCCAAAATCTAGGTAGATTTATTTTTAAAATGGGGTAAAAACACCCCCTGAATCAGAAGCACAAGAAAATTGGTTTCTCATTTCAGCAATGAAAGCCAAAAAAAAATCAATTTGGGGTAAACCCAAAACCTTTTTTTTTGGCTTATTTGGTTCGGCCATGTGATAAATGAAGCGGGGGGTTAGCCCCCTTTTATGGACACCCAGCCAGCCAGTAGCTATAAAATCCCTGTTAGTGGCTGTTCTCTACTTGTTTTACCTGTAAAGGGTTAAAAAAGCCCATAGGTAAAAGAAAGGGAGTGGGCACCTGACCAAAAAGAGCCAATGGGAGGGCTAGAACCTTTTAAAATTGGGAAAAAAACTTTCCCTTTGTCTGTTGTTGTTCTCTGGGGAGAGGGGACAGAGCAGCGACAGGCCTGGGACTATGCTGTAAGAACTTTGAGACAGGTATGGAAACCAGCAGATCATACCTAGAACTACTCATTGAAACTCCAGATGTGTAAGTAGATCAGGAAATGTCTAGGAAGTTGCGATTAGGTTTATCTCTTTTATTTCTTATTGGCTTGCAGACTTCTCTGTGCTAAACCCCAAATGTTTTTGTTTTGCTTGTAACCTTTAAGCTGGACCTCAAGAAAACCATTCTTGATACTTAAATATTATATTTGCTCTTTTTAAATCTAGCAATAGCCTAAGTTCCAGATGTATTTTTTTTCTTTTTGTTTTTAATAAAATTTACCTTTTTTAAGAACAGGATTGGGGTTTTTGTGTCCTAAGAGGTTTGTGCACATGTTTAATTAGCTGGTGGCAACAGCTAATTTCCTTTGTTTTCTTCCTCAGCTCTTCCCTGAAGGGTTGTGTGTGAAGGGGCTTGAGGTACCCCACAGGGAGGAATTCCCAAGTGTGCCTTCATGGCTAAAAGGGGTTTTTTGCATTTGGGTGATGGCAGCATCTACTCATCCAAGGTCAGAGAAAAGCTGTAAACTTGGGAGTTTAATACCAGCCTGATGTGGCCAGTATTAATTTTTAGAATCCTTGCGGGCCCCCACCTTCTGCACTCAAAGTGACAACGTGGGGAATCAGCCTTGTCAGGCCACCAAAACAAAAATTCAGCTATTCACTCAGCTCTAATTGATAACCACAGTTACTCAGCAGTATTTCCCTTTAATGGTGAGGAAGTTATTTTTTTTTTTTAAAATAAAGGAACATACTTAATCTGATATAGCTGGTGCTTCATGTCCTAGCTGTATTTTTGGTACGAGAGCAAACTGGCTATACTGCCTCTGAGGGGGCCTCTTAAAGTCCCTAAAAGGCATCCTGATCTTGTAGAGCTTTCCAATCACCCAAAATAACGAGGAGGGCCCTAGAGATTGAGAGTATGTCTACACTGCAATCAGAGGTGTGATTGCAGCATGTGTACACATACGTCAGGTAGTTTTACCTAACCACCTCAGGTAGTGAAGCTGAGGAACTGCAACTTAAATACCAAAGGTCCCCAAGTGGGTTTGTACTGCCAGTGATGAAATCCATGCTGCTATGGGTACTGGTACCTGTGCTAGCTAGATTAAAGGTAGTTCAGTACTGCCAACATGCACTGCATTCACACACACAGATTGCAATGTAGAGAAATATTTAGAGAGAGGCCTGAAAGGGCCTCCAGTTTTTGACCAAATCGAACGCTACATAGAGTTTTCTGTTACGGGGACTTCAATCATAGAATCATAGAAGACTGGGGTGGAAGAGACCTCGGGAGGTCATCTAGTCCATCCCCCTGCTCAAAGAAAGACCAACCCCAACTAAATCATCCTAGCCAGGGCTGAGCCTTAAAAACCTCTAAGGATGGAGAGTCCACCATCTCCCTAGGTAACCCATTCCAGTGCTTCACCACCCTCCTAGTGAAATAGTTTTTCCTAATATCCAACCTAGACCTCCCCCACTGAAACGTGAGACCATTGCTCCTTGTTCTGTCATCTGCCACCACTGAGAAAAGTGCTGCTATCAAATAGGCTGCTATCAAATAGGCTGCTATCAAATCCCGCCCCCACTCTTCTCTCCTGCAGACTAAATAAGCCCAGTTCCCTCAGCCTCTTCTCATAAGTCATGTGCCTCAGCCTCCTAATCATTTTTGTTGCCCTCTGCTGGACTCTCTCCAATTTTTCCACATCCTTTCTGTAGTGGGGGACCCAAAACTGGATGCAATACTCCAGATGTGGTCTCACCAGTGCTGAATAAAGGGGAATAATCACTTCTCTCGATCTGCTGGCAATGCTCCTACCAATGCAGACTAATATGCCATTAGCCTTCTTGGCAATAAGGGAACACTGTTGACTCATATCCAGCTTCTCATCCACTGTAATCACCAGGTCCATTTCTGCAGAAGTGCCACATAGCCAGTCAGTTCCCAGCCTGTAGCAATCCATCCCATCATCCAGATCATAATGAAGATGTTGAACAAAACCAGCCCCAGGACTGACTCCTAGGGCACTCTGCTTGATACGGGCTGCCAACTAGACATCGAGCCATTGATCACTACCCGTTGAGCCCGACGATCTAGCCAGCTTTCTATCCACCTTACAGTCCATTCATCCAATCCTTAGTTTTTTAACTTGCTGGCAAGAATACTGTAGGAGACCGTATCAAAACTTTGCTAAAGTCAAGATATATCACGTCTACCACTTTCCCCATATCCACAGAGCCAGTTATCTCATCATAGATGACAATCAGGTTGGTCAGGCATGACGTGCCCTTGGTGAATCCATGTTGACTGTTCCTGATCACCTTCCTCTCCTCCAAGTGCTTCAAAATGGATTCCTTGAGGACCTGTTCCATGATTTTCCAGGGACTAAGGTGAGGCTGAATGGTCTGTAGTTCCCTTGATTCTCCTTCCCTTTTTTAAAGATGGGCACTACATTAGCTTTTTTCCAATCATCCGAGACCTCCCCCAATTGCCACGAGTTTTCAAAGATAACGGCCAATGGCTCTGCAATCACCTCAGCCAACTCCCTCAGCACCCTCGGATGCATTAGATCCAACCCCACAGACTTATGCATGTCCAGCTTTTCTAAACAGTCCTTAACCTGTTCTTTCACCACTGAGGGCTGATCACCTCCTCCCCATACTGTGCTGCGCTGTGCGGCAGTCTCGCAGCTGACCTTGTCTGTGAAGACCGAGGCAAAAAAAGCATTGAGTACTTCAGCTTTTTCCACATCATCTGTCACTAGGTTGCCTCCCCCATTCAGTAAGGGTCCCATACGTTCCCTGACCTTGTTGCTAACATACCTGTAGAAACCCTTCTTGTTAGCCTTCACATCCCTTGTTATCTGCAATTCTTCCCTATAGCAATTAAATCTCTATAACAAGCAGGAGAACTAACCCTCAAATGGAATCTATTGTGAAGCCTTCCCCTTAGAGAGTATTTACATTAAAATAATGAAGGGTCAAAGTAAGAAACATCTTCAACTAATCTAACTTGTTACATTTATCACACAAGTTCTCTCTGCTTTTTCTTTTTTCATGATTGGAAACTGATAGTTTCTCCACTCTTAACATCTTTTGTGCCATTTAATTCAAAAAAGATCCCAAATGCCTTGAATACACAGTTCTAAATAATAAAAGAGCTTTCATTTATCATCCAATCAGCCTCCAATAACACTACTCTATTACTTGCAAATGCAATAAAAATGAGTAAAATACTTGATGGGGTTCATAATAGAGTGGAATAAGAACAGTATTACAGCTGATACCTCTTGACCCAGGAAAACCACTTACTGATTGCTTGTAGATAAGTATGTCTATTTTGTAGGCTGAAAGTGTCAGTCAGTCTACTCAATCAGAGAATACATAGCTCAGGAAGCAGACAATATTGAGAAGAGTTACAGATGCCTTGAGAAGTTGGAGAAGCATGTATGAAAACAAAATTTAAATCTAACTTTTAGAGTTAAAGCTGCTCGACAGCTTTTCTTAACTACACAATCACTAAAATAAGGATTTTACCAGCTAAGCCAACATTAAGGATTATTTATTTGTACTAATGTAGCGCCTAGGAGCCCCACTCATGGTGCAAGGCTCTGTACAAACACAGAACAAAAGACAGTCCCTGACGCAAAGTGCTTGCAATCTAACAGCCAAATCAGCTCCAACTCAGAGACTCCTCAGACATGATTCTCAGCGGCACAACAAATTCATTATCCATTCTAACACAGAACTATACACAGTACACACATCACCATGCAACACAATCAGACTCAAATACAAAACATTAGTTTTGATCTCAACTGGATTAAGATATTTTACTGATAGACTCATTTGATGTTATTTGACTAAGTAATATGTTTGTTTATTGGTTTATTTTTAGATCAGGAAGGAAGAATGTTTGAAATGTATGATTCATCTGTGATTTGGTGCAAAATAGGTTGTGCTCTCCTTTGTTTATTGAGCTTCAAAGTCCTCCTTTCCCCATAAAGCTTGCCAGGGGAATTGGTGACAGCCCCTTCAGGGCTCTATAGGGGATAAAGAAGCGGACCTGTCACAGCACTAACTCCCTGCAGCATCCCAGCTAAAATGGCTTTCCCCACTGCAGAGATGATCATCAGCCAGCTATGAATCAAGAATGTCACTGTAATTTGCAAGCCATAGGCCCTGATCCTGCTGCTCTGTTCAAGTGAATCCCTGCATCCGCTAGCAGCTCCATTAAAACGGCCTTGAGTGCAGGAGACTGCTCTTGTGGAATGGCTTGCAGGATTGTGGTGATCATATGTTGGGGGGAGGGGAGTGTTGTTTCTGCTTCTATGGGTGAAATTCTAACCCTTCACACTATTTGAAATTAAATAAGGGTTTTGATTCATTCTTTTTTCTTATGTCTAAAAACCTCCGTTGATTTGAAGTAAACTTTCCGCAAGCCAACTAATTTGATCAGCCCTTTTGTTTATTTAGTTTCAAAAATAAGAAAGAGTGATGAGAGACAGCTTGCTCGCCATGCAGGTTGTCCCACACTTGACTTCTACCCATCCGTCGCCAAACTGGTAGAGCGTAATTACCCTTCATTGTAAAGCATTATACCAATCATCCAGTTTTTGAATTCCAAGCTGAATCCGGCTTTCCCATTTGTAGTATTTAGCACTTTATTTCGCCAATTTCTAAACTCTCCCTCAAAGCCCCATAAAAACATTAACAGATACACAGAGGAGCCATGAAGATAATTAGCCCTCAAATTTTTGAGCTCTGATATAATATTACTCTAAACCATTTGAAAAGCTATGATTGTGACATAATTATAAATTGCAGAGAGCTGAAGAAGCAAACTATGTAATAGATCAACTGTGTAATTATGGCAAACAGTGTAAGTATACACCATACCAGCAACTCTTCTACTACAAATCTGTCTTCCATCAGCTGGTGAAGTATAACTGTCATCCTTCAAAAGGCACAATGCCAATTTACTCATGCTGTTATACTGAGAATCAGAAAAATGCCAAATATTTCATAGGTACCATCTTAAATTATCTCCAAATAGATTACCATCTGATCATTCTTCTCCATAAAAAAACCCCTTTAATTTGTCTGTTTGCTTTATATCATATTCTTAGATCTAGGTTTGCAAGTGATTACAATTTCCAACTAAATATCATTGTGACACAAAAGCCCATTAGTGGCTCACCGCTCTGTCAGCAACTTATCAGACCTGACATACTCAGTACACCTAACATATTGTTGTCATGATATTATAACCAAAGAGTGGCATGTAATATATACTGGAAAACTAATAATTCACTCATCATTAATATTCTTGCATGGTATATGTAGAAGGTATATCCAAAGAGTTATAAGCATGTGCTAGAATTATGTTCTTAAAATGTGTTTGGCAGGCAATGTGTAAACTCAATCTGCCTTAGACAAAGAAATTTGATTGTCTGACCAGCCTGGTTGTCAGAGACAATGAAGGTACATTTCCATATATGGTATACAAAGCTATCAAGCCAATAAGCAGGGGTGGGAGGAAGCATGATGTCTACATCCCAGAAGGAGAGAGAAAATTTATCAAATAATACATTTCCAAGGTTTACTGATCTGTAAAGACAGGGTGTCTGAACTTCAAGTGATAAGCAATTGAATCAACTGATTGTATACACTATTATTGTATCACAGAAGTGTATCAAAAAGTATTTTATGAAAGCCTGTGACACTCTGGTGATTAATATCATTGTGAAAGTTATGCATTAATACTATGTGAGGAATTATGGCTACTCACTGATAATGTGATTTAAAGTCCATGACCAAACACGGGGAGAAACAGGTTTTCTTCCAGACAGGAGGGAAGGCAGCTATCTACCTATCTCCCCTGTAAATTACACATTATGGAATCAAAACAATGGAATCCCCATTTACAAACAAATCATCAGGGTGACGGGAAGTCAGCAGGGAGGGAAAAACAGCAGGAAACCTTCCTGCCTCTTGTAACCAAGTCAATGAACTTTGGGAGATAGAAACATGTTGGTATCCATCACTTGGGGGATTAAAGAGCCCAGAGCTCCTGAAATCACAGAACATCAGATCCTTCAGCCAAGGGGGTTGATGTCTTTTGTGAACTGAGTTTGGGTAAGAAACCTGATCAGGCAAAGACTGTAACTTGTTGAAATTAAATATTAGTCTTAGAAGCACATTTTTACTTTTGTTTGCTTGTAACCCTTTCAATCTGTATTCCTTATATTTGGTATCACTTAATCTTATGGCCTTTTGTTAAATAAACTTGTTTTACTTTTACTATAAATTAATTTAATGCTGCGATTGAGATAAGAGTGTGTGTCAAAACCCCAGTTAAGCTGCTGTTACTATCTCTTTAAAGGAGCAGCAAACTTAACTTTCTATGAGTGTTCCAGGAGAAAACTGGACACTGCCTGGAGCACTCTCTGGGGAGCTTAGGAGTTGGGGTTAACTGTTTGGACTAGCAGAGTCCTGAAGAGTTTGCTAGCAACACAGACAAGCTGGTGTGCCAGGGAGTTGTCACACAGCTTAGCAGTAGCAAATATCTCACTTGCTGAGGCTGAGACAGGGCAACACAATAACTCACAATTCTGAGAACTGCATTGACAAATGTCTCAAGGCAAATTCAGGACTGGGTGGGCACGCTGCAAAAAGTAACTGGGCGGTGGAGGTCAGGGTGTGACTTGCATACTTGTAAGGCTGCTTCCTGGTTTCAGAGCTGTAAACAACAGCTGCATAGCATTGAAGGCACCAAGAGTTGCAGGGCAGGGGTGTGACACTAGTCTGAGTTGAACCTCAAAACATCACAGTAATTAAGCATTTGTATTAGTTGTCGCCGCAGTAGTCACTGAATAAATATGTAGTTATTTGTTTAATCTCAAAAATCTTTTGGGGTTTCAATTGTTGAATATCCTTTTGCTTTTCTGGATAATAGAGCTGCTACTATGGTCCACGAACATATAGAAATGTGCAAAGCAGCTTGGGCATTGTTCTAAAACAAGAACCAACTCACATCTTCACCAACGCTTAATATTTTTTAGACTAGTCCCATGCCACTTCACTTATTTTAAGTTACATTCCTTTCCAGGAGTAACGGCCACAGAATTTCACCTCAGAATGGGAATGTCCCCCAATGCACTTTCCCTATATAGCAGTCATTGCGGGGCATGACTCGGCAGCTTTTCCAGTGGTCTTCACTGCTGTATCCCTCTACAATTGTAGCTACATGTAAAGGTATCCCTAGTCCTGATGACCTGAAATGGACCAAACACTTCTATCCTGTCCTGCTATGCTGGTTCTTCAGGACTCACAACCACAGCAAAATTGAGGCAAAAGGAGTCTGTACAGGAGAATTCCACCGTTGTCTGGTTGAGCTAGCACTTCATAGTTTTGGAGGTTATTTAGACATACTGGGCCATAAACATAGGTTTGACAACTTTCTAACCATACAAAACCAAATATCCTTGTCCCACCCCATCCCTGAAGCCCCATCCCTTCTCCAAGAACCTGCCCTCGCCCACCCGCTCACTCCATCTCCCCTTCCTCTCACCCACCCTCACTCAGTTTCATCGGGCTGGGGGTTAGGGTGTGGGAGGGGGTGTGGTATCAGGGATGGGGCCAGGGATGAGGGGTTTGGGGTGCAGGAGGGGGCTCCGGGCTGGGTCCAAGGGGTTTGGAGTGTGGGAGGGCCTAAGGGTCGGGTTACGACCTGGGTCTGGCACTTGAGGTGCGGGCTCCAGCTGGGCTGCACACTGCTCATGCCCAACAGGCACCTCCCAGCTCCCAATGGTCACCGTTCCTGGCCAATAGGAGCTGCAGAGCCAGCACTCGGGGCAGGGGCAGTGCACAGAGCCGCCGTGGCTGCCCCCAAGCCTAGGAGCCAGACATGCGGTCACTTCCGAGAGCCACACAGAGCCAGGGCAGGCAGGGAGCCTGCCTTAGCCCTGCTGTGTTGCCAACTGGACTTTTAGCGGCCCTGTCAGCAGTGGGAGGGAGGGAGGGAGTGCGGATAAGCGGAGCAGCGACACCTCGGGAGGTGGAGGCGGATCAAAGGTAAGCTGGATCAGGGGGGCCGGCGGGGAGCTGCCAGTGGGTGCTCTGTTTCTCCCCCCTCCCTCTCAGGCTTGCAAGCTTGGATGGGGGGATGGGGGGTGGACAGCGCGTTGGGGGGAGGAGGCGGGAGTGGGGATTTGGGGAAGGGGTGGAATGGGGGCGGGACCAGGGGTGGAGTTGGGGCGGGCCGGGGGCGTGAGAACCCACCGGCGCCGACTAAAGTTGGCGCCTATGAACTGGGGCAGGCAGCGGTTCCTCTGCACCCCCCCTGCCAGGTCATCTCCTCCCCCGAGGTGCTGCTGCTCCGCTTTTCTCCCCTCCCTCCAGGCTTGCCCGAATCAGCTGTTTGGTGCCTGTCAAGCCTGGGAGGGAGAGAAGGAGGGGGGGGGGGAGAAGCAGAGCAGCGGTGCCTCGGGGGAGGAGGTGGAGGTGAGTTGGGTGGGGGGGTGCGGAGCTGCCGGTGGGTGCTCTGCTTCTCCCCTCTCCCTCGGTGGCTTGCAAGCCTGGGTGGGGCGGGTGGAGGTGAAATGCAGCACGCCTGAGGGAGGAGGCGGGGATTTGGGAAAGGGGTGGAATAGGGGCGGGGCCGGGGTGGAGTTGGGGTGGGGGAGCGTGACCCCCTCGTTGGGTGAGTAGGGAACCTGTTAAAATTTTGGCAGCTCATCACTGATGTGACCCTATTTTTATGCAGGGAAATTCACACTGAAGTCAATGAGAGTTTGCCTGAAGTACTCTAAGGAGGAAATAAAATCTGAGTAAAGGCATCAGAAGTTGATTCCATGAACTTCAGGAATATACAAACTAATCTGGGCAAATAATGAGCTAATACATCTAAATTTCTCCGAAGTAAACCTAAACCTGGGTTAAGAGGGATGTAGTCAGCAAGCGAGCTAGTCAAAAACCAAAGTTTTCCATGGGAACATGTCAGTGAAATTTTGGTGAGAAAAAAATTGAAACAAAATGTTTAGATTGGGACAGAATGTTTCAATTTTTCATTTTGAAATTTATTTTAATTTGTAAATTATTATATATAATAAGGCAAAATCAGAACATTTTGATTGCGCTGAAATTAATTGTTTTTAAAAAAAATTGTTTTGCAGGAAATCATTTTTTTAGTTTTTGTCCTAATTTCAAAATATCAGAACTTTGTACAGAACAGAAATGCGGAATTACATCAGCTCTAGTCAGCAGGATGTTGCTGCTTCAAGACAAAGAGGAAAGTAATCTATCTGGAGTTTTCCTGTTGGCACTATATGTTTATCTAGCTCAAAGGTCAAGTAATATGTGTGGATTATCAGACAATCAATCAACTCAAGATTCAATGATAAAGATTAAGGTGAAGTGAAATGGGTTTGAAGACCCTTAGTGACAGCACTTAAACCCAAGTTCAACATTGTTCCAATTCAGCTTAGCATGCCCAGCTCAGTAAAGGTATTCCATTCATTTAGAAGGGCTGCCTTTCACACTGTTGATCATCCATCAAAATGTGCGACAAGCCATATAAAGGGGATATTTTCAATAGCACAATGGACAGTTAGTAGCGCTGGCCAGAAAACAAGAGTTTTGTTTAGCCAAAAAAAATAAAAAAAATTGGCGGTTTAGAAATTTGTTTTCATGCTGGTGTGGGACAAAAATGAGACCTTTTGAAATTTTTAATGAAAACACACACGAGAGGGGGACCCAATCCAGTCAGAATAGCCAATAGCCAGTGGATAAGGCACTCAAGTGGGATGTGGGAAAGCCAGGGTCAAGTCCTTTCTTTGAATCAAGCAGAGCAGGGACCTGAATCGAGGTCTCCCCCTTCCCAACTAACCTCCGGGCTACTGGCTATTCTGGAGTGAGGGTTCTCTCCCCAGAATTCCATCCTGGACCCAAGGAAAGTTAGCCAAAACTAATGCAAACCAGCCTTTTCCAACAAACCATTTAATCAAAAAATTCCCCGCCAGCATTTAGGCACTCAATGGTGACTTTCAATGGAAGCAGGGCTTCGAAAATGCCCTTTGTATCTTTGAAAATCTCGACCTAAAATGTGAGTACCGGAGCATTAACAAACCCACAAGTCACTCAGTCACTAACAGAGCACTTTGCCTGTTGCTACCACACATGTCTGCGTTACTTGCTCCTGTCTTCAGCATAGCATGGCATGATGTCAGAACCAGCCTGAACCCACCAAGAGTGAGGAAGAGGAAAAGGAAAAGGGATAAAGGAAGGGCAAGTAAATGAAACTTCTCTGCAATGAACATTTTTTGCTTGTCCCCAGCACTGAAATCCCCCAGAACAGGGCACTAAAAGAGAAAGAGGAGAGACAGCAGAAAGGCAAATAAAAAAATCAGATGGCACAGAGAACGTAAAGTCTGTTAAGAGGAGGATCTACAAACTGGCTGCAGGCCACAAACAGATCACCTGCAGCAAAACAGCCCATTCCCACAGCAACAGTTAGGGAGGAGGCCTTGAAAGGAGAAGTAAGAGCTCTCTTAAAGGCACATGATCTTTAGGAAGAATCTTATAAAGAGTTTGTAATGGAACATAAGTTCTTTTTCAGGAGTAATGGAGCTAATGTTTCCTATAGTCTCTCCAGAGATCTTCAATTTTGCTGTTAAATCAGCACTGTCATACTGAATAGGCCATTGGAATAGTGATATTCTACATCAGGACTTGTTCATGAGGGTACTGAACAAATTAATGTTTTCATCTCCACGACTGGGAGATGATGCAGATGATCTACTGTTGACATCGGACTTAACTCAAGATCAGAAGTGTGTGTATGAAACTGTGACATACATTTCAATGGGAAACCTGAGCTATCCCCACTGAATAATAAAGAGATGCAAATGAGGATGCAAATTTCAATGCAATGAGATTCTGCCAAAAAGCTCAAAATGAGGCACAAAGCAGAGTCTGTGGGAAACTGAGAAAGAAGACTATGGGGATAAATAACAAAGTAGTGAAAATGATATGTGAAAGATGTTATAAGACCCACCAACACTCCTTGTAAATGTGCCCAGCCTGAGAAGCTGAATACTATAAATGTCAGAAAAAATGACACTGTATAGGTGATGTACAGTGAAAGAGAGCAGCAAAAAGGATCAGAGAAAGAGGAGTTTTCCACAACAATCACAGTTACAGAGCTTGCCAGTATTTCATCCTAAAAGTGATTACAGCGAAAAATACCCACAGAGGAAACAATGTTCCTTGGTTAATTTGCACAATACACATGGAGACAGAGCTGCTAATGTTTGATTATGGGAATGCTGAGAATGAAGTTACAGCACCATTGTCACCACACCCTACTGAGGAGTAGCTAACCAAAGGTTATAACTGTAGCTCAGTAGTGGATTCAGCAGTAAATTTAGAAGATTTCTGCATTGAAAACCTACATGAGTATACCTCTGAGGGGTGTGAAAAAACCACGCCTCTCAGAGATATAGCTATGCTGACCTAACCCCCCAGTTTAGATAGTGTTAGGTCGACAGAATAATTCTTCCATCAACCTAGCTACTGCCTCTGGGGGAAGTGGATAAATATAGTGGTGGGAGAGCCCCATTGCAGTGTTTACACTGAAGCACTACAGCAGTGCAGCTGCGCCACTATCGCATTTTAAGTGTAGACATATCCAGAGGTCCTGTCTACACTGAAAACTTATATCGGCATAGCCACATCTCTCAAAGGCATGGAAAATCCACACTCCTGAGATGTAGCTATGCCAACCTAACCCCCATATAGGCAGCTCTCGGTCAATGGAAGAATTATTCTGTCGACTTAGCTACTGCCTCTTGGGGAGGTGAATTAAGTACAGCGATGGGAGAACTCCTCCTGTCGATATAGTGAGTGTCTATATTAGGGGGTCTCAAAGTCCCGGCCCGCGGGCCATCTTTGGCTCAAGAACCTCCCCACTGCGGCCCGCAGAGGAGAGATGCATGCAGCCACGCTGCCGGCTCTGTCTGCTGTAGGCGCCGCCTCCTGCAGCTCCCATTGGCTGGGGGAGAGGGACAGAGATACCATTCCTAGTCGCCGGGCAGAGTCAGTCATGGAGGCAGCATCATTAGTTGCCAGGCAGAGTCAGCCATGGAGGCAGCGTCACTGTTTTCCACAATGAATATAAACAAGTCAAAATACCGAACACAACTATCTGATGCACACCTTGCTGCAATCCTGAGGGTTTCAACTGCTCAGTCACTGAGGTCAAACATCAACAAACTGACAAAACCGAAGCATTGCCAGGTGTCTGGCAAACACAAAAAACTCTCTGGCAGGCGAAGAATTGTATAAAGTTGTATGACAGTTTTATTATTTCTAAGAAATCTGAAATAAAAAATACAATATCAACGTTTTCTTTTCTGAACACCATCTTCAGTGACATTATTGGGCTGTTGTGAGGATTTGAGGAATGGCACTGGCCCTAAGGTAAACTGAATTTGAGACCCCTGGTCTACACTGAAGTGCTGTAGTGTTTTAAGTGTAGACATAGCCTAAAACTTCTGAACTTGTTGCAGAAAACAGCAAAACTAGCTTACTGAATGGATGAGAACTGGAGTTTCCTTGCAAAGATTTTGGTCCCATTCTGGGTTCTGAAGAAGGCAGGCCAATGAAGACCTCGCAAACTGCTGATGATGAAGGCAGGAAGAAAGGGTTTATGAACATACTTGGGCATCTAGAAGCCCCTTCTTGGGCTGGCCTCTAATGCCACTCACTCTGTCAGCCAATCTGGTGTCAATGTGGCATCCCCCCACCACCACACATAGTGTGCAGATGTTCTCCCTTTGTGTTTGGGTGAATTTTCCCCTTCAAGTTTCACTTTGAATTGTTTCTCTTTCATTTTGTTGTTCCTAAATCTTCACATTACCAAAACATTCTTTAATTTAAAGTATATTTTATCTAGCTGGGGAACAGAGGAATTAATATGGGTGGATGTGCATTATCTTTACTTCATCTCCTGTGAGTTTTTGCATTTCCTCCATCAACTGATAATGTTTAATTTAGTAAAATTTGGGATAAATTAGAAGAACATTAGTCTCAAAAGGGTTGAAAACTTGCAGCATTTTTGCTGTTTATCTTGGAGAAACACAAGTAATATTCACACAAGGAGCTCTCAAAGGGCTATGTTAATTAATAGATCCAAGTAATTTACAAAAACTAAAACACTGCTCATACCATTTTGTAAGTACACCCACCTCATTAACAAAAACCAATTCAACTTTCAAGAATTCCTATAGGACTTATAAGAAAGATTATACAAATATTGCTTAGGTACTAACACAAAAAATGTATGGTAATTTATCATCGGAGCAGTGCCTTCTGAGCCTTTAGGGCTTGTGCTTCTAAAATAAACTGGAAAATGTACAACAAACAATGGCTATTTACCCTACATTAAGTGTGGTTTATCAAGAGGTGTTGTCCACATGGATTCCACTTCTAGTGTGCATGCATTCAGATTCTTTTGGCCAGCAATGTACAGTAGGGTCAAGTCTTCATCCTGGATGTCCCGTGTGCCCGCCCCCTCCCGCCATTAAGGACGGAGCAGGCCCAACTGTTGCTCATTTCCTTTGCCAATGCAGAATCCAGATGGCATAGGACTCTGTAGTAGTGGGGAAAGAAGGCAGGTCATGGAATTCACATGGGCAGCATGATTCATAGATTGTAAGGCCAAAGGAATCATTGTCATTGTCTAATCTTACCTGCCAGGCCATAGGACTTAACTGTATTAATTCTCACTTCAAGTTTATTAGCTGTGCTTTAACTAGAGCATATCTTTTAGAATATCTTTCAAACTTGGGCAGTTGCAGAAGCACCGTCCACAGCTGCTGTTGGGCATGTACAGTGAGAGAGTCTGCTGTTTTTCACAGATAGAAAGCAGCCCAATCCCTCTGTTAGCAGGGCAACCAATCCCAGCACCAACTCAAAGCCAGGACATCCATCCCCGATGCCCCACACTTGGCAGCGGCCTTGCACATTGCATCAGTGCTGCATGCATTTTATTAGCACCCCGTTTACTTCCTGGTTTGGAATGGGAATTTTTTATTGTTAAATCTAAAAAATTCTCGGTGGATGTAAAAAATATTGCCCACCCAGCTCCATTTGAAATGAAGCAGCATGCTGGGACTTCCTCAACAACCATGTCATAAGCCTTGTCTACATTATGTAATGTAAAATATCCCTGCCATTGCTAGCACGAATTCAGTTGCTCTGATATTAGCAATACGGAAAATCCTTGCACAGAAGGCAACTTTTCATCACCATGTCAACCCATGTATCCCTGGATATGTAAGCAAATTATTTTCATATTGGTAAGTTTGAAAAGTGACACAAATAAAGGTGTTACTTTACAATAAAGAGCACTGATCTCTTTCATACAAATACAGTACACTCACAATATAAAAATTCCAATAACACATTTGCAAATACACAATGAATTGTGTATTTGCAACACTGAGGGACTTTATTGTAAAAGCCATTTCTAATTCACTACGAATGCATCCTCTCAAGATGCTGTTCAATTCCATCAAGCTCCCAAACACTTTATATCTAAATTCTATGATCTACGACTAGAAAGGCTATCTGTAAAAATTATTTTTTCCAGGGGAACACAGAGTAAAGATTATATTTTATATATGCTATATATTATATTTTATATAGATATATAAATGGTTAATTATATCGATATATAGATATATAAATGGTAAACGGAGGAAAGCTATGGAAAAACATGCATGAAATATCATTATGCAATAAACACAGACAAATGTAATATTTAGAATGCATGGTCCTCAGATAGCAAATAGAATATTCAATGGCCTATCTGTTATAATACAAGGCTATAATGCAATGTTACTTTCACTCACTGTTTGTGGGAGTGCCCATTATTTAACTTGTCTGGACACAGGTTATGATTTGGTTTCTCTGCTTAACAGGCTAAGGGACCTAACGAATTCACTAATGTATCTCTTGGAGGGATGTAAAGTCAAAGCAGTACTTTTGTTTCAATATCTAGTGACAAGATTTTGATCCCTTTACCCCCCTGGGCAGCATCTTACTACACAAGGAGCCCCATCGACTACTGATGATGTTGTTACACTGCAGGTCCACTAGCTCTGCTCCCAGTAACTTTCATGGGCAGCTGCAGCAGCACCTGCCACAGCAGCTGCAACAAGGGATGTACCATGATAGACTGTGCTGTTCTTCACAGACACAGAGCAGCACAGTCCCACTCTGTTTGAAGGGCAACCAATCCCATCTGCTCCCCGAAGCCAGGTCATTTGTTCCAGATGCTCCATATTTGGCAGTGGCTTTGCACATCACCATGGATGGTGGGGGAGCATCAGTGCAAGAAAGCACAGAATTTAGCCCTAAACACTTAGAATTACAAAATGTCAGACTACCATTCTCTCCAAACATGATAAGAGTGGATTTCTCAAATCGTCAATGTATGGACAGAGAGTGAAGACAGAAATATCAATCACACTCTGTTATTAAGCAAGTGCCCTCGCATTTGTTGTAAATTTCACCAGAGATTTAAAATAAAAACACAGATGTATAATATTTACAGTTTTGACAATGCTATAAACTCAACACATTTGTATTCAGTAACTTAGCTACATGATGATTTTGAAATATGTTGACATTTGCAGCATTTCAGATAGTAATCCATAATTCCTTAATAATACTTCAGAGGCTCTACGAATCAGTGCCCTATTTGCCTTTAAACATGAATTGAGATAATTTGTTACGAAGTTTAAGATCACCAAAATGACAAACTATATAGAATCATAGAAATGGAGGGCTGGAAGGGACCTTGAGAGGTCATCTAGTCCAACCCCCTGAACTGAGGCAGGACCAGCTAAATCTAAACCATCCCTGCCAGGTGTTTGTCTAACTCCATTTTGAAAAACCTCCAGTGATTTGCCCATATCTTTCGTGAAGTATTGCATCCAGAATTGGACACAGTACTCCAGCTGAGGCCTCACAGATGCAGAATAGAGCGGGACAATTACCTCCCCATGTCTTACATATGACTCTCCTGCTAATACACCCCAGAATGATACTAGCCTTTCTTCACAACTGTATCCCCTTGTTGACTCATATTCTATTTGTAATCTACTCTACCCCCAGATCCTTTTCAGCAATACTACCACCTAGTCAGTTATTTCCTATTTTGTACTTTTGCTTTTGAGTCTTCCTTCCTAAGTGTAGCACTTTGCACTAGTCTTTATTGAATTTCATCTTGTTGATTTCAGACGAATTCATCAAGGTTATTTTGAATTCTAATCCTGTCCTCCAAAGTGCTTGCAACCTCCCCCAGCATGGTGTCATGTGCACATTTTATAAGTAACTCTACTACATTATCCACATCATTGAAAATATTGAATAGTCCCTGACACCTGAGGGACCTCACTCAACAGACCCTCTCAGTTTGAAAATGAACCATTGATGACTACTCTGAGTTCAGTACTCTCAGTTGTACGCCACATTTAGACCACATTTCCCTAATTTGCTTATGAGAATTTAATGTGGCACTGTATACAAAGCATTACTAAAATCAAGCTATATTGCGTCTCCTGGTTCCCTCCTATTGACTAAGCCAGTAACCTTGTTAAAGAAGGAAATTAGGTTGGTTTGGAGTGATTTGTTCTTGACAAGTGTATGCTGGCTATTCCTTATAGCCTTATTATCCTCTAGGTGCTTACAAACTGATTGTTTAAAATTTGTGCTTGTATCTTTCCAGGTATTGAAGTTAGGCTGACTGGTTTATAATCCTCCAGGTTCTCTTTGTTCCACTTTTTAAAGACAGGTATTGTGTTTGCCCTTTTCTACTCAACAGGAACCTCACCCCTTCTCCGTGAGTTCTCAAAGAAAATCGCTAGCTTATCTGACAGTGCTTCAACTAGTTCCTTAAGTACCCTAGAATGAATTTCATTAGGCCCTGCTGACTTGAATACATCTAACTTATTAAAATATTCTTGAACCTTTTATCTTTCCTTGTTTTGGCTTGCATTCCTTCCCTCTTGTTAATATTAATTGTGTTCAGTAACTGCTTTTAGTGAAGACTGAAGCAAAATAGGCATTAAACACCTCAGCCTTCTTGACGTTATCAGCTCTCCTTCTTCACTAGGTAAAGGACCTACACTTCCCTTTGTTTTTTCCTTGCTCTTACTATATTTAAAGAACCTCTTCTTATTGTCTTTTATGTCCCTTGCTAGGTGTACCTCATTTTGTCCCTACATGCTTGTGCTGTTCTTTTGTATTCCTCCCTAGCAATTTGTCCAAGTTTACACTTTGTGTATAATTGTATGATTACTTTCTGATTTTCTCCAGATGGAGCTATAATGGCCTCTTACTAGTGTCGGAGAAAAACAGAGTTCTTACTCTTTCTTTGGGTGCAGCAAGGCAGATACATTTTATTAACTCAAGCAATTGCACATGAGGGAGAGAGTGCACTAGGACACAGGGTTTCCCCCTCCTAGAGAGGTCTCTCAAAAGATAAACAATTAAGGCAAGCATTTATACTTTTTGTTATATATAGTAATGATCAACAACTGCAATTTGTTTATACATATTCTTTCTTGATATCTTGTTTTCCTCAAAAATTTCTGTTACGGTCTACATTCTATTCTTATCTAATATAAGGTCACAGTAGCCTCTCTCACAGTTCTTTTCCCCCTCGCCTCACACAATCCCAGCTTCTACAAATCTCGCGTTATCACAGCTAGAGTTAGCCTGACTCTTGCTCATATAGAGGCCTGCATCCAAATTCCCTCTACCGACTTCCACACTAGTCTTCCTATCTTTCCTTTGCTTTGGGATAGTTTGCAGCTTTGCCTTTATGTATAGCTTTAAAATCTTACATACATTTTAAGTTGATTAATCATTTCTTGTTTTTTACATACAAAGATTTCAGTTCAGTGTTTTTGTTTCCCTTACAGCAGTTGATCAGATCACTAAATAGACACTGTCTAGCACATACTGCTCAATGTTCTTGAGCTGGTTTTTTGTTTCCAAAAGGCTGATTACTCGGTCTTTGTTAGTATCCTCTCTTACCTAGGTTCACTAATTCTACCCCATCCTGGTTCTTTTCCTCTCACCCTGCTGACCACCATATCGTTTTTGAGCAATTAAGAACAGACACTAAAGGGGACAGGTTAGCAGTCTAAGGCCTGGTCTACACTGGGGGTGGGGGGAAGGGTCAACCTAAGATACGCAACTTCAGCTACGCAAATAGTGTAGCTGAAGTCGACATATCTTAGGTCGACTTACTTAGCCATCCTCATGGTGGCGAGTTGACCACTGCCGCTCCCCCCTCTCGTGGAAGTGGAGTTCCGGAGTCGATGGGAGTGCGCTCGGGGATCGATTTATCGCGTCTACACTAGATGCGATAAATCAATCCCCGCTAGATCGATCACTACCCGCCAATCAGGCGGGTAGTGTAGACGTACCCTAAGTTCAGATTTGGTATACCTGTACTGTCTGAAACCACAGTACTGAATTTAACTCCGACAACAAAGGTCTACGTTCCATGCAGGTTTACTGCATGCAGACACTTTTGTAGAAATGCTTATGTATATATTAAAAAATCAAATGTTTTCAGAAGGAAAAAGACGTGCAAATGGCAGCATTTAGGAAAGACCTTAGACGGTTAGCACTCATTAATTCTTGTAAAATTTTACTGATAACCTTAAAATTTTAGTGATTGGTTAATTTACAGAGATTTAGACAGCTTGTATTATGATGTTTGTTTTTCTGCTACTTTCCCACCATAATTTGTGAATGTGATATCAAAAAATATTTCAAAAATGTAACAGTGAGCATAGCCATTGATTGCAGGCAGCAAAATTTTTAATTAAAAAGAAATGCAGGGTGAAAAACAAAAACCATATAAATGAGATTTACAATTCAATTCAAATGAGTCAATGCAATGAGCCCCTACCGGGGATACTGTGCTGAAACATTAACTAATTTAAATGAGCTGAAAAGCATCCGACTAAATAACTCTTTTATCTGTGTTCCCCTGAAACAGTATTAATTAGTTTTCTTCATAACTCACTACACAACACCCTTAATGGGTCGTTAGCATTTTTGTTATGTATACTATCCTTAAAGCTGATGCTCATATGTGCTTTGTAAATTTTCCCTTTGAAAATAAATAATTTCTATAGCTGCTTTCACTGAGTGCTATGTGAAACCATAAAAAGATAAGGCTGGAACAGATCCATTAGACCATTTAATCCACCCTCATTCAATGTTGTACTGTACACTATCTACTCTTGAACACTGGTAATGATGTTGTCCCTCACATCCTACCATGCAACGTTATTCACTTGTCTAGCTCAACTTGTTATCAGATGCTTTTCTCCTGATCTAGAATTTCTCCCTTTTGATTACCTCTCGTTATGAAAGCCCAAACTCATTTAGACTAGACAGGACCTCCAGCCTGACATCTAGTCCCTCCAACACAAGACTGAAAGGACTGATTTAATTATTTCTAAACCATCAGTAATGTACACTGGTTTTGACTCTAACCTGGAATATCTCAGATGACAGTGATCCCACAACCATTGCTTGTATCTTATAGCAGCACTTCAATGATCTTCTATTTATCATTTAATTGTCTTAATATTGTTCCCTGACGCAAATTTTAATCCTCTTGCTTGTTAGGTCTTCTTTACCCAATGAAAGTAATTCAATCCCTTTAAGTATTTGGATATAATTGTGTCTCTTCTGTCATTTCTTCTATACATGGATTGTTATCTTAATAATTTCACATAGTTCTTATCGAGAACAGCTTCTGTTTTCACAAAGCTGAAACAGATGCCTCTTGTTCTGAGAGGAAAAAAGAAAATACAGAAAAAGAAAAGGAAAATAAAAAAGATGGTAATCTCAGATACTACTGTGTAGTGACTGTTGACAAATGCTTACTTTGTCATTTAACCACTCCCTCCCCCATGACAAAATGTATGTTTCTCTCTCTCATTTTTCCTGTGAACATTTTTGAAAGATCTTGGTTTTGTTCCACATGAGAACAGAAACAAAAATTTCAAAACCTCAACATTTTCCAATAAACGGAATTGTTGTTTTCTGGCAAACCCTAATTGGGGTCTTGTGCATTTTAGACTGATGTATTTGCTCAAATATGTGAAGCTACAGTAAGTGAGCTTCCTACTCATTCCATTTCAGCTCTTTTTGGAATAAGTATTCCATTTTGGTAGGACTCTGGGGTAGTGGAAAAAAAACTAATACAACTTATTTTTCTCTGCTTAGAAAATCATTTTGGGTCAATGGACGAGTAACTTTCCAACTGACTTTTCTGTTTGGTGTAGAATAGCTCTTGACGTATGTAGTGCCGATACCCAAACTTTTGAAAGCCATCTCTCTCCAGAGGAGGCAAGGTCAGTGGGGACTCCATTCAGCAACATCAGCTGTGTAAAGAGATATTTGTCACTATGATATTTGAACAATATTTTTACTATAGGTTTAAGTGTAGTAGCCGTGTTAGTCTGTGTCAGCAAAATGAAAATAAG
The DNA here is from genome assembly GCA_037349315.1 of Chelydra serpentina. Taxonomy (NCBI): domain Eukaryota; kingdom Metazoa; phylum Chordata; order Testudines; family Chelydridae; genus Chelydra; species Chelydra serpentina. The sequence goes on along the minus strand of JBAIAC010000029.1, from coordinate 41,182,286 downwards.
AAAGAAAAACTTGTAGCACCTTAGAGACTAACAAATTTATTTCAGCATAAGCTTTCGTGGGTTAGTACCCACTTCATCGGATGCGTGGACTGTAGTCGTTCATAGAAGCGTTAGGTGAAGAAGCTAAGTAGACTTGTGTTTTTATGTCTATTATTTTCTGCTATTTTGCTGGTTTTGTTCTTTCCTTGATTTCGCCTTCTCTATGCCTTGCCATTTCAAACAAATATTTTTAAAAGACTACATTTAAGAAAGGATCCAAAATGTTTTCCTTAATGTGCCAAATCACAGGTTTTCTCTTTTAAGTGCCACAAATAAGTGGAAAGGATTTTACTGTCTCTGTTTAGATTCAGTTTTAAAACAACAAAGCAAAATACTGAAAGTAGGAAAGAGTAAGCTGGCTGCAGATGTTCGGATAACTATGAGTCATAAACTTGCATAAGGCAAATTTGTTTTGGTTAGTCCCTTGCTCAAACATGTCATTTTATACAGTGGCAAACAAACAAAGGAATTATTGACACCTAAATAAAGCCTCATGCCTTATATATAGTTCTGACTTCACAAAACTTCATCACTGAAGCAGCTCAGACTGTAAATAGGTTGGAGATGCTGTGACTGAACGCACCTCTGTATTTGCATCCTACACTCTAGTGTAATTTTAGAACAAAATATGCTTTGTGAGGTATCATTTGAAAACTGATAACTCACTGATCAATAATATCAGGGTGAAATGTATGTAGCAACATTATACGTAAAGTTATGAATTACCCGTGACTGATGTTAGTAGCACATGTTTAAACCCACAGAGCCCTGATTAGGTAGGAGTTGTTATGCAGGTCTATCTTAAACAAAGGAATGTGTGTTTACTTCAATTTACATATACATTGTTTAAAAAGGTCCTTGACACAATGAGAAAGACAAGGAAAATCTGCATTTCAGCATACACAGAGGAGAAGAGTGAGCATGAGTGGACCTTCACCCCCAGACTGTGTCGCCTTCTTTACCATTTGAATAAACTTTGCTTTAGGGGTAATCCTCAGAAGAATCCACTTCATAGGGGAATTGGACAATAAAAGTGAGGGGCAAAAACTTCCCAGGTATTCTCTCTTTTTATCTCTCCCTATTGCTCTCTCTTTCACCTAAGACAAAGGAACTAGCCATTTTGACTTTGGGGGAGATCCTTATCTGAAATTTGGTCAGCCCTGTTGCTGGGAGCCTGTAGTAGGGCTTTTACTTGACCTAAGTCAAGTTTGTTAAGTTTTAGTACAAGAAAATATTTTCTCTTTATTTCTCTGGTAAATATTTCTGACTTCAATGCCCTTTACTTGTATTCACTTAAAATCTCTCTTCGTAGTTAAATAAACCTGTATTATAATCAAACTAATCCAGTGTTTAAACTTAAAAGTTGGGTAACTCCACTTAGAGCAGCAAACTGTTGTATATTGACCCTTTACCAGGGCAACAGATTCATAATACCTGAACTGTCCAGGAGAGGGCTGGACAGGGCAGAACACACATTTGGGGGGAAGATTCAGGACTGAGAGTGTGTTGAGGTCTCTCTGCAGTAGTAACCCAGGCTGGTGGGGTCAGTATTGGTAGCAGGCTGCAGCTATACCCAGACACTCAAGCTGTGATGTGCATGCTGTTTGTAAGACACCCACATTGGGAGCTAGAGCAGAAAGGCATTGTGATACAGCCCAGGTTGCAGAGCAGGTGGTGACAACACATCACTGGTTTAGATTGCACACCATAATATGACAGATACATAGAAAACTTTGATTTTCAGTACTGTAGTCCATTAACTTTCATAAGTATGAATACTTACAACCAGCCTACCCACCCATGATCATAACTTTGCACAGGCTCTGGTCAGACTGACTTTATCATTTTGCAAACTCAAGTGCCAACACATGTATAAACGGGACAGATTAGGACTAGAGCACGCCATCTATTTTGATTTGATTAAAAGTTAATTTATAGATATCATTTGTTTTGAAAGATACAAAAACAGAGATGATAATTTTGCATATACCGTTGTAGCCTTTAGTATCAATTAGTTTAAAATGCAAATGAAGATGATCTTTTATATGGTTTGACAGGATCAGTTTGTTACTTGTTCATCTTGGTAGACTGCTTCCTTCTACATTGGTGATTTAAAAAAAAATCTAAACCATGTCATTAGTTTCAAATAAAGCATTCTCCATTGGGGGCAGATTGTCAGAAGAGCTCGGCTCTCAATAAGGCACCTAAGTGAAATGGAAAGATTTTCAAAAGTGCTCAGCATCCAGTAGCTCCCACTGTTTTGAGCATATTTTAAAACTCTGGCCATTTTATTTAAGTGCCTAAATGGGAACTGAGCTCTTTTGAAAATGTGAACATTATTTGGATGCCTAAATGGGAGTTGTTTTGAAAATCTGACCCTAATATTAACCTTGGGTATGAATGAAAAACAATGCAAGTTGGATACCTGTCTTTGGCACTCTTGAAAAATCTCACTCTTTGTAAAAGGAATCAAATAGATGGATTTTTTTATATAAAATAAGATTACATCTGCCACATGGCTGCTTCATGTTCTTCCCAAGACACATATCACCTTCACCTAGTTAATTCCCTAATGTAGGCCACAGAATAGAAATATATAAAATAAAAGCATGGTTGCCGATGTGCTTTCAAAAATAATTTGTTTTAAAACTTCTAATAAAACAGTCACAAATCAAAATATATAAAACTTTTAACAATTGATTTAATATCCTGAGAGATATCCAAATTAGTTAGATTTAATAAGTTACAAACAGAATCTTCAGGTATAGATATAAGAACAAGAGTGTTGTCAGTATAAAAGCATGACCATGTGCTTCATTTGGCCTATCCTGATGTGATGCATATATTGATTTGTACAGATAACAATAGCTAAAGGTTCTAGGAGTAGGTCAAACAGCAAAGGCAAGAGGAGGCAAACCTGCCTCATAGCTCTGTGAAATGGGAATGGTTCTGAAATAATGCCATCGGTGACCACCCTGGACGAGGGATTCCTATAAAGAAGTTTAATCCAGAAAATAAACGGATTATCAAATCCAAATTTAGCAAGCACACAAAAGAGGTAATGCCAGGATGTACAGTCATAGGATTTCTCTGCATCCAAGGAGATGACAGCTAGAGGGCTCCTTCAACTCCCTTGAAGCAGCAATTATGTTAGTCTGTTGGCGCAAATTGTCAGGACCATGTCTGTGACAGATCAGCCACACCTGATTGACATGGGATTCAATTCCATCAAGCCTTTTTTGCAAGGGCTTTAGCTAATATTTTGGCATCATAATTGATGAGGGAGATTGGCCTATAGCTACCAGAGTCTGGGGAAAAGATTATCAAAATGAATTCACTTCTCCAAATACTGTGTATCCTGAGATGTCTACCAGCTACTATTTCTCAGTTTTATTTTAGAAAAATGAATACATTTTTTACAGTATTTCTCTGGGAGGTGGGTGGGAGGCTAAGACTAGCTTTGGGTAAGTTGAAATTCCCAATGTCATCTGGAGTCTTCAGTTTCCCACCAGCCTTTATCCTCAGCCAGGCAGCCCTGTAGCTCCAGAACATCACAGAGCAAACCTCTCCCTGGCTGCTGATGGAACAGGAGTTGGTCCAACCCCTCCCATTGGCAGGACTACTGGGTTCAGCCTATTACCATCTGACTTGTAAAATGTCCCCTACAATATTGACCACCAGACAAACATGGACCAATTTTGCTATTTATGGACGTCCTGGTCCAAAAAGGACCTGTCTAATTTAGATTGCCTACACCTCTGTTACCTAAATTGACAGGGAAAAAAAGATTGGTATATATCCTAGCCAATGGGAAAGTTTCTTGCAAAACGTTAAAAAGACCTCTACTGTTGACCTGTGATTAAGGCTGATTCAGCAGAAAATTATATTTCATAGAATCATAGAATTTCTGGCACACTGGTCCCAGCATAGGTTACAATGCTTGCGCCTTGACAAAACAGACTATTGATGGAGATGCTGGTCTCCCAGAGTCTCAGTGGCTCATATGTGTTGGGACTGTCCTGGGATACAATCCTTGTGGCTAGAAGTAGGCAGGAGGATTAATATAATGCAGGGGTAGGCAACCTAAGGCACGCGTGCCAAAGGCGGCACGGGAGCTGATTTTCAGTAGCACTCACACTGCCCGGGTCCTGGCCACCGGTTCAGGGAGCTCTACATTTTAATTTAATTTTAAATGAAGCTTCTTAAACATTTTAAAAGCCTTATTTACTTTACATACAACAATAGTTTAATTATATATTATAAACTTATAGAAAGAGACCTTCTAAAAACGCTAAAATATATCACTGGCACATGAAACCTTAAATAAGAATGAATAAATGAAGACTCGGCACACCACTTCTGAAAGGTTGCCGACCCCTGATATACTGCAATACACATCCTTAAAAATTACTTCCCAGAACTGTGTTTTGGGAAATAACACATCATCTTGGAAACCCTTTCATTCAGATAGTTAGGTTCTCTGGAGCAGTGCTTATAGCGAAATGAGACATACAGCTTAGCAGCAAGGGCAAACTGCCTCCAAGGATAGAAACCTGGCACAGCAACTTGGCTAACCTGGCAGCTAAGGAGTGGGTGACAAATCGGACAAGAGGTTAACCACAGACAAATTTGAAAAGATTTGGTCTGATTTTTTAGAAATCTTTGATTAATTCCTAGTGGATGGAAACAGATGTCACTCTCCTTTCCCCACCCTGTCCTCTTTCCTTCCTTTCCAGCCCCTCTCTTCCAACTTCTTCACTATTTTGGGGGGGGGGGGGCGGGGGGGGGGGTTGTATCCCCTCCCCAGCTTACTTATTGGGAAAAATAAAAATATACTAGTCACACAACCACATGCTGTATTATGAAATACATGCTGCTTTATGAAAACTAAAATTGGTCCCTCTATAATTTTAGAATATATAAATCATAGATGTAATCTGGGATCAAATAGTGGCATGTGTCATTAAACAGCATTTTCAAAGATTTATCAAATTGTCAACAACATTGTAATCACGGTGTGCAATATGTGCTTCACAATAAGGCTACTTGTAGGAACAGTTCCAAAAAATTCTAACACTCCCTTTAAGACAAACTTAGCCCCTGGCAATCTGATATTTTATAAAGAGAATAAATGTAATAATATGCATCAAATGGCATTGAATAGACTTCCCTTTTACATTTGCGATAACAACAAGTAAGGAAACAATGTAAAAGAAAAGTACTGGGAGGCTTAAAATCATAATTTTGCTAGACACTAAAAATTATGGTTTTAATAAAGACACAACCCAGGGTTGTGAGTTCAATCCTTGAGGGGGCCATTTAGGGATCTGGGGCAAACATTGGGAATTGGTCCTGCTTTGAGCAGGGGGTTGGACTAGATGACCTCCTAAGGTCCCTTCCAACCCTGATAGTCTATGATTCTATGATTCTATGGCTTATTACAACAATCTAACCCCTCCCCCAACCTTTTATGTCTTCTGACTGCAGAGGTGTTAATGGGCCACTTCACCTTGAATGGTCCCTTAGAATATGTGTTAACAACTCATGCTAAACAATCTATTCTACCTTGAATTTAGCAGTGACACTCTTGAGTACCTTTCCCAGACTTGATGAAGAGCTCTGTGTTGCTTTAAAGCTTGTTTCTTTCACCAACAGAAGTTGGTCCAATAAAAGAATACATCACCCACCTGTCTCTCTAATAAACTACATCATACTATGTTGTGCATTTCCATAATTTCTCCTCTATTAGCCATAACCACTAACTTAACCTAAAGCTTACTTTTGGTCACAGAGTAAGGGGGTTGAGTATTGATTTAGATACCTGTAGCATAAGCTACATCACCTTGATCAATCAAACCTTCCAATGGGTACCACTCGGTGACAGCTCTAGTCCATCGATTGTCAGTGAATCTAGCTATATGCCCAGCCAATCGCATTTTACGGTACCTGCTTTCAATAACATCCTGTACTCCACTCTGCTGTCTGATCACTTCATTGGGGACTCGGTCGCGGATTGAAATCCCCTGAATTCTTCTTTCCATCGCCCTCTCCGTAACAGACAGTTGTTGCTCCTCTATCTTCATCAGCACCCATGTTTCACTGCCATACAACATTGCCGACAGTACAGTTGAGTTGAAGAAGTTGGCGCGTGTTGCCTTGTTGATTTTTCCTTGGAGGATATCCCTGATAGAATTGAATGTGTGCCAGCCAGCTTTCTTTCTTCTCGAGACTTTGCCACCTTGATTGTGGCACATATTAATTTCTTGGCCCAAATAGATGTATTTGTTCAACTTCTTCTATTTGTTCTCCCTTGATTATTATTTGGGCTTTTGGAAAGGCATAAGACTGCATACATTTCATTTTAGAGGAGTTCATTTTCAGACCACCATGGCTGCTTTTTTTTTGTTGTATTCTCACAGCATTTTCTGTAGTTTCATAGTGTTTTCGGCAATCAACATGATATTGTCCGTGAATCTGAGGTGGTTTAACTGCTCTCCATTGACACTGATTCCACCCTTCCAATTCATCTGCCTCATTACCATTTCAAGGCAGGCTGTGAAGAGTTTCAGTGAAACCATGTCTCCTTGCTTAATACCTTTTTTGACTGGGATGTGAAGGGGAGTGTATAACAGAGTTATATCCATAGTGCAGTCAGAATTTACTCCCTTTAGTAGTTTGATATAATTTGTGTCGATGCCCTAGCTTTCAGCACTGCACTGAGCTCTGTGCTGTCAAACGCGTTTTCGTAGTCAACGAAGGCAATGCATAAAGGGAACACACAAATAAGCTACATACTGCTAAATATGTATAATGTATTTGTTTTTATACAATAATACAGTAGTTATATTTCTCATCAGGTATTCCATAGATGAAATATGGAGGCAGTCTTGAACCTGAGCATCACTCAACAGTATCTTATGAACAATACAATACATTATTTGACAACTAGTGAAAAAGGGCACTGCTTTTGCTTTAGTGAACAGGAATTGGCTACAAGAGGCAACCAATGCAAGATACATTTGGATTTCCAAAATAGGGATGCAACTGACTGAAGACCTGTTAGAATTCTGTCTGAATGCAGGCAGTCATTACCTTGGTGCAAAAAACTGTTATGCAATGTTTACACAAGGGTAAAAGTAGCAGACTTTGTAAATCTTTTCATTTAAGCACTTATACATGAGGCTTCATGATACGATGGCAACTCCCATGACTGGAGTACCAGCACTGAAGGAGATAACTTGTTCTGGAAGGATATATAGGGGAAAAGGAGGAGGTGTTGTACTGTATGTCAAAAAATATACACTTGCTCCGAAGTCCAAGATGAAGTGAGCAGTAGACATACTAAAAGTCTCTGGGTGAGGATAAAAATGTAAAAGAATAGTGGCAATGTGATGGTGGGGGGTCTATTATAGACCACCAAATCAAAAGGAAGTGAATGAGGCATTCTACAAGCAGATAACAAGATTAGCTAGCATATATGAGCTAGTATTAATGGGGAATTTTAACTTCCATGCTATCTATCGGAAGACTAGTACCACAAAACATATGTCCTACAAGTTCCTGGCATATGTAGGGGACAACTTTCTGATTCAGAAAGCTGAGGAAACAACTAAGGGGTCATCCATTTTTGATCTGTCATTGACCAGCAGGGATTAATTAGTTGTGAACATGAAGGTGGTCAGAAACGTTGGAGGAAGTGATCATGATCTCATAGAATTCAAGATCCTACAGAAAGGAAGACACGAGAACGGCAAAACAAGGACACTGAACTTCAGTAGGCAAGATCCTATGGAAAGACTAATTAGGAAGAAAAAGATTTGAAGGAGGCTGGCAGATCATAAAATATGTAATACTAGAGGCACAACATCAAGCTATTCCAATGCATAGGGAAGATAAGAGCCACAGGAGGCCAATGTAGCTGCACAAGAAGCTATCTAAAATTCTCAAGGGATCCACAAAGGAAATAGAAGGAGTGGCACATCACCAAGAAAGTATACATGAGAACAGAGTGAGTATGTAGGGACAAAAATCAGGAAATCCAAGGCAAAGAATGAGTTACATCTGACAGGAATGTTAGAGACAACAAGAAGGGGTTCTTTAAATATGTCAGACAAAAAAAGATCAGGAACAGTGTGGGTCTGCTGCTGAATGAAGACGACGATAGAAAGGTAGAGCTGCTCAATGCCTTCTTTGCTTCATCTTCTCACAAAAAATAACATGTGACTGAACAGCTAGGGAAGTTGCCATCGACAATAAAGGGGAAGGGATACAGATCAGGATAAGTAAAGAACACGCCAGATCTATTATTAATGGAATGTCGTCGGATTGGAAGGAGGTCCCAAGTAGGGTTCAACAGGGATCTGTTCTGGTCTGGTGTTGTTTAATATCTTTATTAAGGACCTGGATATAGGAATAGAGAGCATACTGATCAAATTTGCAGATGACACAAAGCTAGGGGTGTTGCCAACACTTTGGAGAGTAGAGCTAAGATTCAGAGGGATCTTGATAAATTAGAGAACAAAATAAAATTAAAAGAACCGTATGGGAAGAAAATCTTAGGGAAGAAAATCCAAACGCACAAATAAAGAATGGAGGATAACTGGCTTCGCAGCAGCACTGCTGAGAAGGATCTGGGAGTTGTGGTGAATTACAACCTCAATGTGAGTCAACAATGTGATGCTGTTGCAAAAACAACAACAAAAACACAAATGTAGTTACAGGTTGCATTAACAGAGGTACAGCATGCAAGTCACGGGAGATGATAGTAGCACTCTACTCGGCGTTGGTTAGGCTTCAGCTGGAGTACTGTGTCCAGTTTTGATCACCGATGTACAAAAAGGATGTAGACAAACTGGAAAGGATCTAGAAGCAAGTGACAAAGATTACTGAAGGGATTCAATGCAAGCCACATGAGCAAAGGCTGAAGGAACTGAGTATGTTTAGTTTGGAAATAGGAGATTAAGTGGGAACATGATAGTGGTCTTCTAATATTTGAAAGGCTGCCATAAAAAAAAAAAGATAGAGAACAGTTGTTCTCTCTTGACACAGAGAGCAGGACAAGAAGCAATGGGTTCAAACTACAGCATAGCAGATTTAGATTAAATTTTAGGAAAAACTTCCTAACTGTAAGAACAGTAGGACAATGGAACAGACTGCCTAGGAAGGTCATGGAAGCTCCTTTATTGGAGGAGTTCAAAAAGAGGCTGGATAGCCTTCTGTCTTGGGTGGTTTAGACACAACAAATCCTGCATCTTGGCAGGGGGGTAGACAAGATGTCCTTTGTGGTACTTTCTAACCTGATGGTTCTATGACTTTATGTCCGCCTTGTGCTCTACTTGCTTACTGTTATACTTGCTGGTACTGGTATACTTGCTGGTAAACTGCAACCACAATTCACCATTTATAGAAGTACAAGTCATGCAAGTTTTTTTTCCCCGGTTTGGCATCAGCTGTGGATCCCTGAAACTCCCATGTACTGCAGGACAAAATTATTTTTCATAAAAAAGAATAACAGCTGCAAACAGAATCTTCATATTACTGTTGACATCAGAGCTTTCTTCTATTTTTGATAGTGCTACGTCTTTTGCCGCTTTTAAGGGTATGCGCTATGATTCATTCCTGCAAATAGGACTGCTGAAAAGGACATCCATATCCCTCAGCTCATCTTCAATAAGTGCTTTAAGAGCCTTTCTGCTCAACGTTTGTTCCTCTTCAATCCTGTTCAAAGCACATATTTCTCTATACTTAGCCTCTGCATTGGCCATTGCCACCACTTTCCCCTCCATTAGTGCCTCTCTGAAGCAATTTATGAACTCCAGCTGAGCCACACCGTGTACAGTAGTAAAATCAGTATTTGTTGCTTTTACCTTTTGACGCAACACATTACACACATTTTCAGTGTAGCACTCAATGTGATACCAAATGTGCCTGGGCATCTCTGGGTCAATGCACCCAGTTTATTTTCCATGCAACATTCTCTGTAAGAATGACTGCTTCATACAGATTCTCACCTGTCTCACATTTTGAAACTGTGCTTAATGGATGTCCTTGGTCTTATCACAGAGGAAGCATATGTTCTTAAGATGCATGCCATGGGACCTAGTATAAGGCAAGTCTTTCCTACAGCTAGCACTTGCCCCAGCATCTTAAACTTTTACTGGTGCTTGATTTACTTCCTCTCCAACTTTGCCAAATTCAGTTTATGGGTACACTTCTTAGCGCATGTAAGGTGCCACCACACATTGTGTTTAATCAAATTCTCCACAGTGGTATTCTCCAAAGTTTCAGTTATTAGTTGATACTCTGTCTCCCTACCAATGCATAAAAATGAGCAACACCAAAGTGAAACAAAGGACTTTGTAATAAATTTTTTGGGGATTGTAATTATGTTATATAATGCATAACTATGTCCATACCGTTTGCAGATGGATTCCCGGAATTTCTTGCTGATGTCTCAACCAGTGCCTCATTACAACTTTTAGAATAATAAACAAATCTGATAATCAATACCACATAACAGCTTTTTTGCAGATGATGGCATATCAACTTGAAACACTCCTTCCATTTATATAATCTAACATTAAAACATTAATCAGGTATCATGTTCTGTCTGAGCATTAACAGTACTGTCAGTAGAGAGCTTCAAGTTGACTTTGTGAGGGCTGCATGTTTGACATGCCTGTGTTAAAGTATAATAAATACATTGATTTTTAAACCTTTTCTTGAATATATAGCTACATAACTGTTCTGGGTTTGGTACCATTGTGTTTGTGGGAGAAAGAGCTTTCAAATGACACCCAAGCTGACCCATTTCTGCCCACACTGTATTATCAAAATTTCCACCAAGACACCTGGATTGTGTGGGGCAGGGAAGTGTTTCCCCCCTTGCATGCTGCAGAGGATGACACCATTTAAATTATGTTTCTGTAGATTTTTATGAATCAGATGACACTTTCCTTTCTATCATTTACTTGTCCACAGAATTACACATGGTCCCAGACTGAATAGAGAAAAAAACATTTTCCTATAATCTTACAATCCTAATGACCTGAAAGCTTACTTCTAACAGCTACACAATTTTCAGAAAGAAATGTGATTGGAAAGTCAACTGTGTCCCTTTAATAATCATATGTTAAGACAGCTTGATAAAGTGATAGGATTTACCTAGGTTCCCATGAAGACAAACAATTACAATAAAAAAATGAATGCAATGCATGCAAGTAATTTTGAATTTGGAAATATCAATAATGATGACACTGAACTGCCTATGAGAAGATAAGCACCTTATTGCAGTTTGGCAAAACTTAACTAATCTGGGAATTAAAGGGTTATGCAAATACATTTTAGAAAAATGTGATTACTATACATTCAAACAGCAGGCAGAGATCGATTTTGCCTACTTTAAGGTTTGCTACCTAAAAGGTTGCTACCAATAATCAATAAAGGGTTACATACCTGTTGCATAATATGTTTAATACTGTTACTTATGATGAATAAGCTCCACATCAACAGCAGGCCCAACATAAGGTATATGCCACATAAGAACAATACTGCCTTAGCATGGTAAGGGCAAGATGAACTAAATACATGTTTTCTATTGCTAATTTCTATGAATCATAGAATCATAGAATCTCAGGGTTGGAAGGGACCTCAGGAGGTCATCTAGTCCAACCCCCTGCTCAAAGCAGGACCAACCCCAACTAGATCATCCCAGCCAGGGCTTTGTCAAGCCTGACCTTAAAAACCTCCAAGGAAGGAGACTCCACCACCTCCCTAGGTAACCCATTCCAGTGCTTCACCACCCTACTAGTGAAAAAGTTTTTCCTAATATCCAACCTAAACCTCCCCCTCTGCAACTTGAGACCATTACTCCTTGTTCTGTCATCTTCTACCACTGAGAACAGTCTAGATCCATCCTCTTTGGAACCCCCTTTTAGGTAGTTGAAAGCAGCTATCAAATCCCCCCTCACTCTTCTCTTCTGCAGGCTAAACAATCTCAGTTCCCTCAGCCTCTCCTCATAAGTCATGTGCTCCAGCCCCCTAATCATTTTTGTTGCCCTCCGTTGGACTCTTTCCAATTTATCCACATCCTTCTTGTAGTGTGGGGCCCAAAACTGGACACAGTACTCCAAATGAGGCCTCACCAGTGCCGAATAGAGGGGAATAATCACGTCCCTCGATCTGCTGGAAATGCCCCTACTTATACAGCCCAAAATGCCGTTAGCCTTCTTGGCAACAAGGGCACACTGTTGACTCATATTCAGCTTTTCGTCCACTGTAACCCCTAGGTCCTTTTCTGCAGAACTGCTGCCCAGCCATTCGGTCCCTAGTCTGTAGCAGTGCATGGGATTCTTCCGTCCTAAGTGCAGGACTCTGCACTTGTCCTTGTTGAACCTCATCAGATTTCTTTTGGCCCAATCCTCTAATTTGTCTAGGTCCCTCTGTATCCTATCCCTACCCTCCAGCGTATCAACCACTCCTCCCAGTTTAGTGTCATCTGCAAACTTGCTAAGGGTGCAGTCCACACCATCCTCCAGGTCGTTGATGAAGATATTGAACAAAACCGGCCCCAGCACCGACCCTTGGGGCACTCCACTTGATACCGTCTGCCAACTAGACATGGAGCCATTGATCACTACCTGTTGAGCACGACCATCCAGCCAGTTTTCTATCCACCTTACCGTCCATTCATCCAGCCCATACTTCTTTAACTTGCTGGCAAGAACGCTGTGCGAGACTGTATCAAAAGCTTTGCTAAAGTCAAGAAATAGCACATCCACTGCTTTCCCCTCATCCACAGAGCCAGTTATCTCATCATAGAAGGCAATTAGGTTAGTCAGGCATGACTTGCCCTTGGTGAATCCATGCTGACTGTTTCTGATCACTTTCCCCTCCTTTAAGTGGTTCAAAATTGATTCCTTGAGGACCTGTTCCATGATTTTTCCAGGGATTGAGGTGAGACTGACTGGCCTGTAGTTCCCCGGATCTTCCTTCTTCCCTTTTTTAAAGATGGGCACTACATTAGCTTTTTTCCAGTCATCCGGGACCTCCCCCTATTGCCATGATTTGTCAAAGATAATGGCCAATGGCTCTGCAATCACATCGGCCAACTCCTCTAGCACCCTCGGATGCAGTGCATCCGGCCCCATGGACTTGTGTTCGTCCAGCTTTTCTAAATAGTCCCGAACTACTTCTTTCTCCACAGAGGGCTGGTCACCTCCTCCCCATACCGTGCTGCGGAGTGCAGCCATCTGGGAGCTGCCCTTGTCTGTGAAGACAGAGGCAAAAAAAGCATTGAGTACACTAGCTTTCTCCACATCCTCTGTCACAAGGTTCCCTCCCTCATTCAGCAAGGGGCCCACACGTTCCTTGACTTTCTTCTTGTCGCTAACATACCTGAAGAAACCCTTCTTGTTACTCCTAACATCTCCAGCTAGCTGCAACTCCAAGTGTGATTTGGCCTTCCTAATTTCACTCCTGCATGCCTGAACAATACTTTTATACTCCTCCCTGGTCATTTGTCCAATCTTCCACTTCTTGTAAGCTGCTTTTTTGTGTTTAAGACGAGCAAGGATTTCACTGTTAAGCCAAGCTGGTCGCCTGCCATATTTACTTTTCTTTCTACACATCGGGATGGTTTGTTCCTGCAACCTCAATAAGGTTTCTTTAAAATACAGCCAGCTTTCCTCGACTCCTTTCCCCCTCATGTTATTCTCCCAGGGGACCTTGTTGTATATGAATGGTTGTATATAAATAATAGCATGCAACAACGGGTCAGATACATTATTTTTTTTCTTTAAATACTCCAAAATTTCACTTGGTCTTAACATTAAACTAACTGGTGTCCTTTGTTTTTATTTTCACTACATCATTTCTCAGAGACCTTTGTCCAAAAAAGAAGCAACTAAATATAACTGATAAGGACGCTAATCATTCCTCAGATAATTCCTTTAATACTCTGGTGGATTCCACCTGGCCCTGATTCTTGTAAGTTCATTTCCCCTACAAAGTGCTTAATTTTTTAATAATTGTACTACTTCCATCCGCTTTTTCCATAGTTAATTGGCAAAAAGTGTAGCCATTTTTTCTCAATAGTTCTTCTTCCCTGCTCTAGATATATTTGGTCTAGTTCACTAACGGATGCCTCCAGTTCTACCCCAGATTCACTATATCCACTGGAGGCAAGAGATGGTGTGGAGGATCAAGAATTTGTTGCCATTCCATTCTCTGGGCCAATCTGTATTGACCCTGGCATAGGCAAGATCTGCTATAATTTATGCCAGCTGGCTATAGTCCTCAAGGGATTTTACACCAGCTGGGACTAGCATAGACCTAGAATAATGTTGAATCATGCCCATTATCTAAACAAATCTACTGTCACAACTCATCTCATTCATGCATTTTTCACTTGTTCATGTATATTTATCACATGCTAGGGCACTTGTTATGGCATGCTAGCATATTTACAAACTGGGGGGGGGGGAGAGAAGGGGGAACAAACCTTAGTGCTACATGCAGTACACAAACTGTTCTTTATACAGTATCTTTTAAAAACAAACAAACCAAGTGTTTTAAAAATGCATTATTGAATTTCTAAATGTGAAATATTATGTCAAGTCCTGTCATCAACATCAGGAAATAAATGATTGCACCTAAAATATGCCTAAAAATTGAGACTGTGTACAGAAATTAAATGATTATTTTAAAAAAGGAATGATAAACCGTCCTGAAGAAAAATCTAGAGTGTTCTGTCTCACTTACTTTCCTGACCAGTGTATTTGGACAGTTAAAACTATAATGCTAGAAGATCTCCAGAGAGAGATATTTTTTGAAAGACTAAGAAGGCAATTCACTGGCAGAGGAACTAGCAGAGAATTGTGTTGGGAATAGTCCAACAGTGAGTTTCACCTGTTGGACTATTTCAGCATTATATCAGTTTCAACATTCCAAGTCACAAACTCCTAGAAATTTATTTTCCTCTTGAACAGCTTGTGTCTATTTTTGGGTAATTTTTAAACAATCTCACTGTCCTGGTTAGCATCGTATGTTCTCTGTTAATCTTACCAATATGTGGACAGATCCTGGAATTTACCAAAACTAATATTTTAGGGGTTTAAGCTGAAGAAAATAGATTTGCAGTTAAGATAGACCAAGTAAAATATAATCAGGTGTGGTATTGTATCTTTTTAAAACAATTCTGGTTTTATGCATTGTGAACATACTCAGGCCTGGATAATTAACATCCTAACATCAATCCTGGACAAGATAATGGAGCAGCTAATTTGGGACTTTATTAATAAAGAATTTAAAAAGGGTAATGTAATTAATGCAAATCAACATGAATTTATGGAAAATAGATCCTGTCAAACTAAACAAATGTTTCATAAGATCTCAAGTTTGGTTGATAAAGGTAATAGTGTTGACCTAATATATTTTGGCTTGGTACTGCATGACATTTTGATTAAAAACCTAGAACAATATAAAATTAACTTGGCACTCATTAAATGGATTAAAAACTAGCTAACTGATAGTTCCCAAAATGTACTTATAAACAAGGAATCGTCATCAAGCAGGTGTATTTCTAGAGAGCTCCTACAGGGATCGGTTCTTGGCCCTATGCTATTTAACATTTTTATCAGTGGCCTGGAAAAAAACCAAATTATAGACAAAGTTTGCAGGTGGCACAAAAATTGGGGGAGTGGTAAATAATGAGGACAGGTCACCGATGCAGAGCAATCTGGATCACTTGGTAAACTGGGTGCAAGCAAACAATACACATTTCAGTATGGCCAGGGGTGAAAGTAAGGCGGTACGGGCCAGTACGGCATACCAGTAAAAAGTGGCCGCCGGTACTGGCCCCTACTGCCTTACTTTAAAGTACTACTGCGGCAGCGCTTTAAGGACCTTGCTTAAAGCACTGCCGCTTTTGCGCCCCCTGTCGGCGGCCCTGCCAGGTCCCTAGCAGCAGGGCCGCCGATGGGGGAGCACAAAAGGGGTAGCGATGTTAAAGCGTTGCCCCTTTTGCCCCCCCCAGGCTGCCAATGGGGGTGGGGGGACAAAAGGAGAAGCTGCCTCGGGGCTGGCGATTTAAAAGGGCCCTGGGCTCCAGCCACTGCTGCAGTAGTGGCAGCGGCAGTGGCAGCCAGAACCCCGGGCCCTTTAAATCGCCGCTGGAGCCCCAGGTGGCGAGGGCCAGGCAGCATGGAAGGGCTGACTGGGACGCTGACCCCCTCAACCCCGCCCCTTCCTCCCGCGGCCCCACTTCCGGGGGGCGGAGCCGGCCCCGTACCGGTACATTTTCAATTTTAACTTTCACCCTTGAATACGGCTAAATGTAAATGTATACATCAAGCAACAAAGTATGCTGGCCATAGTTATAAAGTGGGGAACTCTAGCCTGGAAAGTAGTGACTCTGAAAAAGATTTGGGGATCGTGGTGGATAATCAGCTGAACAAAAGCACCCAGTCTGATGAAGTGGCCAAAACAGCTAATGTGATACTGTGATGCATAACTAAGGGACTCTCAAGTAGGAGTAGAGAGATTATATTAGCTTTTTTGGCACATGTATTCAGTTCTGATGTCCACACATCAAAAAGGATGTTGATAAATTGGAGAGGGTTCAGACAAGAGCCAGGAGAATGATTAAAGGATTAGAAAAATATGCCGTATAGTGGTACACTCAAGGAGCTCCATCTATTTATCTTAACAAAGCAAAGGGAAGCTTAAGGGGTGACTTGTTTACAATCTATAAGTATCTACATGGGGAACAAGTATTTAATAACGGGCTTTTCAATCTAGCAGATAAAGGTATACCACTATCTTATGGCTGGAAATTGAAGCTAGACAAATTCAGAATGGAAGCAAGATGTGCATTTTTGACAGGGAGGGTAATTAATCACTGAGCATTTTTAAATCAAGACTGGATGTTTTCCTTCACAAAAGATCTGCTCTAAGAATTATTTGGGCAAAGTTTATGGCCTCTGTTATACAGGAAGTCAGACTAGATGATGACAATGGTCCCTTCTAGTCTTGGAATCTATCTACAAGTTATGTACACACACATATACAGAGTATACAATAAAATAATCCAACATGGTTATGTATCCATATACCATGGTGATGGGCAATATACAAGAACCTAAACAGAATAGGTGTATGATTGATCTCTATTTTCATCCTCCTGATGGCTGGCAAGAAAGGTAATATTCAATTTGACAATGTACAAACCCACTATCATTAACTACACAGGGTCTCATTCACTTCTTTATTGAAGTGTAATTCTATTAACTTCAATGGAGTAAGAGCAGTGTAAACCTGCACCAATGCAGTGGAGAAATCAGGCCCATATTTGGTGAAATCAATATATCTAACAAATCCAGCAGTCAGTTCATTCAACAATCAGACAATGATTGCTATTAGTCAACATTTCATAGAATCATAGATCATCAGAGTTGGAAGGGATCTTAGGAGCTCATCTAGTCCAACCCCCTGCTCAAAGCAGGACCAATCCCCAATTTTTGCCCCAGATCCCTAAATGGCCCCCTCAAGGATTGAATTCACAACCCTGGGTTTAGCAGGCCAATGCTCAAACCATTGAGCTATCCCTCCCCATTTAGCAATATTAGACAGTTGCCAGGTATTTCCATTCTAAAAGTAGGAAAACCAATGGTATCTTAGACATGGGAGAAGGGGGGAGTTGTACGTCTTCAAGGAGGCACAATTGATGCAGATACTCTTATGGGGCAATCTCCTTCCACTGGAACGCCCAGCCCATTCAATAGTCTGAAGCAGAGGTTGAGATGCACAGCCACAACTCCCTGCCCCCTTTGAGGTATCGTGCATCCCTGCAGTCTCAAACAGGAAGCAGTCGTTACACTCGCCAAAGCACAGGAGTTGCTATTATCCCTGGTCTTCATGTAAGGTGCATAAGGTAGGGAAGATTCCCTGAGCCGTCTTCTCTACAAGAAGGTCCATCACAACCTGTCTCATTGTGTGGGCAAACGCTGAATATATTAGTCATTTAAAGGTTGTTCTATGACACATATAATATCTGAGTAGCTCACATATTAGATATTAAGGAATTTATCGTCGCATCAACTATTCCTGAGTAGAAAATTACTTTCCATTACTTTTGTAATTATTCCATGATGTAAGTTACTCAGTTCCATATTTGTATTGCTTACATTTTATTTATGTCAGTGGAGTGCCTACTTTTTCCTAAGGCACCTCACTTTCCCTTGTCTTTACTACTCTTTGGTGCTGATAAATGTCATTCAACAATGACTTCCCCAGAATACAACCTTTCTTCTATCTGTCCAATTATATTACTTACACACACACACACACACACACACACACAAAATACATGTAAACTGAACTTCTACAGGGTATACATATTTGCATGTTTCCTTTCTCTAAAGACCTATGGCAGCCACTGCCAATCAAATACTATGCTCACCTTAATGGCAGAAAACCAGTTTAAAATGCTCAGACAATGAAAAATGGCTGAATATATTTTTCTCAAACTTTTCAAACACTTTTATTTCATGGCTAAAACCCATATGAGATGCATCAACCCAAAATATATTTGAGAATAAAGTTGTGTACAACTGAAATGCCATTGCTGTGGTGCTGTATTATAAAGAGACAAAGTTAAAACCTTAAATGTATTTATGTATGACTGGACTTGAATTAAATGTTTGGGATCTCTGTGTTTGTTTTAACCATTTTTTACCACTTTTAAATATATGCATAACATTCAAGTAAACTGTCAGATTAAGAAAAACAAAAGCCTGAAGGCATTACCAAATTAATTTGCAATTTGTACAGTAGAGCGTCAAAGAAATTGCTTTACAGTAGTAATTACAAAGAAATTATTGGCAAAAGTAATTCATCATTAAAAATAATATAGACAATTGTGTGCATTATTTTTGAGTGACATCTTTATATGAAAGGTATTAAGAGCACTTTGCATTACTCTTGAAATAATTCTATTATGTAAGTCACTTATTTATCTTAAGTATGATTTATTTATTTTAATTTAATGTCCTCTTTAGCTTCCCCCTTTCTCTATTTTTACTATATCATATATAGAAAACTCTTGGGTTCTTACGAAATTTCATTCAAGAATGCTTTAGACTTCCCCAAAACACAATCTTCCTACGTTATTGGCAAGCTGTATGTATGCTGACTCAGATATACATTTAATCATCATTGTTCTCTCTTTGCTCTTTCCAAAGAAATATCTCATTTTCTTATGAATCTCAACATCCAGAAATTTTCCGCCAAGTAGCAGACAACTTAAATGACAGCAGCTGAAATCAAAGCAAATCCTCTTGGATATAAATTCCACTTTGTGCACGTCTCTATAATGAAATGGATAGTGAAACTATTCCATTGCTGTTCAATCTGGGACTTCGCTGAGTGATATTCAGATGCAGATTTGATGACATTGGTTGTGCCGTACCACATAACAGGGCAGAACACAAGAAGGTGCTTCTTTAAGCGAACACACCAGAACAACAACAACGAGACCAACCCCTCATTCGATATATAGAATGAAAGAAGTGACTTCCAATCACTACTAACCTCAATTCAACCAGTCAACTTAGAGGTCTTCATCATGTCACCTAGAGGGAAATCACTAGTGTCAGAAGCTGTCTACATAGGCATGAAGAGAAGGTATGCCAAGTCTTACAGGCCTATGATAACCAGAAACTTTCTAGAGCAGAGGTTCATAAATTGTGATCCACATAACACTTGTGGATGATGCATGGAATGCTGGCTCTTTCTCCTTATTAAAATGACAGCTAAAATAGATTTGGTACTTTCCTAATATTACTTTTCCATGTAAGCAGTTGACACAGGTAGAGCTCGGTGATTTTTGTTTGTTTGTTTGTTTCTTTGGCAAAGAGAAAGCACCATTCACAAATGGAGGAAGTGATGGCGCTGCTGCCTCCCTTTTAAGCTTTAGTCCAAAGGCTAGGGTAGTCATCTGCCAAATGGGGAAGTCTGGTTCAATCCCCCCTCAGCCTGATATAGAGAAGGGACTGGGTCTCCCATATTGCAGGACAGTGCCCTAGTCTCTGGGGTATAGGATATACTGGGTCTCTCTCAGTCTCTCCTGTTGAAGTTGTTCCACTGTATATAAATAATTAAATAGTAACTGGAGCAGAAACATACACTTGGGTCTCCCACTTCCCAGACAAGTGCCCTAACCACCAGGTTAGAGAGTCATTCTCACTATCTCCCTCTGGCCCAGTGACCTTCTTCAGAAAGATATAAGGGATAAATCAAGTTTCTATTATGCTTGGGGTTTCTGAGTTTTTTTAAATGTTGGTGGCAGGAGAATGAAAATTCCACTTATTTAAACAAAATCACATTTGACATTTCTTCATCAAGGGTAGAAAAAAAATGACAGCCCAGATGGGGAATTGTAGCGAGGCGGTCTGGTCCCCAGCCGCCCCAGAGACAGAGAAACCTCCCCGGACGCCTAAGTGGGCGGACCCGGAGAATCCTGGCCCCGCCCCTCAAGGGTCAGGGGGCGGCACAGGAAGTATAAAAGCCGGCCCTCAGACCGCAGTTGGAGGCCAGCCACCAGAGAGGCCGGACACCAGAGGTACAGCTCCCCGCTGGGAGACCCCGGCGACCTGCCGCCCGCCCGCTACCCCGAGGAGCCGCCGGGCCTGCCGCCGGCCCGCTACCCCGAGGAGCCGCCGGGCCTGCCGCCGGCCCGCTACCCCGAGGAGCCGCCGGGCCTGCCGCCGGCCCCCTACCCCGACGAGCCGCCGGGCCTGCCGCCGGCCCCCTACCCCGACGAGCCGCCGGGCCTGCCGCCGGCCCCCTACCCCGACGAGCCGCCGGGCCTGCCGCCGGCCCCCTACCCCGACGAGCCGCCGGGCCTGCCGCCGGCCCCCTACCCCGACGAGCCGCCGGGCCTGCCGCCGGCCCCCTACCCCGACGAGCCGCCGGGCCTGCCGCCGGCCTCCTACCCCGACAAGCCTGCTGCCCGCCTGCGACGCTGAGGTGCCGATGGTCTGCGACCTCGTGGAGGACGCCCCGCTGGTCCAGGTACCCAGAGAGGGGGAAGCTGGAAGTAGCCCGGGGGCAGCCAACTCTAGTCTGGCTGCAGCACTGCCAGAGCCAAGGTCAGTGTGTTGCGGCCAGGATCCCCACTGACTCAGCAGCGGGTTTTTCTGCCACTGCTAGGGCCCCGGGCTGGGACGCAGTGGAGTGGGTGGGCCTGCGTCCCCCCTGCCACCCAACGTGTGGGTGGCAGTCTTCCCCTCTCCCAGGTTCTCCAGAGCCAGGACCTGGGCTTGCTACTGACTTATTGTTTGCTCAGCCCCTGCTTGAGGGCCTGAGCTGTGAACTGCTTATTGCCCCGCCCTGACCAAGGGCCAGGGCATACTGACTTATTGATTGCTCAGCCCCTGCTTAAGGGCCTGAGCTGTGAACTGCTTGTTGCCTCGCCCTGACCAAGGGCCAGGGCATACGAACTTATTGATTGCTCAGCCCCTGCCTGAGGGCCTGAGCCCTAACGGTTTGTGCCCCGCCCTGTCCAAGGGCCTGGGCTCACTATTAACTGTGCTAATTCCCCCAAACCCTGACGGTATAGCGGGGCGGTCTGGTCCCCAGCCGCCCCCGAGAGGGCCAAAAACCCCTACAGGAATAAACAGCATTTCCAAAGGCATAGTCATTGCATTTCTTTAATTGCAAAAACTGACACTTTAAATTATTTTAACCATTAAAAGTAACTGAACAGGATAGATGAGAGCACAAAAAATTAATAGAGTGAAAAAACAAAGAAAACTTGATGAAAGCACAAAGACTGATCAGCCTTTCCCTGCATTAACTCCGCAAAATGGTTTCACGGATGATTTAAAATAGAGTGACTGTGAAACGGGTAAGATCAAGGCAGAATTTCAATATTTCTTTTCTATTTTCCCATTTGAATCAAGTTTTATTTTTGGAATAGAAGAAACGATTCGAAATGCAGGACTGGTGCTCAAGAAGACACTATATAACTGATTTTATTATACTCTACCTTTCAAATTTGGAAACAGTGGTATTTTCTCCAAAACCTGCCTCACAAGTTGTATTAGACTTTTCTTTCATATTTCTAAAGATGGCATTTGAGATTCATTTCAGAGGGGTGGGGGAATCAATCCTCTATTTAAGCTGTCTATTTTTGTTCAGTTGACAAAGTTACCATCATATATAAAAAGTTATTTCCGAAAAATAGGCGGTGAGCCTCTGCATACACCTCTGAATACCAAGCACAAAACTTTGTATGAAAAAAGATTGAAAATGCAAATATAAATAAATAAATGTAACTCTGGCTATTTAACAATCAACAAGAGAGCTCTGAAATCCTAATGAAACATTTTAAAAGTCCATCCTTTCCTTAATAAGGCTCTGGAAGTTCCAACATTATAATGCTTTTTAATTTCTGTACAGATTTCCAAGGAAATAAACAATTTTAATGAAATGGCATAGATTTGATAACTATGATCTAAAAAGGCTGATGTCTTCCCAATGGGATATTTAAAAAGAGGTGTTTTCTTGTCTCAAATGAAGTCTACAAATATTTTGAAAGTGAAACAGCACATTAGGATAGGGTTGCCAACTTGGTAATATTCAAAATCCGAACACTCCAGAAGGAGTGCCGGAACCTCCCCTGCCCCACCTCTTTCCCCTGAACCTCATCCCTACCCCATCTCTTCCCCCTGAGGCTCCACTCCACTTCTTTCCCCTGAGGCCTCACCCCCTCCATTCCTCTTCACCCCAATAGCTCACTACTTTTCCCCTTCTACCTCCCCACCCAGGCCAGGAAGCCAGGGCTGGGAGCTGGAGCCACCCGACACAGGTAGGAGATGGCCCCGGTTGAGTAGGGGCTGGCGCAGGTAATGACCCAGTGCCTCCCCATCTCCATTAACCGGACACAGGATGTCGGGTCAGTTGATCTGACCAGCTACTGTTGGGTCCCCTTTTCAACCAGACTTTCTGGTCAAAACTGGGCATCTGGCCACCATACATTAGGGTCATTAGTTCCACAGAATGTGCCTCAGGAAGTCCCATGATCATTTGGTAACTAAAGCAGAAAGTCCATTCTGTGGAAATATTTATGCTATCATATATAACAATCAGGGAAACAATACATTTTAATAATTTCCTCACAGACTGCATGCAATTCTCTACTATAAAGCACACAAAGAAAAAAGGGAGTAAAGAAGCAAAACAAGAGGTGTGATGGAGCAGAGAGGCCCCACAATAGCAGAGGTTAAAAAGAGCCTGTGGGCCCACCTAGCCCCACCCTGCTACGCCTGCAGCCAGTGCAAGGCCTGCAAGGCGAATTAAAGAAGAGAACCTAGTTCAGTTGAGGTCTGACTGGTGAGGAAGCAGAATGGAGCTCTGCCTCCTTGCATGAAGGGAGCTTTGCTGGTGGAGAAACAGTCCTCATAGCCGGGGCAGCCACTGGGGGAGAAGTGCTTAGCCCCCAGGAGAGCAATGCTCAACTAAAACAGTTTAGGAGAGTGGGGATGACCCCATAGTGAGTTGACTTTACCTTTTGCTGGAGAACATTTTGGAGCTAAGTCCCTCCTGACCCCTGAAGGGATTAAGACAGTAGGAGAGCCACAGTGGACACAGGGGACAGAGACTTTCTTGCGCCCCTCTCCTCCCATGGAGATCTGCAGCTATGTCAGGATGCCAAGAAGGTCCACAAGGGGGCTCTATTTCAGTCATGCCATTACAAGAGTAAACTGTAAAAAGGATTAAAGGTGGGGGAGCCCCTGAATCCATGGATGTGGGGAGGCTGAGTCAATGCAGCAAACTCCTCCTGCCCTAGAAGACACCCCAAATGAGCAGAAGGTGGTGGGACTTTAGGAGGTTAGGAGATGCTGGCCAGGATATGAGGGGTAGGGAGTGGGAGTACTTACTTTAACGAGCAGCATTTCCACCTTAAAATTCAGCAGCAGTTAGTGCTGCTAGTGTTAACTTTTTCTCCATGCAGTCTGCTCACAGAGGGAGTAGGGTAAAGGCACTGTCAGCACATGGTGGCATGACTCCTAAACAATACTTGTGCTATTGATGGAAGAGAGAACCTAGAGAGCCAGGTGGGACATCTGTGCAGCTGCAAATTATTTCCCCTGCAGATGTGTAGGGATCTAGAGGGCTGAGAGGCCACCATCTCTGACTGTTCCATTTTCCCCAAACTTCTCTCCTCTGAAGGGCGTGTGGGAAGGAAATTCCATGAGGCAAACTGCATCTTGAGCCCTTTGTCTCCTAGCTTTTACCACAGGAGGGTACAATAAGATTCTATGTTCCTAAATCACTGCAGGCAGGTACAGTCATTTGAAATGTCTGCTAAATCTAAAATATTGATCTATCCATAGAATTATAAGGATCAGGCTTGAGTCTAATCTCACAATGAAATTTTTAAATCCCTTTCATGCTGCTAGAGGCAGAGAGACTAGTGAGTTGGAGGACTGTCTAATCTGTAAACAGGTTAAAATATATATCTCACAGTGTTGTCTTGGACCCCAGGATACGACAATTACTTTCTATAGCATCCAACTTTGACATTTCCTCATTGTGGAAAAACGTGTACTACTTTTTGAAATAGGTTTTTCTCCCTCTAATCTCACCACAAAGGCACTTAAGAGTCTGAAGGTAGTAGTGAAGATAAAATAGAACAATGCTGAATAGACAGTCAAGTATCAAAACACTCTTGCTAAGTTTGAACATATGCATGCACACATGTGCGTGCAAAGGCATATATGAGCTAATATTTGTATATACCCCAGCCATCTCTGTATCAAGATGTTAAATCCTAGGCAAAAAAAAAAAGTGTTTGAGTCTCACAAGGCAAGAAATACAATGCAACTGGCACAGGCATGAAAATGTATTAAACCATACCAAGACTTTTCAGAGGTAGACTACAGAAAATTGCATCAGTGTAATGTTAGGGGGAGCTGGTTTGTTATGCAAAGCAAAAATGTTTCTATTACACTTCACTTAAGATATGTTTGCAAAGAAAATAAAGTAAGCTTTAAAATTATCACACTGCAGGCATTATATGCCCCTCACATATTGTAAAGAGAGAACATTAGGGTCAAAACAGTCTCTTTCTTTGGTCAAGACTAAAGTTGGCTGGAAAACCTGAATTCGATTTAAAAAAAAATTGAGGTATTGAAGTTTGTTCGTGTTCTGATGTGAAATGAAAATGAGACCTTTCTTTCTTTTTCTTTCTTTCTTGTGGAAAAACAGAGACCCATAGACCCACCCTAAAGTTGCCCGGTGGTTAGGGCAGGCCCTTGCCGGGCATATCGGAAAAGGAGGTTCTGAGTCAGGCAGAGCAGGGACTCTAAACTGGTCTCCCACATAACAGGCAAGTGCCCGAACCACCAGGTTATAAAGTTAATCTCTCCTGTTGGAGCTGTTCCACTTTATATAAATAATTAAATATTAATTCAGCCAGAGAATGAGAGACTGACTCCACAGCCTGGAAGTTACAGTACTCAGCTTGGATATGGGAGACCCATGTTCAAGTTCTTGCTCCAAAATCAAGCAGAGCAGAGAGAAACCAGGTCTCCCACATCCCAGATGGTTATTCTGGAATCTCTCTGGTTTTGAGAAGAAATTCCATCCAGGACCAGAGAAACATTCCAATGAAAGTTTTGTCAAAACCAATGGATTTTAATGAACATTTTCAGTTTTGACATATCATCATTTTCCAACCCAAAACCCCACAACCCATGTCAAAAAATTCCCAATCAGCTCTAGCTATGACCTGAGGGACAGCACTTCCCTTTGCTTTATGTCAGGGAAAGATCCCACACATCCTCCACCAGGAAGAGTGGATAAGAGTGGTGACTCACAGGTTCTGTGGCTGGACCCACAGCCACTTCCACTGGAGCTGGAAGGAAACTGCATCCCCCAAAAGAAGAATTAGGAGGAAAGTAAGTAAACTGGCATTCACAAAGTTTCCGTTCCCCTACACCAGTTGTTCCCATGTTGAGGAACATGGCGCCCTTTTGTAGTTCTTACACATATTTTTCAGTAAAGATTCAACAAGTCATATTACATCAAATAAATGTAGCATACATATTCTGGGGACTAGAAGGGTTTTGTTGATTAGATAATACTTTATGAATATAATGTACACACACTATTTCTATTTAGGTGACCGTCCTTAATTATCTGACAGAATCTTAAGTCAATTCTCAAACAGCTGTATAAACGCACAAGATTTGGGAACTTTAAAAAACGAGTTTCTGTACACTAAAGAGACTGAATGTCGGGCAGATGGCTCATATATCAAATGGTTGTCTGGTGCCATGGGATGTGCAATTCTGCAAAGTGTTAGCTAAATTATTCTCTCTGATTCATGAGAACAATGCCCAGGGCCTCCAGTGGAAGCCCTGAAAGAATGTCTGAAGGGAAAGTTTAAGTTCAATACCATTTTAAGTTTACAGCAAATGGAAGACCCTTGGGTACTTCTAAGGTACTTATTTAAGTGTGGAACTTGCGTATTATACCAATTGGATTATCTAATTTGTAGTTGCTCAAATACCATTTGCTTAATTTTGCACTCTGTAAACAGGAATGTTAAGTGATAAAGACCCTGAAAAATCCATGTTAGAAGTCTCGGTTTCCCTATATACCCAGAAGGTGTCATCACTGCTCCACAGAGGTTTGGTAAACAGCATTTATTTTTACCTAAAAGCTAAAATGCTTGGCACTTAAAGGAAGAGGCTTACAACTGACAATGACCAACACTGTCTTCACATCCTAAACACTCAAGCTGTCTGAAGTAGATTCCATTTAAAATAAGAAAACCACATGTAAATTGGATGATGAACCAGACTATAGCATTGACCTTTTAATTCTTCAAAACTAGACCTGAAGACAAGTATAAAGCACACCAGACCACTGAGCCTTTGCAGATCTCAATGCAGGACTGGAGCCTTAAGGTGTAATTTTAGAATGAGGGGATGTTATAACACTGTCTTCAGCAAGTCGACGTGTCTGAATTTTCAAGGAGATTTAAAAAATACCTTCTCCAGAAGCCACTCATAATAAATGGGGAAACCTAGTATAATTAAATATAATGATGAGCTAATCCTTGGAGGAAAAATATCTTTGACTTTGATCCGATCAGGAAAACCTTGATAATCTCACTAAATCCTTTATATTTGCTTTTCTTTATTATCTCTGAAGTCATATGGCAACAGTGGCAGGCATAGATGTTTAGACCTATTCTTTACACTACAGAGTATAATGTAGGGCTAAAAGGATTTAGGAGCATCCAATTACACATATAGGAATATATGTTTTTTAAAGATTGTATGTAGCTATAGTTAGGGTGTTAGGGTGTCTCCCCAGCCCAGGAGGTATTAATGCCAAGCACAGAGTCTGTTCAGGCCCTTTCTTCAGGGTACCATTTATTGCTTGCACTGACAACCTTTAGTAACCCTCAAAATTAAACAGTTCGAATTAAGCCCAACAGCTACTTTCCCTCTGACCCAGAGGCTCCCTTCCCAGACCCTCCCTGCCCCATGGCCTACCAGAGAAGTCAACTGGTTTCCTGTAAATCCCACTGCCCACCCTTCCTGCCTCTATAGGAATCAGATGCTCATCGGACAGTCACCTTATCCCTTTCTAGCAGGATCTAATAATCCCCTCTACAAGGTCCAAACACCATCTTCTGAAGTGGATCTGATTCTGAACAGAGCTGGCTGGGCTTAGGCCCCCTGGCCTTTGAGGGGAAGACTAGCCTGCTACAACAAACAAATGTATGTTTTACATAATGTTGGGCAATACACCTTATAAATACTTTTGCGAATGGATC
The DNA here is from genome assembly GCA_037349315.1 of Chelydra serpentina. NCBI lineage: Eukaryota > Metazoa > Chordata > Testudines > Chelydridae > Chelydra > Chelydra serpentina. The sequence goes on along the minus strand of JBAIAC010000029.1, from coordinate 41,154,394 downwards.
ATTTTCCCTTCCAGTGTGCACAGAAGGGCATGAGGTAGGATCAATGTCCTCCTAAAATCCTGGCTGTACACTTCTGGGCAAGGAATATTTGTAACTCCCCTACACAGACTGCAGAAAGAAGTGACACACAGTCACACCCAGCTATCTTCCCTCACTGGATCAGAGATCCCATGCAGTATGCAGCTCTACCAGAGAAAATGAGTCAAAATGTTGACATTTGAACTTAAGAATATAAGAACAGACATACTAGGTCTGACCAAAGGTCCATCTAGCCCAGCATCCCATCTTCTCACAGTGGCCAATGCCAGGTGCTTCAAAGGGAATTAACAGAACAGGTAATCATCAAGCGATTGATGACCTACCATATGGGGTAGATTCAGCCAATCACTCATGTGACTAAACCAAGCCCATCAAAAGCCAGGCAGAAATTTAAAGAACTACTGTGAAAAGTTGTCAAAATGGTTTAGCAGTCATTCTAATAGTAAATAAGATTTTCATGGATTTTCATGAAACATATTCAGATTTTTGAAAAATTGTTCCAAGTTTCAACAAGAACATTTTCATACAGGGAGATCTTGGCAGACCAGTAAAGTGCCTGAAACACTACTGCTTATTGCTAAAAGTAGGCAAGCTAGCAGGCCATAAGTGGGCCTATGTAGCAGCCTTAGCATGACCGAGTCAGGAGGGGGGCGGGGGGGTTGGGTGCCACAGAAAGGGCAGCTTGACCCCTGTGTCCTTCCTGGTAAGATCTCTGTTGAAATTGCTGCAATATGCATTTTAGGGAAACAGGAAGCTTGTCTATATGGGCCCTCAGGGATGTCTCTGTCAGGGCTTCAGGGCATGCAAGCTCTGAAAAAATACATCTGACTCATTGATGATCAGCACGAAACCTCTTGCTTGACCTTTGAAATTGCTTGCTTAACAAGTTTTCTTTGAGTGATGTGTAAGGTATAATTGTAATACTAATGAATAAATAAGGGAAGAAAGTTTGGGGTAGTTGGACTCTTCAGGGACTCTCCATGTGGACACATCTTGTGGTCCTCACTGGAAGACAGAAGATTGGCCATCAGAAGACTGCCGCTGTGCCACTCGAGAGGCACACCCAACTTTGGCAATTATTGAGGGTTGGGGGTGTTTTACTAACCTGTTGTGGACATGTGTAAGTGCTTGAAACTAAGTAAAGTATAGCTTTAAGTGAAAGCACTTTTGTGTTGTCCTGTTTGTGCCAGCCATCTATCGGTCGGACGGCCGTGTCTCCCTTGATTTATTTCCTGACACCACCATGAACAGCGTAAAGTTACCAGGAGTTTTGGGATGAAAGAACCCCAGATAACAATTTTGACCAACACAAACCTCCTTTTGTTACTAACATTTTAACCAGCTCTACTTGTTGTGTATTGCTTAGATGACAGATCTTCATAAAACTACAGTGGGTGTTTCCCCAATTTTTCAAACACTGATTTTTGGGAACTGACATTTGAGAAACCACATTACCCAAAATACAAGATCTAAGGAAAAAATTAACTTTGGAGAAAACTCCTTGGATTTAACAAGAACTTTGTGAAATTAAATGAGGAAAGACAATTTGTCATTAGGCTGATAAATTTAGTAGCCTTGAACCTGTAATCTAGCTGCAATGTGGACAGTACATAAGTGTTACAAAAGATCTATAAATTGCAAAAGAAACACATCTGGGTGGGTTTCAAACATGTATTTACAAAGAAACACACCTAGATAATTTGTTAGAAATTTCTGAACTTTGCTGCTAGCTGTAACCTATTTTCAAAGATGACTTTCATGTTTACTCGTCCTCAGCCCAATAGCTAGCAAGCATTTTAAGTGTGCAAGTGCTTGTAAACTATGACATTTAACTAATCTAAACTTAAAACTTGATATTTTGACCCAGGGAAATGGGCTGCAAACAACTGCAAAAACATTCATTTTTTTTTTTATCATTCAGCCTACTAGAACCTGAGTTTACAGTCACCTTCACATAAAAGATTTTCATTATAAAATATTATTAAATACAAACCTGCCAACCGAAAGGAAGTCATTTTTGTCCTCAATGGAGAACATTCAGCTTTCCTCAACACTTCCTTTAAAGTCCTGTTATGGTGGTAAAAGGGGGTGACATTTGGAGTCCATCCACAACACCCCAGCCAGAGTGCTTTTTGCAGAACAGTGCTACTAGCTTTGTCAACTTACAACAGCTGAGGACCTGGCCCTTAGGTTAAAAACAGCTTAGCTCACAAGTGGACATGAATTTTAGCACATTCATCCTTGCTCATTTACACAAAACTCACAAAATCACTACAAATTTGGTCCAAATTACAAGTCTTTCCTCAAGAGTAGGTGAAGACTGGAGCAAAAAAAGATGATGCAAACTCAGATGAGCATTACCACCATACCTATCTATTATTCCTTGGCAATCCAGTTCTGTTAGTTTTATTTCTCATGAAGACCAACTTACACACTCTTTAAATGTTTATAAAGAATGGCTGTTAACATTAGAGGTACATACTGTAAGACTCCACTACCATACAGATTTTGTATGGCAAACTTCCAGCTATCTTTAATGGATATATTGAGAATGTTGGCCCATCACATATGCTTTTCACCTGGTTTGAAAATCCACTATGACAAAATGGACTACAGAGGGGGAAAGGACACAGACACAGGAATTTAATATTTTCTAATGGCCAGCAACTGTTCTCAGTTACATCAACTACTAAAAGTGTCTATCTGGAGAAACTCATTGGATTCAATGAATTTATTCTAGATTTATACCAGAGTAATAGAGATCAGAGTATGGCAGTAAATAAATTGCATGGGAATCTCAGACCAAGTGTTCTGTACATTTTATAGATGAGGGTTTAGGTCTCTTAGTCAAGGACTCAGCAGAGTCCACTTGGCCTGCACACTGCTTTTGACAATTGTTTCAGATGTTCAACAAGAACAGTTCCTTCACCACTTTCAGCAAATTGCTCTCTACAACCTTTTGAAAGACAAAACTCAATAGTTATGCCATGATGAACTGAAAAAAATTGTTAAGGTTCCTACCAGCTGACTGCTAGATCGTGGACTTTTAGAGTACTGCTCAGCCTGTATACTCCAGATTTCAATGGTCGGGTGCATTCCTTGGCACGAGACAGATAAGGGTTCACTTGAGTATCTATGGGAAATTCTGAATCCTAGGAAAAAAGAAAAGTATTAATTCTTGAGATTACTGCACAAGTTTGTGTAACAAATTATGTATCCATTTATTTTTGCATGTATACAGTTTTGTCTATTTTTTCCATTGCTCACTATTGGTTCTTCAACATTGCTTCTACTAAACTGTAGTCAGCCTTCAATCCTGCAAACACTAATGCATGTACTTAAAACTATGCACAAGTATGTTTGCAGCATTGGTGTCTATAAATGATTACCTTGAGTATACTCAAAGACCTAATTATTTGGTTTTTTTAAGCTTGTGTTCCACAGAGTATATTTCTGAAGCAATGTCAGTTATTAAAAGTAGCCTAAACCCCATCCTTCTCTAAATCTGAAGACTGCAACTACACCGCTCAACACAGCAGTACGTTTTCAAACTACGATGCAAATGTATACTGTAAATACAATGGAAAATGATGATGAAGTTCTGCTGTCATTTATACCCATGCAACTTTACTGAAGTTTATGCAGGTGTATGGACGTAAATGAAAGAAAGAAATCGGTTGCGTGCTTTAATTAAAATTGCTATTTATGAACCTGCTGATGGCGGCATATATGTTGCTGAAAGGTGAAATTTGTTAAGTGAGCAGCATAGCAACACAATATAAAATTTAACCAAAATTCTATACGCCATAAATACTAGTTTCGTAAAGCACAGGTTGAACTTCAGAGTACAACTTGGTATGCAACATGTTATTTAACCGTAGAAAGCTTTTTAGATTGTTTAGCCAGCACTACAGCAAGAAGTTTAAGGACATCGCTAATTTGTTAATTTAAAAACCCTGGATTCAGTCTAGGGTTGCCAACTTTCTAATCGCACAAAACCCAACGTGCCTGCCCCGCCCCTTCGCTGATGGCCCACCCCCGCCCACTCACTCCATCAGCCCTTCTTCTGTCACTCGCTCTACCCCACCCTCACTCACTTTCACCAAGCAGAAGCAGGGGGCTGGGGTGCGGGAGGGGAGTGAGTGCTCCACTGGGGGTGCGGACTGAGGGGTGGAGTCGGGGTTGAGGGGTTTAGGGTGAGAGACAGGACTCCGGGCTGGGCCAGAGGATTGGGGTGCGGGGGGAGAGGGCGGGGGGAGGTATGGGCTCTGGACTGGGGGTGTGGACTCGGGGGGATGGGGATGAAGGTTTGGGGTGCAGGAGGGGGCTCCAGGCTGGGGCATGGGGGGGTATGGGCTCTGGGCGGGGATGTGAGCTCTGGGGTGGGGCTGGGGATGAGGGGTTTGGGGTGTAGGCGGGGGCTCAGGGCTGGGGCAGGGGGTTGGGGTGTTGGAGGGCTGAGGGTTGCAGGCTCTGGGAGAGAGTCTGTGTGTGGGAGGGGACTCTGAGCTGGGGTGGGGGTTGGGGTGTGGGGTCCCAGTGGCACTTACTGCGGCTCCCAGGAAGCGGCCATCAGATCTCTGTGACCCCTAGGTGCATGGGTGGCCAGGGAGGCTCTGTATGGGGCCCTCGCTCTCGCAGGCACCACCCCTGCAGCTCCCATTGGTCGCGGTTCCCAGCCAATGGGAGCTGCAGAGCCGGCACTCAGGGCGGGGGCAGCACGCAGAGCCTCCCTGGCCGCCCATGTGCCATGGGTCTGCTGGGACCTGGAGGCTGCTTCCGGGAGCCACGTGGAGCCAAGGAGCCTGTCTTAGCCCCAAGTCCCCACTGCGCCGCCGACCGGACTTTTAATGGTCTGGTCAACAATGCCGACCAGAGCCGCGAGGGTCCCTTTTTGACTGCACATTCTGGTAAAAAAACAGTCCTGCACTGTAGCAAACTCATTTTAAGACAAATGTGACTTTAAACCACCTATACACTTCCCCCAGTCTTCAACCAATATCATCTCCAGTGTAATTGAGAGCTGTATATGCACTATAATTTGTGCGCTGGCTAAAGCAACCCTACTTACGCTGTTTACTTTTTACTAATTCCTGTTCATTTATTTTTGGGGGAAATTAAATCATGTATTTTTTTAGGGACCAAGGGCCAGATTTGCAAAGGTATGTCAGTGCCTAAAGATGCAGGTAGCATCTTCTGAAAATCCCACTAGGAGTCTAAGTGGGCTAGGTGCCTAAATCCACTGAAATCAACGGAATTTAGACACCTAATCTACTCAGGCACTTCCATAATTCCCATTAGGTACCTATCTGCTTCTTTAGGCACCTAAATAACTTTGAAAACCTATCCCTAAGGCCCTGATTCAAAGCCCATTGAAATCAATGGAAATAACCCAACATCGACTTTAATGTGCTTTCAATCAGACCCTTAAATATAGTGTTATAGATACCTACCTTTCAGCATCCAAGTCTGAACTTTTTGGCAGACATTTAGATTGTATGTACAATTTGTTAGAAAGCAAAGATACGACAGGGATGATAAATACTTAGATTAGACTAGTCTGCATTGTATTCGACAACCAGTACAGAATTGTAGTATAGAGATGGGCTCAAACTGAACAACCAGGACTGGATTTCAAATGCTCAAATGTTCCATGGTGTTTAGATTAAGGATTTAGGTGACCATCATACAGAAGGGAGCAGTAGCAAAATTTTAACCTGACACAGATTTCAAGCATTCCAAGTGTTAGGATGTGTTGAGCCAGGGATTTTGTCTAAGCCCATCTTTAGTAATTAATTTGTTTTTAAACAACCAGCAGAAAAATAAAAAAGGATTAATATCTATTCTTCAGAAAAGCATATTTTTTCTTTATCCAGAACAATACTGCTAAACAGTCGATATATCTCTATCTCCATATGGTTTTACAACCTCGCTTCTCTGATCAGTGTAGACTCTTAAATGTTTTCTAAAGATTAATCAACCAGCTAGAAGCTTTATTACCTGCTCTAATTAGCCTGGCTGCATGGGCTTTATTAAAAACAGATTGTCATTTAAGAAGGTCAGGAGAGTACTAGTCTTATACAATATACTTTAAGGACTTAAAAAAAAAGTCCTTGTATCCTTAAAAGAATTCTAAAGATTCAGCTGACTATACATGTTTGCAATCAGTAGCGCAGCCAGGAGGGGAGCAGGGGAAGCGGCCACTCCCCCTGTGAGCAGAAGCGGCATCTTAAAAAGGAAGCGGCGCCTTTTTTTAGCAGAGCTAAAGGCTTCTTTTTACGTGCCGCTTCTTGCACTCACCCGGCGGCGCTCCGTGTCTTCGGCGGCATTTCGGCGGCGGGTACCACTGAAGACCCGGAGTGAGTGAGGACCCACCGCCGAAGTGCCGCCGAAGACCCGGAGTGCCGCCGGGGGCGCCACCGGTTGAGTACAGAGGGAGCCTGGGGAGGCGCCTTTTTATAGCACCGCTCCCCCTGTGCTCCGGACCTGCCTACGCTATTGTTTGCAAGTTGCAACATTCCCAAAATACACTGTTGAAAATACATTTCATACAGAAGATTAATTTACAGTGTTCTTTAAAATTCCTATCACCCAGTAAGATTAAGAATGGAATCGGATTCACAGGTTATTATCTGGGTATGCGCATATAGCAAGGATACAGATATTATTTTTAGTGTTTGCATTAGTTCTTGAACTCAGTCAAGATTAAATGGAAGGAATAAGCATAGGGCAATTAAATTCCAAAACTGCAGAATATTAGGAGGATATCATTTTAATTCACATTTTAAAACCTCTCGATAATTCATGTTTCTTGTTTCAGAGTTCTCTCACCACTAGGTATCCCCTCATGGTCAAGAATGACATAGCTGCTCCTTTCTGTACTAGAGCCCCCTGTTGACAGTCACTCAGATGCTGTGGCAGTCTCTCTACATGGTAACTTACTCACTGAGACAGCCCACCAGCCAGATCACAGTCTTTAGTCCACCCGTTTCAGGGTCCCCATTTTCCACACTAAAATCCAAAACTGTCTTTAACAGAAACAAAAAGCCTTCTACCCTCTCTGGGGCTCTTCTTCAGCCCATCCTCAGTTCAATCTGCTGCCCTTTGCTTGGCTCAACTACCCTTGTGAAGGACTTATCTGCCCCTCCTTGGGGCTTGTATGGGAACACAGTCCCACCCCTGACTCTTGGTTCCAGTCCAGGGCCCTGAATTAGCTTGCATCCTTTACCGACCATGCGGTTTTCCCTGAGCCACCTCCTACCTCTTTACTCCCCCTCTGAGTCTCCCAGTTTCTTACCTGGTTAGTCAGCATCTCTCCTAGGCCTCTCTGCCTGGAGAGACTTTGATTCTTTCTCCTGTTTTAGTCAGCATCTCTACCAGGCCTCCCTGCTCGTAGATTCCCTTCTCTGCTCCAGTTGCCCTCTACAAAATCAGGGCCTGAGGACTATTCCCTCCAGCTCTTTCCCCCACCTGGACCCCATCAGCACTTAAACCTGGCTATTTATATTCCTCAAAGGTGGGGCTCATCCTGTAATCCGGGTTGGCTTAACCCCAGGCTCCCCAGTCCAATGGCAAGTCACTTTGTTACACTTCCTAAATAAGCTCCAACCCTAAAAAGTACCAAGTACAAGAAGTACAGTAGGAACCCTGGATTCTGTTGCCAAGTTGCTGCTAGCCTGCTGGGTGATCTTGGGCAAATAATTTCACCTCTGTGTGCCTCAGTTTCCCCATCTATAAAATGACCTCCTTTGTAAAGTGCTTTGAGGATTTACTGCCGAAAAGCTCGTAAAATAGCAGTTAGCTCTGACAATTATTTATAAAACAAATCTTAGAAAGGGATGCAACTGACTGCGGGGAAAGTACAGAGACCATGTTGCTTCAGGAACTGAATATGCAGAAAGAGGTGGACATCTTCATCCCACAAGAGAGGCACTTAACAAGCTCTACACACTGATCTAAAGAGTCTATCAACTCATACCTTGCAGGAAGCTCCTAAACAACAGAAGTCCACTTAGTACCACCAGAGATGGTATAAAACTTGAATCATTATCTGAAATATTATATGTAATTGATTTTATTACTAATACTTTAATAACAGAAGCTGTGGCTGCTCTTCCTGCTAGACACAGCCAAGAGGAGTGAGGGCTCTGGCTGGAGGTGCGCGGTTGGGGGTGGGGCCGGGGATGAGTGGGGGTGCGAGACAGGGCTCCGGGCTTGGCCAGGGGGTTGGGGTGTGGGCGGTATGGGCTCTGGGCTGGGGGTGTAAGGCCAAGCAGGGATTGGGGTGCGGGGAATGGGATTGGCAGCACACAGCTCAGTGAGACAAGAGCAAAACCTCACCCTTGTTTTGCCCTTGACTTTAATGAAGGCAGGACTGGGACCAATGAAAGGTGCAGATGGTCAGAATCTCTCGCAATTTGGCCCGTAGACATTTATAAGTTCCCTTCCCTCTACAGTCTGTATTTTTAAAAAAATTCTCAGCACCCATGTACTATGCATTTCAATAGTTTTATTTTTCTTTTGCAGACACACTTCTGAAAAAACAGTTACTCACCTTCTCGTAACTGTTGTTCTTTGAGATGTGTTGTTCACATCCATTCCAATCAGGTGTGCACACATGGTCATCAGAAACTTTTTCCCTTAGCAGTTCCCGTCGGGTCGGCTAGGGAGCTACCTGGAGTGACGCCTTTGTGGCGCTCAATATATGACCCTGCCAACCCGACCCCCTTCAGTTCCTTCTTGCCGGCTACTCCGACAGAGGGGAAGGAGGGTGGGTATTGGAATGGATGTGAACAACACATCTCAAAGACAACAGTTATAAGAAGGTGAGTAACCATTTTTTCTTCTTCGAGTGCTTGTTTACGTCAATTCCAAGCAGGGGACTCCCAAGCCCCCCTGCGGAAGTGGGGTCGGAGTTAAGGAATCGCTGATTGGAGAACTGCTCTGCCGAAAGTTGCATCCTCTCTGGCATGCTGGGTGATGGCATAGTTAGTGGTAAACGTGTGCATGGAACACCAGGTTGCCGCTCTGCAGATCTCCTGGATAGGCACCTGGGCCAGGAAGGCGGCTGACAAGGCTTATGCTCTTGTCGAGTGGGCCGTAATAGCTGGGCCTGGGACCTTGGCCAGCTCGTTGCAGGTACAGATGCAGTCTGTGATCCAGGAAGAAATGCATTGTAAAGAGACCAGAAGCCCATTCATCCAGTCTGCCACCACCACAAACAATTGGTTCGATTTCCTGAAAGGCTTCGTGCACTCGATATAGAATGCTAGCATGCGCCGAGCATCCAGTGAGTGAAGCCTCTGCTCCTGTGCACTAGCATGAGCCTTGGGTAGAAGACTGGAAGAAATATTATGGAAGACCATGTGGGGGGGTTGGAGATTGGCGCTTTTAATTCGGACACCCTCTTGGCTGATATGATGGCAACCAGGAATGCCACCTTCCACGAGAGATACAAAAGGGAGTATGTTGCCAATGGTTTGAATGGGGGCCCCATTAGTCTGGAGAGGACCAGATTGAGATGCCAAGCAGGTACAGGTGGTCGTGAATGTGGATATAGCCTTTCCATGCCCTTCAGGAAATGCCCTACCTAAGGCAGAAAAGTCTGCCCTTGACTCTGCCAGAAGCAACTCCTTATACTTAGACACAGAAGTCCAAGAATTAAAGTTGTACCTGCTGAGGATAACCTGCTGGTTGGCTATCCTCAGCTGGAGGCCCCCTGTGGCATAGATCTTCCTGCCGAAGAGGTCCATGCATTTAGCCTCCTTATACTTGGGAGCCGGTGCCTGTCACCCACACGATGCTCCTTTTCATTTACCGCTGAGACCACCAGGGAGCAAGGGTGTGGGTGCAAGAAGAGGTACTCATAGCCCTTGGAAGGAACAAAGTACTTCCTCTCTATGCCCCTGATGGTTGGTGGAATGGAGGCTAGAGTCTGCCAAAGGGTCTTATTAGTGTTTTGAATTAGCTTTATTAGTGGTAGCACCAACTGGTAAGGACCTTCTGGGACAAGAATGTCTACCATAGGGTCCTCTGCCTCGACCACTTCCTCCGCCTGCAGGCCCATGTTGCGGCCAATGTGATGGAGCTCCTGGACTGTACCAGGCGCCTGCCCGATCTGTGCCGACTGCGCCTCAAATAGTACAAGTTGTCATCAGATTCTGAAGAGCCCGAGGGCAATGACCATGGCAGTGCCGGCACCCCATGTGCTCCAACACCTCCACCTAGCACTGCCCTACCAGAGAGTCGCTGTGTGCCGGACTCGACGGAGCCTTCTGGGGTGCCAGAGCTGACAGCACCGACTCTTGTTGTCTGGCAGCCGGGTCTTTTCTCAGGTGCAGTGAAGTGTCCCCTGGCAGTCCTGCAGCTCTCTGAGGAGACCCCCCTCTCTCCGTCTTTTTATGTTATTTTGGGGGACCAGGGAATTAGTGCGCTGCCGAGGCGCTGCTCCCTGTTCAGTGCCGGGGATCGCCGGTGCCGAGGGTCTCTTGTACTAGAGTCCTTCCTCGGCCCCGAGTCGCGAACCAATGCCGGAGCACTCCGCACCGACGCGCTCGGCCCGCGCCTTGGTGGTCTGAAGCCGCTGGACGAAGTGCGGATTCCATGAGCAGCTGCTTCAAATGGAAATCCCGCTCCTTTTTCGTCTTAGGTTTAGAAGTCCTGCAGATTTTGCAACGCTCGGTCTGATGCACCTCCCCCAGACACCTCAGGCAAGAGGCGTGGGAGTTGCTATTTGGCATGGGCTTGTGGCATGTGCTGCAAGACTTAAAGCCTTGGGCTCATGGCATGCCCCGGAGCCCAAGAAGGGGTGAGGGGATAGGGAAATATCCTGCTCACAAACACCGATACTAACAACTAACAACTACAAAACAAGAAGAAGAATTAAACTAGGTAACTACACTAAGAGAGCACTTGCAAAGCAGGCAAGTCACCGTGTCAAAGGCCACCACGGATGGTAAGAAGGAACTGAAGGGGGGTTGGATCGGCAGGGTCATATATTTAGCGCCATGAAGGTGTCACTCCAGGGGGCTCCCCAGCTGACCCGACAGGTGCTGCTAATGGAAAAAGTTTCCGACAACTGTGCACACGGCGCGCGCGCACCTGATTGGAATTGATGTGAACAAGCACTTGAAGAAGAACAGTCATTTATCAGTATCTCTGAAGCTGTTTTTCCAGAGAAATACATGTACAAAACTTTAACATAGTTTATTTTAAGGACTTCTTCTTTAATTCAGGCGACGTCTACATGGTCCCACAGTGCGGACTATGGAGGTGTGAACTGCAGAGCACACCAGAGAGTTCCATTCTAACTACCCCATGTGGATGTGGTACCTAGCTCACATTAGAATAGTCTTGTCTGAAAGCGGACTATGTTAACAGTGACTAGATACCAGTTTGCACCAGCAGCATCCATTTGGGGCACTTACAGTGCAACTTTTTGGTGCACTTTACAATTCACAGCCCCACAGTCCACCACTGTAGACAAGTCCGAAGTCTGCTATGCAGTTTTCATATGACATATCTTCAGACTTTTTAAAGAAACTTTAGATACTACTTTCACAGAGTATTGGATTTTACTCTCTTTAATACACTTTAAAACTGTTTCTTTAAAGACTGAGAATTTGTCCCCATCTATGCAAGCCCTATTTGCTTATTGGCCTACAATGTCCCCTTTCTTATCTCATAAGAGATATTGTAGCTGCCATTGCAATTACGCATCACTGAACTGTTTCCATACTGAGATTCTGCCATGGCTTAGGCCAGCATCAACTGGCACAAACTCTTCAGTCAGAGTACATTACTGTGATTAATTTAACTCTTTAAATGTTTCACTCCTTAGGGGTGTGAATCCTGCATTATTCTGGAACATGAGATTCATCCTTAACTATGAAGATCCTATCACACCTCAAGGCCCAGATGGTGTAAACAGCGGTAAGCTCCACTGATGTTCAATTGAAATGTGATTTCAGTGGAGCTACCCCAATTTACATCAGCTGAAAATCTGGCCCTCTAATATAATCAATCAGACTCATAGGCGCCGACTTCGTGGGTGCTCCGGGGCTGGAGCACCCACGGGGAAAAATTGGTGGGTGCTCCGCATCCACCGGCAGCTCCCCGCCATCCCCGGGACCCGCGGCCAGCTCCCCGCCAACCCCGGGGCCCGCCGCCATCTTACCTTAGCACCGGGAGACGTAGCAGGGCCCCGCCCCCGACGCTGGGCGACGTTGCGTCGGCGTCGGGGGCGGGGCCCCGCAACGTCACCCGGCGTCGGGGGCGGGGCCCGGCATCGGGGGCGGGGCCCCGCCCCCGACGCTGGGCGTGAGCTCCCACCGGCGCCAGAGAAAGTCGGCGCCTGTGATCAGACTTACTACTGAGGTGACTACTTTGCGTGGAGTTCAGAACTGGAACCAGTTTTAGATTCTGCCTAGTGCAGTGAATATTCAGTACTAATCTTTTTGTTTGTTTATTAACTTACACATAATAATACTTAGCTCTTAAATAGTGCCTAACATCAGTAGATCTCAAAGCGCTTCATAATCTTTAACATATTTATCCTCACAACATCGCTGTAAGATAGGGAAGTATTATTACCCTGTTTTATAGATGGGGAACTGAGGGATAGAAAGGCTATAATAAATTGCTCAAGATCACATCAGAAGTCCATGGCAAAGAAGGAAATCGAACCCAGGTTTCCCCAGGCCTAGGCTAGTGCCCTAACCATTGGTCCATTCTTCCTCATGTTTCTTCCCCTCTTCAGTTCACATGATGGGCTAGCTCAGTGTGGAGCTTCTGAGTCCTTATCTGCAAAGGAACCCAAACCTGCTCCCTTTGAAGTCACAGGAGTCAACTGAGATCAGGATTGGACCCCAAGGAAATTATAGTTTAGCATTGTGAAATAAATACACAATCCTTATACGGAGAGTATCATTCAACAAAAGTGTGACAGTTGAACTGTGCTCTCTGATTGGAAAGTGCATGCCAACAAGTTTTGGCAGAGACAGGAGCTCTTCATTGTCTAATCCCCATTCTGTGTTCAAGCACTAACCCTCACAGCAGTAGGAAATCCTCAGTGCAGCACAGCTGAGATGTAGCACACTGAGAATTTCTTGCAAATGCAAACATTAACTGCAAAAATGTATGCTATTTCAACATCAACAATAAGATTTTGTATTCATAAAAGTCAAAGAAATGGAAAAATTAAGATTCCAAAGCAATGTGTATTTATTATTATGTATTATTTTTGTTTGCTCTAGCATCCACAGTGTGCTAGACATTTGTATTACATTGCACATTAAAGGCCTTACGCTTCTCTCTTCACACTATCTACAAGACAGAATAATGCATTTCCTTCCTGTAAACATCCTATTACTTTATCATCAAAGGCGAAAAACACTGACTTCTAAATAGTGACCATGAGAGAATCTCCATGACCTTGGCCATTCTGAGCACAATCGCCTTAGTCTCTGCTGATACTGAAAACAAATGACCCCGTCTGTATGCCCAGGGTGTCATTTACAAATCACAGTATCTTTGTTATTTAAAATTACACAGTGAAATGGATTGTGTCAGCCAATCGCAATACCAGGATAATGTCAGATATTACTACTACTAAGCTCTTATATAGTGGTACCATAGATCTTGAAACATCTTACAAAGGTGAGTAAGTATCATTATCTCCATTTGACAGATAAACAGAAGCATGAGGAAGTGAAGTAAAATGTCCAAGGTGTCTAAACAAGTCTATGAGAGTGCCAGAATATAATCCAGGTCTCCCAACTTCCAGTTCAGTGCTCTACCCCTCTATTCAATATTGATTAGTATTTATTTGTACTACATAAGCACTTAGAAACCCCAACTGTGATTGGGAACCTATTGTGCTAGGCACTGTATACACAGAAAGAGTAAATCACAGCCCCAAAGATCTTTCAGTCTAATAGACAAAACAAAGAGTGTGAGAAAAAATATTTTCAGTTTCCTATCTATTTACATATGGCATACAGAGGCTAAGTAATTTTCCCAAGGTCACCCAGGAAAGGTATAGCAGAGCTAAGAATTGGACTCACATCTCCTGAGTCCTAGTATACAGTGGTACAGTGCCTTAACCATAGATCCATTCTTCCTACCAAGATATTAAGATACTTATCTGCATATTAACCCAATTTACAACTCTCCTGAGGTACCTAAAGGGGTTCTTCCTTCTCTGTCCTGCATCTTTACTGTGGGGAGACATTCCCACCTCTGACAGTAGCACTCTTCAGGACAACTTCAGGATTTTTCTGAGAAAAAATGATGGGGCCCTCCCTTACACTAATAGAATTTTTAGGAGTGAGACTCCACAGTAATTTTAGATAGGAAGTTTGAGTACCATCCCAGTAAAATTAGCTGCAGCTGCCTGAATGCAGAATACACCAATTTTTCTGCTGTGTCCTGCTGCTGCCTGGTTTGAATTTATACTTGTTCTAGGGCTTCCACTTAAGATCAGTAACAACCCAGCATGCACGATATGACTCAGAAATTCCAAAGCACATAAGCATAGGGGATTTCAAAAGACACTGTGTACTCTGGGAATCTACTATGTGGGGAACACCGGAGTACACAGCAGAACTAGGGGAGAGCAGATAGGCTGGCAAATACCTCTGCCAAAACTTACAGAAGACAAATGGTGTGTGAGCGGTATTTATCTAAGTCAGTCCCAAAATTCAAAAAAGGTTTGACACAGTGTAAGAGATATGTGAAGTATTAGGAAATATTGTGCATCTAAATCAGTGCAATCATGTCTAATCTCAGCCTTGTCTATATCAATGAGGCTGAAATACTAGGATTCTGTTGTAGATGGAAGTCTAGGCAGCCAACCTCACTAGGCAAATGTCAGCAGAGTCAAACTTGTTACCTTGCTTGCGAAATGTGAAAGCATTATTAAGAGGGAGATAGCCAGAAAGTAACTCAGTGACTCAAAAATCCCTGTGGTGAGGAGCAGGAATCTATATCCATTTCAAAAAATCATTTGACAGCTCTGCAACATCAGTTTGTAGCTCTGCTTTGAAAATTACATCTTTCTACATCTGCAATGATGTTAGTCACTGACTTGCAACTTCCAAACTTGTAAACACGGATCAGTCATTGAATCATAGAAACATAGGGCTGGAAGGGACCTCGGGAGATCATCAAGTCCAGCTCCCTGCGTTGAGGCAGGACCAAGAAATAGACCATCTATGACAAGGGTTTGTCCAACGTGCGCTTAAAAATCTCCACTGATGGGGATTCTGCAACACCCCTTGGAAGCCTATTTCATTACTTAACTATCCTTAGTTAGAAAGCTTTTCCTAATATCTAACCTAAATCTCTCTTGCTGCAGATTAAGCCCATTACTTCTTGTCCTACTTTCAGAGGACATGGAGAACAACTGATCACCATCCTTTTCATAACAGTCTTTAACATAGCTGAAGACTGTTATCAGGTCCTCCCCTCGGTCTTCTTTTCTGACGACTAAACCTGCCCTGTTTTTTTAACCTTCCTCATGCGTCCAGTTTTCTGAACCTTTTATCATTTTTGTTGCTCTCCTCTGAACGCTCTCGAATTTATCCACTTCTTTCTTAAACTGTGGCACCCCGAATTGGACACAATACTCCCGATGATGCCTCAACAGTGCTGAGCAGAGAAGGACAACTACCTCCCGTGTCTTATGTACAATTCTCCTGTTAATATATGATATATTTTTCATAACTATGACACATTATTGACTCGTATTCAATTTGTGATCCACTCTAACCCCTCAGATCCTTTTCAGCAGTACTACCACCTAGTCAGTTGTTCCCCATTTTGTAGTTATGCTTCTGATTTCTCCTTACTAAGTATAGTACTTTGCACTTATCTTTATTGAATTTTATCTTGTTGATTTCAGACCAATTCTCTAATTTTTCCAGGTCATTTTGAAATAGAATGATGTCCTCCAAAGTGCTTGCAACCCTTCCTGGTTTGATGTCATCTACATATTTTATAAGCATATTCTCCACTCCATTATTCAAGTTATTAATGAAAATTTGACTATTACTGAACCCAGGACTGACCCCTGTGCAACTCCATTAAATACACCCTCCCAGTTTGATAGGAAGCCAGTAGCTCAGTGGTTTGAGCATTGGCCTGCTAAACCCAGGGTTGTGAGTTCAGTTGTTGAGGGGGCCATTTAAGGATCTGTGGCAAAAATCTGTCAGTGGACAGTACTTGATCCTGCTGGTGAAGGCAGGTGACTGGACTTGATGACCTTTCAAGGTCTTTCCAGTTCTATGAGATAGGCATAGCTCCATATATATTTTTTATATATATATTTTAACTACTCTTTGAATAGGATCTTTCATCCAGTTGTGCACGCACCTTATAGTAATTTCATCTAGACCACATTTCCCTGGTTACTTTATGAGAATACCATGTAGGACTGTGTCAAAAGCCTTACTAAAATCTAGATACATCACATCATCTGCTTCATCCCTATTCACTAGCCAGTAACCCTGTCAAAGGAGGAAATTAGGTTGGTTTGGCATGATTTGTTTTTGAAAAATTCACGTTCCTTATAACCCTATTGTCCTCTAGGTGGTTACAAACTGTTTAATAATTTGTTCAAGTATTTTTCTAGTTATCAAAGTTAGGCTATAATTCCCCAGGTCTTCTTTGTTTCCCTTTTTAAAGATAGGTAATACGTTTGCCCTTCTCCAGTCCTCTAGAACCTCACCTATCCTCCATACGTTCTGGAAGATAATTGCTAATAGTTCTGAGATTGCTTCAGCTAGTTCTTTAAGTACGCGAAGATGAATTTCATCAAGCCCCGCTGACTTGAATACATCTAACTTATCTAAATATTCTTTAATGTGTTCTTTCCCTATTTTGGCTTGCGTTCCTTCCTCTTTGTTCTTAATATTAATTGTGTTAAATATCTAATCACCATTAATCTTTTTAGTTAAAACTGAAGCAAAAAAAAAAAATCCAAGAGGCATCTCATGCGAAAGGCAGATGATTGCTCCTCTGTATGTATCAGTTTATTCATTTTAAAAGGAAATAATGAGATGTTAACAAATGAAGAGGGGGATGGGAAGAACAGGAGAATTGTGAAGATTAGTTCTTATTTATCTACTGTATTCATCCAAATACCCTCACAAAGTGCTTACTTATCTGGCTGCCTGTTTTCACTGTACAAAATATTCTTCTCTTGGCTTCACCCAAAATGAAGAATGACTATGTATTTTTATAATTGGAAAAGCACCATCTAGATCAGCTATTTTAACCTTACTCTCATTCCATTAAAATCCGTTTTTACTTCTTGTAGGAAGCGAGAGAGAAAGAGAGAGAGAGATGCGCATCTTCTTTTTAAAAGGGTTCTTCGTGTCACTGTTTTAGGAAGGTGTTTATAGGTTTTGTAAGTGCATTTATATTTTTGAGAACACAATTGCCTTTAAAAGAAAAGTTATCTATATACGAGAAACCCTAGTAGAAAGAATCAGTATTGATTACAGTAATATTGTGACATCTTCTCTAGAAAAACTGCTTTTGCAGCAAAGAAACCTCATTTAAGACAGGAGCTTCTAGCAGTTTGGAAAATAGGTTAGGTAGTCCCTCTATGTGATCTACTCACAGGACTGTTTGGAGATTCCTAGATCTTTTCAAACCAGTTCAGCCCCTCTCTAGTATGAATTTAGTAAGTAAATATGTAATCTTTAGAAGTGTCAATTTGATGCAACATGCTAAAAATGTATTTTCTATTAATGGAATTATTTATTTTCTATTCTTTTGAATAGTACTAGAATGCCATATAAAAATTATAGAGACAAGGTAGATTATGTAATATTTTATTGGACCAACTTCTATAGGTGGAAGAGAAATTTCAAGCTTCACAGAGCTGTTCTTCCAGTGTGGAAAAAGTATTGAGTGTCACAGCTAAATAGGAGCTGGGACAGATGTGTTAACCTCTTATGTTTAACAATGTCACAAGAGACCACTTAATTTCCCACTTCATTTTAACAATTCTGCAGTCATAGGACAAAGGAGGGCTAGTAGGTTACAAATTGTTGTAATGAGCCATAAAACCAGCGTCTCTGAGTCCATGATTTTTAGTGTCTAGCAGAGTTATGAATTTAAGTTCCTAGTCTTGGCTTTTGAAAGTGTTGTGCAGGTTTCCTTTGAGGATGAGAACTGAGAGGTTATTCCTTTTCCCACTTTTCACAATTTGTAACCTCCTTTGTCCTACAACTAGAGTGGTGTTAATTGCCCACTTAATTTTAAGTGATCTCCTGAAACATTAATTAACCCTTTATGTTTAACAATTTTTCCCACCTTGTGTTTAGCTGTGACTAAACCTACAAATCTGTCACAGATTAGGGCCAGATAGCTAGATTGGGCCACAGAGGTCACAGATTCTGTGCTTTTTCACGACCTCCAGGATTTTAGGGCTTGGGCTGTCAATTCCTTTCCCCTCTCCCCCCCCTCCCCTCCCCCAGTGGCAGGGATCACGGGCTTCCATGAATTCTTGTTTATTGCCTGCAACCTGTGATTTTTACTAAAACTAACCAAAATAAAAATAAAGGAATACGTGTGGCACCTTAGCCCAGGGCTACACTAGGGGAGGGGGGTCGATCTACGATACGCAGCTTCAGCTACGTGAATAACGTAGCTGAAGTCGGCGTATCGTAATCGACTTACCTGACCATGAGGACGGCGGCGAGTCGATCGCTGCCGCTCCCCCGTCGACTCCGCTTCCGCTGCTCGATGACGTGGATTTCCGGAGCCGACGGGGAGTGCGATCGGGGATCGATTAATCGCGTCTTAATGAGACGCGAAAAATCGATCCCCGATAGATCGATTGCTACCCGCCGATCCGGCGGGTAGTGAAGACAAGCCCTTAGAGTGCCACACGTATTCCTTTTCTTTTTGCTGACACAGACTCACACGGCTACTACTCTGAAACCTATCAAAATAAAAATCTTACCCCTAGCAGTGACACACTGATTACTTGCCTCTCTCATATCCTGGGACCAATATGGCTACAACAACACTTCAAAAGGGACTGGGGAGTTAGTGTACTTCTATTTTTGGATGTCCATATTGTGATACCTTAAGAAGTGCTTCAGAAAGCGGTGAGCACTTGCTCATGAAAATCAGGACCCTTTAAGGAGTCTCAAATTGGGCATCCAAAATTGAAATACACAAACGCACCAATCACTTTCCTGAAATTTTCCAATGGAACAACGCAAAGCACAACTAAAACACACCTGAAAAATATTTTGTTGGAAAAGGGTAAAGGAAGAATAGAAGAGCTTAAGAAACAATACTAGAAGTCCAAAATCTGACAATACTCAGATTAATACTTGTACTCCTTTGAGGACAACAAGCACTTTATAAGTAGCTGGTCAGAAAACGGAATTTCCATCTTGTGGAAAATTCTGGCATTTTGAAATTTGTTCTGAATCAGCACAAAATGTTGAAATTTCAATAATTTTCAAATTCTGAAAAGAAAATGTATTTGAAAACATCAAAACATTGTTTTGTTAATGTCAAAATATTATATTAATACTTAATAGTACATACATATCAAATTAATAATATAAAAGGCAAGATGGGACAAGGAAAAAATTGTTTTTACCCTATCAAAAGAAAATGTTTCAACATTAACAAAATGAAATTAGAAAGCTGAAACTATTTATTTTGACACTTTCCCGCAAAACGCTTACATTTTGACAAAACTGCATTTTCCAATGGAAAAAAGTGTTCTCTCTCAAATATTTCAACCAGCTCTGATTAAAATGTTCAGCATTATTACCAGTTACTATTATGAAGCACAGTTACTTATGTATGTTTATTAGGGCTGCCAAGCGATTAAAAAAATTAATTGTGATTAATCACACAATTAATCACACTGTTAAACAATAATAGAGTACCATTTATTTTAAATATTTTGGATGTTTATTACATTTTCAAATCTATTAATTTCAATTACAACACAGAATACGAAGTGTACAGTGCTCACTTTATATTTCTTTTTTATTACAAATATTTGCACTGTAAAAAACCCAAAATTGTATTTTTCAATACACCTCATACAAGTGCCGTAGTGCAATCTCTTTATCATGAAAGTTGAACTTATAAAAGTAGAATTATATAAAACTGCATTAAAAAATAAAACAATATACAACTTTAGAGACTACAAGTCCACTCAGTTCTACTTCTTTGTCAGCCAATCACTCAGACAAACAAAGTAATTACAATTTGCAGAAGGGGATACTG
Organism: Chelydra serpentina; assembly: GCA_037349315.1. Classification (NCBI taxonomy): domain Eukaryota; kingdom Metazoa; phylum Chordata; order Testudines; family Chelydridae; genus Chelydra; species Chelydra serpentina. The sequence continues at coordinate 41,134,087 of JBAIAC010000029.1, read as the reverse complement.
CTACTGCTGCCTGCTTCTTGTTTACAGTGTAACCTGACAGTGAGAACAGGCGTTCGCATGTCACTGTTGTAGCTGGCGTTGCAAAATATATACATGCTAAAAATTCATATGTCCCTTCATGCTTCAACCACCATTCCAGAGGACATGCTTCCATGCTGATGACAAGTTCTGTCTGATAACAATCCAAAGCAGTACAGACTGATGCATGTTCATTTTCATCATCTGAGTCAGATGCCACCAGCGGAAGACTGATTTTCTTTTTTGGTGGTTTGGGTTCTGTAGTTTCTGCATCAGAGTGTTGCTCTTTTAAGACTTCTAAAGGCATGCTCCACACCTCATCCCTCTCAGATTTCGGACGGCACTTCAGATTCTTAAAGCTTGGGTCGAGTGCTGTAGCTATTTTTATAAATCTCACATCGGTACCTTCTTTGCATTTTGTCAAATCTGCTGTGAAAGTGTTCTTAAAATAAACATGTGCTGGGTCATCACCTGAGACTGCTATAACATGAAATATATGCAGAATGTGGGTAAAACAAAGCAGGAGACGATTCTCCCCCAAGGAGTTCAGTCACTAATTTAATTGACGCATTCTTTTTTATTTTTATGATCATCATCAGCATGGAAGCGTGTCCTCTGGACTGGTGGCCAAAGCATGAAGGGGCATATGAATGTTTAGCATATCCGGCATGTAAATACCTTGCAACGCCAGCTACAACAGTGCCATGCGAACGCCTGTTCTCACTGTCAGGTGACATTGTAAACAAGAAGCAGGCAGCAGTATCTCCCGTCAATGTAAACAAACTTGTTTGTCTTAGAGATTGGCAGAATAAGAAGTAGGACTGAGTGGACTTGTAGGCTCTAAAGTTTTACACTGTTTTGTTTTTGAGTGCAGTTATATTACCCAAAAAGATCTGCATTTGTAAGTTACACTTTCACAATAAAGAGATTGTATGTCAGTATGAGATGAATTGAAAAATACTATTTCTTTTGTCATTTTTAGAGTACATATATTTGTAATAAAAAATAATATAAAGTGAGAACTGTGCACTTTGTATTCTGTGTTATAATTGAAATCAATATTGAAAATGTAGAAAAACATCCAAAAATATTTAATAAATTTCAATTGGTATTCTATTGTTATAAGTATGATTAATCACAAATAATTTTTTTAATCACGATTAATTTTGACTTCATTGCATGAGTTAACTGCAGTTAATTGGCAGCCCTAATATTTATTCAAAACAGATGGTTATTTTCAGATGTTTATAACACCTTCCAGGCTGAAATTTGATCTCTGTTTGAAAACATTCTCTCTTTTGAATGTTTTGAAAATGGCCTCATTCTCAAAAATAACTTGCAACTATTTCTGAGACTGAGCAGAGTGGGGAAAAAACCAAAACCACACATTTGTCATTACCAAAAATAGTTATTTAACAAAAAAACCTGTTGCATGTCAACCGTAAGAAGAAACTTACAATTTCTTTGGGAGTTGGAGCTTACTTTGCACATATATGCCTTCCAATGGTCCAATAGAAACAGATTTTCTTACATTGAAATTAATGGATTTAAAAAAACAACAACATACATTGTGGGTATGCACTGAATTTTGTTCTAAAATCAATAATCTGTCACTATAGTCCATATACTTGTCACATTTGCATGATTGTAAATGGATTGGATATGTCCATTGAGTAGGTGATCTCACAGCAGTCTATTTGAGTTATACATGAATGAATACAAAATGATACAATGATACGAATACAAAAAGTCAATGATATAAAGCCAGATAAAAGACAAAGTAACTAAGAAATAAATAAAGATGTTATATAAATACATGCATACATTTAAAAGAAAAAAATTAGTGGGCAAGATAAAAGTAGCACAAAACAGACCCCAGTCCATCAAAGCATTTACACACATGCTTATTTTTAAGCCTGAGAGCTGTCCCACTGAAGTCAGTGGGACTACTCAGAAGCATGCTTAATTTAGAGCATAAGGGTTTTGCTAGATTAGGGCCATAGTGTCTCAGCAGAACCATGTTGTAGAGGTCAGTACTGCATCCAAGCCCCAACTGCTTTCAAGATGATTCTAAGCTGACTAAGAATTCACTCAGTCCAACAGTGGGGATGTACATAAAGAAATTCTTGGAAAATCCAAATGTGTGCATCAAAGAAAAGGCAAAAATCATCTTAATTGCATCTCTGTTTATGATGGGTGATCTCCAGTCAGTTCAGTACCTCAACATTTGAATGCTTTTTATAAAGTTACTGATACTTCATAAGTGGGCAAAAATAAAATAATAATAATTAATAATAACGAAGGGAACAAGCTCTCTCAAGAGATTTCCAACCTCTTTCTTATTACTCCTGCACCGCCACTTCTTGTCTTCACAAAAACTAGAAGGTGCAGGTTCTGAAGCACATGAATAATGACGGACTGACTAACTAACTAAGATAGATTTCAATTGTTTTAAGTTTGGCTTGAGATTTGAAGGTTCATGACAGTTCATTTAGTTGGGGTTGGTCCTGCTTTGAGCAGGGGGTTGGACTAGATGACCTCCTGAGGTCCCTTCCAACCCTGAGATTCTATGATTCTATGATATTTTCCCCACACCCTGCAAATTCTGGCCCCACCCTCTTGACCCATGCAAAGTCAGGTGACTTAGTTTTGGTGCTGAGGAGATGGTTTGATTCTAAATGTACCAACTATTAAACAGGAAACCACTGAATTATTGTGTGTCTAAGTATTATATTGCAAGCACCACATTATAGGAGTGTAAAATATGACAACCCACTACTGTTCCATTTTGTTATTCATCCTTTCCACCCAGACCAATTTTCCATTCTTCACTGTTAGCCATGTGTGCAAGAAACTACAATCTGAGCAATTTAGAAATATATATATAAAATAAATGGAATGTCATTAATATATTACCAATCTGTAGTAAGCTTGTATGATCCCTAATATTCAAGAAACATGCTTTCAAAATGTCACTGAGTTCATCGGTATATCATAATACAACTCGTTACAAGTTTTTTATTTTAATCAGAAGTAAAATTATTTTATAAACATCTGAAATATCAGGAAAAAAGTTGAAAGCAATACCAGGAGAGCTCAGTTTTATTGCATACTACATCTTGCTTAGCTTGTTAATAAAACTCATAAAAATCACCCACAAAGGTTGTGGCTACATAAATCTCCCTTATTCAGCTTTATAACCCTGAATTTTTCTATTTTAAAAAAAAAACAAAGATAATATGCAATAGATAGTAAAAGTTAGATTAATTAAAAAAGCCATTGTAAAACTGCTCTTAACTTCATCTACAGGACTACTGTGTTCATCAAACTGTTCAGACACAGTTTAAGTACTGGCGCCAAGAGTAAATTTAAATCTGAAATTGCTCCTTAGGATGTTAGTTTTAAGGTTCTGCCAAGGCAAATTTTTACAGCAGTTGTCTATGCAGTGAAGAAGATAGGGAAGCAGTGGTATTGTGTTTACAGCTGTTTCTCTGGTGCTTAATGATACTTTCCTGGCTGGGAAATGAACTTACTGTTCACTATAAAAAAAGGAGCATAAGGTTTGAGAAGAAATGCTGCTGGTTTTAACTAGTAGTGTATTTATTTTATTACAGTAGTTAAAATTATGCTTAGAATTATTTAGTATATTAGTGGAATTAGGGATTAAGAATAAAATTGGATACCATCATATATATCAAAAAGATTACATTTCTGATACTAAATAAGTGTACAATTCAACAATGTGCATAATGGTGTTTAGTAATCTTTTTTCAGATCATTACCATTATTTGACTACCCTTTAGTGCCCTTAATACAGATAGTAAAAGTAAATATCAAACTAAGGAAAGCTTCTGAGCATATTCTATCTGATTCATACTGTACAATCCTACAGAAACAGAGGCAACTCTTGCACAGTTCATGCTCCTGTTAAACTCTGCAAATATGCTGGCAAATCTCTGTGTCAAACATATCTCAATTAATCATTTACATTCAAAAAGAAATGAACTATATATGTAAAGGATCCAATGCAAAATCATATACCCTCAAGGTAACAGGTTTATAATGACTCAAGGACAGATTCTGTTGGTCACCTATGGGCTTGGCATTGAGGGTAATGGAGAGTGGCACCCAATCAGGTGGAGCTCTGAGACAGATTGCGCCTCCCCAATCTCCCTGACACCACACGAATGTACAGGCTACATCATCCATCATTTGTGCCATTCGAGGCACATAAATGAATTCACTCACTGCAGGCGTACAGACAAATTCATCCAAATATCCATTATTTAAGCCCTATAAAAGAACTGAGTGGGGCTTCCGCTGGGAGAACTGCTACACCAGGGTGACTGTGTATGTGCTGCGCAAACTGGAGCCACAGAGGTATTTGCAGAATACCACAATGGGAGTGGCCACATATACACGTCCGTGTGCAATGCCAACAGACCCCAGTCACCAGGAAGCTAAATGCATGAGCCTCTATTGCATGAGCTAAAAGCCATATGGCTCTTAGCTAAGGCTGTAGAGCTCTCACTTGCATGTTTACCAAACACACCTCCTGGTGTGAGTGCAAGTACAGTAGCTCACAACCCCACACTCCACATGTACGGAGGGACTGTAACCACTATTGCAGCTCATTGGCTGGTATAGTTGCTTAGAGGGTGAGTGCTGGGACCAGGACAGAAGCCATGAACCCAAGCCCTTGCTTGAGAAATGGATTTCATTTCCCCAACTGCTCTGCATTCACACAAGTGGTATGGTTTTCACACAGAAGGAATAGCCTTCACACCATGCCAAGCATGGGGACTGCTATTTGTCCTTCTCCCTGTCCCTTCTGTGGGATGTACAAGGTGGGGGAAAAAGGCTCCTGCACCCTCTTCCATTCATGCACTGAAGTCAGGAAAAATTTGGCCCTCAGACTTCACATTCTGTGTAGTCTTTGTTCAGCTGTGAAGGACAGTAATGCAGCAGAGAAACTGGAATAGCCTACACAGTGGACATATTCACAGCTCTTTTGGAGCTAACTCTCGTCTCACTTGCACATGTAGATCTATTGAAATCAACGGGACTACTCACCTAAGTTAGGCCAGCAGGAATTCGTTTTTAATTTCTGCAGTATCAAAGATGTGAATGAGAGTAAAAGTCAAGGACTATCCTGTATCCTGAATCTCAGGCCAAACATTCAATGATTCTTTAGGAAGAGTTAGATCGTTTGGATAAAAAAACCCTTGCCTGATCAAAGGTATTTTTGCCCCCACCTTTTCCCCCATATTTGTGAAAATCATGCCATATCCTAGGTCGATAAATTGAGTAGCTATGAGCTGTGAGCGCAGAGACGGGATGCTGTCAATAATTCAGTTACAGTCTCCACACTACATAATGATTACCCAATTGTTGTATTACTCCGTGGTGTTAGGAATAAGGATATTGTTGTGACCCAGGGATCTCGAATGCGGGCCCACAGGGTTCATGGACGCAGCCATGCTCCAACCCTCCACCTGGCAGCTTACTGACAACTGCTTATCTGGGACCAACAAAGACCAGGCCCAGCATGAAGGAGTCCTAGAGCAGCTGGTTGTCCTGTTGGCCCTATTTAAAAGCCAGCAGCAGGAACAAGAAGCTGTCTGAACACCTGGGCTCCACTCTGCTCCAGAGTGTGTGCCTATTGCCCCCTTGCTTGATTTCCTGGCATCCAGACCCAGCTTGTCCCCTGGCGTCTGGTCCACGATTCCTGACCTCCAGTTTGTCTCCTGCTTCTGACCTCCCAGTATCCTGGCCCAGCAAACTCGACTCCTGTCTCATGACTGGAGACACTGGCTCTGACTACAGGGTCTGGCTGCCCATAACCTGACCATGACAGATATAAGTAAATATGCACATTTAATTCTCAAATTAAATGAATAGCAAATAAATAGCAAAATTATTTCATTCCATATTACAAATATAGGGTGCAGTGTCTATTCTCCTACTGATTCCCTTGGATTTTGGATTTTACACACCTAGCTCCCATTACCATTAATAGGAATTAGGTATATAAACCCCCACCAGAGATGGGAATAAACACTCTAATATTTTATAACGAGTAATCTTCCGTGTGTTGATATTGATTCTTGTTGCCATGACATCACTCAGTTATTATGGTAGAATATGCTCCAGCATATTCATCAAATATATAATTACCCTGAATATAGCAAATCACTCCCTTTTGAGATGCAAAACTGTGTCCATTTTCCCCCCACTATGTAAATACACACTACAGCTACACAGTTGTGGAAACATCAATGATTTCACAGAAAAGACCTTCTGAGAACATGGTTGCAAATTAAATCAGACTTGCGAAATCCCACTTCCAAAGGGAAGAAAATAGTGTTAATAAAAATACTATCATCAGTCATTATGGTAAAACAGATGCAAGTACATTTTATTTTTTGACTCGTAAATTTTCAAGACAATTTTGGCACATCACAATTAAAGGTATGTTACCCCTGAGGACATTACCTGTCTCATCCTCAAAAAAGGCCTACATTTGAGAAAGCAACTATATTTATGATTAACTATAAAATAAACATTGGTGTAAAAATATGCAAACATATGCAAAATAATTTAATTTTGTACATTTAAATTTTGCTTAGGGTTCTACCAGACTTCAGTGATATTTTAAATGACTGCAACACATGGTGCATAGCCCATACAATTCAATTAGGCATGTTAAAGTAGGCAATTTTGATTATACGATAGACTTCTAGTTCAGCTTTGTAGAGCACTTTATAAATGTTGCAGTTATGAGCCAGACATTTAATCATTTTTAACATATATTAACTGAGAGATTAGTATGAGCTTTCTTTACCACGCAGAGATCTGCTCAGACTTAATTTTAAAGCCAAACCTGAACCTGACTGACTACACCATAACAACCTAAACCTGACCCAATCTTGTGGGTGTCAAGACATTTTCAGACCCAACCCAAATGCCCAGCCCAAAAGCACCACCACCACCTCATTCTTGGTGCTCAGCCTGGTTGGGGATTTCTGCTCCACATGCCCACAATTTCTGCTCCCCATGCTGCTTCCTGCCTGTGGGGTTGGTGCTCTACTCCTGCCAGCCACCACCACCTTGCTGCCCTGTATGTGCTGCAGATTGAGTATGCTGACAAGTCACAGAGACTCTCATTCCGCAGCCTACGCAGTACAACGAGGCAGTCGCAGCTGACAGGAGTGAGTTATGCAGCCACTGCACCAACCCTACGGGTAGGAGGAGGTGAACAGGTACTACCCAAACCAAGCCCAAGAATCATAAAAGATTAGGGTTGGAAGAGACCTAAGGAGTTCATCTAGCTCAACCCCCTGCTCAGAGCAGGACCAACCCCAACTAAATCATCTCAGCCAGGGCTGTGGGTTGGGTTGTTTTCAGACCAGATCCAGACTGACCAACACTTGCCGTCAGGTCCCATCAGGTTCTTGTTGAGTTGCAAGGGTCTAATTCTTTGTATTTACAACTCTGTGTCCTTGAACAACATTTTCGCCCTATTTATGTCTTCATTTCCTTGGGATAGCCACATATGTCAACTGACTAGGCAATTTAAGCCCAAATTTTCAAGCCTGGGTGCCTAAAATGAGGGTCTTAGATCCCTAAGGTGGACGTAGGAACTTTATTTCCATTGATCCACTGGCTATGTCAATCCTTAGAAAGCAGGGTGCCTATCAATCAATAGATTTGGGCCTTGAGCAGCATTAGCAGCTCCTGCAGCTACAAGCTTTAATTTTCCCCCTGAAGTAGTGGGTCTGAATCCATGCATCATGCATGAGCCTTCCACGCTGACACCACAGCTGGCACTAATTAGCACCCTTGTTGATTCTCTCAGCTGAAATGCCAAGTAGTGAGATATAAAGACAACTACCTTGTCATCACATTTGTAAGCTTGGGAAACAATTGAATTGGTTGGAAATCAAAAGGATAAAATTAAATAAAGAAAAGCACAAAGTACAACACTTAGGAGAGAAAAAATCAAATACACAAATATGAAAATGGGGAATATCTGGCTAGACGGTAGTACCTCTGAAAAGGATCTGGGAGTTAGAGTGGATCACAAACTGAATGAGAGTCAACAATGCGATGCAGTTGTGAAAAAGGCTAATATTCTGGGGTATATTAACAGGAGAGTTTTATGTAAGATATGGGAGGTACAGTCATAGACTTCAAGGTCAGAAGGGACCATTATGATCATCTAGTCTGACCTCCTGCACAACCGAGGCCACAGAATCTCACCCACCCACTCCTGTAATAAACCCCTAACCTATGTCTGAGCTACTGAAGTCTTCAAATCATGATTTAAAGACTTCAAGGTGCAGAGAATCCTCCAGCAAGTGACCCGGACCCCATGCTGAAGAGGAAGGCGAGAAAGCCCCAGGGCCTCTGCCAATCAGCCCTGGAGGAAAATTCCTTCCTGACCCCAAATATGGCGATCAGCTAAACCCTGCGCATGTGGAAAAGACTCACCAGCCAGACACCCAGGAAAGATTCTCTGTAGTAACTCAGATCCCACCCCATCTAACATCCCATCACAGGCCATTGGGCATATTTACCGCTAATAGTTGAATATCAATTAATTGTCAAACTTAGGCTATCCCATCATACCATCCCCTCCGTAAACCGATCAAGCTTAGTCTTGAAGCCAGATAGGTCTTTTGCCCCCACTACTCCCCTTGGAAGGCTGTTCCAGAACTTCACTCCTCTGATGGTTAGAAACCTTTGTCTAATTTCAAATCTAAACTTCTTGATGGCCAGTTTATATCTGGGCTTCCCCCATCCTGCAGCTTCTGCCAAGGCACTTACCCTGCCCAACAAGCGGCTGGGCTCTGGGCTTCCGCCACCCAGCAGCAGATTTTTCCCAGGGCCCCCCAGTTGGCTGGGGCCCTTGGGCACGGGTCCTGTCGGCCCAGTGGCTAATCCGGCCCTGGGCTAGAAGACCTCTCAAGCTCCTTTCCAGCCCTACATTTCTATGAACAAGGGTGCACGTGAATAAGAGAGGTCACCTTTTAAAATTTGACCCACACAATGTAAGGAGTTGCTGTAAATTATTTACATTACTGTCACTGTCACTTTCAAGACTGTAATAACTAAAAATATATTGCATTCAAGTGTTTGACAAGTTCACTTTTGTCTGCCATTCTGGTGTACTGTATTTTCCCACAAAGTTATGTAATTGTCAAAGTCTACCACTGTACTTACTATACAGTAAATCCTCAAAGATACGAACACCAGAGTTATGGACTTATCGGTCAACTGGACACCATGTGGAACTGGAAGTAATCAGGCAGCAGTGGAGACACACACCACACAAAAAGCAAATACTTCCCTGCCTCAGGGCATTAGCCCTAAGACTCAGGGTCTCAGCCAAGGGGCGGGAGGAGCGGAGGCTGCAGTTGCAGGGTGAGGGGGGTCAGAGCTCCTGGCAGAGTACTACACTTAGGAAGGAATAATCAATTGCACAAATATAAAATGGGAAATGATTGCCTAAGAATGAGTCATGAAGAAACAGATCTGGGGGTCACAGTGGATCACAAGCTAAATATGAGTCAAGAGTGTAACACTGTTGTAAAAAAACAAACAAATTAAAATAAAATAAAATAAAATAAAATAAAAGCAAACATCATTCTGGGATGTATGAGCAGGAATGCTGTAAGCAAGACACAAAAAGCAATTCTTCCACTCTACTGAGCACTAATGCGGCCTCAACCTTGTCCAGTTCTGGGTATCACATTTCAGGAAAGATGTGGACAAATTGGAGAAAGTCCAGAGGAGAGGGGGTGAGGGAAAAAGATTAAAGGTCTAGAAAACATGACCTATGAGAGAAGATTGCAAAAACTAGGTTTGTTTAGTCCAGAGAAGAGAAGATTGAGTGGGGACATAACAGGCTTCAAGTACCTAAAAGGTTATTATAAAGAGAAGGGTGATAAATTGTTCTGCTTATCCACTGAGGACAGGACAAAAAGCAAGGGACATTTAGTTAGACATTAGGAAAAATTTCCTAACTGTAAGGGCAGTTAACACTAGAACAAATTACCTATGGAGGTTGTGGAATCTCTGTCAATGGAGGTTTTTAAGAACAGATTCGACAAACAGCTGTCAGGGTGGTTTAGATACTATTTAGGCCTACCTCAGTGCAGGGGAGTGGACTAGATGACCTATTAAGGTACCTTCCAGTCCTGTATTTCTATGATTATTTGATTCTATGTATCACTTTACATGTGCCTGTATCAAAATGCATAGTTTGCTTGCCCCCGGTTTACTATGGGATCCAGATAGCTCTGTATCGGTGACCTGTCCTCTTCATCATTTGCTGCTCCACAATCTTTGTGTCATCTGCAAATTTTGTCAGGAATGATTTTATGTTGTCTTCCCACTCTGATAAACATTTTAAATAGAGGAGAGCTGATAACATGGAGTGGACCCTGCAGAGATTGGTTGAAATGCACTCAATTATGAGTCCACATTTACAGTTCCATTTTGAACCCTATCAGTTAGCCAGCTTTTCATCCCTTCATGTGTGCCATGTTGATTTTGTATCATTTTAGTTTCTTAATCAAAATAGTGTGCGGCACCGAGTCAAATGTCTTACAGAGGTCTAAGTGTATTACATTAACACTATTACCTTTATCATCCAAACTTGTGATCTCATTCAAAATGCATAAAGTTGGCTTGGTAAAATCTATTTTCCATAGACTCATGTTGATTGGCATTAATTATATTACCCATCTTTAATCCTTTATTAATCAATTCCTGGCTCACTTCCTTAGGTGCTTTTGTAAAACTCTCAACTTTCAGTCCCAATTGCAGTCAGTCAACTTCTTAAAGTAGACAGTGCTCAAGAATGGAATTAATTTTGCCAGCTTGCTCCTAAATAATACAATTGCAATACCATGTGTTTTTGTAAGATATCATAACTGCAAGTTATTATTTAATTTCTGAACCCATTCTAAGATCTCTAGACAGGAAGATAATTTATTTTGGGGTTTAGAACAGATGGCATGGTGAGTTAATGCAAGTTTTACTCTGAAAAATGGCACTGACTTAACTCAATAGATCTGTTTGTGTGTATTCAGAATCATACCTCCTGAAATGGGTGAAAGTTTTTATTGCTTTGTATTACTCATAGCCCTTCAAAACCAACATAGTTCTGAGAGGCAGCTAAATTCTAGTTGTTCTTTTAGAGTCACTTTTTAAAGTAGAACTACACTTTAATGCACACTAGCTTTTTCCTCTGCAGATTTTTATTTTTCAAATCCTACCTAAATCACAAGGGTTACCTGAACCTAATCATGGCTGTTCATCCATATATAAAAACACACATAAAATTGGCACAACTCCTCACACTTTCACTACAAATCTACAGTAGTTTTATGGTGACCCTAAACACTGGTGAATGCCTAGGTGCTCTGCTCATAGGTTACAAAGGGGTGCCTGTATGGCAGCAGAACTAGCTGGTGCAGTATTGGATTGGGTGGGTCAAGCATGATTATGTTAGGGGTGTAAGGAATGCAGCCAGGAAACCCACTGTGCCCCAGCTATTCCCTGGGCCATATGGGGTATATCTATACTGCACATTAAGCCTAAGTATGCAGGACCTAGGCTTATGGATTTAGTGTTTCCAAGCCTGCACTTAACTGTCCTCACTGCATCGTAAACCTTGGTTTACAACTGCTGGATCTATGTGTCTCAGACATGCTAACATGTCCATACTGCACTATGCAGACATTCTGACTCAGATCTGCAGCTTGACCTGCATCCACACTGCTAAATGACAGGGCTTGGACCCGAGTCACAGAGGGAGTTGTGCTCTGACTGACGCCCTACCCCCCAAAAACAGGGTCCTGGGACCTGGGTGCTTGCGGACCAAGTTAGACTGATTTGTGTGTGGACGGAAGCAGGCTTGGGCTCAAACATGAATCAGAACCTAGACTTAGTGTGCAGTGTGTAGACATACCCACAAGTTCCTTAGAGAAAATACCAGCTGGAGTACAAGTTAGGGCAGCCCTCAGAACTGTCCTAATCAGCACCTGTAGCTGAACAAGCTCCTGCCTTCACCAGGGTTGGACAGATGCAAACCCCCCCACCTCTGCCGATCTCAGAGCTAAGTACAATACCTTTTAAAAAGTTTGTTCTATTACAGCATTTGGCTTCTCTTTATGTTTAAAAGAAGATACCTTGCTCTAGATTTTAAGGCCAGAAAAGACCATGATGATCATCTAATCTGACCTCCTGCATAACACAAAACATTTCACCCTCATACAAGATATAGGTTTGAAGGAAATTCAAACAATGTGTAAAAAAATCAGCAGCAACTAAATCATAGGAATATGCTATTAAATTATAATGAAACACAAACAGAAGCCCTGCCCTTTTCATTGTGCACCTAAGCAGATGCACCCATCTTCAGTACAAAGCCAAAGTAACTATGTAAACAACCTTTCCTTAAATTCATTGATGAAAAACGTAAAAAAATAAATAAAAATCCCCAAATCATGGAATCATAGGCTCATAGGACAGGAAGGGACCTCGAGAAGTCATCTAGTCAAATCCCCTGCAATCAAGGCAGGACTAAGTATTACCTAGATCATTTCTGACAGGTGGTTGTCTAATCTGCTCTTAAAAACCTCCAGTGTCAGAGATTCCACAACCTCCCTATGCAACTTATTCCAGTTGTTAATTACCCTTACCGTTAGGAAGTTTTTCCCAATGTCCAACCTAAACTGCCCTTGCTGCAATTTAAGCCCATTGCTTCTTGTCCTATCCTCAGAGGTTAATGAGAACAACCTTTTATGTCCCCTCTCAGCCTTCTCTTCTCCAGACTAAACAAACCCAATTTTTTTCAATCTTCCCTCATAGGTTGTGTTTTCTAGACCATTAATCATTTTTTTGCTCCAATCTGGACTCTCCATTTCATCCACATTTTTCGTGAAATGTGGTAACCAGAACTAGACACAATACTCCGATTGAGGCCTACTCGGTGAGGAGTAGAGCGGAAGAATGTGTCTTGCTTACAACACTTCTGCTAATTCATCCCAGAATTATGTTTGCTTTTTTTGCAACAGTGTTACAATGTAGGCTCATATTTGGCTTGTAATTCACTATGACCCCTAGAACCCTTTCTGCAGTACTCCTTGTTAGGCAGTCATTTCCCATTTTCTCTGTGTGCAATTGATTGTTCCTTCCTAAGAGGAGTACTTTGCATTTGTCCTCACTGAATTTCATCCTGTTTACTTCAGACCATTTCTCCAGTTTATCTGGATCATTTTGAATGTTAATCCTATCCTCTAAAGCACTTGCAACCCATCAGAGCTTGGTATCATCCACAAATTGTATATGTATACGCTCTATCCCATTATCTAAATAATTGATGAAGATATTGAACAGAACTAGACCCAAAACTGACCTCTGCAGAACCCCACTTGATATGCCCTTCCAGCTTGACTGTGAACCACTGATGATTACTCTCTGGGAAGAGTTTTCCAACCAGTAATGTACCAACCTTATAGTAGCCCCATTTAGACTGTATTTCCCTAGTTTGTTTAGGAGAAGGTCATGCAAGACAATATCAAAAGCCTTACTGAAGTCAAGATATACCACATCTATCACTTTCCCCCTATCCACAAGACTCGTTACCCTGTCAAAGAAAGTTATGAGGTTGATTTGACATAATTTGTTCTTGAAAAATCCATGCTGACTGCTACTTATCACCTTATTATCTTATAGGTGTTTGCAAGTTGATTGCTTAATTATTTGCTCCATTATCTTTCCGGGTACTGAAATTAAACTGACTTGTCTGTAATTTCCTGGATTGTCCTCATTTCCCTTTTTATTGATTAGCACTATATTTGCCCTTCTCCAGTCCTCTAGAATCTCTTCAGTTTTCCATGACTTCGGGAAGATAATCGTTAATGGTTTAGATATCTGCTCTGTCAGCTCCTTGAGTATTCTAGGATGTATTTCATCAGGTCCCGGTGACTTCAAGATATCTAACTTGTTTAATCAATTTTTAACTTGTTCTTTCCCTATTATAGCCTCTGATCCTCCATTTTCACTGGCATTTACTATGTTAGATGTCGAGTCACTGCTAGCCTTTTTGATGAAAATTGAAACACAAAGTCATTTAGCACTTCTGCCATTTCCACGTTTTCTTTTATTGCTTTCCCCCCCCCCCCCATTCAGTAACAGGCCTATACTGTCCTGGGTCATCTTCTTGCTTCTAATGTATTTGCAGAATGTTTTCTTGCTACCCTTTATGTCTCTAGCTAGTTTAATCTCATTTTGTGTCTTAGCCTTTCTAATTTTTCCCTATATACTAGTTTATATTCATCCTTTGTAATTTGACCTAGTTTCTGACTTCTTGTAGGACTCATTTGAGTTTCAGATAATTGAAGATACCACCCTGGCTTAACCAGGGTGGTCTCTTGCCATACTTTCTGTCTTTCCTATGCAGTGAGATAAGAGCACAAGAGCAAACTAATAATGTCTCTTTGAAAAATTGCCAACTCTCTTGAACAGTTTTTCCCCTTACACTTGCTTCCCATGGGATCTTACCTACCAACTCCCTGAGTTTGCTAAAGTCTGCCTTCTTGAAATCCATTATTTTTATTGTGCTGTTTTCCCTCCTATGATTCCTTAGCATAATGAACTCTACCATTTCATGATCACTTTTACCCAAGCTGCCTTTCACTTTCAAATTCTCAATCAGTTGCTTCCTATTTGTCAAAATCAAATCTAGAACCTCTCTTCTAGTAGCTTTCTCCACCTTCTGAAATAAAAAAATTGTCACTAATACATCCAAAGAACTTGTTGGATAATCCCTGCTGTGTTATCTTTTCAATAAGATGTTTGGGTAATTGAAGTCTGCCATCACCATCAAGTCCTGTGCTTTGGATGATTTTGTTAGTTGTTTAAAAAAAACCCAGCTTCATCCCTCTTCTTCGTGGTTAGGTGATCTGTAGTAGACCCCTACCATGACATCACTCTTGTTTTTAACATCTTTATCCTTACCCAGAGACTTTCAACAAGTCTGTCTCCTATTTCCAGCTCAACCTCAGTCCAAGTGTGCATATTTGATATAAAGCAACACCTCCTCTCTTTGTACTTTGAACATGCACGGGGAAAAGTTTTCACAACCCCACAACTCAGTCAGTCAAATCAAAAGAAGTTTTCCCTGGCATTGTTAAAGCCACGTCTCTTCATTGTGGGACTATTACCCTGTCTAATTTAAAGTTTGTCCAGTTTGCTGCTAGTGATATTTAAATTTATGCCACGCATAGATCAAATGTTACACATACACACACAGAATATATATTACGTATAAAACATTTAATCTTTCAGGACTTATCTCTTTTGTAAAGTTTGAGCAAAAACCATTATGCCATTTTGAAATAAAGAGACTGGAAAAACACTTTCCCATTATTTTTAAAAGGGCTAGATTTTGGTCTTCCATTGAAATGATTGTTTTTATTGTAAGTGTCACCTATCATCTGATAGTAGCCACAGCACATGAATGCAGTGAAGAATGTGGGAATTATCTGTATTAAGTATAGATATAGATTACACCCACAAAAATTCTCTCTCTGGGTTTGGGTGGTTATTATATGACTGGCTAAAAGGTAGTTAATATTAAATCCTCAGAAACCCACAAACTCTGGTTGTAGGCAGAATTCAATTCCCTGGAGCTCAAAGGGACAATACCAGCAATCTACTGCTGGGAGAATAACTCCAATACCCTCTGGAGAATCATATGAACTTGTTTGTTCCGGTTCAGATGCTCTGCTCCAAACCCTAGGAGATCTTCAGGCAGAACTCTGAACAAAATGACTTTGGAATGATTAACAAGACAACCTGCAACTTTAAGGGGAGAGAGACACTGACAGATAGAGGCTGCAGGAGTGCACTCTATCTCACCCATCCCAATCATAGAATCATAGAATATCAGGGTTGGAAGGGACCTTAGTAGGTCATCTAGTCCAACCCCCTGCTCAAAGCAGGACCAATCCCCAATTTTTGCCCCATATCCCCAAATGGCCCCCTCAAGGATTGAACTCACAACCCTGGGTTTAGCAGGCCAATGCTCAAACCACTGAGCTATCCCTCCCCCGATGCTGGGACTATCCCAATGCTGGGACTATCTAAAATTGGCCCAGAAAAATCAAAGTTCAGGTAAGATAGTATATGTTTCAGCTTTTGTTATTTTAACCCTTGTCTCTCAATTTGTCTCCTATCAATAAATAAATTATACTTGTTTTGGAAAGGTGTCCTAAGTCACTGCAATTTCATACTAGCCATAAGCTCCCAGATAAAATTCTGCAGCAGGGTCTGAATTCAGTTGGGCCTGAAGAGGTAATATGCTTCTGGGAACTGAAGTGCTGTAACCTGGTGATCCAGTCTAAAAGTGGGCTGAACTGGAGGTTCTGCCTGGAGAGAAGAGCAGGCACAGACTGGTGGCTTGTAAAAGGAGCTCATGAAAATGAATGAAGGGGGGCCAAGGTACAATGCACACCAGGAACAGTAACTACTACACACAAAGTTTCATAGACATAATGCATCGAATCCTGGCCCCTCTGAAGTCAATGTCAAAACTCCCATTGACTTTAAATGGACCAAGATTTCAACCAATTTGACTACATATACACACAGATGTGGCAGCACTTGATTCTGGCAGACCTTTTATCAACAAGCAATTACAAGTTTAGAACAAATGTCTCAAGAGACATTAAAAAGCATTTATCTATATATATGATCCAATGACATCCTCTCAGTAGGTTAATCGAGTTTTAGATTATTTACAATTAATATACAATGGGAATCTGGCCAGGCACGTGAAACTGATTTTGAGAAGGAGAGACTCTTGCTTGCTGGACCTATAGAAGAAGATACTGCAAAGATTTCAGAGTAGCAGCCGTGTTAGTCTGTATCCGTAAAAAGAACAGGAGTACTTGTGGCACCTTGGAGACGAACAAATTTATTTCAGCATAAGCTTTCGCAGGCTATAGGCCACTTCATCGGATGCTCATCTAAATTAAATAGCCTCTTAGAATTGGTATGGCAACTTCCAAGTTTTCTGTGTGTATATCTACACATCTTACCTCTGTGTGTTCCATTCTATGCATCCGATGAAGTGGGCTATAGCCTACGAAAGCTTATGCTGAAATAAATTTGTTAGTCTCTAAGGTGCCACAAGTCCTCCTGTGCTTTATACTGCAGAGGAGATAAAAGGTACTCCTGGGGCTGGGTTCTAGTCTCTGGTGCATGGCAAACATTTAAAATAGTTCCAAAATTCTGCTTCTAAACCTCCGCACTCAGGGCTACATGGTGCCATCCGATCTGCACTGCAGAGCCTGAAATTTGATCAGACATTCAAGAGGCTGACAGCAGCAGCAGTACTTAGTTGAGGACCACACTGCATGCTACCACCCAGCAAAATGAGTGCTTATCTCCGTAACTCTATGGTGTGGCTTGCCAAAAGACATGCAAGCAGCACAGAACACTACAAGACTGATCTAAAGCCACTGAAGTTGGTTCAAAGACACACACTGAACTTTGGATCAGGCCCTAAAATATATGCCATCAGAAAAAAAGAGGAAGACAGGAAAAGCTGAATACAAATCAATGACATTATTGGGCTTTTCAGCCCTGAAGGAGTGTGGTTATTTATTGGCAGTCTAATTACAAGGTATTCTACTCATGTTACTTTTATCCATTTTTTAAAAGAACAGCTGTATTTTGACTAATAGAATAATTATTTATTTTAAGACACGGAATTAATGTAGATTTGAGTGCCTTACAGTTATTTGTACATTTCAGTAGTGCCCCGAAAATGCCAGATGGCATCTAAAAAGAGTCCCTTCTCCAAAGAGCACATAGGTAAAGCACATTTATGTTTATGAGACAGGGATTTTTTTTAAAAGAGGGTCAAGGGGTCAGACAAAATCTTCACAGTTTACAAAAGGAGGAGGTATCAGAAGCTACAGGAATTTTCAGAGATCAAAATGATCCCAGTGATTTATAAGCCCAATAGTCATCTTCTGTAGCTAAGGGTATGTCTATACTTACCCATCGCGTCGGAGGCGCGGGATCGATGTTCTGGGTTCGATTTATCGCGTCTTGTCAAGACGCGATAAATCGAACCAGGAAGTGCTCCGCCGTCGACGCTGGTAATCCAGCTCGACGAGTGGAGTAGGCGGAGTCGACGGGGGAGCCTGCGTGCCGCGTCTGGACCACAGGTAAGTTCGAACTAAGGTACTTTGACTTCAGCTACGTTATTAACGTAGCTGAAGTTGCGTACCTTAGTTCGACAGGGGGGGTTAGTGTAGACCTGGGCTTAGTGCAACTCTCATCTACATGGGCTGGTGGAAGAACAGCACCTTCCTAGGGAAGAGTTTGATCCATGGGAGGCATCAGGACTACCAGTGGCATCTTCATAGGCCCAGGACCCTGCTGACACCATAACCTACTTTGCCTAATTGAACTTCAGACTTTCTGGTGCAAAGACCTTTCCACTGCTCAATTGGGATTCTCCTTGACCCCTTGGGCACCACCAAAGAGCATGGGGAACCCCGGAGCCACAGTGGTTCTATAGCATCAAATGGACTTGGTGCCCTGATGGGAAAGAAGAGGACCAACCATCTGGCGGTAACAACTATGAACAGCTTCTTAATGTTCAATTAAAATATGCTAATTTGAGAGTCCAGGTGACCATCTTAAAATCTGATCATTCAAATATAACTAACATTGGAGGTAGCTTCCTTTAAATGGATTGTGTCTTCTTCAGCATGTGTAAATGCCAATTTTCATATCCTTATCACAAAAAGAAATGATATTCTAACTCCTTGACTATCTGTTTTAAAGATACAGCACTAAAAATGATAAAACACATACTGACTTCACAGAGCCTCCTGTTTTTTCTAGCAAATATGTATACAGATAGGCAGTGCAAAATATAAATCAAGAGAGGAAAGATGATCTTGAGCTTAAGGCATGGCTTTGGGTCTCAGGGGAGTTGGATTTAATTCCAGATTTTCCAGTAGACTCTCTTTGTGCCCCTGAGCAAGTAATTCAGCCTCCCTGTGTCTCAATTCCCTATCTGTAAAATGGGGATATTACTGCTTTTCTCCCATCCTTTGTCTGTCTTGTTTATTTACAGTTTAAGTTCTTTGGGGCAGGGAATCTCTTAAAATATATATATATATATACACACAGTACCTTGCACATGTGCCCTGATCTGAGGAGAGGCTAAGGGAACTGGGACAATTTCGCCTGCATCGGAGAAGAATGAGGTGGGATTTGATAGCTGCTTTCAACTACCTGAAAGGGGGTTCCAAAGAGGATGGATTTAGACTGTTCTCAGTAAGAAGAACAAGGAGTACTTGTGGCACTTTAGAGACTAACATTTATTTGGGCATAAGCTTTTGTGGGCTAAAACCCACTTCATCAAATGCATGGAGTGGAAAATACAGTAAGAAGATAGATATAGATTGTGGCAAATTGCTGGCACTACTATGATGGGTCCTGCGCTTTCTCTTCTCGTGGGGGGGTTTCAGGGCACCATTTCTTGCCCCTGAACTGGGGTATCAGCTGTGCCACTAGTATCCAAGAGAAGGGGAATGGAGAGGGAGGGACCCGGGCCCGCCCTCTACTCCGGGTCCCAGCCCAGGGGCCCTAGGTTAGCGGGTAAACCACTTGTACTAGTGGTACTTTCCCCTGGGCTCCTTCCCTCTCCTGCTTGTGGGGCTTCCTGCCTTCCCTCTGCACAAGCCAGGTGTCCCTTTAGCTAAGGTCTTGGTCTTCTTAGCCCGCCACAGCACTTCTCCAAACTCTCCTCTGCTTTCCTCCAAACTGCTCTCTGCTCCACCACCAATCCACTCTGCTTCAACTCCTTCCTCCTCCTCTGTCCGCCTGAAGCAGGGGGTTTTATTAGGTTCCTGAGAGGGCCTTAATTGACTGCAGGTGCTCCAATTAACCAGTAGCCACCCTCCCTAGTCTCCAGGGAACCATGCCTTAATTAGCCTAGGGCTTATATATTTCCCCTTTCACACTTTACTACTGCTGCTCCCTGGCCCTCCTGTATCACAAGATATATACACATACACACACACACACACACACAGAAAACATGAGTGTTGCCATACCAACTCTAACGAGACTAATCAATTAAGGTGAGCTATTATCAGCAGGAGGAAAAAAAACTTTTGTAGTGATAATCAGGATGGCCCATTTCAAACAAACAGTTGAGAAGAAGGTGTGAGTAACAGTAGGGGAAAAATTTGCATGGGGAAATAGTTTTTAGTTTGTGTAATGACTCAAATACTCCCAGTCTTTATTTCAAGCCTAATTTAATGGTGTCCAGTTTGCAAATTAATTCCAGTTCCGCAGTTTCTCGTTGGAGTCTGTTTCTGAAGGTTTTTTGTTGAAGTATTGCAACTTTTAGGTCTGTAATTGAGTGTCCAGGGAGGTTGAAAGTGGTCTCTGACTGGTTTTTGAATGTTATAACTCTTGATCCCTGATTTGTGTCCATTTATTCTTTTGTGTGGAGACTGTCTGGTTTGCCCAATGTACATGGCAGAGGGGCATTGCTGGCACATGATGGCATATATCACATTGGTAGATATGCAGGTGAACGAGCCCCTGGTGACGTGGCTGATGTGATTAGGTCCTATGATGGTGTCACTTGAATAGATATGTGGACAGAGTTAGCAACAGGGTTTGTTGCAAAGATAGGTTCCTGGGTTAGTGTTTTTGTTGTGTGGTTGCTGGCGAGTATTTGCTTCAGGCTGGGGGGCTGTCTTTAAGCAAGGACTGGCCTATCTCCCAAGATCTGTGAGAGTGAGGGATTGTCCTTCAGGATAGGCTGTAGATCCTTGATGATGCACTGGAGAGGTTTTAGTTGGGGGCTGAAGGTGAGGGCTAGTGGTGTTCTGTTACTTTCTTTGTTGGGCCTGTCCTGTAGTAGGTGACTCCTGAGTACTCTTCTGGCTCTGTCAATCTGTTTCTTCACGTCAGCAGGTGGGTATTGTAGTTTTATGAATGCTTGATAGAGATCTTGTAGGTGTTTGTCTCTGTCTGAGGGATTGGAGCAAATGTGGTTGTATCTTAGAGCTTGGCTGTAGACAATGGATCGTGTGATGTGTCCTGGATGGAAGCTGAAGGTATGCAGGTAAGTATAGTGGTCAGTAGGTTTCCGGTATAGGATGGTGTTTATGTGACCATCGCTTATTAGCACTGTAATGTCCAGGAAGTGGATCACTTGTGTGGATTGGTTCAGGCTAAGGTTGATGGTGGGATGGAAACTGTTGAAATCATGGTGGAATTTCCTAAGGAAGTCAGTGGTGTCTCGAAGATAACTGAGAATGC
The DNA here is from genome assembly GCA_037349315.1 of Chelydra serpentina. Lineage (NCBI taxonomy): Eukaryota > Metazoa > Chordata > Testudines > Chelydridae > Chelydra > Chelydra serpentina. The sequence continues at coordinate 41,112,688 of JBAIAC010000029.1, read as the reverse complement.
TGGTAGCATAGGGCCTGAGGAGAGAGTCTACATAACTAGACAATCCTGCTGTTAGGGTGCCAATGCCTGAGATGATGGGGAATCTAGGATTTCCAGATTTATGGATCTTGGTAGCAGACAGAATACCCCTGGTCAGGATTCTAGGAGTGTCTCTGTGCAGATTTGTTCCTGTGCTTTTTCAGGGAGTTGCTGGAGCAGATGGTGTAGTTTCTTTTGGTAACCCTCAGTGGGATCAGAGGGTAATGGCCTGTCGAATGTGGTGTTAGAGAGCTGCCTAGCAGCCTCTCATTCATATTCCGACCCATTCATGATGACGACAGCACCTCCTTTGCCACCTTTTTGATTATGATTAGTTCTTCCTGGGGCTGTTCTCAGTGGTACCAGATGACAGAACAAGGAGTAATGGTCTCAAGTTGCAGTGGGGGAGGTCTAGGTTGGATATTAGGAAAAACTTTTTCACTAGGAAGGTGGTGAAGCACTGGAATGGGTCACCCAGGGAGGTGGTGGAATCTCCTTCCTTAGAGGTTTTTAAGGTCAGGCTTGACAAAGCCCTCGCAGGGATAATTTAGTTGGGGATTGGTCCTGCTTTGAGCAGGGGGTTGGACTAGATGACCTCCCAAGGTCTCGTCCAACCTTGATATTCTATGATCTTGGTTTGGGGTGCTATGTATTATCACAATACTGCTACTAATAATGGAAAGTGAAATAATCCATAAAAACAAACACAGTATATTTTGTACTTAACCGTCATGACATCATGTTCAGATGAATCATCAAGAACATTTTGCTGAGAAGAGGAATTCAAAGATACACTTAGATGCCCCATTTGTAGAATGAATTAACTGGGCAAGACAGCTATTAGAAAAAAAAACTTGAAAGGGTGTGCTAATTTGATTACAATCCTAAAAGCACTACCAAACGGTACAATTCCATCAGTGGAATAAAACTGCACACACAAAGAATGCAAGTAGTCACCTCATTCATTCTTCATCCGCTGAGACTGTCAAGTCACTTTTCCCTGCAGATACCTACTTTAATTCTGCACTCAGAATTCTTTGCACATACACTCTGAGAAATGAAGCATGCATGCACTGGTGGAAACAATTAATGTAACTTTCCTAACTCAGTCTGTAAAACTGGAGACATTTCACAGAAGGAAACTGAAAATTTTTGTAATTTAATAGCAGAAAAATCATCCTGGATTGATTACCATAACCAAACAGAATTTCACCTGAAAGTAATGAGAACTCTGCTAAAGCAAATAATCTGACCAATATTAATCCCTTTTGTTGCAAGAAATTTTGATTTTTTTTCTTTCAGATCTGATATTTAAAGTAGCATGTGAACACTGACACTAACACTAGCAGAAATAACCTTGCAAATTCAATGGACTGCATATTTAAACTGTCAGTGTTCTATCCCCAATGAAGTACTTACACGATTCTGAGGAGTATGTGGGAAACTCCTATGCTTTCTGCTACAAGCCATGAATGGATAAAAGTGCTTCCACCTGGTCCTCTCTGGTGACAACTGGGCCTCCAACTATCACCCGTTAAAACCTGGAAGTTTGTTGCAGGCTAGAGAGCTGCTAAGTGACTACTGATGAAAATAGAGAGCTTAGCCAATCAGATGCAAAAAGTGAGGATGGCGAAAGGTCTCCAGGGAAAGTCTCTTTTTGTTCCTTTGACCTAGGCAACACAGAACTGTACTTGAAACATGGGGTTATGAAAGAAGAAAGAAACTAATAGAAGTGGTATAAGAAAAATAAATAAGGGAAAATTATTAATATTGTTTAGAAACAACTAAGTACACATTTTCTCTAGTCAGGATCTGGCAGAAGCTGGTTCAGATAGTTGATCTTTCCTGGACTTTTAGACTTTCTGGTATGTGCAGAACAAAATTTATCTAGAAAAACAGGGAAATGAACAAAGTTCCAGGCTTGGCTAATTCTAGAATATTCAAGTCCCCCAACTGTGACTTCAGAATTCCAGGATATTTCAACCAGTAATGTAGCTCTTACTTTTGGCAGGCAAAACAAAACTGCTCACATAAAGTGTAATTTTAGCCAATCTACCAATCTGTCCTGTATCTCAGGTTCTCCTTAGTATTCAAATTTCCAACCAGCTACAGACCCTCAAGTGCATAAGCTGGTGCCTGAAAAAATAATGCTGTGTCTACAGACAGACCTGGAAATCTCATAAGATTCTGAACAAGTATGTCTTTCTATGTCCACAAAGGGCCTGATAATTCTTGTTCCTGCTTCCATCCATTGACATTCTTCTCTACCTCCCAGCTCAGCCTTTCTCCAGCCAGCTGAAAAGCGTTCTGCTTCCTTATTGCAATCTACTGTAGAACTGTCTTAATTCATAAGCACATCTCCCACTCTGCAACACCTCACACCTTTCGCTACTGATACTTTATATACTTCCTCCCCACTCAGTTTTTTCTCCCATTCATTTGCAACCCCTCACATCCTGCCAACATTATCCAAACCCTTAGGAAAATAACCTTCTCTCTTGATTTCTTTACTTCTGCTGTCATTCGTTGTTGTACCCTTGCCCTTGCTTCTTCCATTTCCATACGCGGCAATAACTTTCTCTGATAGCTTCCCCAACTCTTTAAAATCTGTCATGGTTCATCCTTTTCTTGGGAATCCTCCTTTAACTATGACACTCTATTCACAAATCTATTTCGAATGGTCTTTCAGCAGTACTTGGGAAGGTACCTTTTTCTCTTATCTTCAGTAACAAACCACACAGCAATATCGATGACCAATTTAAAATTGGGGTTTCACTACCCCTTTATTAAGGAAAACATTTTTCTTTTTGTAAGCAATCACCACCTACTCTCTACTCCTGATATCGCCCCCTCCTTGACTTTAGTAGAGGCTTTAATGCTGTGGACCACTCTATGGTATCTTGCCTTGTCACACACCTAGCTACACAGGATGTAGACATTTTTAGTTTCCTTCTGTCATGTTTCTGCTAGTACCTAACTGCTCTACCTCTGGTGGTGACTCCAGGTTGCAATAATACCCTTATGCATCCCCAAGTTCAAAGTCAATGTTGATTTTCCCCCAAAGGTCTGCTCCTTTTGCCTTTAAAAAGCCAATTCTAAATCATAACACTCTCTCCTTACCCTTACCCACAATCCATGCTGCCTCTCCCACTTCCTCCAACTCCAAGTTCCTAGTGGTTCTGTCACACTTTACTCATCACTCATAATCCCTGTAGTCTCTGCCCCTCTCTTCCTCCCTTTGTGTTCTCACCCATCTATAGCACATCTGCCAGTGACTGGGAAAAGAGACCACCATTGTCATTTGCTACTGCCCTGTTTCTGTGTAGGTGTTGCTTCCATGTATGATTATTCCAGGGTTGAACATAGTGGGAACAGCAAGCAGCTTCAAAGGGCCTGTTAGCATTATTTGTTCCATCCCCAACAGCAAAGAGAGCTTCCTGGAGTGATGTTGGGAGTATTTTGAACCTTTCTCCTCCCTCCTGTGGGTCTTCTACTCAACCCTGTTGCAGCTTCTGGTGCTTTCCCCTGCCCCATTGGTCCCAGCAAGTGAATCAGACAGGTGAAGGGAGGACCATGGAGCTTCACGCTTCTGCTTGAGGAAATGACACCTCTGGGAAATCCCTTTTGGATTTGGTGGTTGGCTCTATGCCTGTGGTTTCTCCTCCACTCCAACACCTCTCATCAAAGGAGTCAAACAGGGCTGAGTGCTGGCAAGTTCTTGCATTCTCTGCTATTCTTTATTCTTGTCTGTAAGCTACCTCTAATCTTAGCTAGCACATTTATGCAGAGAAGACTCAGCTGTACATGTCTTTCAATATTTTTAAGGCATACAGATACCACAGTCATGTGCACACTTTAAGAAATGACATGGATAGTTAGATTTAATGACTCCTATTTATTGTCCCTCTTGGTCAGTCTTAAGTTAGAAAGCTTTATGTTTCTCCTCTCTCAACTAAATATCTTAAATATAGCAGCTCTTGTGCAATCCTCAAACACAGCTCACCTCTTCTTCTTGACCCAGGCCTCCTTTTTGCTCCCACTATCTGTTAACCTTGGCATCATCAGGAAATTACCTTCTGTACCCACACCTACAAATTTGCTAAAATGAGCATCATGATTTCATTTCTTCTGACTTTGATTATTTCAGTTCCTTTATCTATGGCCACTCAAAGTCCCAGCTCTCCATACTCTAGCAGATGTAGAATTGTAATTGCTCACTGTAGTGAAGCGAGGACTTACTGGCGTGGCGCCTCCTGATGGTCATCTGGGAATTAGCTCTTTTCCAGCATACGGAGCGCTCTCTGCTGGCCTGTGTCTCGCCTGCCTCAGGCCCCCATGTCCCTCCCGCACTCCGGTGCCCTTTACCTCGGGGTTCTGCCCCAGCAGTACCCCCTCTCTCTGGGTCTCCCCTCCCAGGGGAACTCCCAACCCTCTAAACCCACCTTGCCTCAGTGGCTACTGCCAGTCACCATCTAGCCCCCACTCTCTGAGGCAAACTACAGTCTGTCATGGCCATGCTGCCTTTGCCTATCCCCAGGCTGCCCCTCTGCAAGCCCACTACCTTTTGGCCTTAAACAAGGCCTGCAGGCAGGGGATTTACCAGGCTGGAGCTACCCAGCACTGCTCCACTTAAGGTACCTTGCTCCCAGACAGCTAGCCCTTCCCACTCCAGGGCTAGAGTGAGACTCCTCTGTCTCCTGGCCCCACAGCCCGTTTATAAGGGCCATCTGGGCCCTGATTGAGCTGGCCACAGCTCTGGCTGCTTCCTCAATCAGCCTAGCTTGGCTGCTTTTAACCCCTGTTCTCCAGGAGTGGGGCAGCCACCCCACTACACTCACTTTCATTCACACAAAATAAAATCCACAACCACCCTATTCTCAAACTGGCTCCCCACTCATTTCTAAATCAAGTTGCAAATTGCCCTCCATTTATTTAGAACTTCCTAAAGGCTTTCCCCTCTCACTTGCAGACCTCAGCTGTTTTTACCCTCCTCTTTTTCCCTTTCAGTCATCTAGCACTGGCCTCTTCTCTGGCCCTGTACACTCACATATCATGACAGATGCAATACTTTGCACCTCCTGCCATGCAGAAGAAAAGTCATCCTACTCTCCAGCATTTCACCCACTCCATTTTATATCAAATCTCAGCTGAAATTATCTCTCTTCTTCCTATCATTTTCTCTCACTTTCTTTCTCCTTTCATTATTGCTATATAACTGTGTGATACATTAGACCAAATAAAGTTGTATTGCATTTTTGTATTAAGACTATTTGCATATCATTATCATATTTCATATCTGTTATATTTATGATTTTTTGTCTTCTTTGGTGCCAGGATTTCCCATTCTAATTAATTGTGTGGGTGCCAAGAATACTATCACAGGTGCTTTACATTTTGCTGTGGAAAGCCTGAAGTACCCATGATATTTTGTTTAGAATCATTAGGAATCAATCTTCCCTGCACTGGGGAGAGGATTATTTCCAGAATTGCTGTTAAACCGTGTGTGTAGTTTCCCCACAATATTCACAATCAAATGCAAGTTTGTCCTTTTCCTACTGCTGAAAAAGCCTGCCAGGAGTTCTACACTGCTGATGAGTCTCAATCAAGAGAAAATCATTAGCCCAGATTTAGATTTTCTCTTGTTTCTTGTTCTATAGCTATGGAACCATTATTCCAGCTGATTAAGCTACATTATAATACAATGGTACCCCATGCAGTATGTATTATTGTGGATGCTCAATCAGATTTTTGAGGTTATATATTCTGTTCTGCGTAGGTGGCATGCCAGAATCAGAATACCCAGGAGACTCCCTTCAAGGAGAGTGTGCATCTTGGCTGGGGAACACTTGTACATATAAATAAGGAAATAGTGGGGAGAAAGAATGAGGGATGGAGTCTCCAGAGTGGTAAACAGACCAGTTTACAAGTTGGACACAATTTCCCATTTTCAGTGGTTACTTCCATTAATCTGTAGAAATCTCAAATATAGGGAGATTCCGTTAAAAAGTGAGTATTTGCCACACAGTGGAATTGGAAATAACCCTTTTTTCTTATTCAAAATAAATGTAAAGCTATGTTAACCATTGCTAAGATTTTGACTTTTTAATGGCAATCAATGTAGCAAGTAGTAAGGAAGGGTATAACCAATACCATCCTGCAAGGTTTGGCATACAAACTTAGTAATGGAAACATGTATATATGAAACATTGTTATCAGGCACACAATTTCAATATTTCACATGCAAAGGGAAGATGGTGTGCTCTGCCAGTGCACAGTTAAAGTAGTTTGGGTGCCTAATTTGAATGTATTATCTTAACTCTGCAGTTCCTAGGTTTTTAACATTAGGATTTTGGATTTTTTTAAATCTAACATTCTTGACCGGTAATACGTACTCACATAATGCTATGTGCCTGTGATCTTACCACCACTAATGTTTTTTGTGTGAAGAGATCTCCCTCTCTTTATCCTCCAAAACAGAATCTGAGGAGAACGAAAATGAGAGAGACAAGGATAATTCTGCTTCCTCATAGAAACTCACAATAGATTTAGATTTTTTGTTTGAAAGATTTGATTTTTATGGTTTAACTTAGAGCAGAGGTTCTCAAACTTCATTGCACCACAACCCCCTTCTGACAACAAAAATTACTACATGACCCCAGGAGAGGGAGGGGTGCAAAGCCCAAGCCCTGCAACCTTGGGCGGGGTGGGGGGCAAAGACAAAGCCCAGTGGGGGCAGCCCCGGATGGGTCAGGGGTCCTGTAGCCTGAGCCCCTCTACCTAGGGCTGAAGCTGAAGCCAAAGCCTGAGCCCCAGGCTTGGGCTTCAGCAAGTCTAATGCCAGCCCTGGCGACTCCATTAAAATGGGGTTGTGACCTGCTTTGGAGTCCCCACCCACAGTTTGAGAATCACTGACTTAGAGTCTTAGAGAGACAAGGGATCTGGGACTGAGCTTCCCAGCACATGTAGACAGAGGTGCTCTCTCTGCTTGAGCTGGCATGATAAAAATAGCAGTGTAGAAGATTAGGGTTATAAGAGACCTCAGGAAGTCCTCTAGACCAGTGCTTCTCAAACTATCTGATGTGGCAGACCGGCAATTTTTTTCCAAATGTGCCAGGGACCGGTACCATATTTGTGCCATATTATTATCATATTCACATAGGCACGTAGCAGATAAGATCAGAAAAACTAACATTCTTCATTGTATTAATTGGAATGGGAGTGTGCATACCAAGTGTAGCGTACTCGTGGAGATGTTACCATTTAAATACATTGAAGACTGACTGAAAGGTTGTGCATCTGTGCAGATAGTATAAAATTACTATTATTCGTATATGATCCAAGAAAATATTATTTGAACATTCGTAGTAATATTAATTTATATCAGAAACAATATAATGAATATAATAAAAGTTGGCAGACATTTTTTATTTTATGTTTATTTTGTAAATATTACAATACAAATAAAAATATTAAAAAATCAAAACCAGCAAAGTCTCCTAACAAAGATATTATTAAAAAATTATATCTAAGTAATACAAATTATAATGAATAAAGTAAAGGTTAAAAAAAATAAAAAAATAAGATTGAAAGAAATAGGCAACATTAAATTGAAGACATAATAATTTTGAAAATATGTCATAATACTAAAATATCAAATTGCTAAGCTATTTTATTAACACAATAATAGGCATGTTAAAACCTTAACCTTTACTAATGAGAAAGGTGAGCCTGCTTCTTCTTTGTCAGCTTATCCAGTCGTGGTTCAATTTAGGACAGTGCCACGCGCAATAGAGAATGAATATCCATATTATTCCTGTACTTTGTCCTAATGACACTCATGGTTGAGAAGCCAGTCTCACAGAAGTATGTTGGAGGAAATGGGAGAAGAGTTTTCAGAGCAATTTCAGTAAGCTCAGGATATTCTGCTTTCACTTTTATCCAAAAGGAAGCAAGTGATGTTGTAGTTTCGAAACTCATCTTCAATCCTTCATCAGCAGCCAGCTCCAACAATTTATCCTCCATAGTGACAGTTAAGTCATCTTTCAATGGAATAAACGGATTTTGGATCCATCCAGTCCCTTTCCGTGGATCATCTTCTGCTGGAAACTCAAAACTCAAAACGTTCTGCCACATTCATCAAGTGTTCACAGATGGCGTTTCGGAGAGATGTAACATTAAGATCTTCACCTGCACTGGCAATGATTGTCGTTAATTTGTGAAACATGTCATAACAATCTCTTGACACTTGACTCTTCCATGCTTCTAGCTTTCGTTTCTGTCAGTCGATCTTGTGTGCCATTGTAAGACATGAAGCTATCCTTCCCTTCATGGAGCTGTTGAGATCATTAAAGATGGCAAAGATATCAGCCAATCCATATCTTGGAACAATTGTAACCAATTTTGTTTTTTGTCCTGAAGAAACTCGGCAAGCTCATTTCAGAGCTCAAATACTCTTGACAGGACTTTTCTCCTTGATAACCAACGTACATCGGCATGCAATAGGAGCTGTTTAAGATCAGCTTCCATATCATCACATAATGCAGCGAATAGTCTCGAATTTAAAGCATTCACCTTTAATGGTTCACAATTTTTACGACCTTGCTGAGCACACTGTTTAGTTCTGTTGACTTCTTTTTGTTGCAAAACTTTCCTGGTGAAGGAAACAGTGCGTCGACTTGCATTCGGGTGCAAGCGCCTTCATCTGGGTAACCACTCCAGAATACCGTCCTGTCATTGCGGCAGCGCCATCAGAACATACGCCAACACAAAACTTGAAATCCAACCGACATTTGTTAACGATGTGTAGTCGCTCACAGTCTTGAACACTTCAGAACTAGTTGTTTTTGTTGGCAGTGAAGCAGAAAGAACAAACAAACTCTTCCTTCAAATCATCCTCATGTTCAAAGCGCACCCTCATTTTCAAAGAATCAGGCTTCCAATGTGAATACGCATGTTTAAGAGTTCAAAGTTTGCTTTCCAAGAATATGCACTTAAAATTCTCTGCTTCCATGAACATTCTGACCAGTAAGCTCATTTGCTCTCAAAAGTGAACTCAGAGGGTATGTCTACACAGCAAAGAAAAACCTGCAGCTGGTCTCTGCCAGCTGATTCAGGCTTGCAGGGTCCTTCCACCTCTCTGGATCCTAGAGCCCAGGATCCAATCAGACACTATCAGAATTGTGACATTTGCAACGTGTTTACATTCATCAAGCTGCAAAGAAAAGTACTTTGCTAATTTAATCTGTTTTATGAGCTGATCTTCCATATCGTGAGCCAGATCATGAATTCGTCGAGCTATAGTGTCATTTGAAAGTGGCACCTGAGCCACTTTCTTTGCTGCCGGCTCGTCCAGCATTTCCATGCAGACATCTTTAATACAGCCTATCACTAGCGTCTCACCGATTGTGTATGGCTTTGTAGCCATAGCAACTCGAAGCACTACTTTAGAAGAAGCTCACAAAGCACAAGTATTTATGTGTGACACTTCAAAGATCTGTTTCTGACGGCCTTTTAAATCAACATGCTTTCTTTCGAAGAACTCTTTTGGCTTTGAACTAATTTAATTATAAATGCCTCTTGAGCTTTGACCGCTTCATTGTGTCATTAACCAACACATCGCCACAAATAACGCACTGCGGTTTTGGCACTCCACCATCATTCGTGGCTACAAAACCGAACTGAATGTATGAGTCGTCATATTTCTGAGTAAAGCTAGTACGAATTATTTTTGTTGACAGTACTTCGGTTTCATTTACATCACCATCATCTGATTCAGAATTACTTGCGTGTTCAGCAACCGGATGTCTCTGCTTGATAAATACGTCGATTGGGCCTAGTTTCACCATCTGTAAATTAGGCATAAAAATAATGAATATAAATTCCATTACCCCAGGTATATACTTAATTTATGATATTATGAAAGCCGAATAAATGCAGTGGGAATGCTTTTATTGAGAAATACGTGTGGGAGAACATTGATTAATAGGGTAAGTAATGTTAGGATAAGAAAATAATATAAATTTTAAAATTAAATTACAAACAGGATAATAATTGGAAAGTTAAGATGGTTTGAACATATGGAAAGAATGAATAATGAACGTCAAAAATAAGATTTTACCTGTCTGAAAGATATGGACTGAGAAAGCGAGGAATTTCGAGAACTTCCTGGCAGAAACATGTAGGTTTGATTCTAGAAGAGGGGAAGGCTATAAGTAAGAACAATGAGAGCGTGTATGAAACGATATATGGATATGGAGGAAGCGAGGACTGTCTATTTGGCTATAGGTGTGTGGTGCTCAGTCGTCTCTATTTACCTCGTAAGGGATACGGCAGGATAGGATATAAAATAATTATTAAAATTTATAATATTATTAGTACTTACATTCTCAGATCAGTGGGTTCGGACGGGGTCCAAAATGACAAACGCGCAGAGATCCGAATGACGCTCTTTATTCAATTTCTGGATGGTAACTGTCGGTGGGGCGGGGTCTTTATATGCGAAGGAGTGGGGTAAGCGTGCACTCGCGCATCTCATGCAAAACATGCTGTAGTGCTATGGCATAATTATTATATGTGCTTCTGAAAACATATTTAATATCGTCGACTTTCTCAACTGATAATTATTCTTGGTGGAATTACGGTACGATTTTTAAATTATACTATTATTTCTTTTGTTCTTTCCTGGAAACTTGCCAACGACCGGCAGCCGATGGCTCGCGGACCGGACCACCACTTTGAGTAGCACTGATCTAGTCCAACCCCCTGCTCAAAGCCGGATGAACCCCAACTAAATCATCCTAGCCAGGGCTTTGTCAAGCAGGGCCTTAAAAACCTCTAAGCATGGAGAGTCCACCACCTCCCTAGGTAACCCATTCCAGTGCTTCACCACCTTCCTAGTGAAATAGTATTTCCTAATATCCAACCTAGACCTCCCCCACTGCAACTTGAGACCATTGCTCCTCGTTCTGTCATCTGTCATCACTGAGATCAGCCTAGCTACATCCTCTTTGGAACCCCCCTTCAGGTAGTTGAAGACTGCTATCAAATCCCCCCCCCCCACTCTTCTCTCCTGCAGACTAAATAAGCCCAGTTCCCTCAGCCTCTCCTCATAAGTCATGTGCCCCAGCCCCCTAATCATTTTTGTTGCCCTCTGCTGGACTGTCTCCAATTTGTCCACATCCTTTGTGTAGTGGGAAGCCCAAAACTGGACACAATACTCCAGATGTGGCCTCATCAGGGCCAAATAGAGGAGAATAATCACTTCCCTCGATCTGCTGGCAATGCTCCTACTAATGCAGCCCAATAGGCCGTTAGCCTTCTTGGCAACAATGGCACACTGCTGACTCATATCCAGCTTCTCATCCACTGTAATCCCCAGGTCTTTTTCTGCAGAACTGCTGCTTAGCCAGTCAGTCCCCAGTCTGTAGCAGTGCATGGGATTCTTCTTTCCAAAGTGCAAGACTCTGTACTTGTCCTTCTTGAACCTCATCAGATTTTTTATAGCCCAATACTCCAATTTGTCTAGGTCACTCTGGACCCTATCCCTACCCTCCAGTGTATCTACCTCTCCCCCCAGCTTAGTGTCATCTGCAAACTTGCGGAGGGTGCAATCCATCTCATCATCCAGATCATTAATGAAGATGTTGAACAAAACCAGCCCCAGGACAGACCCCTGGAGCACTCCGCTTGATACCAGCTGCCAGCTAAACATCGAGACATTGATCACTACCCATTGAGCCCGATGATCTAGCCAGCTTTCTATCCACCTTACAGTCCATTCATCCAATCCATACTTTTTAAAACTTGCTGGCAAGAATACTGTGGGAGACCATATCAAAAGCTTTTCTCAAGTCAAGATACATCACATCTACCGCTTTCCCCATATCCACAGAGCCAGTTATCTCATCATAGGAGGCAATCAGGTTGGTCAGGCATGACGTGCCCTTGGTAAATCCATGTTGACTGTTCCTGATCACCTTCATCTCCTCCAAGTGCTTCAAAATCTTGGGGACACGGGTACCGGCTTAAGCTAGAGCCCCTTGAGGTTGGACCACGGGGATCAGGCAGGCTTGGGCTCAGGTGGCTACCCCATGCCACTGCCAGTGCTGCAATGCCCACACTGTGAGTTAGCACAAGTCTGTCTTCATGGGCTGGGAGCTGCAGTGTAAATATTCTATATGGGTCTACAAGGTGTTTAGTTAGAATATTTGTATTTATGAAGTACAGGGAAAAACAGATACAAACATCTGGGTATGTTTTAAGAGGGAAAATCTGAGCTATCAAAATGGTAAAAAGCGGGTGCAAACCAGTTTTCAGTAACATGGAAGTAACCACTGAAAATGGGAAATAGTGTTCAACTTGTAAACTGGTCTGTTTAACATGAGTGCACTTACCACTCATGAGACTCCATCCCTCATTCTTGAGAGTAACGCCCCTAGATATTATATTAGGGACATCATTGACTGTTTCAGGCCTGGAAAGGGAAGGATCTGAACAAAGGCAAAATGGTCAGACCTAGAAAGAGGGCTAAAGGGAGCTACATGGACTGAATGGCCAGAATAACGAGTAAGAGAGGCAAAAGTTTCATTACAAAGGTTTATATGGTATCCTCCTTTGTAACATCTGAGTGCACTTTACATAGCTTAGATGCAAGCAAGAATACTCCCTAATGAAAAAAAAAAGTAAAATACAGTGATCCACACAGCATCACATTTAGTTACTCCTGGGAGAACTCTGCACCACTGTGCATGCGCAGAATTCATATCCCCCTGCAGCTTTTTTTCTCCACAGCATATAGATTCTGTTGGAGAGGTGCTGTAATTACATCTTTTGCCCTACAAGGGCTGCTGTGGCACCAGAAGAGAGGGCAACCAGCCAGAGAGGCTGTGTTCCTCAAAGTGGGGCCAGGTGAGGCAGCACTGGAGAGACAGAGTGGGGCATACAGGGCTTCTGGGGGGTTACAGACTGTGGTTCAGAAGGACTAGTGGGGGGGACAGACTGGGGCATGGGCTCAGGAGCTACTGGGGTGACAGCACTGAGCCAGGGGCTGAATGGGAGGAGGGTTGCAGGGGCATATGGAGAAAGGGAGTTCAGGGACACACGGGGATAGGGGCAGATGTGCTGACTGAATGGAAGAGGGGTCAGCCATGGTCTGCCATGGGGGATGCTCCCCGACTCCCTAACAATCCCTCCCCATGCAAAATCCCATTCCATACTTCTCACACCCACACCCAACAAGCCTCCAGGTTCACTCCCAGGCTCCTTCTCTCTCCCTCAGCTCCTCTGTTACCCCGGTCTCCCCCAAGCCTTTGCACTGCTTCTGAGAAGTGCAGTAAGTAAGTTTCTGTATTGTAGTTTAAATGAATTACTCAAAGTTCTGTATTAATATGCCTAGTAAGGAACATATTTGTCAAAATAACATTTCCTAAATGTTTTATTTTCATCTGTATTGTTACAGACATACTTGCTGACAGGTATTTTAAAATAATTTACCAAAATAACTGAAATTGGCATGATCATATCATGTTATTTTGACAAATAAAATTTGCAGAAGTTTAAAATATTGTGCTCAGAATTTTTTTGGCACAGAATTCCTCCAGGAGTTAATTTAGAGGACAGAGACTAAGGAAAAAAGCTCGGAGTTAGCAAAATATTTTTATTTTTTGTACTACTGTGGGACAAAAGAGATTTTCTGATGAAAATGGCTATACGAGAGCAATTGCTATATGAGACCTCTTCATTGTCATATGATAATAACTAGCTCCTATTTAGCAATTTTCATCAGGAAATCTTTTAACTATTCATTGCCAGACATGTTAATCTTGAGGGGAGGGGAGAGAACCAAGGGGGAAGAGGAGTGTTAAACAGGTGCATTATTTGTAAAGCAATATTGGAATGGATAACAGTTGAACTCCACTGAAACATTTTTAACCTTCAGTCTTGTTAATGATATTGAATGTGAATTCCTCAAGGTTTTGAATTAAAAACACATTTTTAAAACTGTGGTTCTGTATAAAGTTCACAGAAGGGGATCCCAGCTCCAATCTCTCTTCTGAGGCCTATAAGAACAGGGCTCCCCTCGGACATCCATTAGCAAGTCTATAGGAACAGATGGAAAGTAGGGAGCTATACAGGATGTGAGGTGAGGGTAGTGAACAGTGGAAGAGAATGGAAAGGGAGAAGGTGAATGCTTTTATCCACACTGAAAACTTTGAGTCCTTCTCCTATCAAAGTACCCAGTTCATCTGGCTTATATGGTTAAGAAGCTTGACTGTGGCCCTTAAGATCATGACTTTGAATCTCACTCACTTTCACACTGAAAAGCCACCACCAGTTTACCCTGCTGTAAAATGGGTACATGAGCCATTAGATTAGGACACTCAAAGGCAGCTGGATGTAATGCTGGTCACATTATTCTCCTATGTACAAGTGGCTCTGAATCTGAAGTGCATTCTCTTTTGCTAACTTTAAAATGAGGGAGAGTTTGTCTTACTGCGTCCTTCTATAGATATAACATGTCTGCAAAGTGCCTAGCACAATGGGGCCCTGATCTTTGATGAGGGTTGCTAGGTACTACATTAATGCAAATTAAAAGATAACACTAATTAACATTTCCCACACCCAGTCTCCTGCACCTCCTTTATGTCTCTTTCCCTCCCCCCCCGCGCACGTGTACACACACACACACACACACACACACACACACACACACCCCTTACCAGTTTCTTCACCCAACCATATAGTCCCTCAACCTCTCTCCCCCAAAGCCCCACATGCCAAGACCAAGACAGCTCTTTGCCATCCAATCATGCCTGCCCATCCCTGTGTTAAAAGACGGTTACTCACCGTAGTAACTGTTGTTCTTCGAGATGTGTTGCTCATATCTATTCCAATTAGGTGTACGCGCCGTGCGTGCATGATCGTCGGAAGATTTTTACCCTAGCAACACTCGGTGGGCCGGCTGGCGCCCCCTGGAGTGGCGCCGTTGCGGCACCTGATATCTACCTCAGCCGGCCCAGCGCCCTCTCAGTTCCTTCTTGCCGGCTACTCCGACAGTGGGGAAGGAGGGCAGGTTTGGAATAGATATGAGCAACACATCTCGAAGAAAACACGGTTACTCACCGTAGTAAATAGTGTTCTTCGAGATGTGTTGCTCATATGTATTCCAGTTAGGTGTGCGCGCGCGGCGTGCACGATCGTCGGAAGATTTTTACCCTAGCAACACTCGGTGGGCCGGCTGGCGCCCCCTGGAGTGGCGCCGTTAGGTGCCCCGATATATACTGCAGCCGGCCCATCGCCCCCTCAGTTCCTTCTTGCCGGCTACTCCGACAGTGGGGAAGGGGGGCGGGTTTGGAATACATATGAGCAACACATCTCGAAGAACACTATTTACTACGGTGAGTAACCGTGTTTTCTTCTTCGAGTGCTTGCTCATATGTATTCCAGTTAGGTGACTCCCAAGCCATTCCTAGGAGGCGGGGTCGGATTGTGATACAGCAGAGTTTAGGACCGCCGAACCAAAAGCGGCGTCGTCTCTAGAATGTTGCACTATGGCATAGTGCGAGGCAAAAGTGTGTACTGACGACCATGTCGCGGCCCTACAAATGTCTTGTATAGGTATGTGTGCCAGGAAGGCAGACGACGAGGCCTGAGCTCGGGTAGAGTGGGCCGTAGTGTGCATGGTGGGGACACCTGCCAAGTCATAGCATGTGCGGATGCACGACGTGATCCATGACGAGATGCGCTGGGAAGAGACGGGAAGGCCTTTCATCCGGTCCGCCACGGCGATGAACAGCTGGGTCGACTTCCGGAAGGGCTTTGTCCTCTCGATGTAGAAGGCGAGGGCTCTCCGGACATCCAGGGAATGGAGTTGCTGCTCCTTCCTGGAGGCATGGGGCTTAGGATAAAAGACAGGTAGAAAAATGTCTTGGTTAATATGGAAAGCCGACACAACCTTGGGCAGGAAGGCCGGGTGTGGCCTGAGCTGTACTTTATCCTTATGGAACACCGTATAAGGTGGTTCCGAAGTAAGCGCTCTGAGCTCAGAGACGCGTCTAGCCGAGGTGATGGCTACTAGAAAGGCCGTTTTCCATGAGAGATACAGCATGGAACAAGTGGCCATGGGCTCGAATGGGGCACCCATGAGCCTGGTAATGACTAGGTTGAGGTCCCATGTAGGGACCGGGCGGCGCACCGGTGGGTGTAGCCGTTCTAACCCCTTAAGGAACCTAGTGACCATGGGGTTGGAAAAAACAGAACCCGCCCCGTCCCGGGGGTGAAAAGCTGAAATCGCCGCTAGGTGGACTTTTAGCGACGAGAGAGCCAGACCCTGCTCCTTTAGTAAGAGGAGGTAGTCCAGTATGGTGTGGACCGGCACCTGCAAGGGGTCAAGGCCCCGAGTGCCACACCACAAGGAAAAACGTTTCCACTTAGCTGAGTAGGTGGACCTGGTGGAGGGTTTCCTACTGCTCAGCAGAACGTGCTGGACCGGGCTGGAACATCGCAGCTCCGACGGGTTCAGCCATGCAGCATCCACGCCGTGAGGTGAAGGGACCGCAGGTCGGGATGCTGGATCCTGCCGTGCTGCTGCGTGATCAGGTCCGGCCATCGCGGAAGAGGGATCGGGTCTGTCACGGACATCTCCAGGAGCGTGGTATACCAGTGTTGCCTGGGCCACGCTGGAGCAATCAGGATCACCCTGGCCTTGTCCCTGCGTAACTTGAGCAGGACCCTGTGGACCAGCGGAACTGGTGGGAAGGCATAGGCCAGGTTGTCTGTCCAAGGATGGAGAAAAGCGTCTGTCAGGGAGCCTGGGGAGCGACCCTGAAAGGAGCAGAACACTTGGCATTTCCTGTTCTCGCGAGTCGCGAAGAGATCTATCTGGGGAAACCCCCACTTCTGGAAGACAGAGTGGATGACGTCTGGCCGAATGGACCACTCGTGCGTTTGAAAGGACCTGCTCAGGCGGTCCGCCAAGGTGTTCTGGACTCCTGGGAGAAACGAGGCCACGGGGTGAATGGAACGGGCTATGCAAAAGTCCCAGAGCTGAGTTGCCTCTCGGCAGAGGGGAAGGGAGTGTGCACCTCCCTGTCTGTTGATGTAATGCATGGCCGTCATGTTGTCTGTAAGGATGGAGACACAGCGGCCCTGTAAGTGTTGAGCGAAGGCTTGGCAGGCGAGTCGTACCGCTCGGAGTTCTCTGACATTGATGTGTAATGTCAGCTCTTGCTCCGACCACAGGCCCTGCGTTTGGAAGTTCTGCAGGTGAGCCCCCCAGCCGAGGGATGAGGCATCCGTAGTCACGGTGCAGGACGGCTGAGGTGGATGAAAGGGAATACCTGACATCACATGTGCGGGGTCCAGCCACCAGTTGAGGGAGGCTAGGACTTGCGGTGGGACCGTCAGAATCATATCGAGGTTGTCCCTGTGTGGTCGGTATGCGGAGGCCAGCCATGCTTGGAGGGGCCGCAGGCGTAACCTGGCGTGGGCTGTCACGAAGGTGCAAGATGCCATATGACCCATGAGGCTGAGGCAGCAGCGGGCTGTCGAAGTTGGGAAAGCTTGGAGGCTGCGTATGGCGGCTGCAAGCGTTTGAAAGCGAGCCTCTGGGAGGAAAGCCCTGGCGAGGGTAGAGTCCAGAATAGCCCCTATGAAGTCTATTCTCTGTGTTGGGACCAAAGTGGACTTTTCGATGTTTAGTAGGAGGCCGAGACGGTTGAACATGTCCATGGCCTTGTGAATGTGGGACTGGACCTGGTTGGCGGAGTTGCCACGGAGGAGCCAGTCGTCGAGGTAGGGGAATACCTGAACACCTTGACGCCGAAGGGCGGCTGCTACCACTGCCATGCACTTTGTGAAGACTCTCGGTGCTGTTGAGAGGCCGAATGGGAGGACCGCGAACTGGAAATGTCTCTGGCCCACTACGAAGCGCAGAAAGCGTCTGTGAGGTGGGTAAATGGCAATGTGGAAATACGCGTCCTTCATGTCGAGGGCGGCGTACCAGTCTCCCTGATCCATAGAGGGGATAAGGGTGCCCAGGGAGAGCATACGGAATCTCAACTTTACCATAAACTTGTTGAGACCCCGTAAGTCCAGGATAGGACGAAGCCCCCCCTTTGGCTTTGGGATTAGGAAATAACGGGAGTAGAATCCCTTGCCTCTGAGATCCCTTGGGACCTCCTCCACCGCTCCCAGAGTAAAGAGTTCGTGCACCTCCTGGATAAGGAGTTGCTCGTGAGAAGGGTCCCTGAAGAGGGACGGGGTGGGAGGGTGGGAGGAGGGTGGGGAGGCGAATTGCAATCGGTATCCCCCCTGGATGGTATGTAAAACCCAGCGGTCCGTGGTGATATTCGACCACGCCGGGGAGAAGGGGGAGAGGCGGTTCATAAACAGGAGTGCGGGATCGGAATGGACTGGTACTCCGGCCTCGAGCGTCCCTTCAAAAATTTTGTTTGGGCCCCGAGGATGGCTTGTGGGGGCCCTGCCTCTGGCCGGTCTGCCGGCCGGGTTGCTGTCTCCTACCCCCTCGACCACGCGGCCTCCTGTAATAGTCTTGACGTGGCGGGGGGGGGAAATAGGTGCGTCTCACAAACGGCCTGAAGGGCCTACGCTGCGTCGCGGGGGTATGCATTCCCAGCGTGCGAATGATAGTACGACCGTCCTTTAAGGTCTGCAGCTTAGGGTCTGTCTTCTCTGAAAACAGGCCCTGCCCGTCAAAGGGTAGGTCCTGGATAGTGTGCTGGACCTCTGCTGGGAGGGTGGAAGATTGCAGCCAGGAGATGCGCCGCATGGCGACTCCGGAGGCGATGGTTCTGGCAGCGGAGTCGGCGATGTCCAAAGAGGCCCGCAGCGACGTCCTGGCCAGTTTTTTGCCCTCCTCCACGAAGGCTTTATACTCCTGTCTGGACTCTGGAGGTATAAGCTCTTTAAACTTGTCCATCGTGACCCAGGTGTTGAAAGCATAGCGGCTCAGGAGTGCCTGTTGGTTCGCCGCACGAAGCTGTAGGCCCCCTCCTGAGTAGATCTTGCGGCCAAACAAATCTAGGCGCTTGGCGTCCTTTGACTTCGGCGCCGGGGCCTGTTGGCCGTTCCTCTCCCTCTCGTTGACAGATTGGACCACCAACGAACACGGAGGGGGGTGCGTGTACAAGTATTGAAAATCCCTCGGGGGGGCCATGTACTTTCTCTCTACCCCCCTGGCAGTGGGGGGTATTGAGGCTGGTGTCTGCCAGATGGATGTGGCGTTGGCAAGGATAGTCCGCACAAAAGGTAAGGCAACCCTAGTGGGGGCATCGGTCGTCAGGATGTCCACCACGGGGTCCTCCAGTTCAGGGACCTCTTCTATTTGGAGGTCCATATTCAGGGCCAACCTGCGGAGCAGGGCTTGGTGGTCCCTGAGATCGATGGGAGGTGGACCGGATGATGATGCTCCAGCCACTGCCTCATCAGGGGAGGAGGAGGAGGACAGGCCTTGGGCGAGCGGGTCCTCAACGGGTACCTCTTCGGGGCCCAGGGGTGGGGGCTCCGCTTCAGGCTGCTCCACCTCTGGCGGAGGCCTGGAGACTGTAGCCTCTGGAGGGCGGGAGACTGTAGCCTCTGGCGCTCGACGCTCCAACGTGGTAGAGGTAGGCGCTCTTGCTGGTACCCTCTGGGCTTCATAGTATGCCATGGGGGTCCAAAATGGCCACCGCTCCTGAACCTGCCCGGTCTCTGGCAGGTGACCCTGGTCGCTGATGGTGCGGTCCTCCGCGTAGAGGTCGCTACCAGCTCTGGAAGAGCGGGATCCAGAGCGCGAAGGCCAGGGCGGGGCAGAGTAGCCATGCAGTGACGTCTGCGTGGCCAGGGTCTGCCTCCTCGGTGGGGTCCGGTGCCGGGATGGTATCCGGTGCCGGGAGCCTGATCGGTGCCGGGATGGCGTCCGGTGCCGTGAGCCGGATCGGTACCGGGATGGTGTCCGGTGCCGGGAGCCGGATCGGCGTCGAGAGTCGGATCGGCGCCGGGATGGGGAGCGGCGTCGAGAGCCGGATCGAGGGCGGGACCTGGATCGGTACCTGCGATGATCTCGGTACCGTGAGACGGATCGGGACCTGGAGCGTCTCGGCGATCTGCGCGTCGACCGGCCGCGGGACCGGGAGCGGCGCCGAGAGTCAGGATACCTCCGTGCAGATGGAGACCTGGAGCGGTACCGCGAGTAGGAACGGCGCCGGGATCGTGATCGGTGCCGGGACTGCGAGCGGTACCTTGGAGACGCACGTGGCTGCTGCTGGCTGGTCTCCTCCTGCGGCACCGGGTGGAAGATGGCCGGTTTGCCGCGTGATGTGATGATCCGCACCGGCGGTACCGTAGACGGGGTCGGTACCGGAGCGGTCATCTGGATCAGGTCCCGCGCCGCTGCGAAGGTGTCCGGCGTGGACGGCAGCGGGAGCTCAACCACGGAGCGTGCCGGGGAGCTGGCGGTTACCGAGCTCAACGGCCCTCGCGGGACCGGAGTCGTCGGTACCGGAGCCTGCAGAGGCTGACCTGCACTCAACGGCCTCTCGGGTGCCGGAGTTGGCAGGGCCGGCGCCGGTGTTGACGGCGGCGCCGGACTCAACGGCCTAAGGAGGGCCGGAGTAAGTGGCACGGAGACCACTGGCACCGAACTCTGCGGTCCTTCCGGTACCGGAGTTGGCGGTGCGGGCGCCTCGACAGACCTAGGCTGGCCTGGAGCTGGCTGCGCATGCAGCGGCGCCTTAGTCGGTCCACCCGACTTCTTGGCTCTCGGGGACAGAGAGCGGCTCTGTGAAGTCCCGGGTAGAGAGGGACGGTGCCTGGGTTCTTTACCGGAGGTTGGACGCTCCGGTGCCGCAGACGTTGAGGCCGCCGGGGCCGGTGCCGTGGTACGATGCGGCGCCGACATCGGGCTAAGAGACGCCTCTAACAGGAGCTGCTTCAAACGAAAGTCCCGCTCCTTTTTGGTCCGCGGCTTGAAGGACTTACAAATGCGGCACTTGTCCGGAAGATGGGACTCCCCGAGGCACTTGAGACAGGAGGCATGCGGATCTCCTGTAGGCATCGGCTTCTGGCATGCCGAGCAAGGCTTGAATCCCGGTGAGCCAGGCATTGGCCCGGTACCGGGTTGGAGAGAAGGGGAGAAGCCCCTAATCTCCAGCTACAATTGTCACTGAGTCTAACAACAACTATTAACAACTAATTAACGGTACTTTAACGGTACTTAAACTATCTAAAAGATAAACGAGTGCTGTAAAGCTAGGGCTGTGGAGGTCAGCGAGCTGCTCTCCACTGTTCCAACGACCGACACGGGCGGTAAGAAGGAACTGAGGGGGCGATGGGCCGGCTGCAGTATATATCGGGGCACCTAACGGCGCCACTCCAGGGGGCGCCAGCCGGCCCACCGAGTGTTGCTAGGGTAAAAATCTTCCGACGATCGTGCACGCCGCGCGCGCACACCTAACTGGAATACATATGAGCAAGCACTCGAAGAAGAACAACAGTTACTACGGTGAGTAACCGTCTTTTCTTCTTCGAGTGCTTGCTCATATGTATTCCAATTAGGTGACTCCCAAGCCTTGCCTAGGCGGTGGGGTCGGAGTGAGATACTGCAGACTGCAGGACTGGTGAACCAAACGCAGCGTCCTCTCTGGGATGCTGGACTATGGCATAATGAATGGCAAAGGTGTGCACGGATGACCAGGTTGTTGCCCTACATATTTACTGTATAGGTACATGTGCCAGGAAGGCGGAGAACGAGGCTTGAGCTCGGGTGGAGTGGGCAGCAAGGTGCGTGGTGGGAACACCAGCCAAGTCATAACACACCCGGATACACGACGTGATCCAGGACGAGATGCGTTGGGAGGAGACCGGGAGGCCCTTCATCCGGTCTGCCATAGTAACGCACAGTTGAGTCGTTCTGCAAAAGGGCTTTGTCCGCTGGACGTAGAAGGCGAGGGCCCTATGGATGGCCAGGGAGCGAAGATGTTGATCCCTTGAAGAAGCATACGGCTTCCGGTAGAAGACAAGCAGAAAATGTCTTGGTTGACATGAAAGGCCGACCCCCTTCAGGGAGGGAGGCTAGGTGTGGTCGCAGCTGTACCTCGTCCTTATGGAACACCGTGTAAGGAGTCCCGAAGTGAGCGCTCTGACCTCAGATACGTGCCTCGCCGAGGCTACAAGGAAGGCAGTCTTCCAGGAGAGGTACAGGATCGAGCAGGTGATCATAGGCTCGAATGGGGCCCCCATGAGCCTGGTTATCACAACGTTGAGGTCCCATGCAGGGGCCGGATGCTGGACTAGTGGGTACAGCTGTTCCAACCCCTTGAGGAAGCTAGTGACCACGGGGTTGGAAAAATCGAGTGCCCACTCTCGCCAGAGTGAAAAGGCCGAGATCGCCGCCAGCGAGGGGCGATACCCCGAGGGGCGCACCAGCAGGAAAACGTTTCCCTTTTGGCTCAGTAGGTGGACCTGGTAGAGGGCTTCCCGCTACTCAAAAGAACCTGTTGAACCGGGTCGGAAGAACATAACTCGGACTGGTTCAGCCATGCCGCAGCCACCCCGTGAGGTGGAGAGGTTGCAGGTCAGGGTGCGAGACCCTGCCGTGCTGCTGAGTAATCAGGTCCGGCCACAAAGGGAGAGTGATCTGGGTGGCCATCGAGAGCTCTAGGAGAGCAGTGTACCAGTACTGCCTGGGCCACGCCGGGGCGATTAGGAGTAGGCGGGCCCTGTCCCTGCGCAGCTTGAGCGGGACCCTGCAGATCAGTGGAAATGGGGGAAAGGCATAGGACAGGTGATCCGTCCAAGGCCCGAGAAAGGCGTCCGTCAGGGAGCCTGGGGAGCGTCCCCGGATCGAGCAGAACACGTGGCACTTGCGATTCTCGCGAGTCGCAAACAGGTGTATGTGGGAAAATCCCAGCCCCGGAAGACAGAGTGAGTAACATCCGGGCAAATGGGCCGCTCTGGAGCCTGGAAGGGTCTGCTGAGGCGGTCCACCAAGGTGTTCTGAACCCTGAGGAGAAAGGAGGTTACCAGGTGGATGGAGTGGGCTATGCAGAACTCCCACGATCATATGACTTCTCGGCAGAGCAGGAACGAACGTGCCCCTGCTTGCCTATTGATATAAAAGCATGGCCGTTGTGTAGCCTGTGAGGACTATAGCACAACGATCCTGAAGGTGTTTGGAGAAGGCCTGACAGGCAAGATGCACTGCCCGCAGCTCCCTTACGTTGATGTGGAGGGATAACTCTTGCGCTGGCTACAGGCCCTGCGTCTAAAGATCTTACAGGTGGGTCCCCCAACCGAGGGATGACGCGTCTGTGGTCAGGACCAGGGAGGGCTGTGGGGTATGGAATGGCACCCCTTATGGCACCTTCTTGGGGTCCAGCCACCAGTCTAGGGAGGCTAGGACCTGCGATGGTACCCTCAGTCCCACAACCATGTTGTCTCTGTGTGGGTGACACACTGGCGAGAGCCAGGCCGGGAACGAACAGAGCCGTAAGTGGCGTGTCTGGTCACGAACGTGCAGGACGCCATGAGACCCAGTAGACCCAGGCAGCTTCATGTTGGTAAGCTGGGAAGCTCTGCAGGAACGCTCGAGTGAGAGTCGAGCTCATGGAAATCTGAACCTGCGACTGGACCTGGCTGTTGGCGCTGCCGCAGATGAGCCAGTCGTCGAGACATGGGAATACTTGGGTTCACCGTTGACGAAGAGAAGCCGTTACGACGGCCATGTACTTTGTGAAAAACCCTCAGAGCCGTGGAGAGGCCGAAGGGAAAGACGGTGGATTGAAAGTGCCTTTGGTCGACTACAGAGCGAAGAAAACGTCTGTGTGTCGGTAAGTAGGTAAGTAGCTATGTGGAAGTACGCATCCTTCATGTCGAGGGCAGCGTACCAGCCTCCAGGATCCCATGAAGGTATAATAGAACCCAGGGAAAAAACATGAGGAACTTCGCGAACTCAACTAATTCATGGCAAGTTGAAGGTCCAGGATAGGACATAACCCCCGTTTTGATTTGGGGATTAGGAATAACGGGAGTAAACCTCCCACCCCCTTTTTTTTATTTTTATTTTTTTGAACTCCCTTGGAGCCTCCTCTATTGCCCCTATATTGAGGAGCGTTTGCGCTTCCTGAATTAGGAGTTGCTCATGAGAAGGGTCCCTGAAGAGGGACAGGGAGTGATGCTGCACCTTCAAGCATTTTGTTCGGGCCCCATCGATGGCTTGGGGGGGGGGGGGGGGGCTGGTTCTGGCCAGCCTGATGACAGGCTGCCTCCTTGTAGCACCTGGCCTGGTCTTCTAATGAAGTCCTGCCTAGGCCTGGGCGTAGGGTAGGGGCGATGCTCGAGGGCCCGGAAGGGCCAGCGCTGCGTGGCAGGGGTATGCAGCCCCAGCGACCGTATTATAGTGCGGTCGTCCTTCAGGGTGTGAAGTCTCGAGTCTGTTTTTCAGAGAAGACAAGGGCCTTGCCCATCGAAGGGCAAGACCTGAATCGTGAATTGTACCCCCGCCGGGAGGTTAGAGGACTGCAGCCACGAGATACGCCATATGGCAACACCCAATGCCGGTGTCCCAGTCGCCGATTCGGTGACGTCCAAGGAGGCCTGCAAAGATGTTCTGGCCACCTTTTTGCCTTCCTCAATCAGGGTTGAGTACTTCTGCCTGGATTTCTGGGGGAAATCCCTTTTTCTTAGACTTAGGTGCAGGGGCTGCTGGCTGTGCCTCTCCTTCACAAATTGAACAAGCAAGGAGCACGGTTGGGGGTGAGTGTATACGTACTCACAGGACCTTGAGGACGCCATATATCTTTTCTCAACCCCCCCGGCAGTGGGGGGAATCGAGCTGGAGATCATCAGATTGAAGTGGCGTTGGTCTGGAACGTACGTGCAAAAGGCAGGGTTAGCCTGGCAAGGGTGTCAGCCAAGAGGATGACCACCACGTGACCCTGGAGCTCCACTATCTCCTGCACCTTCTCTAGGGAAGGGCGGGATACTGTGGCCCCTGTCACTCGGGGTTCCGAGTGGGCCGATTGGGAGGCTGTGGAAGGAACCCCTTGGTCCTGGTAATAAGACCGCAGTGTCCAGGAATACCACTGATGTGGTCTCTGGGTAGAATTCTGTGCGTTCTGCAGCCAGCGTCTAGGACAATCCATCCCGTGGATTTGGTCCATATGGTAACCACTCCCTGTCTGGGGCGGGAGGGGATCTAAATGCGGAGCGGAAGGTCCAGGGTGGAGCGGAATGCTCCTGCCGGCGGTGCCCTTGACACATGTCTCGGCACCGAGAGCCCGACCTGGACCCTGAAAGGGGCCATCTCATCGATCGGCTGCGGGACCGGCTTCCCAGGGACCTGCGCTTCGACCGGCACCGGGATCGGGGGCGGTGCCGGGAGTCGTAATAGAGACGGCTGTATATAGAGGCCGATCTCGAATGGCACCCCGAGTGCGACCGGCGCCGAGATGGGGATCGGGGGCTGGGACTGCAAGCGGTGCCGAGACTGGGGGTCCGCCTGGAGCTGGATCGGTGTCAGCCAGCTCCGGTGTGCGGTAGCGGGCACAGCATGGCAGACGTACCTCGCGGCAGCATTGGCTCTACCTCGGTACGTACTGGGGAGCTCACGGCCCCCGAGCTCAATGGACCTTGCGGTGCATCCGTGCCGGGTCTGTTCGCCTGCGGTGAGAAACTCAACGGACCTTGCGGTACCGGAGTGGGTCGGTGCCGATGCAGGCAGCGGCATTAGCTCTACCTCAGTGTGAACCGGGGAGCTCAGTGCCACCGAGCTCGACGGACCTCGCGGTGCCGGAGTCGCCGGTGCCGAATCTTCGTGCACGGCCACTGAGCTCGACGGCCCTCTTGCGGTGCCGGAGTCGCCGGTGCCGGTGCCTCAGTCGGGCACGGAACTCAACGGCCCTGGCGGTGCCGGAGTCGAGGCTGCCGGTGCCGATGCGGGCGCCCGCGTTGGCTCTACCTCGGTGTATACCGGGGAGCTGACGGCTACCGAGCTCAACGGCCCTCCTGCGGTGCCGGAGTCGCCGGTACCGGTGCCTCCGTCGGGCACGGAACTCAACGGCCCTGGCGGTGCCGGAGTTGAGGCTGCCGGTGCCGATGCGGGTGCCAGCGTTGGCTCTACCTCGGTGTATACCGGGGAGCTGACGGCTACCGAGCTCAACGGCCCTCCTGCGGTGCCGGAGGTGCCGGTGCCGGTGCCTCAGTCGGGCACGGAACTCAACGGCCCTGGCGGTGCCGGAGTTGAGGCTGCCGGTGCCAATGCAGGCGTCAGCCTTGGCTCTACCTCAGTGTATACCGGGGAGCTGACAGCTACCGAGCTCAACGGCCCTCTTGCGGTGCCGGAGGTGCCGGTGCCTCAGTCGGGCACGGAACTCAACGGCCCTGGCGGTGCCGGAGTTGAGGCTGCCGGTGCCGATGCGGGTGCCAGCGTTGGCTCTACCTCGGTGTATACCGGGGAGCTGACGGCTACCGAGCTCAACGGCCCTCCTGCGGTGCCGGAGGTGACGGTGCCGGTGCCTCAGTCGGGCACGGAACTCAACGGCCCTGGCGGTGCCGGAGTTGAGGCTGCCGGTGCCGATGCGGGTGCCAGCGTTGGCTCTACCTCGGTGTATACCGGGGAGCTGACGGCTACCGAGCTCAACGGCCCTCCTGCGGTGCCGGAGGTGACGGTGCCGGTGCCTCAGTCGGGCACGGAACTCAACGGCCCTGGCAGTGCCGGAGTTGAGGCTGCCGGTGCCGATGCAGGCGTCAGCCTTGGCTCTACCTCAGTGTATACCGGGGAGCTGACAGCTACCGAGCTCAACGGCCCTCTTGCGGTGCCGGAGGTGCCGGTGCCGGTGCCTCAGTCGGGCACGGAACTCAACGGCCCTGGCGGTGCCGGAGTTGAGGCTGCCGGTGCCGATGCAGGCGTCAGCGTTGGCTCTACCTCGGTGTATACCGGGGAGCTGACGGCTACCGAGCTCAACGGCCCTCGTACGGTGCCGGAGGTGATGGTGCCGGTGCCTCAGTCGGGCACGGAACTCAACGGCCCTGGCGGTACCGGAGTTGGCGGGTGCTGGTGCCGATGCAGCCGGCCACATTAGCTCTACCTCGGTGCATACCGGGGAGCGCACGGCCACCGAGGTCGACGGCCCTTAGGGTGCAGGAGTCGTCTGTGCCGGAGTCTTCGCCTGGGGCGTAGAGCTCAACGGACTTTGCGGTACTGGAGTCGTTGGGGCCGGGGCCGGTCTGGACGGTAGTATTAGCTCTACCTCGGGTTGTACCGGGGAGCTCACGGCCACCAAGTTCGACGGACCTTGCGGTACCGGGAGCCGATGGTGCTGGCGCCGGGCCGAAAGTCTGGGCCAGGCGGGCTTGTACTTGCAGCTACAGCGGTGTCTGGCGGTGCCAGCCCCGGGGTCTGTTGCTGAGTCACAGCGGGGCCGGCCTCGGGCCAAGTGTCGGTTCTACTAGGAGCTGCTTTAAGCGAAAGCCCCGCTCCTTCTTGGCTCTAGGGTTAAAAGCCTTGGAGACCTGACACTTATCTGCGAGATGGAATCCCCCAGCGCCTCAAACGGGAGTCGTGGGGGGGTCCCCTGTAGGCATTGGCTTGGAGCCAGCCGACGGCTTGAATCCTGGTGAACCAGGCATGAGCCCGGTACCAGAGGTGAGAGAAGAGGAAAAGCCCCTTATCTCGCACTAGTATTTACACTAAACTTCTTACAAGACTATCAAAACTATTAACAACTACTTAAAGTACTTAAAACATTAACAATGCTAATCGAGTGCTAACTAAGCTAGGGAGGTGGAGATCAGCTATGCTGCTCCACAGATCCGACCATCACGGGCGGTAAGAAGGAACTGAGAGGGCGCTGGGCCGGCTGAGGTAGATATCAGGTGCCGCAACGGCGCCACTCCAGGAGGCGCCAGCCGGCCCACCGAGTGTTGCTAGGGTAAAAATCTTCCGACGATCATGCACGCACGGTGCGTACACCTAATTGGAATACATATGAGCAAGCACTCGAAGAAGAACTGTATTTGCACTTGGAAAAGGAAAAGAAAAAGAAAACAGTTTGGCTACTGTTCCATAATCATTGTTGTTTGAATTTTAACACAACACAGATATACCATTTCAAGTCTCCAAAGAGTCCTTTATGCATGTTTTTATGTGCTGTCTCCAAACTGGTGCATCCATACTATACGACTTTTTTTTTAAAATGTGAAATGTCAAGGATCAAGCCTGGAAATCTGTTATGTAGGATCACTCTATTGTGTATTCTTACAGCGTGAGAACTACAAAGAAAAGCTAAGCCTTTCTCCTATGCTAAGGGCATGCAAGGAGACACCTTTAAATAGCTGACACAAAGAGGTGTTGCAAATATTTGCGTTATTGCTAACTGATAAAGTTACATTACTTAGTTCTGTTAAACATTTAATAGTATCAGTACATGTTATTTAAGTCTCCCAGTATATAAGTGAGATGGATTTAGTCCTGTTGTGAAGGGTGCCACACACATGAAGTATGTATGTATGAACAAGTAAGGAATGGTACTCTGACAGTATTTTTAAAAACCCAGTAGGGCTGGGATTCCTGCCCCCCTTTTTTTTTTGTTTATTTGTTCTTTTGCTTGGTAACCTGTGAAAATTCCTTACAACTGATTAAAATCACAGCAGACAGTCTCAATTTTGCTCTGTTACTTCAAGAGTAAGACTTGTTTAGGAGTACTGGGGAAACATTTTGTGGGTTTTGTAATGCGTGTTTGCTTTCTATTGTTTGAGTGAGGCATTCCTGCAAAAATACACGATCCTTGTATGCACAATAAATCACAATTTTGATTGGCTGATCTCCTTTAGATGACTTACAATAAGTAGTACATTATCTGCACTGCACAGACATTGGTACTAAATGATAAAAAGGAAAACTTCAAAAACAAAGAAATGACACAAACTATACAAAAAACATTTTAAATTGAATCTGTCGTGCATGAAATAATATCATCCCTACCTGAAGCAGCAGTATTATATTTTTAGCTAGCATTTTTTTAAAAACAACAAAATGCTACACCAAGAGACTTTTAAAGGTTGAGGGGTCTTTTTTTTTTAATGCAATGCACTAGTAGAAGGGCCTTATTGTGTTATGGAAGAGGGGAGGAATAGAAAGTTAGAACATGCGAGACAGGAATAAGACTGAATGAAAGAGGAAAATTGCTAAAGCAGCAACAAGAGGATTATTTTAGATGAGATATGAAAAAACACTAGTGAGTATTAAAAATCCTATGGCACTTTCTGCTTTAAAAAATCCCATTAACTTCACTGGGACTACTTGTGATGTACAACCATTTCACTGGAGTAAAGTTACGACCATCTAGCCCCGTATAAATGAGATCATCTGGTGATAGAGCAGGTCATGCATTTTTCAGGTGATTTAAACACAGTGATGGGGTTTACAAACCCTAAACTATAGAGGAAGGGGTTAAGGAGCTGCTCTGGGCCACCACACCTCCCATGCATGCACAGACTGGAGGAGGGCTTGAAGGGGAGCAAAGCGACTACATGCTGAAGCTCTGCAAAAGGAGCACAGGGGAGGTCCACTGCTGGAGCCCCTAACTACTGGTGGTCTTCCTGACCTGCTGAGTGAAAAGCACTCTCAACATTTGCAAGGTTGGAGATTTCTTTTTTGATTTATTTTGTTTACAAGCCTTTGCTTTTCTAAGAGATCCACAGAAGCAGCTGCATAGCACTCCAGGGTTGAAGACTCAGCTACCTACCTTTTGGGCCCTGGATTGGACTCCAGCAGAGAGGGTGGGCCCAGGCTCCCCTGCATGAAGGGGTTGGAGGCAAAATGCCTCTCTCGGATACCAAAGACTCAGGACTGGAGAGAGACCCCATATACTAGAGAGTCCCAAGTCCAGGCTTTACCTGGCCAAAATCCTAAAGCCCCTTGCTGGGCAGCAGAACTAACCTTTGGCTGGACCCTCTACATACCGCTGAAGGGGTGGACACAACTTGTAGCCCAGCTGGAGGACTAAGCCACAGAAGGGTACAGACTGCCGTAGGGCCAGAGGGGCTATCAGCAGGGGATTCCAAGATGGAAGACCACCTGTCATGCCCTTGCCCAACTACTAGGCAGTATCTGGGGGAGCAAACCCCTTCACAGGCACCATCAATTATTTTGGTTCTGTAGTTGGGAAAAAGCCAGATGATGCATTGGTATCATAGAACAATAATATACTTTCTCCTCCAACAGTGACTAAGGAGAATGTTAAACAACAGCTACTAAAAACAGACATTTTAAAATCAGTTCATCAAGACAACTTGCATCTAAGTGTTTTTAAAAAGCTGGCTGAGCCGGGGAGCTCTCTGAATTATTAATATTGATATTCAATAAGTTTTCAAACACTGGGGGAGTTCCAGAGAATGGGAAGAAGGCTAATGTTGTGCCAATATTTTGAAAGGGTAAACAGGACAATTCAGGTCAGTATAGTCCTGCCATTCAAATAATGGAACAGCTGATACAGGCTCAATTAATATAGAGTTAAAGGAGAGTAACATATTAATGCCAATCAACATGGGTATGTCAACCTAACTGATTTTTTGGGGCGGAGGGGCGAGGATGTCATGTTTGGCTGATAAAGATAGTCGTGTTAATGTAATACATTTAGACTTCTGTAAGGCACTGACTAGGTACCACATGACATTTTGATTAAGGAACTAGAATACAGATTCAACATGGCACACATTGAATGAATTAAAAACTGGGTAACTGATAGGTCTCAAAATGGAACTGTAAACAGGCTTCTGTGCCTCAATCAATCCCATGGTGTAGAGGTTGGCACACTCCTCCCCTTATTCAGGGTTTCAGGTAAACTGTAGCTTATTTCTAATCAGGCTTCCAGCTCACCCATTCATCCTCCCAACTACTGAGGTTCCCCCTTTTTTCAAATCCTGCACCCAGGGCCGGTGCAACCACTAGGCGGACTAGGCGGCTGCCTAGGGCGCCAAGTGGTTGGGAGCGCCAAGAAGCGGGTTTTTTTGTTTGTTTGTTTTTTACATTTTTTTTGTAAACAGTGGAGCACAATGCTGCCGCTGCTCCACACCTTCCGGCTCCAGAGGGGCCGCCCGCGGTGCGGCCAGTCCCTCCCTCCCCCAGGGGGAGCAGGGAAGGGGAGGGTCTAGTGCTAGCAGCTGCGCCTTCTTCCCACGCCACGGGCCGAGCCGGGATCCTCGCCGCCCCTGAGGCTCTCAGCAGCAGCTGCCGCCACCGCCACTAAGAGCCCTGGGGGTGGTGGGGAGCCCAGCTCGGCCTGCGACGCGGGGGGGCCGGCTGCCTGCGCCGCGGCACCGCCGCTGCTGAGAGCCCTGCAGGCAGTGGGGAGCCCGGCTCGTCCCGTGGCACGGGGGGCCGGCTGCTGGCGTCCCGCCGCCCCTGCTGAGAGCCCTGCGGGGAGCCTGGCTCGTCCTGCAGTGCGGGGGGCGGGGGCGGGGGCGGCTGCTGGCGCTCCACTGCTGAGAGCCCCACGAGCAGCGCGGTTCGGCCCGTGGGGGCTGGCTCTCTGCACCACCGCGGGGAGCCCGGCTTGTCCCATGGCGTGGGGGGCCGGCTGCCGGCACCCCGCCGCCGCTGCTGAGAGCCCCGCGGGGAGCCCGGCTCGTCCCGCGGCGCAGCTGCACTCTGGTCTTCGGACAGAGAAGTAGGGTGCAAAGTACTACTTCGCCTGCAAGGTATCTAGCTGGGCCGTGGGGAGCCTCATGGGCCTGCAGAGCACCTGGGGAATGGTGTATGTGGGAGCAACCCAGGCACCCCTCCCCCAGCCAATGCCACCCCTCAAACACCCACCGACCAGCTACCTTCTCCCCTGTGCACCCCCTGCCCCAACAGCCCACCCTCTCTTGCCACTTTTGCCTCTGGGCAACCTCCACCTGGCAACCCCCCCACCAGCCACGGTCACCTTAACCCCTGCATCAACCTCGCCCCCCCCTCCCCCCGCCTGCCATCTTCCTCCTGCCTACTCCTCCCTTGTCTAAACCCCTCCCTGCCACCTTCACCCCCCTGCAACAACCCCGGGCACATACACACCCCCATCTGCCAGCCCCTTGCAACAACCCCCTCCTGCCCACTTCTCCCGTGTGCCTTACCCTCCCTGCCACTGCACCCCCTGCCAGAAGCCCCTTTTACCTCTATGCAATCTCTTCCCTGCCACTACACCCCCACCTCCCCACCCCTTGGCCACTTCCACCCCCTGCAACAATCCCGTGCACCCCCCTTTCTGCCACCTTCACCCCTCTGGAAGAGCCCCCATACGACCCCCCCTCTTTGCAGCCCCCCATATCCCCTGCACTTTGTGAACATCTGGGCCCCTGAGGGGAACTTGGCCGTAGGAAGGTGGGGGCTGGACATTGGAGGGGGGACACAAGGTGGAAGTTTCGCCTAGGGCGCAAAATATCCTTGCACCCGCCCTGCCTGCACCCAGCCCTAATAGTCAATACAGGTGCACCTGGAGAAGGGCTAATTGAGCCTCTGACTGCAAGTTAACTGCTTCCAGATCAGAATGGGGATTATATACCATCACAACCATATCCAATAGTGTGTATATATTTATGCAAACACTTAAACTGCTTAAGCAAAAACTACTTGTTTTTAAAAGATATAGCCATCTCAATGGATCATAGCTGCAATGGGTAGGGGAATAATCTGGTTATTAATTCATAAGCTATTTGGAATGTAACCGTAGCATTTTCTTCCATTTAACATCTTCAGTATATTCTATCAAAAAAAATAAGACTTTATTTTTTACTCACAGAAGTCAAGTATACAATGTAAACAACACAGAATATGATGAATAGCAGAACTAATATGTTTACATCCAGGATGCCTGTGGTATATTCGAGAGATTCAACATTTACACTTAGGCTTCATGAAAAATAAATTTCATTTTTCTTAAGAAGATGTTTACATATGCAAAAGCTTTGTTTAAATATTGGGGGAAAAGATTTAAGAGTAAAAATCTATAATTCAACATAGAATTGTTAATTTCAAATATAAATACCACACTAAACGAGCACCTGAGCCCCTTACTCCAGACTTTAGTCTTTTGAGTGCTTATTTTACATTTCAATCACATTTCTGTAATTTGAAAGGGATCCAGTATTATGCATGAATAATTAAAACTGAACTACATTAAAATGGAAAAATAGAAAAACAATTAGTATTGCTAACTATGGTCTCATTCAACTTACATTAATTTTTCATTTTGGTAAGTATACAGTGCTGTAGCATGCATACTCTTTCTTTTTAACCATATCCCTGAACACTAATGTAAAATAGCTACAGGATTTTGTATTAAGAATGTTCATTTTGGAAGAATATTACTTTAAAAATATATCATGGGTGATTATTCTTCCCGTTCAAATACATTTTTCCATTTCAACATTTTGATATAATTGTGCATGGATCACAAAGTCAAGCATTATTTGTATTATAGTGGCACTTAGAGACACCAGTCAAGATCAGGACCCAACTATATATAACTCTTGAATTATGATGAAATTCATCACTGTAGACTAAAATTTATTCTGCAAAAATCTTAAATAAAAAAGAACTTAAGGTTGAAATGATGTTTCACTGGAATTCATGCAACACCTCCAAAAATTAATTTTCTCTACAAAATTATATACCTTTCAAAATAATGTAACCGGTAACAGCTCTGAACATGAGCAGTGAAGAGATTCAGCAAGTTTTCCTCTGCCATATAATTTTTCATCATTGGGTATCACCCCACATAACTTACACTGCCCTCAAATGTATATTCAAAGATCAAGACATATGCATACAAACATAGAATCATAGAATCATAGAATCTCAGGGTTGGAAGGGACCTCAGGAGGTCATCTAGTCCAACCCCCTGCTCAAAGCAGGACCAACCTCAACTAGATCATCCCAGCCAGGGCTTTGTCAAGCCTGACCTTAAAAACCTCTAAGGAATATCAGTACATATTTTGTGCCGCGAAATGAATGAGGCAAACTGTGTGTCAGGAGCTGCAAAAAACAAAAACAAAACAAAACACGAAGGGCCCCAGGAGAGGGGCTCTCTCCTCCAAACCTTGTGTGGTGCACTAAATAGAACATTCCTGCAATTTTCAGTCTTTTCACTTTCCTTTAAAGATAACAAAAAATGGCTACATTGGAGTCCTCCCCCTTAAACTTCATTCTTGGCTATATTCATGATACATGGAAGTTACCTGGTAACAAGGCAGCATGGTTCCAAGTGCAGCTTTGGTTGCTAAAAAAAATTTATCCTGAAAAAATGGAAAAGTCAATCTCCACTAAATATTGATGCCTGGCTCAATGATGTGGCTGACCTTGCAACTAGTGAATGACTGACATTCCACAGAAGGAGAATGCCCAAAAATTCAAAGCAATTTTTGCTGCCTTTTAAGAGGTCTAAAATTAAAGTAGATAACCACGAAGATAGATGTGTCACTTTCCCTTCCCTCCCTTAATCCTAACCCTCTTTACTTACTTTGTGTATGATGATGAATCTGGTATTTTGGTACATTTGTTCTAGTTGACAAAATTAATAAAAAAATATAAATATATAAAAACAAAAAACGTTGAAAAAAATCTTAGGAATCTATGTTAAAAGAGCATTCAAACTGCAAAAAGAAATTGTGCTGGCACTATATCCTATGCTGCTTTTTCATTTTAGTATGTAAATACTATAGGTAGAAAGTTTAGATATTTATTTTAAAACACTGAATTCTGCCAAGCCTGCTTATGAGGCTGTATGTGAATGACAGAGTGAGAGAGAGAACCCATATATAATTGGACCCCTCACTGCTGGAGCACCTACCTGTGGTTAGACATGATGTAGCAACGCTCTCCCCATCTGGTGCCCCCAGCCAATGACTATCCTTCACATGATCCGGTGGTCTGCCTCTTCACATAACTTCACATAACAGTGCCAGGGCACAATTTAGTCCACACCTTCTGGGGTAACAAAGTCCAACATAAAATGGTAAAGTCCTTAGAAAATGGTCTTCGGCCTCATCTCTGGTACCCATGGTCCTCACACCCTTTTCTCAGTGTCTTTGTCCCCTTCCCAGGGACCAGGACTCTCAGGCAGTTTACACTGTAACTGGGAGTAAGCCTCCCGGCCCAAACAGACAGATTTGCACTAGTTCTGCTTGAGCTAATGCACTAAAAATAATAGTGTGGACAGCTCAGGATCTCAAGTCTACCCAACCCCGTGGGTCTGAACTCAGGTGGCTAGCCAGAGTTTCCACCGGAGCCACAATATCCACACTGCTACTTTTAGCACACTCGCTTGAGTGAAGCTAGAGCAAGTCTGTCTATCCAGTCTGGGAAGCTCACTCCTAGCTGCAGTGTAGACATACCCTTCAAGCTGTCCTCTGAATCCTCTAACAAAAATCCTAAACTAAAGGTATAGAAACTTAAACCAATGTCTGCCCTCCTATCCCTCTCTGCTGCTCTATTCCTCCACTGAGCACCTCTCAGAGCTCTCACCTACCAAGTTCAAATCCAGCCCGTTTATCAGGGCTTGCCACTGGCACCTGCTCTACACCCAGTGGCTGCTTTCTCTCTCTCTTGGCCTCATGCCAGACTGCCCAGGACTCCTGCCACACTCTCCCCCTCCCCGACCTTGGGAGAGGATCCCAGGACAAATTTCTCCATGGGTTCTCTCTCCTCACAACCTAGTCCCAGACAGTGACTGCAGAGTTCTTTACTTTCTACCTGCAGCTCCCTTTTCCACTCTGAACTTTCTTCAGTTATAATCACTACTCAGCTCCTCCCCCGCGGGGCTTCCTCTCTAATTAAGGTTGGCACTCTCCCCCGTGCCCACCAGATAATGTAATTGGCCTCTCAGGCCCTCATTAACCCTTTCAGGGCCTGTGTGGGATCCACACTCCATCACAGAGCCCAATAAGAATATGAATGATGCAAATGATTTCCTAGGGATTTTTTTAAAAGGCATTAGCCACTTTAATTAAAATAACAAATCATTAAGACAGCACATTTAAGTGCTCAAAAAATTCAGGCGATGCTGAAATTAATTATAGTTATGCAATTCGAGCTCTGCCACCCTCATATGTGCATTCCAATACAGCCTCTCATTCCCTTAGAATATATTATTTCTTAGACAATACGCTACCAAATCATAAGCCTTTGCCTAATTCATTGTGTATCTTTAGGGTGCACATTGAATGAAGCAGAGTTCTATAGGTGCCAAAGGAAAGGACTTTGCCTTTCCATGTGGCTCACCCACAGCAGAAGGATTCCTGATTTATCCTGTACAAGGGAGCCCCCCTGGCTTAAAGGAGAGGGCACCAGTGGCCACCTTTTATCCTTTTGCGACAGAAGTGTTCTTGCGTTGACAGAATGGATGAGTAAAGCTGCTCAGCGTAACCCTAAATGAGCTAATAAGATTTCCTTTAAAGACAAAAAAATGGTGGTGAGATATTTAAGTTGCAAATCACTGCTGTCCTATACCAAAAGGGGGGGGGGGGGTGTAGTAGTCCTGGATGCAGGACAATTAGGTTCATTAATAGTGTGTGGGTCTTTAAGAGGACCCTGCTGACTGACAGGTCTTGGTTGTCTCCATCCTGCATGGCACAGAACCTGCTCCCAGACTAGACTCCTGGACATGCTTCAACTGAGAATGCTTAACTTAATTTTGTTTGAGCTGTAGATCATTACATGTGTAGATCTCCAGCAAACAGGCTATGACTGCCTGCAAAGACTAAGGAGAGTAAAAGGTGGACAAACTAAGAGACACATATCCTGACCTTTTCTAAAAAATGTGTCTAAGCTGAAAAGTCTGGCAGAGTCCCAAGTCAGTAGAATTAATATCACAACCCTGTCCTTACATTTCAAAAATGGCAAAGTAGGGATTGCACATCTGGCTGGCGATAAAGCTTTCAGATACATACCACTATCAAATAAGAACAATACAAGTAATTTAAACACTCTTATGCTTGCATATTTTTGTTAAAATATATTTTAGCTCCTAGATGCTGTCATCATAACTGAATTACCACCTGTAGAATTCAGTGCCAGATATCTTGCCATACCCTCTCAACTGTCATGGCTACCAAAAGACTGATAGTCCAAAGCAGCATCACAAAACCCCACCCAGTATCAATAAATGGGGAGGGTCATAGTAGGAAGTACATATGGAGAAACACAATGACATCCTAAAAATCAGCAAAATCTTGATAGGCAAAGAACAATTATGATTCCTCACACATCCACCAGGTTACAGGCAATGTCCAAAAGAAACAGATTGCAAAATCTATCAGTCCTCACTAAGTCCCAAGAAGCAGGTAGGAGGTTACTATAAAGTCAACATATAACATCATAACATTCTTCATAGAATATCAGGGTTGGAAGGGACCTTAGTAGGTCATCTAGTCCAACCCCCTGCTTAAAGCAGGACCAATCCCCAATTTTTGCCCCAAATGGCCCCCTCAAGGATTGAACTCACAACCCTGAGTTTAGCAGGCCAATGCTCAAACCACTGAGCTATCCCTCCCCCCAAAGGGAGTTCCTTGTTTACAGGCTTGTAACCTGTTCATGTTCCTTGTTTACAGGCTTCCTTCCTAGTCTTCGGTTTGGTTAGGGGGCACTGTGAGAGCTTAACAACATATGCCCATTTTTTTCACTGCACAGTGATGGTATCCTTTTTATTAAAGGTTACATGCCTGTTATTATCTGAAATGTCAGTATCTGAAGTGGTGAGATTTCAGTTGAAGTGGAAGAATGTCGTGAGATCAGTGTCAGAGTTGATGCCTAGCAGTTTAGCTTTACAAGAATGAAAACTGTAAGATAGCCAAATAGAAGACACATATTCCACATCTTCATGGAACTGAAACATATGCATCTGCTCCACTGTAGGAGACTCCTGAGCAGTACCCACCACTGGAGGTTGGGACTTCTGCGGATTCTGTTACTACAGAGATTACTGTAGAGTCGAAGATGGCATCAGAGGCTGAATTTCCAGTGATCACATAATGTTCTGTGAAAGTGTGGGCAGAGGCCCAAGTTGCTGCTCTGCAGATTTCCAACATCGGTCACATTCCTTAAGATGTCCTAAGTAGAAATTGACCTCATGGAGTGCGTATGGACTCTGGACGGGGGCAGCAGGTTGCACCCTTAATAATAGTGATTAATGCAAACAGAGATCCCTTTGGATAGTGTTTGAGCAGATATTGCACAGCATTTGGATCTTTCCATGAGTGAAAGGAAGAATTTAGTGGGTCTTCCTGAAGCCCTTAGTCCTGTCCAAGTACAATGCTAGTGCTCTTCGAACATCTAGCTTATGGAGAATTGCCTCCCTGATATCACAATATAGTTTTTTGGGGAAAAAAACCAGGAAAATGGATCTGTTGATTCATATGGAAAGCGGAGGGAACTTTAGGGAGAAACTTGGGATGCGGCCTCAGAGTTACTTTGTCTTTAAAAAAAACCGTACATGGTGGGTGTGCCATCAGGATTGCTATTTCTCCTATGCAGCTAGCTGAGCTGATGGCAATTAGAAATGCTGTCATCATGGACAGGTGTGAGAGAGAGAGAGAGAGAGCAAGTTGCCATGGACTCAAATGGAGGTCTAGTCAAAACCCTGAGAACTAGGTTAAGATCCCAGGCTGGAACAGATGGTCTCACATGTGGGAAGAGATTCCCAATGCCCTCAAGGAATCTACACATCCGCAGATGAGAAAACACAGAGAGCATCTGTGTACCTGGTGGTGGAAAGCCATTTTTTCCACGATATGTACCCTAAGGGGGCTGAGTGAGAGTTTTAACCTCTTGAGGTCTAAAATGTAATATAAAATCAGAGGGAGAGAAGATGAGGTTGGGTTATGTGTTTAGAATAACAACAAACTTGGATTCATTTCCATTTTGTAGGTAATTACACCGAGTGATCAACTTCTGGCTGTGTAGCAACATGTCTTTCAGCTCGTCAGAGCATTCTGCCTCTAAACCTTGGAACTAAGAAGGAGCCAAGCCTGAAGGTGGAGGGGTGGGAGGAGGCATTACAGCCGCATCCGGTGGAGATGAGAAGTTTTCTGGAGGGGTAGCTTCCCCTTTCAGCCCTTCTTCTTGTTCTGAAAAAGCTTCCTCCTCCCCTGGCTTGGGGGCTCTGGACAAGAGCCACATGGTGGACTCTCTCTGAGAGACACTGGATGGTCGCAATGTGTGGGGTGTGTATGTTGCCCAAGGATTGCAATATGGCCATGGGGGGGGGGGGGGGTCATGGCATGGGTGATGGGGTTACCTCAGGGGGCCTGCACCATGATCAGGACCCTTGATTATTAATGGTGGACCACGATGAGCGGCAAGGGAAATGACCTTCTCCTGGCCCCTGTCAGACTCGTCACTGGGTAAGCGTGGTGCTGACTGGGTTATTGGTGGTACATGGCCCAGAGCCAAAAGCGATTCCAGGATGTGGTTGGTACTGGGGCCCCAGTATCAAGTCATGGGAATTGCGGCTCTTCCCCAACTATCAGGTCTCCAGGGTACCAGAGTTCATGCGGTACCGTGGGCTCACTTGGTTCCACAGAGGAGTGTCTGTGGTACTTTGTTGGTACCGATAGTTGAGAAAGTGCAGAGCACTCCCTAGATGGGAGTTTTGTTGCACCTGGTACTGAAAATTCTCTCTGTGTGCCACTCATTTAGAGACAGTACGGTAATCGTCTTTCTCCTTAGGGGGTGGTATCGCTGCCTTTGAGCCAGAGCCTCTGGCTTCTCCAGGCAGTGTGCCAGAGCTCATAGTGGAGGCCCCCTTCTGGCTACTGTGCTTCAGAGCTGTCAGTATCAAGGTGGCCACACTGGGGAATCCCTCTGGCTGGCCAACGACTCAGAGCCCATGTTTTTTGGTGCTCTTGGTACCGAGGTGGCAGTACTGGGGAACGCCTCTAGCTGGCCAATGATTCAGAGCCCTTTTTACAAGCCTTTACAGGGAGAGTCTGCTGTTTTTTCCGCTTTGAAGTTAAAGGCTCTGGGGTCAGCACTGGAGTCCCCTGGAGACTGAAGTGCCTTCTCCAAAAGGAGGTGTTCTAATTTCAGTTAACAGTTCCGGTGAGACTGCAGTTTTAGCTGCGGCAGAGGAACACTTCTGTGGAACTCTCCCAGACACAGGGAGAGTGTCTGGCCATTACAGGAATCGACTCCTTGCAGGAGAGGCACCTCTTGGAGCCAGGCATGCCCCTTGGCAGAGGGCTAATATCCTCTAGCAGTGAGGAATGCAAAAGAAAGATCTTCTTTCCTCCTCTTCTTCTTCTTTTTTTTAAACTGAAAAAACTTAGAGTTTTCTAAATGCCTGGAAGAAGGAGGAATCCCCTCCCCCCCCACCCCCAGGGCAGGAAATGTAAACTAAAGTTTTTTCTTTTCTTTTTTTTTTCTTTAATCCCAACAGAGTAAAAAGGAAACAATAACTATTAAGGAGAACAAAAGAAACCAGAACTACTACTTATGCTAATGACACAGAAAAGGAAGGGATGACTGCTCGCTCTCGAGGTCAAAGGCGGTTGAGAAGGAACTGACAGGGGTGGTTCACCTGTGCAGTGCTGGATAGCCTCGAAGAAGACCATGAGGGAGGGAGAACGCATGTGTGGGCTCAGACACTGCTACCAAAAATCTCTGATTAGAGGCGCTGGAGCGTACATACACCTACAGTGGAGCACCCATAGGGACACTTATCAAAGAATAATCTTATATTTCTATTTTTGTTTTTAATTCTCTCTTACATGGAAAAGGCTCACTGTATATCCTAAGAATGAGGCCACCATCAGCCACTACAGACAGAATATAGCATGCATTCATTCCAAGGAAATTGCAGGGGAACGCTCCTACAGTATAAGTTTCTCCCCTATCCCCCCAGATCACTATAACTGGAGTTGCAAAAGAGAGTGTTTACCTCACAAAGGGTCTCCGCCTCCTAACCCCAGGATGGTGGCAGAGACTCTCTTGAGTCCAGCTTCAAGGCCCATTAAAATCAATGGAAAGACATCTACTGACTTCAGTGGGTGGTAGATCAGGCTCTTGATGCCTACATTTGCAGAAACGCAATATCAGCTTGACGTTATTGACAAGAGATATGTGAGTGATATGAACATCCCCTGATGGGAAGCAGGAGTAAGAAGGGAGTAAGAAGGGAGATAGGAATTCTTCCTAAGCCCACTAAATGGTATCTCAGAGCAGAGGCGGAGGGGAATAAGATAATATTGTATAAATACAATTGTTACATAAAAACACCACATGTGCTGTGTAAATTCCTTTAGAAAAACAACATTTTATTTTGCAATAAAAAAGGTTTTTTGTTGCTCCACTGATTTATTATGCCTTGAATATTTCAGCAAAGATAAGAATTATTTATAAGGTTACTATGTAGCAACATCTACATGAGTCACGGAAACAGTTTTAAAAGTCTGATGCCCCACTCCTACAAATACATGTGCATATTGGTAACTACAGGCATGTAAATTGAACTCAGGGGTCCAAATCCTAAACTGGTGGAAACTGGCATAGCTCCACTGAAGTCAATGGAGCTGTACTAATTTACATCAGCTAAAGATCTAAGCCTAGAGAGTTATTTATTTACATACATGTTTTCAGGATCAGGGTCTTCGTTTTTTCACTCTATTTTTTGTACCTTTTCCAAAGAGCTTTTCAGTTCTATGGAGCAGCTCAGACTTCTTACATACATGCACGCACATGTGATCTTATCAAGAGACACAGACCTAATAATTACCAGAGCTGTTATTCCTATCAGTATTGCATTTTATTTCTGTAAACCGATTTTTTAAATGTCATTTGACATCATTTTCAACCTTTATTCCACAGTGGTAAACAATATCTCAACTCCAGATCTTTACAATGTATCTTTCAATAAAGTTTTGCACCTAATAAATTACTGCCAGAATACATATGATACATGACAAGCTGAAACTGCTCTGCTGATTAAAAAAAACCAAACAAACCACACACACACAAAAATCTTCAACTATGAAGTGTACTCTATCTGAAATCGGACATAAATTAATAAGGAAAAAGAAAAAGAAAATCAATAAAAATCTATTCCAAATATATATAGACAATCATATTATCAAAGGTTGTCTGAGCTGTAAGCGTTTTTTCATTAAAGTAAATGTCTTATAGAGTATTAGATTCAAATGCTTAACCTATGAGGTATTGATGCAATTGATATAGGAAAATTACAAAGTAGAGATTTTGATATTATTGTTTCCTCACCTGTTATTTTATGACCTAATTAAGTCTTGAAACAAAGCTTTTGGAACCAGGAAAATCCATTCCCTGCACGGAAATCCCTTGCTGCTTTTTCACTGTAATTGTAGGTTTTATAACAAAGACACCTTGGGTTTTAAATTAAACGTCAGCTCTTATAAGACATGGGGATACTGAAGTGTTTGACTGTCCTTGGAGAAAACTTGATAACTCAGCTACTGGCCATATTTGTAGCTCATTGACACTGAGCAAATCAAACCAACAGATCACTATTTAGCAGCTGGTTGGACTATAGTATTCTCAAAAGATTTAAAAACCACTTTAATTGTTAGAGCTCATTCATGTCTGAACAGTAAATTTAATACAAATATTTTCTAATTTTTGCCATGTACCAGACACACTTCCTGGGTGTTTTTTTTTTAAATACTGGTAATAATGTAATCCAGGTGGCTATCCTTGAAAGTATAAGATCTCTTACTAGTTGTAGATGAACAGTTCACTCCATAATAAGCATAAGCTAAGCTAAGCTTTAAACACTCTAAGCCCTCCTGAAAAGCTATGGAAATCATTCTTTTTACAGTCAATTCTATTTATATCTCACATGGTTTCTTTTAGGTTTCTTTCCCTATTTCATTATGAAGGACAGGATTATTAAATTTTATTGGTCCTCTTCTGAACTTATGAGGTCTGATTTGTATTTACACTAAGACCCCTTTACACGCCCAGAGTAGTGTAAAGGGGCTTTACAGTGAGTGTAACTTTAATTTACCTCCACTTAAATTTCCTTTATACCACCAGAGCACTTAAAGGGGTCTTACTGTAAATAAGAATCAGGCTCCACACATTATCTGTGACACTATCTTCAGCATAAATTGCAATGTCACAAACAGACCATGACTAAGTGAGGGACCAATCTGTTTAAGATCCGGCATGTTTTACCAGGCTTTTCTGCTGCAAATAATGCAACTGAGGCAATCTCCACTGGTCTGATCCCTATCATCATTATAGTGGAGATCTACCAGGGATAAAGCAGTCAGTCATAGCCTAATCTTTCGCACATGGAGCAGGCACCTAGGGAGCTTAGTGAAAGTATAATTATTAGAATCACTTCGCAAAGTAGAACTGTACTTCAGTAGATATGAGGGAGGAGAATTACAGGACAGACGTTATTATGGAGAAACGGTAGTCTGGTATAAATAGCTCTCTGATATCACCAGCTTTCTGTTTTAAACCTGATTTTGGCTTTCCCCCACCATCTCCAACTTGGCCAAAACTAAATCAATGCACCTATAGTTTCTCATGCATGCTTTTCCGCCAAAGGAAATGTTTTGGAACAATATATTCATAAGATGAGATATTTTTTAAAAATCAGATTTTTCACTCTTTGGAAAAAAATGTTTAGTTTCCTTTCCTAAAATGAGAGATTTGGCTTATTTTGTCACTTCAACAAGGAGTAGTACACTTGACTATTCCTAGAATATTTAGTAGGCTATTTTTGGACTTATTCTCTAGTTTTCTAAACTAACTCCATGACTCAAAAAAAAACAACTTCAGGATACCTGGATAGGACTCACCTGGGGCTTATACAATCCATTGCAGCAGAGAAGCCTGCCAGATCCCGTCAATTAGCATTTATAAATGTAATAGGAGAAGGGAACCAGTCAATTAGCATTTATAAATGTAATAGGAGAAGAGAGCTTATAATTTCCAAGGGTGAAATGTTGGCCCCACTGAAGTCAATAATAAAACTCCCTTTCACTTAAGTAGGGCGAGGATTTCTTTACCCCAGTGCTCTGCGGAGTTCACGTATCTCTGACCTGCCAGGCTGAGAAAAATACAGTTGCCCAGCAGCCAGAGATAAATACAAGTGTTTTCTGGGTAAGTCAAAGGGTTACATTTCCTGACCACTGGAAAGGTTCATCAAAGGAGACTGGGGATGGGCTGAGTGTGGCATGAGACACAACAGTATTCAGATGACAATAGGAAGGGAGACAGGCCAGAACTGACCTGCCTCAGGTATACAGTGAGGTGAAGGACTAAAGAGAGCAATAGAACTGGGCTGTTACCCAGAGGAAGGGGTAGAGAGAGGAGGGAAGGATCAGAAAAATAAAACTAAGCACTAGTCAGGGGAGAGGAACCTCGCTGATGTCGACCACAGAAGCAATGTCTTTGCAGAATAAGAGATGGAACCATGCAAGGAATGTACTGCTATGCAAGCTTAATCAGAATTCTGCGGAGACAGAGACAGAGTAGTCAAAAGCTTCTCTCCCTCAAAAAGGCTCCAACAGTTGCTTCCACCCAAGAAAGAGTAGGTTGCTGTAGCAATTTTAGAAATCATTGTATGGTCCCCCAGCTATGACTCAGTCTCAGACTGGTGATGACCATAGTATTTTAGTTTATATTAAAGTGAGGACAAGACTCTCCACATAAAATCAAGTGAAATTAAAAACACATTAAAATCAAGAGACTAAAAATAAGAAACCCCAGCACAAGAATCCAAGCAAAACAAGGAAAATCTGAAGAAATCCTCTTAGACAAGCTTAGCAAAATAAGCAACAAAATGTTGTTTTAAATTATTTGGGAGAATGAGACCACAGCCTGCAAACTGGGGCAACTGCATATCTTGTTGGACACCAGCTTGGACGTCTTAGCTGACCAGAAACAAGTAATCAGATTTTTCCATCCCCTCTTCC
This sequence comes from Chelydra serpentina, assembly GCA_037349315.1. NCBI lineage: Eukaryota > Metazoa > Chordata > Testudines > Chelydridae > Chelydra > Chelydra serpentina. The sequence continues at coordinate 41,067,742 of JBAIAC010000029.1, read as the reverse complement.
CCTCCGCCACGCCCAGTCTTGTCTCCTCTCTGTAGGCTGACACCTGGAACAACAACTCTGGTGTTTCTGACCCCTGAAGGCACCAAATGAACAGAGCTGAAACTCTTGCAAAGTTTATAAGCCCTACAGTATGTGCCAGGATTCTTACTAAGAGCATGTGATACACAGAAGTAAGACTGCAGTCATAACTTCTGGAGTTTTGAACTGCAGTATAGTTTCTAGTGCAGCTTCTGTGCGCTCCTAGGCAGGACTTCCGACCCAGCCTCACTACTCCTATATATTCTTACAACTCCATTCGGTTATCTGAACTATTCTCTTCAGATAATCAAGCTAGAAAGATACAAACTCAAGAGCTCTTTAATGGTTAGATGTTTACCCTACTTATATTAGTGAACATGTGAGAATAGAGAGCCAGACTTTGCTCTCAGTTACACTGACTCACTATCTTTCCTGCTAACTTAATAAAACACAAAAGATGAGTTTAGATTCAATGAGTGTTTCATACCTTTGAATACCTCTTGCCCTTCTGCTTTGTTGGATCTTTGGTGGGATCATATGGAGCAACGCCAGCATACAGGTATTTTTGCTCCCTGTTTTCTTGAACAGCTTTCTGTGTAGGACCCTGTCTTCCATCCTCCCTTTCGCACCTATGACCTGCTATAAAATAAAACACGATTTCATCCTTTTAGAACTTATTTCTCGTCCTTCTGGAAAAAAAATTCTCATTTACCTAGCAATAATCTCAGTGTGAAAAACTAAACAGAACTAGAAGCTGAAATTAACGCAAAATATGTCTTTGAATCAAGTGATATCCAAGTAATCAAGGTTGCACGTATCAATAACTCCAAAATTATACATACTACTCTTCCACTCAGTTCAGCCCCTTTAATACAAGTTCTATGTGTGAATCCACTTAACTTATACTGTATTCCAATGCCCCAGAATTTCAGTGTGCTGCAGATTCTGGTATTGAAAATATGAAAAACACCATTGTAGTAGTCAAAGAAAAGCTGCAGGGTTTTGCTAACTAGATAGGGGAGAATTGTAATTTTTGGCATCCAAGAAGGTGGGGGAATTATTTTGGAACCCAGGAGACAGCTGAGGAGAAAGGGATGCCTTTCCTTTTCCCCCAAATGTTCCAGCACAACAAGCTTCCCCATTGTATTCCATCCCAGTGTCTGCCGTTGCCTCCCAAACCTGACACACAAACACATTCGCTTGATGTTTCTGATAAAATAATCAGCAGTAAAATAACTAATGTTGACATTTAAATTGTCATCAGATTTCACAGTTATTGCTTCACTGAGATGAATGGGAAAGTTCATAGTCTTTCAGGTTGTCCACAGATTAAGGCACATAGGATTACATTGGTTTACATCTGCTTCATATTTTGCAATGGAAACTTTCTATCATATGGGATACTGTGCATGTTGGTATCGCGTTGGGGTGGATCCTGCACCCCTGAGGAGTAAGAATGGAACACTGAATTTCAATGGGATTTGGGCTCTTAAGTCTCTTTTGAAAATCCCAGCCTTAAAACATCATATGTAGAGCTGGGCAAAACTTTTCAGCTGAAACTGTCTTTGGGCGGGGTGGGGGGTGGAGGGGTGAGGGGAGGAAGAGGAGAGCAAAAAAATGGCAGATATGACAACACTGAAATGTTTTGCCACGTTGTTTATGTGAAAAACAAAAACCACAAAAATTACAAAATGTCAAAACAAAACATTCAAAAATTCCATTAAAAAATGTCCTTAATTTTTTTTGCACATATAAAAGATTTAAAAGCTCTCAAAATCAATACAAAACGTTTCATTTGGGATCTAAAAAAAATGTTTTGTTCAACCCTAAATTTTTTTTTTCAGAATTGCTAGTGAACCAAAACATCTTTTATTTGTACGGCACTAAACACATAAAATAAACAACTAGGCTGAAACAAACAAAATTAAACATACAAAGAGCAGATTTTATTAGATATGTATGTAAACTTCAGTTCAGTCGTGAAATTCTAACTCTCAAAAAAAAAGGAGGCATAAATTGGATTAAATGAGGATCAAAGCCTTCTGTATGATGAACTCCAATAAAAGCTACAAAAAGGTGAAAAGAACGGTGTCTTACAAAACAGACTAGCACTATTATCAATTCTTTAAAAGTGAAGACTACCGGAATAAATGCTATGAATAACATTTCCTGAAGTTTATATATAATGCAGAACTATTTTATTCATGTGGAAGATTGTCCCCTCACTCAATAACTGTCACCCACTCACAATTATGATGCTCATGGGACATTGGGTTTGTTCACGCTTGTGAAATATACATATTTATAAACCACCACAGAACCATGAAAGTTAAAGAGCTTAAAAAGTCAGTAACTGCTTGAAAGAATGACCAAAATCTAAAGGATTGTGATTACACTCTATAAAATGGTAACAGCTTGTGTTTCCCATTCTGACTGCCTTGTGTTTGGAAAAGGTCAGTCAGGTCTAAGTATTATAACTAGTGCCTTTGAAATTTCCTTTTCCATGACATCCTGAGAGCAGTTACATCAGATCAAGAAAGGAGGAAACATGGTAACAGGCTTAGAAGTGAGTTAATTCAACCACAAAGAAAGTCATTGAGTTAGACTTCATAATTAGGTAATCAACTGCTGCAGATTCCAGAGAATAAAAGAAATATACTGAGCTGGTAACAATTTCATTGCATGGTTTTCTGATCCAATTCTAATATCAGTGCTGGGTTCAAATATATATGTAAGCCAGCACAATGATTACTTAGAACTTTGGGGTCAGGAGCGGTCTTTTTGTTCTGTGTACAACACATATCACAATGGGATCCTGGTTCATGACTACAGCAATACAAGCAAATAATAATTCAGTGAACAAATATTAGTCCTTCTCTATCTAGGCTCCTAGTTCAAATTTTGGTCAGGGTAGGTTAAAAAAAAAGTTCATATTGAACATGGAGAAATTTTTCATTAAAATTTTCACAAAATAGCCGTCCCTCTTCTCAATGAAAAAATTCTCAATTTACATTTTTTTTTACTGGCTCTAATATTGTATCCTTTTGGGCCCTGGTCCCAGTGCAGCCAAACTCTTTAGCATGTGAAACATGTGAGGAGTCTTAAAAGGAAGCATGTGAGTAGGGACATGCACACACTTGAAGTTGTTAGAGTGCTAAACTGCTTTGCTCAACTGGCCCTTTAAGAGGATTTCCAATTACTAACTAGTACTTATTTATTTTCGGAAACTGGAGGAGGGAATCATAGTTATACCTAATAGTTAAAAAAAGAGTAAACATCCGATGGAGCTACAGGCAGTGTGTTAAATAACTTTAACAGCAGCAAATTCCAGGGCAACCGAGGGACACTGTCTTGGTACCTACTTTGGACCTTTCTCCACCATCCTTCTAGTCTGTTACCTGAGCAGGTGCTCTGGTAATTCCAGACAGAACACAGATCACTTCTGCAGTTTTGTTTTAATTCTCTCTTGTAGTAGGTGCTGGATTTCACTGCCCTGCCAGTAGCTACAAGACACAGAACACAACAGAAGGACTCTCTGGAAGGTGGAGACTAGTCCCTCAGCAGCTATCCATCAGCTCTGATTGTGTCCCCTACAGTTGCAGACAGATGGGGACAACACTGAAGCTATATCTACACTACAAACACTACAGCAGCACAGCTTCAGCTACACTCCTATAGCGCTGTAACGCAGACATTTGCTATAGCAAGAGAAGGTTTTTTTCTGTTAATGTAGCAAATCCACCCTCAAGAGCCAGTAGCTAGGCCACTCAGTGTATATAGTTTTCCACACTCCTGAGTGATGTCACTAGTTTTAGGCATAGATCAGATTGGATGATCTGTGGAGCTAGCTCTGAAAGAGAAAGGCCAAATTCTGAACTTTCTTACGTTGCATCTTAGGGTCAAAGCTAAGAGAATCTCAGCATTCCTGCTGCACCGGTGGCCAAAACAATAAGGCGTTCATAGAGAAACATATACATCCATTTCATACTGTAGACAAGCTCTCCACAAGGCATCAGGGAAGGGGAAAATGTGTATATTTTTGGAGCATACACAATACAAATCCACATTATGCAAAATTAGCATAGGAGCTGAGGACTTACCTTGTTGGCTACTTCCCAAAACTCAGTAGCCACACGTACCAAGGCTGCTGTGTTTCAGAAAGTCTCACGCAAGCAACTTTTTGTTTCCCAGCACTTGACTCCCCAAAAGAGCAGCTGTACATACTTGCCTTTCAATTTTTTTTGAAGAGAGAGTGTAACTCAACAAAATGAAGATGATTGAACTAAATAATCAGATATCACTGATAACTCAGATTTTTGATGGAAGTCTGGGGAACACATTATTATCATGATGTACAAAGGGGTATATCTACAACTTCTTCATAACATCTTGCTGATCATGGAATACATGTCCTACAGTGTTAATTAAGACGCATGAGAGAGTGCTATTGATTTGCAATGGACACCAGGTAAAGCAGACTTGATGCAGTAAGTAAACATTACTCCACATCTCCCTTCCACTGTATCTGGACTTCAAGTGGGTGTTGAGAGAATGAGAGCAAAAGCAGACTTCACCCTATCATTCCTCCCACCAGACAAAATAGCAGCCTTGTGCTCAGGAGCATGCAGGAGGTGTTCCATCTGTGTGCTCCTATATGACAGGAAGGGGTCTCTCTCCCTCCATCCCACTGTCACCCTGGAATTGGCTAAGCATGCATGGGGTTGGGGCAGGCTGCGCCTTTCAAAGGGACTTGCACTCCTCCTGATAACTAGGGACCTGAAAGAGAGATTACGCCTCCTCATCCTGAGGCACGCCACCCAGAGTTTCCCAGGGATGACAAGCTCAGCACTGCCAACAATGTGGAGCAACCCCATATTGGTACAATCTGGTCTCTAGTTTAGGAGACCCATTTTAAATCCATGAAGCCCAGAGTTTAAATTGACTTGATATGTCAGAGAACAACAATTTCAAAATGTATACGTGTATTTTAGGAGTTTGGATGCAAATGGTAGAAAATAACTATCACTCCCTCAAAATGTGTAAAAAATTGCTTACATGCTATATTCTATCAACTCCGGCATATCCATAAATGGAGAGAATGACATTTACACATCAAGTGTGGAACAGGCAAAGGGCAAGCATCTCTTCCCTCACATTTAAAAAGTTCAGTTTAAGCACAGGGTTGCTAAGGTTAGTCACACACAATTTTACATTTAAGTTCTCTTCACTATATTTATTTTATATTGTTCAGTTACAACAAGAAAATAATGTGCAAGGTTGAGATGCTAGGTCATGCAGCCAAACAGACAATTATACAAAGTAATACAAGACAAACCCATATAGTTATTTAGATTTGAAATTCACAAAAATGGCTCTAAGTACCTTTGGTATCAACTAAAACCAGTCACATAAGAGACTGAGCAGCAGATGTTTCTCACACCAAAGTCAGAGAATAATAGACCAAAGCTTAAATCAACTCAACTCAACCCTTTTAAGCATTTGAATGACTAAATTTTACCTTGCACAAGTACCAATCCTTATAATGGCCATGCATCTGCAGAAACCAGGGTAAAAACATGGGCTTTGTAACATGCCTTGAAGATCCCACAAATGGACATTTGCTCTACAAATCTGTATGACCCTTAAGTAAAATAGAAGAGGACAGAAAAGGACGGCCCAAACAAAGAAGTATTACTTACCAGTAATTGGCATGTAGGATGATTGTCTGTATAAATCCAACCTTGGGGAAATCTGCAGACACCTTGGGCCTGACCCAGTGTCCATTGAAATCGGTGGAAAGACTACTATTTGCTTCAATAGGCATTAGATTAAGCTCCATAAGTGCCAAGTCAGAACACTCTAGAAGAGCACTGATTGTTGGGACCACACATGAATGAAGACACACTTGCAAGAGATTAAACAGCAGTAACAACCATGACAGGAGGAAGGTCTGCGAGGAACTAGATCCTTAGAGCAGGAACCATCCTTTTTAAGTATTTGGAAAGCACTTAAAACCTAGTGGGTGTTACTATTTATCTATTTAATTTTTGGAGGTAAGTCCCAGACAGTTTTCCTGGATTGGGCATCGGATCTGGCTGCCAAATTCAGAAAATAGTTCTGTAATCTACTATAAGTATTGCATATTTGAAGGAGACAGAGGAGGTATGCAATAGTCTGACCAACAATGACGAACCCCTTGCACCGAGCTACCTACCATCCAGTATGTCATAGAGAAGCTAGTAAAGCCACTTTCTAGCTCATCTAGACAAAGCCAATCTGGTCAGGTCAGGATATGGAATGGAAACAGCATTAGTGGCACTGATGGACAATTTCCTTCTATCAATGACTAGAGGGCCGAGAACCATTCTCTTTCTCTTGAGCCTCTCTGCAACATACTACACAGTTGATCATGAGATACTGCTGTTCTTGCTAAGAGATGCAGCAGCAGTCCAGGGAAATATACAAAAGAGATTTGAGATCTACCTGTAAGGACACACACAGAGGACAGTGATGGGAAACTGTACTATACCAATTCAGTTTATAGGGGCATGAAGCTGTCAGCCCTGGAATAACTACAGCTAGTACAAAGTGCAGCAATGGACAACCTCAGCTACACAGGCTACTGTGAGCACCTCACACATGTCCTCCACTCAGTACGCCGGCTCCCTCTAAGCAATTATCAAATTCAGAAAAAAACTGCCACTAAAATTTCTCCAGTTTATGTCTGTGCATAGGTCCACCTCTCAAGGTTTCAATTACATCATGGCCAGAAAAAGCTTCTTCTTTTTTTGACATGCTGCAGGATATGCTACTATCTTTCAGTATGCAGAGCAGACTGTCTGAATAAAAACACATTGCCCACTGAGACACAAGAGTGAGACCAACATAGAGCAATAAAAAGCATGTGAGCCAATGGTGATAGAAGAGAATGAAATCAAACATCATTTGTAATGTGAAGTAGTGGGTATGAGGTAAATCAAAGCTTGTGTGAGCGCGTGGATGACTGATGAGTTTAATAATTTGTACTGGATATGTAAAGTGATTTTATTTATTTATAAGTGCTCCCCTGTTTGTCATTTTTTTGGTATTATCAAATGCTCAAGATTTGGGGGCAATAAACAATTGTTGTGTGAATAGCAGGACAGTGGTTCTTCCAATTACCTAGCAAATGAAAGCTTTGTAGAATATGAAAGATTCATAGGGAGCACTCATAATATAAAACACTAGCACAGAGGAGGAACCCATGCTCCAGACCTTCAGGTAACAGCATCCACCCCACTAAACTGTCATATAACAAGAAGCCTATACTCCATTTCCTGGCCTGAAATGTGACAAAGATGAATGAGGACCCCTCCACTGGTACAAAGGTTTACACATTTATTTTTAACTTAAGATTTAAAGTGGACTTACTGAGGAGTAAGGTACTACTGCATGTGAGTAAAGGTATCAGAATCTAGCCATAAGAAAATATTTCAAACAATGAAAAGTAAATAAAGGTTACTTATTTGAAACCAGAATTCTTCAAAATGGTTCTGCATAATCACACTTATGGGTATTGTGCTGTCTTGTGATGCCTATGGTAAAACCTCCCAGGAGTATCCATTAGAGCACTCTCTCACCACCAGCCCCTTCCCGTTCAGGATTTCTGAACATCCTGAGAGCGAGGCTATATAAGGAGTGGAGTTCCTTCTATCACCTCAGTTCCTTCCACTGCAATGTCAGGGAACAAAAAGCAATTAGACTCTGACAAAGACATGAAGGTGAGTGAGGAATAGGACTATGCAGAGCCATCCTGAAGAACTCGAGTTACAAATAAGTAACCTTTTCTTGTTCAAGTGGTTCTACATATTCCCACTTATGGGATAGACTCAAAAGTAGTTCTGAAAATAACTTGGAGGTGGGGACAGAATCCTAACTCAATATAGACTGAGGCACCACTCTACCAAAAGCAGCATCTGCCTTAGAGGCCAAGTCCAAAGCACAATGCTTACTGAAAATGTGAACAGAATTCCAGGTAACAGCTCTGCAAATCTCCACAGCAGGGACTTGTTTAAGGCAAGCAAGAGAGGTTGCCACAGCTCTAGTGAAATGTGGACATATTGTCCCTGGAAGAGGAGTCCCTGCCAAAGAATAAAACATTCAAGAATACATTATTTAAGGCACCTAGAAATGGTCTGGGAAGAAACCATATATTCCATGCAATTTTTAGCATAAAAACAAAAACAAACAAACAGGATGATTTACAAAAACCTTTTAGTTCTGTGTAATAATAAGCAAGGATTCTTCTTTCATCCAAAGTAAGTAAAGCTGAATCACCCTTATTAGAATGTGGTTTTGAAAAACAAAACGCACCAAATCAATGGACTGATTGACATGAAAATCATAAACCCACCTTTGGCAGAAACCTGGGGTCAGGCTAAAGAACCACTTATGTTTATGGAAAATGATGAATGGTGGATCAGTCAGAAGAGCATTTAGCACACTTACCTTTCTGGCAGATGGCATAACAATAAAAGCCATTTTAATAGATAACACAAGGAACACTCAGCAAAAGATTCAAAGGGTGGTTTCATCAGCATGGCTAGAACCAAACTGAGATCCCAAGAGGGACAGGATCTCTCAAATGACTATACATAATAAATAAGCCCTTCATAAACCTCTTAATTGCATTAAGCACAGTGATCTACCGGCAATTAAGGTATGATAGGCAGAAATGGCTCCCAAATGAACCCTTAATGATGAATTAGATAAAACCACTTCATATTTTAAAAAGATCAAATATTCTCTAGAACATAGGTTGTGGATGCTGAAACAGGAAAGATTCCCTTCCCAGTCATCCAAGTCATAAATCTGGTCCATTTTGATTTGTAATGTTGTCTGGTAGATGGATTCAGATTAGATACAGTCAATCATCCAAGCCATCAGATGGAGGGCCTGCAGGTTGGGAAGAAGAAACCTTCTTTCCTACTCAGAGAGATCTGGTGACAATGCAAGACACACAAAGACTCTGCCAGACAGTTGGAGGAGACAATATACCATTCCTGGCGTGGCCGGGCTGGGGCAATGATAATTGTCCTCGCCATTTCCTGAGGTACCTTTCTTGCCACTTTCTGGATCAATGGAAAGGGGATAAAATACTGCAGGCTGTCCCTGCTGGCTCTGGAGCAGAAGAGGCAACACTTCTTGTTGCACATTATTGCAAACGGGTCCATGTCTGGTTGACTCCTTCTGGCAAATATGTGGTAAACCAATTAATCCTTCAAGGACCACTCACGTTTCTGACACATGCCTCTGCTGAGACGGTGTGCAGTCACACTGCTCTATCCCAGCAAAAGCAGGGTCATTGGAAACACATAGTGGAGGATGCACCAATCCCATAACTTTATTGCTTCTGAACAAAGAGGAGGAAAGTGAACACACACAGACACCCCACTTGGGGACATAGTATATTGAAGTAGTATTGTCCATTACTACTTACACCATCCTTCCATGCATGTGAGAAAAGAATGATCTGAGGGCTACACAAATGGCTCTCATCTCCAACATGCTGATGTGCAGAATCTTTTCCTGGTGAGACCAATGCCCTCAAAGCACCTGATGATTCAGATGTGCCCCCCACCACCACCGTTTGGCTCATCTGAAGTTATCACCACCCATGCTTCCAGAGGATTGATCTGGACACCTCTGAAGACATTTGTTCTCATTAATCACCAGTCCAGTGGAAGCAAGATGTTTGGAAGTATGGTGACCCACAAGTGCAAATTGTCCCGGACTTGGACTGTAAACCTGAGACATCCAATGCTGCATAGGCCTCATTGGGCAAAAGGAGTTGCATAGGTAGTGGCCACCATGAGACCAAGGGGGAAAAAAAAAGGAGAGAGTACTCTTCAAGTTGGACACTCCTCAACACTGAGAATAAGCTACTTCAACCTCAGAAACCTGTCCTCCAGCAGAAATGCTTTCTTCCACTGAGTCCAGTGTGGAACCTACGAACACAATTCTGTGAGTTGAGCATTGATTTGCTGTATTGTTGAGAAGACCCCGGTCCAAGAATAGATGGATTGTAACTGCAATATGGCTCAACAGGTCTTCAGGCACAGCAACCTTCATCATCCAAATAAGGGTAAACAAAAATACCTTGCCTTCTCAGATGAGCCACCACCACAAAGAAGCATTTTGTGGAAACTCCGGGTGCTGTTGAGAGGCCAAATGGCAGCACCTCATATTGGAAATGGTGTCCTGTCACCACTAAATGAACGTACAGGCAAGTCTCATCTTATGCGGGGGTTCCGTTCCGCGGTTAGCACGTAAAGCGAAAAACCACATATAGTGAAACGCCATTGAGTTGAATGGCGGACGGAACTGCCCGCAGTACCAATGTCGTTTTAAAATGGTGGGGTTTTTTTTTCTGTTTTTGCCAACCGCGCAAAGTTGAATTCGCGCATGTTAAATGCACCTAAGATGCGACTCGCCTGTCTGTGATGAAAGCAACTGTCATTCTGAGGTGTAATCCTGATCAGTGAGGGATTGTCACTGCCTACCCTGTTACCCTGGATGCCTCACAATGCTTTGCTGTTATAGATCCTAACCTGGGCCACTCACAAATAGACTACCAGCATGAAAGTCACATCCTGAGTGTCTGTTTGGAGTTGCAGCCCTAGTCCAGCAGCTCTTACCCAAGCAGCCTATCAGCAAAGCACCAGTCACACTCTGGCTTTCACCAATCTTTGTTATGACTCACAAGGTGACTCCAACGCACTCCCCATCCCAGATTTTCCCAAAACTGTGTTCTGCACCATCCAGGTCTCTAGCGGACAGTTCAGATATTAAGATCCATTGCCCCTGTAAGGAGTCAATATTCAACAGTTTGCAACTTTAACTGGAGTTACCAAACAGTTCCATTTAAACACAACACTGGATTGGTTTAGATTAAAGATAAAACAAGTTTATTAACGAAAAAGATATACTTGAATTCATTTAAAATTCTAAGTTAGAAATGGTTACAAGCAAATGCAAGTGAAAACATGCATCTAAAAGTCTAAAATTTAATCTAGCAAATTCTGGTTCAAGGCTTTGTTCAAGATGGCCTTTCTCACCCACAGTCTTCCAGCAAGATAGTGACTGACCTTGGTCAGGATCTCTCCAAAAGGTCTAAAGGTGTTGGTGTGTTTGTCCTCTTAGGTGAAAGAGACAACATGAGGTTCTTTGCCCCTTCCTTTAATAGTCCAGTGAACCTTTGAAGTGCATTCCTCTGAGGGTTACCCTTCAAAGTAAAGCTCATTCAAGCAGTCAAGAAAGTGACATGGAGTCTGATGGTGAAGGAAGCTCCAGGCTCTTTTCTCCCCAACCTGTGTGTTGGCTGAAATCCAAATTGTTCTGTTCTTGCTATCTCTTCCCCCACTGTCTTTAGTACCTTGTTTACTACTTATATGTAAATTGAGGTAAATGCACATCCCTTTGTTTATAATAGACCTGTTTAAAAACTTTTATCTAGGAAGGGCTGTGTGGTTTTGAATATGTGCTAGTATCATGCAGGGAAATTCATAACTTCACATATAATATTGCTACATACATTTCACCACAATATTATTGAACAGTAAGTTATTATTTTCAAATGATATCTCACATGGCATATTTTTTACAAAGATTATTACAATGGTGTGTAGGGTGTGGATATGGGGGTGTTTAGCATCACAGCAACAAACTGAAACGTGAAAATATGCATCCTTTAAATCAAGAGTCGCAAACCAAGCCATGACCAAAAGGGAAGGGATTTATGGCAGTGAAGAAGATGCCTGCTGTAATATCTGCATTAAGAGTTAAATAAGTCATCTCAATAATTTACGGAAGTACTTTCTGTCCCCTTCACTCAAAGACAGGAATTAGAAAAACCAAAAAGTTGAAGAAGATTTGGCTATTAGTTCTTTCCAGACCTTGTTTCCCCTGAAGTAATTTAAAAAAGCACAGCAAGCGATGGAAAGCACATAAAAGAAACTTTTTCACAGAGGATGCTACTAAATTCACTCAATATTTACACAAATTTCTTCCTTTTTTCAAGAAGTGTCAGGGTAAGTACTTCTTTTAGATACAGTTATAGGTGTTATTCCAGAAGGTATTATATACCCTGTGTTATTAAAGACCTCTGCAGAGGATCAATGTACTAAAATGAGCTGTCGAGCTCTACAATACCAGAATTTTTAAAAACTCTCAAAACATCAAATTCTGCCAACTTTACACTGAGTTTGAGGAGACTGCTATCCTGGTTATGTTCTACATAGTGAAGCAGATGGCAGAATCAGATTCAAATTAGGTTTCTAGGTCATGATCCCGCCACACTTACTCAGGCAAAGTAGTCCTTACTGACATGTGTAATTTCATTGTCCTCAATAGAACCAAAATATGAGAATAAGTATTCAAGTGATAAAACTACAAAACTGAATCCTTAGTTTGTAGCTGTCACTAAAACAACTAGTAACACATTTGAAATGCAAGTACAGTAGAACCACTATTTTATGAACTAATTGGGGATTGAGGAGTTCATAAAACTAAACTGAGCTTCTTAAAATTACAGTTGGTATCGTGCATAAGTTGCAGTATGATGCATTGCAGCACTTTCGTCTTTTCCTTCAAACCACTGCAAGGCAATTTTCAATGCCTTGAAAGCATTGGAATGTGAAGGGTATGTTGACTTGTTCTTCAATAACATACCTTTCATTATGTGATTATCTTTTTCCCCCCCCCATCAGGACAAATGGTTTGTATAACTTGTTGTTCATAAGGCTGGTGTTTGTAAAATCGAGGTTCCACTGTATTTCAAACTTTGTATTACATGAGGTTGTCAATTAGACTAGATGCCTTCTTCATAGTGTATGTGCATGTTTCACAGAATGTTTTACCTTTAGTCACAGGGATCTCAATGGCACGCCCAGATTCTAAATTTTGTAATGTAGCCTGTAATCCTGTAACCTAAAGAGTAAAAATAAAGAACAGTTTTGAGGACATTGCTTTTGTAGCCTATAACTACCAGTACAGAAGACAGAACACACACGCATAAATAAGAGTAAATACCATGTGCAATTACTGATATACCTAACTCGCTATCTCTGTTTAACTATATAAAGATTCTAAATTACTCATCTCATTCCATTCCTTTTCCAATAAATAGCTAGAATATAACTCATTTTGAAAATATTTAATCCAACAACGATATAAAATAATCCATCCAGAATTTCTGGTGGGAATTTTGCATATTTATTAAAACAATGCAAATATAGACAATGTTATGGGCTATATTGTGACATCAACATTTAATCATAATTTCTCATTGAATTAAAAGTTAACCTGATGACACAATATGGCCCATAGCATTGTCACAATAAAATTGATCACACAATATGGTATTGTACATTAAGGAATGCCTGTCATTCTAGTAGCCTAGTAGGTGGTAAATTGATCAGTCATGTATAAGATCGTTTATTTTCATTACACCAGAGGATGATTTTGCAAGATAAATCTTTTATTATGCATTTAAATGATTGATCCCTTCCTCTGGGTGTCAATGTATTGGTCATAACCCTTCTTTTCCTCTAGGACATTTTCCTTCATGTAGACCTTTGTTCTCAACCCATCCCTGTGTTAAAGGGGCAAGATATGTACACCAATCTATAGATCAGATGAAACTAAAAGGGCCAGGGACAGGCAAAACACGACCTTTAGCTCTCCATCTGGAGGACAAAGGTGTCTCTGTCTGGTACCTACTACTTCAGGAAGCAAGAGTTTTAAGATCATTCCCAAGTAGAAAAATGCACTGTGTAATTCTCTAGGGTCTGAGCTAAATTATTTGGATGATGTTAGAAGGCTTAGATCTTAGAAGGCTTAGATCTTAGAAGCTTACTGATACTGCATCTCTGCAGGTATATTTTGAAGTACCTCAAACTATTGGAGATAAATTGACATACCTTTCTTTAAACCTTTTTGACTGATAATATTTGATTAAAACTATGGTGGCAGCTAATAACCTTTAAGGATGGTTTCCTGTGCAGTATCCATAAGGATTAATAGAGCCCTACGTGGATACAAAACTTGTATCCACGTCCGAGCCACAATCCACAAACATGATCCACAGATGTCTGTAGATACGAAGCAGATATCCACAGATTTGCAGGGTTCTAAGGATCAATATATTATCAAAATTATAGTACTTTGATACAGTTTCAGTGTAAGTCATCTGACTAGGTCATAGTTCCCCTGATGTTTCATTCACAAATAGGAAAGCTGAAAGAATGATGAAAAAGAAAATTCCTGTTGATAATTTGTTTACACAGTCCTTCATCCAAGTAAAGGCCCTGTTCAACTTAAGGTTGGCCTAGTAGAGAGGACAAATTCCAGTCTGTATTAGTGATTTTGTCTCACTGATACTGAGCTGATTGTAAGTACTTCCAGTTTAAACCATTAATAAAACTTTGTCTCTTCAGCTACATAACATCAGCAGGGCACTTGAAGGCAGATATGACTTTAATATTCTGTCCGGGTACGTTAAACTAAAGCATCAAGATTCCTATAACAACTTCAAAAGAACAAAATATTTGTAAATAAGTCACATGAAAAAAAAGAAATAATCTAGCCTATTGAAACAAAAAAAATATAAATCAGCTGCCAGTATGTTTCTGCCAGTGTAGTTGACCATGTTTTTACCTGACCAACAGCTCTGTCTCTCTCCAAGCTGGTTAGCATTTTCTGTCTCAGTATAGTCTGGTATTTTTCAGTCAACTGCTTCAGCATTGGCTCATATGATGCATAATGTGCCTTCAGCCTACGAACAATAAAAGCCAAATGTATTTTAAAGGATGACTGAGTTAAATCAGCAATTTCCATCTAAATAACTTTTTCCCCATGTACTATAGAGAAGAATAAAATGTAGAAAGGTCAAAACACAGGACACAGCTAATGTTATTTAGCATGCAACCACCCCACTGGAGTGCCAAGGAAAAAAATATTCATGTATCAGTTGTTCAGTAATAGGATCTGTATATCCTGCCACCAAAACCTTTTGAAGTAATCTATCCAGTTTCGTTTTCTGTTTTCAGCAACTCCCCTAATCTTCAAAATACATTAAATGCATTACATACATTAACCTTTATTAATCTTTGCTTCCTTCTTAATCTTTGCTTCCTTCTTGTAGATGGATGTTATTTCATTAGGAGAAAGAAAAATGCAGATAGCCTACTTGGTTGTCAAATCCTAGTAATTTAGAGAAATCAGTTACAATATGAATTTTGTAGCATTAATTACAGTAGAAACTATATTTGGATCCCTTCATCAAATTAACAAGAAGCTAAGTCACCCATACCAACTCATGAATCAAAGTATGAGAACTCTATATTTTTCAGGAGAAATTGTTCAGCTCAAAACACAATTAACAACGTCAAGAATATTGTGTTTTGCCAGAATGCGGGCAAAAAGAGACAAAACGGGGATTTTTCTAGCAGTAAGACAGACTGTAAACTTAAAATGCAAATAATGTGAGTCAGCCAAAATCATGAAGGGTGTTGAGAGGTACTTAATTAACATCTGCAACTCCCAGGATTTGGCCCAAAGCTTGTTTTAAAATTGATCCACTCAAGGAAGAGATTCTAAAGAATTATCACTGTTGATTGGTGATACATCTACAATGCAAAAAAACAAACAAACAAACAAAAAAACACAGATCCCTGCAGCAGCAGATCTCAGAGCCCTGGTCAACTGATTTGGTCTACTGGGACTCGCACTACAAACCTAAAAAATAGCAGTGTAGACATTTCCACTTGGGCTGGCCCCTGAACTCTGAAACCCATCTGGGGGCAAAGTGGGTAGTCCGTGCTCCAGCCCAAGGGGAAACATGGGACTAAAAATATCAGTGTAAATAAAGTCAGCCCAACAAGCTTGAGTCAGTGGACCTGGGGTCTGAGACTTGCTGGCACGTTTTTTGCTTTTTTTGGTTTTGCAGTGTAGATGTATTGGTCCGTTACCTAACCTTGGACAGCAAGGAATGGCAGGAAATACTAGCCGAGGGAGAGGAGCACAAAATTTGCAGGAGCAGCAGCTATTCTGTAACGATGAAATTATGGAAATCAATATTAAAGAACTCATAGGGAATATTCATATAACAGTTTGGGTTTCTTTGCACCTAAAGCAATTCAAATCCCAGGTAGAAAGTTCACGTTTCAGGAGACTATTAACGAGGATAGAAAGACTAATTAATGAAAAAACCACCTCAAAGGGCCTGATTCCCAAGGTACAACAACTTGTTACTGACTGATCTAGAAGATAAGACTACCTTGGTGGAAAAAATGATCTAAAAACCAGATATCACTTTGTAACATGGGAAAATATCCGGAGGAAAGCCAATAGCTCATCTATTTGTTTAGCGATTAAGGAAAATTATTACAAAATACTTCACCAATAGTACTTCACTCCATTTAAAATGAGGAAAATATACAAAAAACTAAATCAAAAATCCTGCAGAAGATGATGTGGAGGAATTAGGGATCTCTCTCTGTATATGGTGGGAATGACCTATGACTTTGTTTACACTTGGGATGGTGCGTAGGGTTCCCATAGCTATGTGCTGCAGTGACAGGCTCCAGAAGGGGGAGGCATCAGGGAAAGGCTCCAGTAGTAGGGCACTACCAGAACCTTTCCCTGCTGCCAGAGTCTTTCACCACAGCAGAGAAAGGCTCCAGCAAGTGGGAGGTAGCAGGACATTGCTAAAAATAGTAGTGTAGACATGGCAGGCATTGTTTGGGCAAGTAGAGAGCCATGTAGGGTATATAGCCTAGGGGTCAGGTAGGTAGGGCACTCTATCACCTAAGCAGTATCTCCCATCTACATTGCTATTTATACCCATGCAAGCTGGGCATGCAGCATCTGTATGCTATAGGCCACCATAAGTGCAAACATACCTTAAAATGATAGCGTCTGGGAGGAAAATGTTACATAGAATTTTCAAGGTAACTAAAATTTAGACCACCCAGAGAACCTATTCGATTAGGTTACAGCTCAAAGGAGATTATTGCTTCTGAAAAGGACACATTAATAACGCAATTACCACTACCAGCCAGATGCTCAATTTTGGAAAATAATGGATCCCCAGCATTAGAGGCATGGAGGAGTAAAGTATTAGAAATCCTTTGCATGGATAAAGTGACTGTCTTACATCAACATCAAGTAGATTTTATAATACACAGTTACCATTCTTTTAGACTTTGAACAGAATTAATACACAGAAAATTATAAGAGATTGACCAAACACAAATGGGTCTTTTAAAGGTAAGAAATACAGGTAATGAATAAGATTAAATGCTTTTATGGAAAGTTAATATACGGTAATAATGATAAAATAAATTTAAAAAAGAAATTCTAGGGCCAGAACTTCACCCCGTAAACTTTATCCACACAGTGGTAAGGTATCTTAGATCACTCCAAGGCACTTCACACAGAACTTGATGGGACAAACTTAGTTACTTTGTCAGCTGTAGTACCTGCAAGAAGGTATGCAATGTGATGCTCACACATCTCTTCAACACAAATTCTTTGACAATATTGAAGCTCCACTAAAGCATTTATTTACGACTCATATCTTAAAGCTACTTTTAAAAACATCTTCCTGCTTTACCAGATGTATTGTCGTCAGTGAATTAGGGCACAGGGCTATGAGCCACTAGACCAGTGTGAAATTTCCAAATCTGCCATTGTTTGGCCTTGAATTACTCACTTAAGCATTCATTCTGTGCCTCAGCTTCTCCATATGTAAAATGGGGATAATATTGTGACCAAAATGCTCCCTTGTATTCACTCCCTACACATTACTGCAATGATACTTGTACAAAATAGGCCTTGTGAGGTATCATTTGAAAACTAATAACTCACTGGTCAATAATATCATGGTGAAATGTATGTAGCAACATTATATGTAAAGTTATTAACATAATCTGAAATTATGACTGAAATGTGGTTACCAGACAAGTCTGGGGAGAGGATAAACCTGTTTCCTAAAGGCAAAAAAGAAGCTGGTGTCTCTAGTCAGATGTGAAAGTTGATGGGCAATAACCTGCCAAGAGGCCATTTTTTGGCAAAGAAGGGGAGCAGTAACATTGATCTACATTTTAACGAACAGCATGGATTCTTTTTCACCATAAGACTCCTAGTCTCCATCCTCACAGCAGGAAGGAATTTTATCTAGGGGTAACCTGCAGGAAAATGTATTTCATAGGGGGAAATGGACTATAAAGTGAGGGGCAAGAACACCCCAAAGCTTCTCTCTCTCTCTACCTAAGATGATAAAGGAAGCAGTCATTTGACTTTGGGAGAGATCCTGACCTGCAATTTGGTCAGCCCTGTTGCTGAGAGAATGTAGTAAGAATTTTGAACCAAGTTTGGTTTGTTAAACTGAGTAAATAAGAAAGCATTTTCTCTTTATTTCTCTTGTAACCAATTCTGACTTTAATGCCTTATAATTGTACTCACTTAAAAATTTCTCTTTGCAATTAAATAAATTTGTTTTATTCTTTAATCAAAACTAATCCGGTGCTGTGAATGATTTGGGTAACTCCAATTAAAGTAGCAAATTGTTGTATATTGTTCCCTTACAGGGGCAATGGATCTAAAATATCTGAATTGTCCCGCAGAGAGCTGGACAGTACAGAACACAAGTTTTGGGGGGAATTTCAGGACTAAGAGTGCGTTGGGATCACCCTGCAAGTAGTAGCCAAGGCTGCCGTAAGCCAAAGGATGGCTGGTGTACTGCTGACAAGCGAAGAGTTGCTGGACCAAGTTGGAAGCTACAACAGCAATGCACGGTGAGGCGCCCAAGTTTTCAGGGGTGACACAGCCCCTCACTGATCAGGATTGCACTCCAGACTATCATAAATATCACCTGTCTTTGGGAAACATTTTGAGCTGTTCACATGAAAGATGCTGCGTAGGTGCAAAGTACTATTTGATTTTATATATTTCCAATCTTTCTCCTTCATTCTACCTATCAAGAGGGCCTACTGATCCTTATCTAAAATACAAACGAAGCTTAAAAAACGAGAGAGTCAAAATTAAGTCCTTTCTTTCAGGTTAAGGAAGGCAACATGGAAAGCAGAGATGATAAAAGTTACAACTATGCAGTTTTTTGTATACATTAGTACAGCTAAAATGCCCAAAACAAACAAAAAGAAGTACATCATGACATTCTACAGATTAGCTCAAATCATAGTCAACAACTGTCAAGAACAAGAACTAATGACATTTTTAAAAAAGAAGATTGATTTAGTTGTATCTAACTCAACTTGAAACAAATAAGTGAGCTTCTTCAACCACCATGAAAAATGGAATTGACAGACAAGGAATGTTACATGCTTTATGTACTGTGACAAAGTTCCTCCTCTACCTCGGTGGGTCCTGCGCTTATTGGTGGATTTTTGTTTGCCTCAGAGATCTTCCCCTCTGGTAGAGCCCACAGTCCAGATCAACTCCTCCTGTGACAGGAGTTGGGAGGTTTGGGGGGAACCCGGGCCCGCCCTCTACTCCGGGTTCCAGCCCAGGGCCCTGTGGACTGCAGCTGTTTAGAGTATCTCCTGGAACAACTGCACGACAGCTACAACTCCCTGGGCTACTTCCCCATGGACTCCTCCCAACACCTTCTTTATCCTCACCACAGGATCTTCCAGCAGTACACCCTCTTACTCTCAGCTCCTAGTACCTCTTGCTCCCAGCTCCTCGCACGCAACCTCCTTCCACAGCTCCTGACATGCGCCCTTCACTGACTCACTGGGAGGCTTTTAACTAGTTTCAGCCAGCCCCTGATTGGCTGCAGGTGTCTCAATTAACCTCCTTGCCTTCTGGAAAGTTCTTAATTGGCCCCAGGTGTCTTGATTAACACCAACTGCCATAAGGTATCAGGGATTTGTTTAGCCTGGGGCTAACATACTGGTTCCTTACCACTTCCCTATAGCCCTCTGGCCGGGAAGGAGGTAGAGGACTGCTGCTCCTGCTCATCTTGCTGGGGCTGCTGCTAGGCCCTGGGCTCTCCCAGCTGCTGTTTGCTGCTGCTCCAGCTTCTCCCCTGGCTGGGCCAGGCACCCCTCCTATTACTCTACTCTCTGGTTGCTGGCTGCCTGGCAGCTGAACCCCCTCCCCCCCCCACCACCTTGGTTGCTGCTACTCCTGCTGCTGCAGCAACCCCTTGGGGGGGAGGGGGCCTGCTGGCCCTCTCCCCAGAGGAGGGGTGTGAGGGGCCCCTGCTCCAGCTGCTGCTGTGACCACCACCACCACCATCTGTGAGGGGTCCTGCCTGACCACCGGACCATCGCCTGGAGTTGCTGGAGCTGCTGCTGCAGCCCTGGTTGCTGCCAGGAAGCTGCTGGTACCCAGAGGAGGAAAACCTGGAAGACCGTCGGCGGAGACGCTGCAGACCACCGTGGAGGGGGCCTCCAAGAACTGAGTAATTTTTCGAACTGTGCTCTAGTGGTGGGGGTATTGACTGTGTTTGTAGGGGCACAGGGGGTGTGGCGTAGAGCCTGCCCCCTGGTTCATCTGTGCCCCTCCAACCCCCACCACCACCGCTGCCCCCTCCTCCACCACCACCACCTCTGCTGCCTGCTCACCGTCTGTCCTGGTTCCTGCCCCTGGACTCAGCCGCTTGCCTGGCTAGCCAAGCCTGTTTCCACCTTTTGGGCCTGAAGCAGCAGCCAGCCCAACAATTGACTTTGCACAAGCGCACGTGGGTGCACGTGCCCCTCCCCATTCCCCTTGGACTGACCCTCCCCCTCCATCAGCACGCCCCTTGCTTTGTCCCTTGCCACCTGCCCCATTTCCCCTTGCAGCTATCTGGGCCCCTCTCCTTTTTTATGGTCCCAGCCCCTTGCTAGTTTCAGTTTTGCCCACCCCGCCCATCTCCCTCTGCAGCCTTGTTTGTTTGCCCTGCCCTAGCCCTGAAACTAGTCCCTTGGTTTTCTGCCCCATTCCCAGTTGGTTGTCTCCCTCCCCCTGAAGCTCCGCTTGCCCTGATTAGCCCCCCGCTTTTGTGAACCCATGCCCCCTCCCATGCGCTTGTGCCCCTCCCCTGTTTAATTTTGACCCTATCTCACTGCACCCCATGCTGTTATATCATCCCCTCCCCTAGTGCAACAAGAGGAGCCGGATTTCCCAGCTTGAGTTGGTGACTGAGCCCTATCCCCGCACTAGTCCGAGACAACCCTGAACCCTGTCCCCACTTTTGTGCCCTCCTCACCTGCCTGCAGCCTAGCAGGGAGGAGTGGTCACCCCCAATTCCTCTCCCCACCCCCCCCTCAAGAGTTTTTCCCTTCCTCCCCTGCTCATCATGGCGGGCGATATGGAGGGAGAAGCCCCTCCAGACGGCACGGCCTCCCCTCCTCCGCCTGTTCCCCCGTCACCCTCCCAAGCCTCTACCTTAACCGCCGCTGCCGAACCACATGCTCTCGCCCCCGCTGGGGCACCAGCAGCGGCGGACACTGAAGAGACCTCCGCTGCTGCCACGTCCCTCGCCCCCCATGATCCTGGGGGAGCGCCCCCAGCCGGCAGGAAGGGCCAGGGTAAAAAGAAGGGTAAGGGCCCCGCGACAAAGGCCAAGCCCTCCATGGCAGAGGCAGCCACTACTGCCACGGCATCCTTCCCTGCTGTTCCCTCTACCAGCTCTGCGGGTGTCCCACCCCCGGCCCCCAGAGCATACGTCCAGGTGGCGGCAACCCCCCCACCTGCCGCAACGTCACCTAACCCACCCACCGCCTCAGCTACCATCTATAGCGGCCGGGGCCCCTTTCCCACCTTGACCAGGAGGCATGGCGTCCGTTGCCTCCTGGTACCCGCCTCGCCCCACGTAGAAACCTATGTGCGGGCGTTGGCGAGGGTGGTGGGGCCCACAGCCATCGTAGCGGCCTCCAAAATGTACGGGAAGGTAGTCTTCTTCCTCGCATCGGAGGCCGCGGCCCAAGAGGCGGTGGAGAAGGGCCTGGCGGTGGGGGGCGTGTTCGTCCCATTGGAGCCGCTGGAGGACTTAGGCGTCCGCCTAGTCCTCACTTCCGTCCCTCCCTTTCTCCCCAATGCCGCCCTGTTACCTACCCTCTCCGCCCTGGGGAGACCCATGTCTGTAATCAGCCCTCTCCCACTGGGCTGCAAAGACCCCGCCCTCCGTCACATCCTCTCGTTCCGCCGGCAGGTGCAGCTCCAAATGCCGCCGGCTGCACGTGACGGGGAGGCGCTCGAGGGGTCCTTTATGGTCCCCTATCACGGGGCCCGTTACCGGGTATATTATTCCACGGGGGAGGCTCGGTGCTACCTCTGCCGGGCGATGGGACACGTCCGGAGGGACTGTCCCTTGGCCCGGCAAGGAGGAGCATCCGAGACCCCCGAGCCCCGGCAGGGCGTCGGCCCTGTCATCGCCGGCGCCCCTGAATGCCCGGTGCCCAGAGCCGCCCCTCCTCCTTCCCAGTCCACCGCTGCTCCCACTCGGGCCGTGGGAGTACCTCCCCCAGTGTGCCCAGACGAGTGGGAGAGGCCCGCTGCGAACAGTCTGCTGAGGCCTGTGGAGGAGGGTGAGGCAGGGATACCGCCGGGCGTGGGAGAGGGCCAGCCCCAGAGAGATTTTTCCCTCCCTTATGTTGCCCCACCACTACCTCCCCGAGTCCCTAAGAAATCGCCCCTCCCCCTTGACCCGACCCTTACTAGCCAGCCCCCAGCTGAAGCCATGGAGGACTGGGCCTTAGTACAGGGGAAGCGGGGCAAGCGGAAGGCTCGAGCCCCGCTCCTTTCCACCGATGCGGAAGCCCCCCGGAAGACCAGGAAGGGGGGCGCTGATGCCGAACCTTCCGCTTTGCCCCCGAGCGGCTTTTGTCCGCCAGAACCGGCTGGGAAAGACGTGGCAGCACCGGAAGGTATTACCGCCCCTCCCTCGGAAGCCCCCGAAGGAGCCCCTTCTGCCCCCTTTGTCGACCCTGCGCGCCCTGACCCGAGCATCGCTTCAGGTGCTGGCGGAGAGAACCCCGGGGTGGCAGAAGGTGACCTGCCCTCCATCTACGAGGAGATCGAGGCCCTGGGTCTGACCCCAATCACCCAGGGGGAGGACGACCCTTTAGCAGCAGGCCTCGATCTCAATGACCTCACCCCGGTGCCCCTTTCCCCCCTCTCCCCATGCTCCCTCCCCTTGACCGCCGGTTCCGCTCCCACCTCCGAGGATCCCCTGAGCTCTTCCACCTGCCCGGTCGCAAGTGACACCTCGCTGACGGCCGCCAAGCCTCCTGAAGCGACGGCCGGTGCCCTGCGGCCGGGACCCGAATCCCAGGGGGTACCCCTCATTGGAGTGGGACGACAGTTCTCCTTCCCAGGCGGGGACCCCGCAAATATCTGTCCACCTCCCGATGCCGTGGCTGCAACACAAGCCATTATACTAGAACCCGGCATCGTGGGGGGTCCCCTTCCCAATTACCAGATCCCTCAGCCACACCAAGAGGGGCCACCTCCCAGTGGTCCAGCTCCTGCGGCTCAAGATCCTCTACCCGTTCCTCAGCCCGGCCCTGCTCATGTCCCTTTCCCTGCCCCTACTTCTGATCCCTGCCCTGCCCCTGATGCCGTCCCAATCTCCTACACCTCCCATGGTGACACTGCCGCCCCTGGGGCTGTCTCCCTCCCCTTAACAGAGGATGACCCCCAGGGAGCGGCTCCAGTATTTCCTCATCCCGAACCACCAGAGTCTGCTCTTCTCCCTCCACCACCTCCCCCAACTAAGCCGAATTTTGGGTTGGGCCCTAAGGTGCCGGCCCAGCGGGAGCTGCGTCGAGGGTCCGCCCCTTGCCTGTCTGTTTCGGTGGGCCATAGGGCTGTGTCAGGGGCCCCTTCTTTCGATAGCCAGGAGCCAGTAACACCGGCCCCCCATACGCTGCGAGAGGAGCTGCGGGAGTTCCTGGAGGACGTCCGGGGCTCCCGCAACAAAGTACAGCTCGCTCTGCAGCGATGGGGGGATTTCCACCAAATCCTCCAGGCCGCGAGGGCCCTCATGGGGGAGGGTAAAGGGACTGGGAAGCAGGCCGCCACGGCCTACCAACGGGTCCGCCTTTTCCGTGACTCACTACTCAGCTACGGGGTGGGTCACGGATTGTTACGCGGCCCGATGGGGGCCGTGAGTGAGTCTGCCAGCAAGGATCCCCCCCAGCCCTCCTCATGGCATCTCTCCTCTTCGCAACATTAAACACCCGGGGCTGTAGGATGGGTCTCCGCAGGAGCCAGGTGCTCTCCTTCCTTCGGGAGGGGGGGTACTCTGTAGTGTTCCTGCAGGAGACCCATACGGATCCAGCCGCTGAAGACAGCTGGCGGCTGGAATGGGGGGACAGAGTCTACTTCAGCCATCTCTGTTCGCCAGGCTGGAGTGGCGACCTTGTTCTCCCCCGACCTACGGCCTGAGGTGCTGGGGGTTGCCGAGGCTGTGCCGGGCCGCCTGCTGCACCTACGGGTCCGTATGGAGGGGCTCGTGGTCAATCTCGTCAACATCTATGCCCCGACACCGGGCCCGGAACAACTTCGTTTCTATCAGCAGGCGTCCACCTTCCTCGGCACCTTGGATCCTCGCGAGTGCCTGGTCCTGGGCGGGGACTTTAACAACACCCTTGAAAAACGGGACCGCTCGGGGATCGAGCAGTGCCCGGCCGCCGCGGACGTCCTCAGGGAGATTGTCGAACATCACTCCCTGGTGGACGTCTGGCGCGACCACCATCCGGGTGACAGCTCAACCTTCACCTTTGTCCGGGTGGAGGCCCATCGGTCGCACCACTCCCGGTTGGACCGCATCTATTTATCGCGTTTTCACCTTTCGCGGGCCCACTCCTCCAGCGTCCGGCTGGCCCCGTTCTCTGATCATCATCTCGCTACCGTGACGGCCTCTCTCTGCGCGGAGAGGCCGGGGCCGGCCTATTGGCATTTTAATAACAGTTTGCTGGAGGATGTGGGTTTCGTGGCGTCCTTCCGGGAGTTCTGGCTGGCCTGGCGAGGGCAGCGGCACGCTTTTCCCTCGGCGCGGCGATGGTGGGATCTAGGGAAGGTACGCGCCCGGCTCTTCTGCCGTGATTACACCCGGGGCGCCAGCCGACGGAGGGATGCGACGATAGAGCAGTTGGAACGGGAGGTCTTAGAGCTGGAGAGGCGTCTGGCCGCCAGCCCTGAGGATCCATCCCTCTGTGGGGCGTGCCGGGAGAAGCGGGAGGAGCTCCGGGAACTGGAAGATCATCGGGCCCGGGGCGCCTTCGTTCGATCCCGCATCCGTCTCCTTCGGGAGATGGATCGCGGCTCCCGCTTCTTCTACGCCCTGGAGAAAAAGAGGGGGGCTAAGAAACACGTCACCTGCCTCCTCGCAGAAGATGGCACCCCCCTCACGGATCCGGTGGAGATGTGCGGGAGGGCCAAGGCCTTCTACGCGAGCCTTTTCTCCCCGGATCTGACCGATCCTAACGCTTGCAAAGTGCTCTGGGACGAACTCCCTATGGTCAGCACGGGCGACCGAGACCGGCTAGAGCTGCCTCTCACTCTGGCCGAGTTCTCGGAAGCCCTCCGTCGCATGCCGACTAATAAATCTCCGGGACTGGACGGGCTGACCGTGGAGTTCTACCGCGTGTTCTGGGACGTCCTCGGCCCAGACCTTGTCACCGTCTGGGCCGAGTCCTTGCAAGGCGGGGTCCTCCCTCTTTCGTGCAGGCGAGCCGTGCTCGCCTTATTGCCGAAGAAGGGGGACCTCCGCGATTTACGGAATTGGCGTCCCGTCTCGCTCCTCAGCACGGACTATAAAGTCGTAGCAAAGGCCATCTCGCTGCGGCTTGGGTCCGTGCTGGCGGACGTGGTCCACCCAGACCAGACCTACACCGTCCCAGGCCGCACCATTCTCGACAACCTGTATCTGGTCCGGGATCTCTTGGAGCTTGGGTGTAGGGATGGTCTGTCGTTCGCCCTCCTGTCTCTGGATCAGGAGAAGGCGTTCGACAGGGTGGATCACGGGTACCTCCTGAGCACTCTGCGAGCGTTTGGCTTTGGGCCCCAGTTTGTGGGTTTTCTCCAGGTGCTGTACGCCTCCGCAGAGTGTCTGGTCAGGCTCAACTGGACCCTGACCGAGCCGGTCAGCTTCGGGCGAGGAGTACGGCAGGGGTGCCCCCTCTCGGGCCAGCTGTACGCTCTGGCGATCGAGCCCTTCCTCTGTCTCCTCCGCAGGAGGTTGACGGGGTTGGTGCTCCGAGAGCCGGAGCTGCGGCTGGTCCTGTCGGCGTATGCCGACGATGTGCTCCTCGTGGTCCAGGACCCGAGCGACTTGGTGCGGGTGGAGGCTTGCCAGGCGATCTACTCGGCGGCCTCCTCTGCCCGGGTCAACTGGGTCAAGAGCTCTGGCCTGGTGGTAGGGGACGGGTGGCAGGCGAGCTCCCTCCCACCCGCGCTTCAGGCCATCAGGTGGAGCGCGGGTCCTCTGCTCTATCTCGGCGTTTACCTTTCTGCCACGCATCCATCCCCGCCGGAGAACTGGCAAGGTTTAGAGGGCAGGGTGATAGAGCGGATCCGGAAATGGACAGGACTACTCCGGTGCCTCTCCTTTCGAGGGAGAGCACTGGTAATCAATCAATTAGTCCTGTCCATGCTCTGGTACCGGCTCAACACCCTGGTCCCGGCCCCGGGTTTCCTGGCCAACCTCCGGACGTCGATTCTGGAGTTCTTTTGGTCAGGACTGCACTGGGTCTCTGCAGGGGTTCTCCATCTTCCTCTGGAGAAGGGTGGGCAGGGCCTGAAGTGTCCACACACTCAGGTCCATGTCTTCCGTCTCCAGGCCCTGCAGAGGCTCCTTTATGGTGCAGGTAGTCCGGCGTGGAGCGTATTGGCACACGCCTTCCTACGCCGCTTCCGAGGGCTCCGATATGACCGGCAGCTCCTTTATCTCCATCCGAGAGGTCTTCCGCGAGACCTCTACGGGCTGCCGGTCTTCTACCAGGACCTCCTCCGGACCTGGAAGCTACTCTCAGCGACCAGGTCCGTGGCGGCCACCGAGGGGGCAGATCTCCTCGCGGAGCCCCTGCTACACAACCCCCAGCTCCGTGTGCAGGTGGCGGAGTCCCCCTCGGTGCGCCAGAGGTTGGTCCTGGCAGAGGTCACTAGGGTCGGAGACCTCCTGGACTACGACCGGGGAGACTGGCTGGATCCCCTGACGCTTGCTCAGCGCATGGGGCTCTCCAGACCTCGTACTCCCCGGCGCGTACTTCAGGAGGTGAAGGCTGCTTTGCCACCCGCCACTCGGGTTTACCTCGACCGGGTCCTGCGAGAGGGTACGCCCCGCCCTCCCTTCACCCCAAGCCCTCCGGACCTTTTTATTGGGCCCCTGCCCCGTGGACCCAACCGGGTCCCCTGTCCCTTCACGGTGAGCCGGCTGCACGAACTACAGCCCATCCGCTTCCAGACCGCGCCAAGGAACCATCTATACACGCTCGTGCTCCACACCCTTCATCTCCTCGCCCTCACGTCCCGCCCCGATACAAAATGGCGGGACCTCCTGCCACCTCTAGAGGGTGAGAAGCCCCGGTGGGCCAGCCTTTACTCCTCCTTAGTCCCAAGGCCCGCCGGGGACGTCAGTTGGCGGCTCCTTCACGGAGCCGTGAGCACGGGCGTGTACTTGGCGCGGTTCACCCCTATCCCCAACACATGTCCCTTTTGCGGTGTGAGAGAGACCCTGGCGCACATTTATCTGGAGTGCGCCAGGCTTCAGCCCCTGTTCCGGCTCCTCTCGGACATTTTGTTGAGGTTTTGGTTGCACTTTTCCCCTCACCTTTTTATTTATGCACTTCCAATCCGTGGCCCCACAAAGTCGCAGGACCTCCTGGTCAACCTCCTCCTGGCCATAGCTAAACTGGCCATCTACAAAACCAGGGTGAGGAGGTTGGCCGATGGAGGCTTCTGTGACTGTGGGGCCTATTTTCGATCCTCTGTTCGTTCACGCATCCGGGCAGAGTTCCTCTGGGCAGCGTCCACTGGCTCCCTTGACACCTTTGAGGAGCAGTGGGCGCTGTCCGGGGTTCTCTGCTCGGTGTCCCCTTCTGGTTCACTTCGTTTGACCCTTTGACCGCACTCCTGTTCCTGTTTTTTCATTTTTTGTCCCCCGGAATTACTTGGTATCCAGGTCCTGTGGATCCCTCCCCTTAGGCTGAAAGGGGGGATCCTTTAGCAGTGGGCGGGCTTCGCCCGCCCACTTCCCGGATCCCAATAAGAACATACTGGTTCCTTACCACTTTCCTATAGCTCTCTGGCCTTGCCCCGTCACAGTACCAAAAGGTCTATGTATCTATGTACGTATTTCTCCTTACTCTGCATCCTAGGAAGTTTCCTCCAATTTCTGAAACACTGGAGACATTTGAATTTTAGAGGCCTACGTTATCATTTCTCTGCTTTCAAGGCTGGGCAGAACTGCCAATTACCAGAACTGCTTTGGTGTAACAATTTAAAATTCAGCCATGATATAACATTGCCAGGTAATAACTCAAACTCACTTAGCTTTCTGTTAAATGACAGTAAAAAAGATCAGTTTGCTTACCTTTTAATATCACTAATGAGCCTGTTTTTTTCCTGGACCACTCGCTTATGGTGCATTCGATGGAAATCACGTTCTTTCTGTATTTTTTGCAGAGCCTCCTTAGCTTTGCTGCATGAAAACACAATGTGAAACTTGTAATTCAATCTCTTGAAGATAGGAACTTGGGAGACTGATTTAAGAGATGGATAATGGGATACAGAATCTTTTAACTCTAAATCTATGTCTACATCGTCCCGTAGTTGAAACTACAGTTGTGTGAATAGCAGTGTGTACCAAAGTGCTGCATTGTAACTCCTACATGTGGATGCTGCAGATGCAACCTATGAGGTTCCTAGTTCACATTAGTGTAGTCTTGTTTGAAGAGGAATATGTTAAGTAGAAACCTTTTAGTTTCCCCTTGTGGATCCTACAGGTGTGGTTACAGTGCAGCACTTTGGTACCCACTGCTACTCACATCCCTGTAGTCCTAATCATGGGGCAGTGCAGACAAGCCCTAAATCACTGATTCAAATCCATCCCAGATTGGTAGTGACTGAAATGAGGAGAAAAAGGTGGTGGTCTCGGTCTACCTTCTACTGAACTGTGTCTGCTCAAAAAAGAACACCGTCACAATGCTACTCAGATGAGAGACTGAAGACTTCGCTATCATGAAGACCTTGTTCGTGAAAATGATCCTTCCAGGTCAAAGTAAATTGGTGGTTCAGAGCGTGGAAGATCCCACTGCTCTGTAACATTACCAATTCTATCCCTTTTGGTGGGTACATATGTCAGAGATTTTAGTGTAAGGGCTGTCAGTCTTGCTCCCTTCACAAGCAGTTTAGCTAAACAGAATTAGAGAAAAAATGCAGGGCCATTTGTAAAACTAGGCTGGGATTGTCAAAGGAGCCTAAAGGAGTTAGTCACCCAGTTCTCATGGAATTGCAATGGAATTTGGCACCTAACTGCTGTAAACTCTGAAAATCCCAGCCCTAAACTTTGAGTTATCCGTAATATAAAGAGGAACCTTTTAGAAACCATGCATTCTCACTTACACCAACATCTTGCCTTTACCTACACACTGTATCATTGCATGAATCCTCTCCTGATATAGAACTCTTAGTTCTCGAACTCTGTAGTCTGAATTGGATAGGAACCTATAAATCTTCTGGTCGGATGCGATCAGTGGTGAGCCATTAAACTAACCCATTAAATTCAGGTCAACAAAGGCTAACTTAACTGATGTTTGTAAATGTAAATATAATCAGATGTAAGGCTCTGGTATTCACTGGTAAGTATTACTATTATTATTACTACAATGCATATGCAGATCAAAGATCTACACATCCAGCTATCATCACAGCTACTGAATACATTCCCACCATATCAGGTGCTAGAAATTTTATAACTCTTTGCAATACATAGTGGTTGGGGTCCTCTGTGGTTAAGGGCACATTAAATGTGATTACCATTAGACATATGCACACACAGTCCATAGCCTCTGTTTAAACAATAGGGGAAATGGTTTAAAGTATCTACAGCAGCACGTAAACATAGGATCATAGGACCGGAAGGTACCTTTGAAATCAAAGGCCAAAGCCTAAAGAGATTCAAGGCATTTCAAATCACCAGGATAACCAAGATTTAATATTCCAACTGGCTTTGAAACTGCGATATACGACTTGATTGAAAAGTAACTAATATAGAAAGAAGGTCATATCTTCAGCTGGGGTAAAACAACAGTGAAAACAATGGAATTATGCTGCTTTACCCCAGCTGAGATCAAACCCTCCAAGTATATGTTAGTGAAATAGATGGATTTAAATCAACAAATAAATCTCACTTAATATATTCAAATACATTGTTTCAGAGTTAATGTTTTCAACATTTCCTTATTCGTACACTATGCAGCTAGAGACAATATCCCTGTTACAGCAAACAAGCATTACAGCAGAAGACAAAGCAACTGCCTTGCCAACCAATCAGAACTTGACTTCAATGGAACTACACTAATTTATATAAGCCTAGGATTGTGTCTGGAAAATACAAGGGATACAAGAGGAGAATGAAGATCGTTTGGGTTTTTTCATCTCTACATTTCTACAGTCTTCAAAATAAATGCAATTTTAAGTTTGATTTCCATTACTTTCAAATGTTAAATTTTTAGGAGTAGAACGCTTCATTAAAAAAAAAAATCCCTAAGCTTATTGATATGCCTAAATTTCAGTTTAACAAAGTTTTTGCATGGTTATTAATGTTTGCGGAGGTATTGTTGGAGTGGAAGGGGCATTTCTGCACGCGTGCTGTATTTCATTTGTTTGCTCTAGTTATTTCAGTAGCCAGATAGAGGCTTTCAGACATTGGACAGCCTATTAAAAATGTATTATTTATTGTGCACAGGAATTTAAACTGATCAAGAATTTCTCTTTAAATGCTGAAAATCCATGGTGAAATGTGTCTCAGTAACAGTTAGGAATCTAGTAAGTGTGTCTACAGTTGCTCTACAATCATTTTAATACTGTATTAAAACCACAAAATTACATTTAGTTTTAGACAATAAAGCTCTTCCTATGATGGTTAAACAACATTAAAGCAGAAGGAAATTGGTTTACAGTCTCTTACACTGGGCCCCCATACTGGTGGTGTCACAAATAATGTTCCTTTTCAGCAAGATGATTGTCAAGAACAGCAAGCTCAGAAGCAACAAATTTAATTAGAAGCTATTTTCAAATACATTTCACAGCGATGCATCTCACCATGAAAACTTTCTGTCTGATACACTGAGTATAATGAGTATTATCGTCTAATCAGTCTAATCAGCATTCCCCCAGTATGTTCAGCTGGAAGCATTGAAAAATAAAGCTTTTTCCCCATTGGTGATACTAAGGCTAATCATAGAAGTCTTCCAAGTGAAATATATGGTATAATATATTTCACCCAGCACTGGGACTTGGGATGTATGGGATAGATCCTCAGCTGGTGTACAGTGACATAAATCCATGGAAGTCAATGGACCTGACAATTTATACCAGCTGAAGATCTATCCTGATGAGTCAGAAGTTTGTTGGTATACTGTGCAAATGAGGAGCATGCGCTTTTCTACAGAGAAAAATCTGTAGAAGCTACCATCAAACAGACAAAAAATTCAGAGGACAAAGATTTTGCTTTTCTTTCTTCGACTGCAGCTTGTCACTCCTCCCTTACCTACTTAAATGGGAGTAGCTGGTTGCCTGGTTCCCCTCCTCCCCCCAAACACACGGTTCAGGGAGGCTGCACAGAATAATAAAGGAATGGTTTTACTCACAGTTAATCTCCCAATAAAACCCATTAGATGTCAGTGCAAATCAACATTGAACACAAATGCAGAAAAGAGTTATCAAAAAAGTGTAGTTCACCTCTGCATCTCTCCATTATACAGTCTGAATGTAAATTACTGAGTGTGATTACTGTGTATCTTGTAAAATCAGCTACGGTGGATCCAAATGCACAGATACAGTCAATAAATGTATACATATATATTTACACACATACCTACTAAACAAGACCTAAAAACAATAAAAGTTTTACATTTGAAAGGACTACAGGATCAGGTGTATAATGAGGAATTATTCTTCTCCTTTACACACCAACTTGTTGACAATTTGTAGTAGCATTTTTATACATAGCATTATATGGTAATTTCTCATCTCTCCCTACATACTACATTTTCATAATCCTATGGAGTATTTTGTTGACTATTGGATTTTAAATATTATCAACTAAAGCCCAACAAACTGACACAAAAGAAATTCAGACTCAGCTCTCTAGACAGAGCTCAGAGATACTTGGCAATTTCATTCAGGGCTCATCCATAAGTGAGACTGTGTAGAGGCACAGAGAAAACAGAAATGTATTAATTCCATTAAGAGTCTGATTTTCTTTTATCTGGAGCATTCCCTGTTTAAAAAAGGCGGCGGCGGCATGCCATTAAAACGAACATACCTGGCAGCCAGTTTATAGTTTTCCAATTCCTTCTTTAATTTTCTGTTCTCCATCTCCAAATGCTGATTGTAGGTGTACATATCTGGGACAAATCCAATATCTTTACGTTCAATTGCACCTTTCTGCATCCGTTCATACCTAGCATAATATAAATGGGTAGATGTTTTACTTTAAGTTCCTTTATCTCCCTCTCCCCCAGTGTTTTCCTTCCCAAGTTCACATTTACATTAACTTTAATCACTAACACACACAGCAGCCTTGTTAAAAATTTTCATTTATACTCAGATGTGATGATATTACCGCTCATTGTGTTAGGCTTTATTTTAGTCCTGTTAATTTTCACACTGTTTCATAACATTTAAAACACATCTTATTTGTAGCATACTGCCTTAACCTCAACAGTTGTTCTTTCCCTTCCTTTCTTTTGGTCTATGCTTTCAAAAGAAAATGTAAAGAAAAAATATTCACCTTAAATTGTACCTCTTTAAAAGTAGCTATGGAACATGTGGATGAATGACTATCAATTGTCCCAAGCATGGAACTCATAGTTTACCTGGGAAAATGTCCCCATAAAACATCTTCTCCTTCATTTTACTAATAGCACTCTTTCATATCAGTATTACATGTTTATCCTTGATTATTTTGGAATCAGCTAATCACGAACATATTTCCTGTTGCTCAATGTGATATTTATACATTTTTGTTATTAGCAGGCCAAATCTTGAGCCTACGAGCTTCTGTGATGTAGAACTGTATAGTCTGTTCTGTGCTCCACAATTGCAGACCAAGCCATACCCTGGGTAGTGAACAGTGATTCTTAGGTAGCCATGTACATTTGCATAGTACTCATGCAGCCTCTCAGTCAGTCATTCTTGCACCAGTGTCTGTGACTTTACCCAATCTAAGCCTCAAAATCTTTAGAGCAATTCAGCCCATGGGGATGATGTTATTGGAAATGCAGAACCACCCAGCAGCAGGGCAAGTTCCACTTTGAAATCTTTCTTTTCATAGTGTCAGCAAACCAAAATGGTAGCCATGTTAGTCTGTATCAGCAAAAAGAATGAGTACTTGTGGCACCTTAGAGACAAATAAATTTGTTAGTTTCTAAGGTGCCACAAGTACTCCTTGTTCTTTATGGAAAGATAGATGATGCTATCCACGAGAACAGTATCTCCTACGTGACTGCTTCTGTCAGAGTTCTACTTGAGCTAGGAGTGAGTATGAACTTCAAGATTTACCAAGACATTTAAAAAACACATCCACACACAAACTCGAGCTCCTATGGGCTCCAGTTAACCCAAGGTGCCTCTATACCAGTAGAGGTTGTAAAGAAGTTTCCCAGGTTCCACAGCCACAGAGACTCCTCCCTAGTGCACAGAGGTACAGTAATTGCTTTCTTGGCTCTGACCGGGTAATCTGGCTCCATTCTCGGGGACAGCGGAGCAGATCCTCAGCTGGTGAAAATGGCCATACTTCTTTTGAGGTCCGTGAAACTATGCCCCAAGGAGCTGTGCCAATTTACAACAGCTCAGCATTAGCTCAATGGGGCTGTATCAATTTACACCAGTTGAGGATCTATCCTAAAATCCCTGGGTCCATCAAACCTGATTGCCATAGAAAGATGTGTTGGGGCTGAACTTTCTAGAGGAAGTCATATCAGCATGTTTTGCCTTACCAAAAAGGCAAATATACTGCATTTGCACAAACTTTTTATGCATGGCAACAGCAGCAGAAATTAAAACTAGGAAGGATATACTGTGCACTAGCTCCTGAACTGAACCCAAACAGCAGGCTTCAAATGAATAATTGCAACATTGCTATGGTTTTCAGATCAATAAAACATATTGGAGAAAGCTAGAAGTTCTGTAGACCATCCGACAGAGAGTGTAAACCATCTAGATCAGCCATCTCAGCAATTGAAAAAAATATGTATGTTTACTCCCATTGGAAGGTTTCAAAGGATGAAGGTGAATGTTAGAAATTATTTGTTTCCATGTGTACATGATCTGCGAAAGTCAATTGCTTATCTGTGACATCTGGATTACCCATGGTTACTCATAGGAGTAGGCACTGCCATTCATAGCTAGGAATGAGACTGTCACTCATGCATCTTTTTACCATCAGAAAAGTGATAGGATTTGTGTTATCTTTGAAAATATTCAATAGTATTTAATCAAAGCTAAATTAACACTAGCATCACTTTTAGTTTTCTTATCCAAAATAAGCTTTTGATATCAGGTAGGCTAACCACACTATCCAAGTTATCCTACAAAGGAACCATGACCATATCATGTCATTGTTTTTTAAATAAAGCTCTCATTAAAATCAATAGCTCTTTTTGCAAAAAGCAATCATAGCCCACGTATGGCTTTGTCATTTGATGCTAATAAAACATCGGTTAATCTAGTTTGTAATGCTTGCATTTTATATTGTGAAAACCATGTTTCAGGAAGAACTTTAAGATGGCACCAAACAGCCTATTTTAACTCTCAAACCTCCATGTTGTCCTGGTCTTTTAAGTTTGCCCTGCAACACAGGGCAATGCTTCCCCTTTTCCTCATTGTTTTTTCATTTAGCACTAGAAATCTTGGCAGTAGCCACACAGAGTAATTTTCTAATCCAGTGGGGGGCGAGGGAGGGGAGGAGAGTCAGAATAACAAAGGAAAGATAGTGTTTAATATGAACCTCTTACTCGTCCGGCAGTTAATAAGCAGTGTAATATCAGATTACTCCAAGAACTGGTCTTTTCCCTCTATGTGCTTTCTATCTAGTTGTATTAACTTTTCAGTCTCATGGCCCGAGGAAGACTTGAAATATTTAGGAATCAATCACTTTAAGAAACCCATATTAGTTAGGGTTAATATATCCCTGCTCTTTGGTAAGGTAAAAATGAATCTTAGAGTCCCTTTTTCAATTTGGGGTAGAGGAAGAGAACAATTAAAATTGGTCTCATTATCTTGGCTGCATCTATTATATATTCTCAACGTTCTCTAACAAGACTGATATTTTCGAATGCATCTAAGGCCTGGTCTACACTAGGAGTTTATGTCGAATTTAGCAGCATTAAATCGAATTAACCCTGCACCCGTCCACACAACGAAGCAATTTATTTCGACATAAAGGGCTCTTTAAATCAATTTTTGTACTCCTCCCTGACGAGGGGAGTAGCGCTAAAATCGACATGGCCATGTCAAATTAGGGTTAGTGTGGACGGAATTCAACGCTAATAGCTCCGGGAGCTATCCCACAGTGCACCACTGTCGCCTCTCTGGACAGCAGTCCGAGCTCAGATGCTCTGCCCAGCCACACAGGAAAAGCCCAGGGAACATTTGAATTCCATTTCCTGTTTGGCCAGTTTGAATTTAATTTCCTGTTTGGACATCGTGGCGAGCTCAGCAGCACTGGTAACGATGCAGAGTTCTCCAGCAGAGGTGACCATGCAATCCCAGATTCGAAAGAGGGCTCCAGCATGGACTGATCGGGAAGTGTTAGATCTGATAGCTGTATGGGGAGATGAATCCGTGCTATCAGAGCTACGTTCCAAAAGACGTAATGCGAAAATCTATGAGGAAATCTCCAAGGCCATGACAGACAGAGGATACAGCAGGGATGCAACGCAGTGCTGCGTGAAAATTAAGGAGCTGAGAGAAGCGTACCAGAAGACCAAAGAGCCCAACGGACGCTCCGGGTCTCAGCCCCAGAAATGCCATTTCTACGCCGCGCTGTATGCTATCTTAGGAGGTGCCGCCATCACTACCCCACCCCTGTCCGTGGACTCCGATGATGGGGTATTCTCATCAGTCGCTTCCTCTGAGGTTTTCGCGGATGGGGAAGATGACGAGGGAGATGAGGAGGACGAGGCAGTCGACAGCGCTTTGAACGCCGATTTCCCCGAAAGCCAGGATCTCTTCATTACCCTGACAGAGATCCCCTCCCAACCCTCCCAAGGCGGTATCCCGGACCGCGAATCCGGAGAAGGAACAGTAGGTAAGTGTTCAAAACATATCTTTTGAATAGAATAGACATGGTATTAAAGCAATGGGTTTTTAATGAGTAATTTGACCTGAGCACTTTGGCTGCATTCGTGGCCAGTGCAGCTACTGGAAAAGTCTGTTAACATGTGTGGGGATAGAGCAGAAATCCTCCTGGGACATCTCCATGAAGCTCTCTTGGAGGTACTGTGAAAACCTTTGCAGAAGGTTTCTGGGGAAAGCGGCCTTATTGCGTCCTCCATGGTACGAAACTTTACCAGGCCAGTAGCAGGTACTCCATTATCATTGCCTGACAAAGCATGGTGGCATATGGCCCCGGTGTTTGCTGGCATTCACGCAACATATGTTCTTTCTCTGTCTGTGTAATCCTCATCAGAGTGATATCAGTCATGGTG
Source organism: Chelydra serpentina (assembly GCA_037349315.1). Lineage (NCBI taxonomy): Eukaryota > Metazoa > Chordata > Testudines > Chelydridae > Chelydra > Chelydra serpentina. The sequence goes on along the minus strand of JBAIAC010000029.1, from coordinate 41,030,795 downwards.
ACCTGGTTGGAATTAGGTGAATTTTATTACAGGGACTGTTTGCCTGTGCCTTTTTAAAAATCTACCCAGCGGTTTCCAGCTGCTATCTGGGGGCGGGGAGGCGGACTGTTCATGCTGAGCGGTTTGCGGTCAGCTTGCAGGGATCTTCCCCGAGACCAGCCGCGTGGTGGGGGCGGGGAGGCGGACCGTTCATGCTGAGCGGATTGCGGTCAGCTTGCAGGGATCTTCCCCGAGACCAGCTGCGCGGTGGGGGCGGGGAGGCAGACCGTTCATGCTGAGCGGTTTGCGGTCAGCTTGCAGGGATCTTCCCTGAGACCAGACAAGTGGTGGGGGCGGGGAGGCGGACCATTCATGCTGAGTGGTTTGCGGTCAGCTTGCAGGGATCTTCCCTGAGACCAGACAAGCGGTGGGGGCAGGGAGGTGGACCGTTCATGCTGAGTGGTTTGCGGTCAGCTTGCAGGGATCTTCCCCGAGACCAGCCGCGCGGTGGGGGCGGGGAGGCGGACCGTTCATGCTGAGCGGTTTGCGGCCAGCTTTCAGGGATCTTCCCTGAGACCAGACAAGCGGTGGGGGCGGGGAGGCGGACCGTTCATGCTGAGTGGTTTGCGGTCAGCTTGCAGGGATCTTCCCCGAGACCAGCCACGCGGTGGGGGCGGGGAGGCGGACATTTCATGCTGAGCGGTTCACGGTCAGCTTGCAGGGATCTTCCCTGAGACCAGCCAAGCGGTGGGGTGAAGGCTAAACCGACCATCCCAGAGAATGGGATGGCTGAAGTTACTGCCGCTGCACGTTAACCTGCACAGTGCAGCAGTAACTGGCCAACTCTAGGAGCTCTGCTTGGAACGGGAAAGGAGGGCACTGATGTTAACTAAGCTTTCAGCAGCCAAAAGTCTACGGCTTACCATGGCCGCCTGCTAGCCGAATTCCGTTGCCCGGCCCCGCTGGTGTGATCTGCACACCAAGAGTGGAGGGACACCATTTCGCAGTACAAGCGAGCAGACAGCGAGCGAGAGGACAGGCGGGATATCCATGAGGACAGGAGGGACGCGCCTGAGGACAGGAGGGACGCTCGAGATGAGAGGTGGCGGATGGAAGACCAGCGGGTGACTGAGGCGATGCTTGGGCTACTGTGGGAGCAAACGGACACGCTCCGGCGTCTGGTGGATGTTTTGCAGGAATGGAAGCAGGATGACACAGCACCGCTGCAGCCGATCTACAACCGCCCTCCCCCGCCCCCAAGTCCCATAGCCCCCTGACCCAGAGTCCCAAAAATGAGGGGTGGCAGGCTCCGTGCAAACAACCAGTCCACCCCGGAGGACTGCTCAAGTAGCAGAAGGCTGTCATTCCCCACATTTTGAAGTGTCCTTTCCTTCCCTCCAACCGCACCCCACCCTAGCCTCCGTTCCAGTTCCCTCCCTTTCCTGAAAGATCTTTAATAAAAAATACTTTTTTGTTGAACAATGTTGCCTTTATTTTCTTTTCAAAGGAAGGTGTGTTTGAAGGGGGCTAAGGGGGTTGGTGATTGGAGAGGATAGGAAATATAAACAGAGTAAAGAAACGGGGGCAGGTTCACCTCAAGGTTAAACAAACGTGAGAGTCACTAGTTACCCTGGTCAGTCGGGAAGCTAGTTTTCAAAGCTTCCCTGATGCGCAGTGTGTCCCGCTGTGCTCTTCTAATCGCCCTGGTGTCTGGCTGTGCGTAATCAGCGAGCATCATGAACCTTTCCCGGCCATCCGACGTTGACGTTGGTAAAACGTCCCTTATGGTCCACCAGTGCTTGCAGCACCATTGAAAAGTAGCCCTTTCGGTTAATGTACTGGCTGGCTTGGTGGTCCGGTCCAAGGATAGGGATGTGCGTTCCGTCTATGGCCCCATCACAGTTAGGGAATCCCATCGCAGTGAAGCCATCTATGATCACCTGCACGTTTCCCAGGGTCACTACCTTTGAGAGAAGCAGCTCAACAATTGCATTGGCTACTTGCATCACAGTAACCCCCCCACGGTAGATTTGCCCACTTCAAATTGATTCGCGACTGACCGGTAGCTGTCAGGCGTTGCAAGCTTCCAGAGGGCTATGGCCACTCGCTTCTGGACTGTCAGGGCTGCTGGTGTCCTGGCGCTTCAGGGCAGGGGACAGCAAGTCACAAAGTTCCAGGAAAGTGCTCTTATGCATTCAAAAGTTTCGCAGCCACTGGGATTCATCCCAGACCTGCAGCACTATGCAGTCCCACCAGTCTGTGCTTGTTTCCCGGGCCCAGAATCAGCGTTCCACTGTATCAACATGACCCACTGCCACCAGGATGTCCAATTTGTTGGGTCCCGTCCTTTGAGAGAGGTCTGCGTTCCTGTCATCGTCACTGTTGTCACTGCACTGCCGTAGCCTCCTAGCCTGATTTCTCAACATCTGCCTCTGAATAAAGTGCATGATAAGGCGCGAGGTGTTGACAATGGCCATAACTGCTGCAATGATCTCACCGGGCTCCATGCTCGCGGTGCTATGGCGTCCGCGCAGTCAATCAAGGGAAACGGGTGCGAAATGATTGTCTGCCGCCGCTTTCACGGAGGGAGTGGGGGAGTGAAGGTTGAATGACGACAGTTACCCAAAACCACACGCAACACATTTCTTGCCCCATCAGGCATTGGGGGCTCGACCCAGAATTCCAATGGGCAGCGGGGACTGCGGGAACTGTAGGATAGCTACCCACAGTGCACCGCTTGGAATGTCGACGCTTGCCCTGTTACTGTGGACTCACAATATCGAATTAATATGCTTAGTGTGGACACACACGTTCGACTTTGTAATATCGGTTTCAAAAAATCGGTTTAAGTAAAATTGAACTACTATCGTAGTGTAGACATACCCTAAGTGACTTAATAGAACTTGCGTTCTTAAGACATTTACACAGTATTGAAAATTCCCATCCAAAATCAATCAGGACCATACTGTACTTTCATTTTTAATCAGAACTCTCATTTGATTTCAAGGAACATCATGTTCATTTTACACAAGGTAAGAGTGAGGTATACAGAGATTATGGTCTAATGGCCCCTCATTTTCAAGAGGTGCTGCTCCTGGAGTCACGGCTGATCAATGCATCTGAAAAATTCAGGCCCTGGATGCCTCAGGATGGGTAAAATTAATGGTAGCTATTGAAATTGTAGGTCTAAGTCACAAAGGAAGTGTCTGGCAAAACCAGGAATTAATACCAGATCTCCTGAGCCCCAGCACCTTAGACACAAGTCCATTCTTTGTGTTTCACAACTTCACGTTTCATATTCAAACAAACTGAAAATCTCAAATGAAACTAAGCTGCACACCACCAAAATATGGACCTCGTGTAATCTAATAGATGGGATACGTTCATTAACAATTTGCCAGCTAAGTTAAGTGTCTGAGTAGGGCACACTATGAACAGCCAATATTAAATCCGGGCCCAGTGTGGCAAGCCCTTCACATGAGTCGCCCCCAAGTCAAAGTCAAGGTGCACCATGCTACCCTTTCCTGCCCAGTTAGATTTGCCGGCTGGTACATGGAGGGAGCAGTACAGCCATGGCCTCTCCCTTTTCTGCCCTCTTGATCGTGATGGGAAAGTATTAGGTACCCTTCCCCTTCTGCACCTAGAACTGCAATCTGTACAGCAACACCACCATAGACAAAGGAGGAGAATCTTTACTCTTCTGTACTGCTCTGCAAGGCTGTATGTTAGCGATAGAGTTGACTGAAAAATAAAGAAATCCTATATATCTCAGATAATGGCATAACTTCTGGCTACACTAGCTAGAAACCTATGAATGTCATGGGGTAAAACCATCAATACCACCAGTCGGAGATTCAATTTATATATACTCCTTTTGTCAGACAAATTTCTCAACAGAATGCCCTAGCATGAAAGCCATCAACTTTCTACATGAAGATACATAGGACATGGATAATTGATGAAGTTAGCTTTTAGGAGAGCTAAGAACCCTGAAAGAGATTTTTCAGAATTAATTGTATTTCATTAAAATTAACATGCTCTTCTCCAAGATAACTATTAAAAACCCATGTCTCATTACTTTTTCAGTGAAAAGTGGGGAAAGCATGCTGCTAGAGCAGAAAGTGTGGTTAGAACCAGACATACATAATACAGGTGGGCATTCTTCAAGCTCTTCACCACAGCTTAACTCAAAATAACCCAAGCACCTATGACATGAGATTCTCAAGAAGAGAGACCACCAACTGTGAGGTTATGATTTAAAGCCCAATGGTGTCTACCCCGAAGTCATGAAATTCAATATGCTTGCAATACAAGCCATAAACAGATTCAGGTCTCCACAAATGTTTGGAAGGAACTGGTTGTTGTGATGATTCTGCAGTTGTTAGCTAATGGATGTGGGGCTTCACTGATTAGCATGATAGTTCATCGTTGGATATTGGATAAAATATTCAACACTTAATATTCAAGATGACCTGCTGTCACACTACCATTCTTATTGGAAATCTCAGCAGCAAGACCAAGAAAGAAGAGAGCATAGAAGTTTAATTATCTCTTTACCCTCAGAGTTGCCACTCTAACCTATCACGAAGGGAGATTAGTGGAGACTTGCAGTGCCATGCTGTGCCTGTCCCTTACACACAGAGCTTCAGTACAGCTGGATCACACATATATCCATTAACTGCAGTGCATTTTAGCAGCCTTACATTAAGCACTAAGTAGCAAGAGTTTATATTTACAATGCAGTGAAAATGTAATAGGTACTGACTAGTATATACTCACTACTAGGGAAAGATTTTGTTTACTTCTGATTTAACTTATGTAAAGTGCACTCTGACATTAAAGTTATAGGTACTCTATAAGTGCATAGGGTTACAAACACAGAAATATATAGATAAAATACATGGCCTTAAAGACCAGAATGGGCTCCTCTGAATGCCCTCCTATGAAGCAGGCAAATCTTTGTCCTTTGTTTTCCTTCAATAGGGCTAGATTTTTAATGTATAGTCTGGCCATCATAAAGGGCCACACATTGTTGCACTGCCCCTTGAATAGCCTGGGTGGGGGATTGTGATTCAATCATAATCTGCCTCCAGGTTTCTCTGCTGCTCCAGGAAGGAATTATGCGGCACTAAAGTCTATCCTCAGTGTAGCAAACTTTCCCCCAGTGTGCTAGTGCAACTGCACAAGGGAGGACATTGCAACTACACAGAATCTGCTTTCCACTCACACTGCTACCCCATAAAACATTTAGCCTATACAAAAGAGAGGGCATGCTCTGCACCCCCACTACAGTCTGGCATGGCCATACAAGCCAGTCTATGATTTTGTCTATCCTAAGTAAAGGTAGATTAGCAAATTATTTACCTGTCCCCCAAAGTACTTAGAGACAGCCCAACTTTCACGCCGAAGCTAAAACACAACCGGGTCTTTGTGAACTGAGGAGTGCTTAAAAAAAATAAAAATAAAAAAACAATGATTGCCAGTTATGAGTTTTCTGACCAAAGGTAGTCAAAGCTAGATGAGGACTGATCAGTAGCTGGCAATGAGCTCTTTGGGACTGTGGAGCCCATATCAATGGATGCAAAGATCTGCAGTTAATCTGCCCTTGTGCTTCATTCTCCAGAGCTGTCAACCCAACACCATCAGCAAGTAAAAAGGCATTACAAAAAGTCTGGGGAGTCAAAAGAATACAGAACATACAAGAAGTTTGATATGTTGCAATATTCCATAAGTATTTTCAAACATGGTTTTAAGTTCCCAGGAGTATCATTAGAATAGACATGTTACGGTGTACATGGAGATTTGCACAAAGTACAATATGATACAGTACCATTCATTACAATGAAGAAAAATAGTACTTATCTATCATTTAAAATAAGACATCAATATGAACATGAAACATTTTTATATATCCAGACAGATAGATATTTTAAAAGTACTCTATTGTCTCTGGTTGCAATATAAATACTAATAATTTTGTCTAATTTAATACAGCATTAGATTTTAGGCAGACTATTACATTTAAGTGGATCATTTGATAAATTAGTCAAGGTCTTTTGGTGTAAATGGGAGAAGTTCTCAACTAATTATTTTCTCATTTTAAATCCCATTAGGACTTGATCACAGCATGGATCAGCTGTACATTAGCAAGAGGAAGGTACCAGTTCAAAGAAGAACTTGATAACACTAATCTGCTCTCACCTCATTAACAGTGTAAATCAGCAATTTAAAACCAGTTTAAAAACCACTTGCTAATATCATAAAAATGTATTGCAAAGGAAGGGTCTTAATTCCCTAGGACTCGATCCTGAAAATCCTTACTTATACAAGTAGTATCATTGAAGTTAAAGGTATTGCCCATGTGAGCAAAGGTTTGAAAGATCAAGCCCATAAATTAGGGTCTGATCCTCTTCTGTTTAGAGTCAATGGGAGCTTTGCCACAGATTGAATCCAAGCAGGATATGACCCTTGCAAAGTTTCAGTTCCATACAAAAGCTGTCATTTATATCGGTCTAGTATCAGCTGTCTTGTGCCATCAGAGTTGCATATCGGATATTAATCATTAATTGCTTACCATCTAAGAGATACACTGGCCTGAATGGTGTTCTTTCTGAATGAATGCATTTAAAATAATGACATTATATATAACATTTTTGTACATACACTTTTTATATTCTCTCTCTCTCAATATATATTATATACACATTATATATAGATACACACACACACACACAGCATAAGCTCCATAGGCAATGACTGCCTTTGGAAACTCTGCATCAGTAACACTAGTGTCTTACAAGTAGCTGGGGCTTGGTCCAATGAACTAGACACAGTGACTCTGAGTAATAAAACAAGCAAGAAGTTTCAAGCCTGAAATATGTGTTTCTAAAACATTGTCTTTTTCACATAATGAAAAAATCTAACTTTTTTTCAAATTGTATTATTCCAAAATAGCTTGTCAATCAGCCAAAAAAAATAAAAACCCAAACAAACAAACAAAAAAACCCCCAAAGAATTCCCCCTGTCCTTAAAAGCAAGACTAAGACATTTCAGGTAGATAGGATCCACACCTCTCACCCAAATTACTCGGAAGGTTTGCAACGTGCTAACAGAAGCTGTATCATTAGTAGCTTGCTACCAGAGTGACCCCTATAGAGCAACAGACTCATAGACTTTAAGGTCAGAAGGGACCATTATGATCATCTAGTCTGATCTCCTGCACAATGCTCTCTCTCCCGCCACAGAAGCTTTGCCATTCTGACAGTTAATCAGTAAACAAAGTATATGACTTGGAATATATATTTTAAAAGCAGTGCATGGAACTCCAATACAATTCCTCTGCTTGCAAATTGTGGGACAAAAAAATCTCTATGAACCACTTACAAACACAGAGAAGAGACCAGAGGTAAGTAATTGCAAGGTCACTCTTCTGAGCATTATTTGACTTAAATTAAAAATACAAGGGTAGCCATCACAATTTTCTAACCAATGCGAATGATAAAAGTTGTGATCATTCTGCCTCAAGAAATGAAGTGACTATCCAATAGAACATGCTCCAAACACTTGGACAAGGAAACTGCTATATGCCAGGTTTTCAAAAGTGCCTAGCATCTAAATAAAAGTGCCCAGATTTTCAAAAGTGAGAACAATGGAAGCTTGGGTGTTCTGAGAACTTCTGATCACTTAATGTAGGTGTTTAAAAGGGAGCTGCTGGAGTTCAGCTCTTTTGAAAAATCTGGCCCTAAAATAATTGTTTCCATTCTCAACCTAAGTTTATTTTCTTGAAGAGTAGGTTTCATAGAATCTCAGGGTTGGAAGGGACCTTAGGAGATCATCTAGTCCAACCCCCTGCTCAAAGCAGGACCAATCCCCAATTTTTGCCCCAGATCCCTAAGTAGCCCCCTCAAGGATTGAACTCACAACCCTAGGTTTTGCAGGCCAATGCTCAAACCACTGAGCTATCTCTCTCCCCCATCAAAGTAAAGTTTGATTTTTGAAGCACAAAGGGGCTGGATTGTCTACATTTATTCCAGAGTCCTCGCAGTTAGATGGACATTTTAAAAGTTTTACCATTCAGTTTGGAAGCAGTCAAGGGTTCTGGCCATCCCCATTCTGACCAGGAAATTGCAAAGAAAGTCATCCACAACTTCAGGTATTTCAGACACTGAATGCTTAGAAGTCAGAATAGATCGCTGAGCCTGAAATTAAAAAGTTAATATTTGTTATTTTAAATAAGTGCAATCCCTGAAAAAGACACAAGAACCCATTACTTCCTATTTTATAATCCAATCCCAGGGCCACCCTCCAGCCAATAGTCATTGGAATAAAATAATGCAAGACATCTAAACCATTTGTGTGAAAGTGTAATGCTGTGAATAAGAAAGGTGACCATTTATATCACTTACACAATTTCCATAAATCTTATACAAAATGTGTATCATGTAAGGCATCAATGGAAAAGTTACAATCAAGTATAATTATCCTGGTTAAATCCACATATCATGTTTGTATTTGAAGTTATGAATATTGGCTGTGTTGTATTCCTGATGATTGATATCCACCAGATGGATTTACATTAAGGCTAGAAAGCTATATATTAATGGTCCATCAAAGACATTTAGCTCTCACAAGGGGCCATTGAAGAAACTTATCCCACCTAGCAGGTCTTCCTGCAGATGCCTCAGACAGCGCGGTGCCAATGACCTACCCCTGTGATTCAGCAAACCACGCAAAAACATGTGATATGCTCATGTGACCCTGGACTCCATCTAGGGCCAGTAATTTTCCACATGCAGGGGCTATGGGCTTTGTTTGGGATAGTAACATAAGAACAGCCATACTGGGTCAGACCAAAGGTCTATCTAGCCCCGTATCCTTTCCTCCGACAGTGGACAATGCCAGGTACTTCAGAGGGAATGAACAGAACAGGTACTCAAGTGATCCATCCCCTGTCGCCAATTCCCAGCTTCTGGTAAACAAGGCTAGGGACACCATCCCTGCACATCCTGGCTAATAGCCACTGATGGACCTATCCTCCATGAATTTATCTAGTTCTTTTTTGAACCCTGTTATAGTCTTGGCCTTCACAACATCCTCTGGCAAAGAGTTCCACAGGTTGACTGAGCATCATGTGAAGAAATACTTTATTTTGTTTGTTTTAAACCTGCTGCCTATTAATTTGATTTGGTGACCCCTAGTTCTCGTGTTATGAAAAGTAAATAATATTTCCTTATTTACTTTCTCCACATCAGTCATGATTTTATAGGCCACTCTCATATCCCCCCCGAGTCATTTCTTTTCAAAGCTGAATAGTCCCCATCTTTTTAATTGCGCCTCACAGGGCAGCAGTCCCATACCCCTAATCATTTTTGTTGCCCTTTTCTGAACCTTTTCCAGTTCCAATATATCTTTTTTGAGATGGGGTGACCACATCTGCACACAGTATTCAAGATGTGGGCGTACCATGGATTTGTGTAGAGGCAATAGGATATTCTCTGTCTTAGGCCTGGTCTACACTAGGAGTTTATGTCGAATTTAGCAGTGTTAACTCGAATTAACCCTGCACCCGTCCACACAACGAAGCAATTTATTTCGACATAAAGGGCTCTTTAAATCGATTTCTGTACTCCTCCCCGACGAGGGGAGTAGCGCTAAATTCGACATGGCCATGTCGAATTAGGGTTAGTGTGGACTGAATTCGACGCTAATAGCTCCGGGAGCTATCCCAGAGTGCACCACTCTGTGGACGCTCTGGACAGCAGTCCGAGCTCGGATGCTCTGAACAGCCAGACAGGAAAAGCCCCGGGAAAATTTGAATTCCTTTTCCTGTCTGGGCAGTTTGAATCTCATTTCCTGTTTGGACATTGTGGCGAGCTCAGCAGCACTGGCAACGATGCAGAGCTCTCCAGCAGAGGTGACCATGCAATCCCAGATTCGAAAGAGGGCCCCATCATGGACTGATCGGGAAGTCTTGGATCTGGTCGCTGTGTGGGGCGATGAGTCTATGCTTTCGGAGCTGCGATCGAAAAGACGGAATGTGAAGATCTACGAGAAGATCTCAAAAGCCATGACGGAGAGAGGATACAGACGGGATGCCACGCAGTGCCGCGTGAAAATCAAGGAGCTGCGACAAGCGTACCAGGACACCAAAGAGTCAAACGGACGCTCCGGATCCCAGCCCCAAACATGCCGTTTCTACGAGGCACTGCATGCAATTCTATGGGGGGCCGCCACCACTACCCCACCAGTGTCCGTGGACTCCAACGATGGGGTCTTATCTACGGCCGCTTCCTCTGAGGTTTTTGCGGACGGGGAAAATGAGGAAGGAGATGAGGAGGACGAGGCAGTCGACAGCGCTTTCAACGCTGATTTCCCCGACAGCCAGGACCTTTACATCACCCTTACTGAGATCCCCTACCAACCCTCCCAAGGCGGTAACCCGGACCATGAATCAGGGGAAGGATCAGTAGGTAAGTGTTTTAAACATTTATTTTGAATAGAATAGGCATGGTATGTTAGCAATGGGTTTTTAATGATTAGTTTGCCCTAGGCGCTTTACTTTGTAGTCGTTGCCACGGCAGCTACTGGAAAAGTCTGTTAACATGTCTGGGGATAGAGCAGAAATCCTCCTGGGACATCTCCACGAAGCTCTCCTGGAGGTAATGTGAAAGCCTTTGCATCAGGTTCCTCGGGAGAGCGGCCTCATTGCTTCCTCCATGGTAGGACACTTTTCTGCACCAGGCTAGCAGTTGGTACTCCAGTATCATTGCCTGGCAAAGCAGGGCGGCATACGGCCCCGGTGTTGAATGGCATTCACGCAGCATGCGGTCTTTCTCTGTCTCCGTAATCCGCATCAGAGTGATATCAGTCATGGTGACCTGCTTTGAATTAGGGGAATTTTAGTATGGGGACTGATTGCCTGTTCCTTTAAATAACTGTAACCGGCGGTTTACAGCTACGCAGTGGGGGCGGGGAGGCGAACCGTTCATGCTGGGCGGTTCGCCGGCAGCATGCGGGGATCTTTCCTGAGCCCAGCCACGCGGTGGGGGCGGGGAGGCGAACTGTTCATGCTGGGCGGTTCGCCGGCAGCATGCAGGGATCTTCCCCGGGGACAGCAGCGCCGGGGGTGGGACAGGTGCAGAGTTCATGCTGGCCGGATCGCCAGCAGCAGGAACTGGCCAATGCTAGGAGCAGTGCTTGGAACGTGAAAGGAGGGCACTGCTGTAAAATTAAGCTTTCAGCAGCCAAAAGTCGACGGCTTACCATGGCCGCCTGCTAGCCGAATTCCGTTGTCTGGCCCCGCTTGTGTGATCCGTACACCCCAGGCACTCAATATAAAGACAGAAAATTCGACCTTGCACTGAGTGCACATGTGATAGGTAGTGTGCATGGTCTTGTTCTCAGGGAAAGCCTACATTCATTGTTTGCAAAAATGTATCTTTGTGAGGAATTCACTCCCTTTTTCCCATCCCACAGCTGCGAGTGTCTCCCGAGCTACCCCAGCATCCCCCTCCCAGAGGCTTGCGCAGATCAGGCGGCAAAAGAAAAGGACACAGGACGAGATGTTCTCAGAACTTATGTCCTGTTCCCGAACCAAGGCAGCACAGCAGACCCAGTGGAGGGAGAACATGTCGCAATACCAGCGATCATACAGCGAACGGGAGGACAGGTGGCAGCAGGAAGACCAGCAGGCGACTCAAATGCTGCTTGGACTAATGAGGGAGCAAACGGACACGCTCTGGTGCCTTGTAGATGTTCTGCAGGTCCGGAGGCAGGAGGACAGACCACCACTGCAGTCTATCTCTAACCGCCCTCCCCCGCCACAAAGTCCCATCCCCCCTTCACCCAAAGTCCCAAGGCGGAGGGGCGGTAGGGGCCGTGGAAACAGTCACTCCACCCCTGCAGACTGCTCAAGTAGCAGAAATCTCTCATTCCCAAAGATTTGATAAGTCCCTTCCTTCCCTCCAACTGCACCTCACCTAAGCCCCCGTCCCAGTTTCATCCCATAACTGTGTAGTTCTTAATAAAAAATACATTTCTGTTAATTACTGTTTCCGTCATGTTCTTTTAGGGGACAGTGTGTTTGAAGGGGGGATAAGAAGGTTGGTAATTGGAGAAGACAGTCACCTTTACCAGGGTACAGACACGCGGGCAGGTTCAGCAGAAGGTCACACACACATTGCAGTCACTAGGCACCCTGGTCAGTCTGGGAGGTGGTTTTCGTGTTCTGGGGGGGGGGGGGGCTATGTGAGTTTGTGGCGGGGGAGGGTGGTTACAGATCTTATGCGGCGGTCCTTAGATTGGATGACAGAGCCACGCAGCAGGGGATCTGTAACCGCCCTCCCCCGCCACAAAGTCACATAGTCCCCACACACAGAGTCTCGAAAAGGAGGGGGTGGCAGGCTCCGTTGAACCATCCAGTCGACCACTGCGGACCTCTCTAGGAGCAGGAGCCTGTCATTCCCCGAGTTTAGAAGTGTCCCTTCCATCACTCCACCCGCTCCCCACCAAAGTCTGCGGCCCAGTTTCAACCCTTTACCAAGAAATCCTTAATAAAGAAAACAGTTTTAATGAACAAAGTTTCATTTATTTTATTTTTAAAGGTGTGTTGGAGGGGGGGGGGAGGGAGTTGGTAACTCGAGAGGATAGTCAACATTAACTGGGTAAAGAAACGGGGGCAGGTTGAGCTTCTGTTTAAACAAATGTAATAGTCACAGGCTACCCAGGTCACTCTGGAAGCTAGCTTTCAAAGCTTCCCGGATGCACAGCGCGTCCCGCTGGGCTCTTCTAATCGTCCGAGTGTCTAACTGGGTGTAATCAGCAGACAGGCGATTTGCCTCAACCTCCCAACCCGCCATAAACGTTTCCCCCTTGCTCTCACAGAGATTGTGGAGCACACAGCAAGCTGCAATCACAATCGGGATATTGGTTTCGCTGAGATCAGAGCGAGTCAGTAAGCTTTTCCATCTCCCCTTCAGACGTCCAAATGCACACTCCACCACCATTCCGCACTTGCTCAGCCGGTAGTTGAAGAGCTCCTTTTCACTGTCCAGGGCGCCTGTGTACGGCTTCATGAGCCAGGGCATTAGCGGGTAGGCTGGATCCCCGAGGATCACTATAGGCATCTCCACAACCCCAACAGTTATTTTGTGGTCCAGGAAGTAAATACCTTCCCGCAGCCGTCTAAACAGACCAGAGTTCCTGAAAACGCGAGCGTCATGAACCTTTCCCGGCCATCCGACGTTGATGTTGGTAAAACATCCCTTATGGTCCACCAGTGCTTGCAGCACCATTGAAAAGTAGCCCTTTCGGTTAATGTACTGGCTGGCCTGGTGGTCCGGTCCAAGGATAGGGATATGAGTTCCATCTATAGCCCCACCGCAGTTTGGGAATCCCATCGCAGCGAAGTCATCTATGATCACCTGCATGTTTCCCAGGGTCACTACCTTTTAGAGCAGCAGCTCAACGATTGCATTGGCTACTTGCATCACAGTAACCCCCCATGGTAGATTTGCCCACTCCAAATTGATTTGCGACTGACCGGTAGCTGTCAGGCGTTGCAAGCTTCCAGAGGGCTATGGCCACTCGCTTCTGGACAGTCAGGGCTGCTCGCATCCAGGTGTCCTGGTGCTTCAGGGCAGTGGACAGCAACTCACAAAGTTCCAGGAAAGTGCTCTTACCCATCCAAAAGTTTCGCAGCCACTGGGATTCATCCCAGACCTACAGCACTATGCGGTCCCACCAGTCCGTGCTTGTTTCCCGTTCCACAGCATCAACGTGACCCATTGCCACCATGATGCCCACGGCGCGGGGTCCCGTGCTTTGTGAGAGGTCTGTGCCCCTCTCAGAGTTAATGTCCTCACCGCGCTGCCGTAGCCTCCTCGCCCAATTTCTCAGCATCTCCCTCTGAAAAAGGTGGATGATAAGGCGCAAGATGTTGACAACAGCCATAACTGCAGCGATGATTGCAGCGGGCTCCATGCTCGCGGTGCTGTGGCATCCGCGCTGTCAGTCCCCAGAAAAGGGCACAAACTGACTGCCCGCCGGCGCTTTCACGGAGGGAGAGCGGGAGTGAGGGTTGAATGACGACAGTTACCCAAAACCACCCTCGGCACATTTTTTGCCCCAGCAGGCATTGGGGCCTCGACCCAGAATTCCAATGGGCAGCGGGGACTGCGGGAACTGTGGGATAGCTACCCACAGTGCACCGCTTGCAATGTCGACGCTTGCCCCGTTACTGTGGACTCACAAAGTCGAATTACTGTCCTTAGTGTGGATACACACGTTCGACTTTGTAATATCGGTTCCACAAATTCGGTTTAAGAAAAATCGAACTACTCTCGTAGTGTAGACATACCCTTATTATCTAGCCCTTTACTAATTATTCCCAACATTGTTAGCATTTTTGACTGCTACTGCACATTAAGCAGATGGTTTCAGAGAACGATCCATAATGACTCCAAGATCTCTTTCTTGAGTGGTAACAGCTAATTTAGACCCCATCATTTTATATGTATAGTTGGAATTGTTTTCTAATGTGCATTACTTTGCACATATCAACATTGAACTTCATCTGCCATTTTGTTGCCCAGTAAGTTTCCAGGCACATATCAGAGGATATAAAAGACTCCTGAGATATCTCTATTTTGCCTCTTTCCTGCTCAAAATCTCAGGTCAGGGGATTTACAAGTAAAAGGAGCATCTTGAACTATTGATCGAGGACCTTCTAATCTTTTGGAAGTTACCAGAGACTTTACAAGCCATCAATCTATTCCATTACTTCTCCAAACCTCATAAGGAGTTTGCAATCATTTGTATGTATATGATCTATTAACCATTTATAACTCTTCTTTTATTAATAAATCTTTAGTAATTTACTAAAGGATTGCCTGACTGTGATATTTGGGTAAGATCTGAAATATATAGTGACCTGAAGGTATGTGTCTGATCCTATGAGACTAGTAAGAATCTCACATATGATGGTGAGATTTAAATACTCCCTATTTAAATTGAAGGACAAAGGTCCCCAATTATGTACAACAGGCTATAATTAATAGTATATGCTTAGTGCCAATGCACACTCCAGAATGGTAGTATTTTGACTTACTAGAGATGTACCACAGACATGCATTCTCACAACTAGAATGCCATGGCTTTATAGAATAAGTCTGTTGTCATATAATAATCTCCTTTCTATGCTCCTGCTGTTCGTTTGGCCCAATTCAAGTAAATGCCCAACTGTGACATATCCAAAGGCTACCTAGGAGGGCGAGGGACCTCACCAGCACCTGCTCTCAGCGTGCGGAAATCTTGTTCGCGCCTGCTGTGCAGGCACAGCATGCTGAAGAATCAGAGGGAAGTGCAGAATGGGGAAGAAAATTGGCAGCACGTGACCTCCAGAGAAGAAAGAGGAAAACCCATGTACTCCCAATGCAGATAGAGATAAACTGTTTTCAGGCTCTTTGCACAGGTACTACAGCAGAGAATAGTTTGGAAGCATTATCAGAGGGAAGGGATCAGAAAGAGACCCCATCGATGGGAAGGCATGGGATGCATTGTACTAGGGATGGGGATTCCATGACCACCACTCCCAAAAGGAGGAAACGGATGATAGTGGTCGGGCACTCCCTCCTAAGGGGGATGGAGTCATCCATCTGCCATCCCGACCAGCAAGCTCAGGGGGTGTGCTGCTTCGCTGCAGCTAGAATTCAGGATGTGACAGAGTGTCTGCCAAGACTGATCAAGCCCTCTGACTGCTACCTCTTCCTACTTCTCCATGTGGGCATCAATGAAACTGCCAAGAATGACCTTGAGTGGGTCACCGTAGACTACGTGGCTCTGGGAAGAAGGATAAAGGAGTTTGAGGTGCAAGTCATGTTCTAATCCATCCTCCCTGTTAAAGGAAAAGGCCAAAGTAGGGACCGTTGAATTGTGGAGGTAAATGCATGATTGCACAAATGGTGTCGGAGAGAGGGCTATGGATTCTTCGACCATAGGAAGTTGTTCCAGGAAGAAGGATTTCTAGGAAGAGATGGGATCCACCTAATGAAGAGAGGGAAGAGCACCTTCGCAGGCAGGCTTGATAACCTAGTGAGGAGGGCTTTAAACTAGCTTTGCCGGGGACTGGTGACCTAAGCCCTGAGGTAAGTGGGGAAGTGGGATACCGGGAGGAAACACAAGGTCTCAAGTTGCAGGGAGGAGGGGGGAGGAAGGTCTAGGTTGGATATTAGGGAAAACTATTTCACTAGGAGGGTGGTGAAGCACTGGAATGGGTTATCTAGGGAGGTGGTGGAATCTCCATCCTTGCAGGTTTTTAAGGCCCAGCTTGATAAAGCCCTGGCTGGGATGATTTAGTTGGGGTTGGTCCTGCTCGGAGCAGGGGGTTGGACTAGATGACCTCCTGAGGTCTCTTCCAACCCTAATCTTCTATGCTGTGGATCAGCTCTCTGAAACCACTAGCCTTCAGCAACACAAGCAGTGGGATAGGGATCCGGGTGTGAGTGGCTCATGAGGGTGGTCCAGGTGCAGGGGGAGTGGGGTTCATTGTGTGTGGGGGGGGGGGGCGGGGGGGACTGTGAATGCAGGGGGGTGAGGCTCAGTGGGAGGGTTTTGGTATGAGGGGGTCTGGATGCACAGGGGTTGGGTGGATGGGGCAGCAGCTCCCTGTACAGGGATCCCTCCCCCTGCAGCGGGGGCGGGGGGGGGGGGGGGAGGAGAGAGAGTGGAGTTTGCCAAGCTACTTTCAGCTGGGGGAGAAATCTGGGGGTGAATCTGGCCTGGCCCCAGATGCCGTGCAGGGGAAGAGGAAGTCCCGTCCTCCCCAGCCCAGCTGGGACTAGCAGCTGAGCCCAGTACAGGGTAGAAGGCACCTGCTGGGTCTTTGCCAGTTTCGCCTACTGACCCACAGTGATTTACCTCTCTGCCAGCTGCCCTGGGGCCCCGAAACATACTACTGGGGAAGGTCACATGACTGCTCTTGTGGATTCCCTTTGCTTCCCTGTCAGAAAGTCATTTTTCTGGAGGGAGGCAAAGAAATCTGCGGGGGACAAATTCTGCACATGCACAGTGGCATGTTTTGTTTTGTGAGACTAAAATTAAGACATTTTCTCATCTCCTAGAAGAAATCTTACTCCAAGTTCTTCCCCCAGCATTTTCAACCACTTTGGTTGAGACCCCTTCTCATAGGATCAAGCCCACTGACAGTTCTTCCCCCATGAACTGACAGAACATCTAAGGGGTCATCAGTACCCCAAATATAGTTTCAAAAGTTCACTATATTACCCTTAACAAGCCAACACCTGTTGTTTTCCTCTTTGAAGATTCTTTCGTTAGCATTCAGCTCAGCCTACTGAGTGGAGGCTCATGGTGAAAAGACAGTTATCTCAAAGAACACCAGTTATGGAAAAAGGTGTGTTGCTCATGTCCATTCCATATTAGGTGTGTGTGCTCACCACATGCACCAGTACTGGAAGTTTTTCCCCCCTCAGTAGTATCCGTAGGGGACCGGCTCTGGTGCCCTCTGGAGTGGCACCCTCATGGCATGAGGGGCACTGCCGACTCCCCTTACGCTCAGTTCTTTCTCACCTAATATGGAATGGACATGAGCAACACATCTCGAAGAATACCAGTTACTGAAAAAGGTAACTGTCTTTTCTTCGAGTACTTGCTCATGTCTATTCCATATTAGGTGACTCCAGTACCCCTGAATGTGTAGGAGTTCACGGACATGTCAATTGCAACATAGCTCTGCTGAACCCAGGAACTGGAAGACATAACCCTGTTCCACTGTGCTGAGGACCCATTGGTCCAAAAAGTTATAGCCATCCAGGCAGGGAGGAAGAGGGAAAGTCAGTTGGCGAACACTGGGAAAGATGGATCCGAGGAATAGTCTGGTAGGTCGCCCTCAGGTGCACCCTCAAAATTATTGTTTGGCCCCCCGTTTATTCTGGGTCGAGCCCGGCCAGGCAGAGAGTGGAAGAAGGTGGCTCGGATGGTGCTTGTAGTCCTCGGCTCGTTGATGGGGCTGTCCTGCTGAGGCTAGCTCCCCTGGCCCTGCGGCTTCTGCGATTTGAACTGCTTACATGCCGGGGCTGGGATGTAGAAACCCAGGGTCTTCAGGGTGGTGTGGGAGTCCTTGAGGTCATGCAATTTGCTGTCTGTTTGCTCTGGAAATAGATCCTGGCCATTGAAGGGCAGGTCCTGTATAGACTACTGGGCCTCAGTGGACAACCCAGAGAGGTGCAGCCAAGAGGCTTGCTGCACGGAGATCGTGGAAGCCATGATGTGGGCAGCAGCACCAGATGCCACCTGGAGGGCCACCTTGGCTGCAGTCATCCCCTCATCAAGGATCACTTGGAACTCCTTCTTGGAAGCCTTGGGGAGCAACCCTTTGAACTTGGCCATGGATTACCATATATTGGCCAAGGAGGGCTTGGTGGTTGGCTAATCTCAGCTGAAGGGTGGAAGACGAATAAACCTTATGTCCAGAAAGATCCAGTCTCCTGGATTCTTTATTTTTTGGGAGTGGACCCGAGTTGTCCCTGCCTCTCCTTGTGGTTAACTGCCTCTACCACAAGGGAATGGGGGGCTGGGTGGGAGTATAAGTATTCATGCCCTTTGGTTGACACTAAGTACTTGTGTTCAGCCCTTTTAGAGATAGGGGGTCAGGAGAAAGGGGGTCTGACACAGGGCATTAGTAATCTTCAAAGGACCACAGGACATCAGAGACCAAAGTTAGAAACGACCCTCTTCAAAAGTTGCTGGGGTGCCTTGGTGTCATCCTGAGGAACTGGGCGAGGGGGCCCCAGGATAGCCTCATCTGGTGATAACAAGAATGATGCCAGCGTTGCGGGAACCTCCACATTCATCGGTGGTCCAGCAGCTTGCTTCCCTGCGTCCTACTGGACCTGGAGGGGTCTTACCCCCACGAAGTCTCAAGAACCCGAGAGGGATGGAATACTGAGGTTGCTGGCCTTTCTGCAGCTCCCAACACCAATTGGGCAGCCTGGGAAGATTGGGTGAACCCCCAAGGCTTCCATGGGTACCACTGCACTGGGGACACGGGACAGGTTTTGGTGCTGATAATGTAGTTAGCACCACCGATACTGGGTCTTGTCCCACAGTCAGGGAACCTTGCCCTGAGTCAGGGCTATCAGCGGAGCGGTCGGTACCAGGCAACCAGGATTGGGCTGAGCGGTGGCTCTTGTCTGATTGGTGCCAGTCGCTGCGTCCCAAAACCAACCTGTCCAAGCGAGACTGTCTTGGCCAGGCGCTTGGGGACCAACGGCGTTTGGCATATCTGCGTCGGATACCCAGCGATCCATGCCTCACGCTAATCGACTGGTATGTTGAACAGGACCGGGAACTGCTATGGGCCAGTTGCATCATCCTGAATAGTGACTTTTTCTTTTGGCGATGGGTGATGACGGCCAGGCGATCGGCAGTCTCTGGTGACCAATCGGTTCCGGATAGCGTGTGCCTCAGAGGGTCTGTGCCAAACTACCACCAAAGTATGCCTCAAGTCCCTTGATCAGTACCCCTGGTGCGGGGATCGAAGAGGGCTCCACTGAGCCTGCCCCTCTAGTCCAGAGGTGTGGTGGCCATGAGGGGGAGGGCAAATGCTGGCAGGATATTCCCTCTCGATGGGAAACGGTACCGCTGAGGCGGGGACACATGCATAGGTCCCGAAGTGGGTTCTCCCCCACCCTCCAAGACTGGTGTACCACAGGAGCCAGTGAAAGCGGCACTGGAAGTGTCAAGATGTCCTGAGCTGCTTGAAGGGCTTCAAATGTCTACGGCACCTGAAGCTGGCTGGGGCCTGCACCACTATCTGGAGTCCCAGGCAAAGCATGAGATCAGCAGCACAGCTTGACTTGAGCTGGGGCCCGACCTCCAGCACTGGCAAATGTAGCAAGCGCACATACCTAATATGCAATAGACATGAGCAAGCACTCAAAGAGGAATCATACAATACTTAATTTACATCTGAAGAGAGAAACGTGTGTCTGAAAGAAAGCCTGCTTTTCACCTTTGCTGGTTGACCAGTCCCTAGATACAGACCATAAAAACATAATTCAGCTTAAATACTTAATTCCTTACACATTAGTGCATGCTTTCCACAATTATATTGATGACCTGTGTGACACAGGCTTTCATTAGAAACTTCACAAGACACTTTTTGGTGAACCACAATGTGAATTCCAGGCCCAGGGGATTCCTGTAATGCTTATGCTCCCACTATGCCCTCCACCAATTAGGATCAGGAGATCTCTTGATCACACTACTATAGGCTGCTTGCAGACCCTTAAAACACATCCATCAGACAGTTTTAAAACACTGGGTCAAATTCATCCCTAGCATAAACCCACTGTTGTCAATGGAACTCTGTCAGATATTAATTAGATTCATATAGTACAGGGGCATCTAGCTTGTTAGCAACATCTAGCTAATACATTAAGAGTTATTTCAGGGGCTGGGCCTCAGCAAGGAACTATGAATAAGCACCGTATGGGTAGAAATGATCTATTGGACTGGACTTAGAGACCTGAGTTCAGTTGCTGGTCCTACCACAGACTACTTGTAGAATGTCAGGCTAGTCACTTAATCTATCATGAACCTCAGTTCCCCCATCTGAAGAACGGGGATAACACCTGTTTCACAGGAATGTTGAGAGGATAAAACCCATTAATGACTGTGGGGTGCTCAAATTAGAGAATCAGTAAGAAATATAAGAAATGAGACTGAAGCACCTTGTAAGATCTTTTGCTGATTTATTCAGTATACAGGTTTTGTTCAATTCCTTTTACTGAATTAAAAAAAACGCAACCACCACCAAAATAAGGGTGAAGCAGCATGATAGAGCAGAGCTCCACTATGCCTTATATTCTATTGGCATCAGGTCCTAAGAGCTTACACCAATGGTACAAGTTAGAGCTGCTCCATGCAGCTCTAGCATGCATTGGGACTATACAGGTTAGGATCCAGAAGTCACACCCCAATTGGCCCCTATTTCCACTGTACTGAAGCAGAAATCTCAAAAGAGAATCTGCCCCATTATCTCTTGCAGGAACATACCTTCAATCACAGCACTAGTATTTTTCTTCGCCTAAGATGGTGGCTAATAACCCATCCTAGCTGTTTGTCACACCATAGTCTTGGTTTGCTGAAAATGATAGTTATTAAAATTAAGAAAACTTCTCCTCTTGAGTTTTACAGCCTACGTTTGATCTTCTTAGAGAAAATGAAAGCCATGTACAATCTCTAAATAATCATGATTTCTAAGTTGATGGTGTGGGCTGTATGATGCTTACCATACTTTTGGATACCTACTTCGTCTGTGCACCACAATTGCATAAATGCTTCTTTTCCTTAAAGTCTGCAGATAAATAGTAGATGAAATTCTTTTATTATGGAATTGGGTGTAAAATACATAACAATTGAACTGAAGCTAGGGGGGACGTGTAGGTGTGCCAGGACATTAGTTAGTGGTGGAATTTAGCCAAGACAGAGGGACTACCATTTGCAAAACGAGCCAGGGAATCTCAAGGCTACAAATATTCATTGCCTCAGTTTTGTTCCACATAAATATGTGTTTTTTAGCACAGTGTGGGGATATTAATTCAGTAGGCAATTAGAGAGAAGACTCGTACTTGCTGAGTCATCAAAACTACTTGCTTCAACACCTGGGTTATCTAGTAAATGAGCACTGAACAACCCCAGCAGATATTTGCCTATGTTATGGGGAGTACTGAATTATGACAGCATTAAGGTAATTAACAAGTGTGATTAAAAAGTACCTTTAAATAATAATAAATGGAGATATGCCAATCTCCTAGAACTGGAAGGACCTTGAAAGGTCATTGAGTCCAGTCCCCTGCCTTCACTAGCAGGACCAAGTACTGTCCCCTGACAGATTTTTGCCCCAGATCCCTAAGTGGCCCCTTCAAGGATTGAACTCACAACCCTGGGTTTAGCAGGCCAATGCTCAAACCATTGAGCTATCCCTCCCCCCTTTGTTTTGCACTACAGATCCTACCATCTAATGAAAATGATTGGCAACAGCATGTGTCAAAAAACTATGATTTACAGTGAAAATTGTATTAAAAAAATCTCAATACCAAGTCCAGAAGCAAAGAGAAATCTTTATGCTAGAACACAAAAAAAACCAAAACATTTTAAACTTCAGGCTAACTATGCCCATGGTGCTTTTAGCTATCAAAGTTGCAGGAAGCTTTAGGTATTCCTACAGGGTATATAAACACACCCCAAGTGTATCATATCAAGTGTTCCTGTGCAGCAGTCTTACAACTCAATAGAGAAACACTTCTGAAACTGCTGAAAGATTAGGCAGTTGTACACTGTCAAAAGATTAGACTAGTAACATTCTCCATTGTTCTAGGTTTTTATTTTTAAGTGTCAAGGTGCATAGTTAGATGTAACTACAGCTGATTTCTAAAGAATTCTAAAGAATATTTCAAATATTTCCAATGCTTCAAAAACATAAGTTTTAAAAAACTTAATCTGCTTTTGGACATACCTCCTATTTTCAGATTCTTTCATCCAAGGTTTAATTTTGACCACAGAACTGAGGAGTTCACTTACACACACAAGCACACAATAAAGTACATCTTCCCTCAGTTGTCACTGAGAACTAGTCACTTTCATTTAAAAAAAAAAAATTATTCATTTGCCTTTGCAGAACAAAGATTATGACAATCGCTTACTGCATAAATGATGAAAATATAAAAAAAATTGATGGTCTAATGGAAAGGAAAGGTACCTTACTATGTAACTATAGTAAGCCAAACCACCAAGTAATTTTTCCTGCAACTGGAAATAGTGTCTGAAGTCACTATGGTATACTGAAAAACACTGTTCAAGTTGTTATCTATTCAAATTCTCAGGGGTTTTCCTAGTCCCTGCCTAAAGGTGGGTAGCTGACTGGCTCTGTAGGGAAGTATGTGATCTGGTCCTAGCAGCAGAATAAGTTTTGTTAAGAGCCAGCCTACAGTAGGAAGGGCTGAGTAGGACCTCTCTGTTTTAGTAAGCACCCTGCTTTGTCTCTCACCCTTTTGCGGTTCTTGGTGTTATTCTGAATTCTAATAAAAAAAGTAGTGTCATGTTACAGCCTTCCAACAAGAGTATTTATGTTTTTAAAATTAACTTGTGGGTGTGTGCTGTGAACAGAATACTTACAATCCCACCACACGACTACATGGTATTCTATTACTGTTTTAAAATCAAACCGTAAAAAGGAAAAGTATCTTTTTGTTTTTTTAATAAAAGCATGTGAGTAATTCTACTCCTGTTCAGCAAAGCCTTTAAGCAAATGTTAAATAGTGATTAAATCACATGCTTTGATGGAACTTGGTTGAATCAGGGCCTAAATATTTTATTTAATTCATTCCATTTAGAGAAAAGGATCCCAACACATTTTAGTGAATTAAGTCTACTTTTTTCCTTAAAATATTGAGCAATGCATGAAATATATAACAAGACAGGCAAACAGTGAATAGAGGAATATCACGGTAGATGGAAATTAATTTATTTAAGCTTTGTTCTCACAATTACATCATCATATCCACGTTTTTCTAGAGATTTATGCCGCAAGAAGGGTAAAAGGCTCTATCCATACTTATATTCAATAATTAAGTGTGTTCAATGTCTAAACTTTAAGCCAATAGAAATCAGTTTTACTACTGATGGATTCTTAACAGTATTTTGAAAACTCTTACTATAATTTGTGCATCTTCAGCCTGCTCCTGTATTGTCTGCAAAGCCTTTACCAGATCTTCATCACCTTCTAGGAGACTAAAATCATCATCATCATCATCTGCTGGAACCTAAACCCAAATATAAATGAAGTCACATCAATGCATTATACTTTCTTCCAGAATATAATTTAGTCCCAACAGCACAAAGTAGTTAAAATAATTAAAAAAAACAAAACAAACACACTCAGAGTAGTATCCTTGCCCTATTTAAATCAGTGACAAAACTCCCATTGACTTCTTTGGTAATAGACTTTCAACCCTGATCTCTTGGCACTTGAGCTGAGCTCAGTAGAAAAATTATCATGGATTTCACCAGGTTTAGGGTGACAGCCTGCTATCTGACAGGGTAGATTATTTGGGGGAAGAATGGACTCACTGCTGGCACAGCCCAGTATGAGTCTCGCCTCATTAGCACCTTCTGCTAACCACTGCTTCAGTCCTACAGTGGTGTCATCTTCTTACAACTTGGTCCTCCAGGTAGGTCCCTTAGAAGTCTCACCCTTTCAGAGGGGTCACTGTCTCACATGATCAGTATCCCACACATTCTAATTACCACCATAGCATTTTCTGTTCATACTAGATTACTTTACAGTCCCACTTCTCTCAGAGAAAGAAATTCCCAGGCTTCCCTCAGCCTTCACCAACAAAGCACATAAAATCCCAGAGAAACCAAATTTAACTAAAGCAGCCCCCATCCCTTCAGACTTGATCTTTTAATCCCACTAGGTTCTCCCCAGCATCCTGCTATAGAATAACCACCACCAATACTACTTCCTTAGAAGCTCTATGTCTCCTAGCCTAAGCACAAAATTAGCTCTTCTTTTACAGCTACCCTATAATTCCTTTTCCAAGCTACAAAAGCTCTATCCCTCATACATGTACCCCCCACCCTCCCATTGTAGTTTTCACGTCTCTGCTTTATGAGAAGACCTAGCTCCTTCTCAGCTGGATCTGATAACAAATCAACCCTGACACACCCTCCAGGTGCAGGAAGATGGCCTAATTGAGCTCTCCGGCTCCTACTAACACTTTGTTCACCAGTGTGGGGTTTACACTCCTTCACACAACTGCTATTCAGAAAGAGATCAAGCACAGGCTTTAGTTAGAGGATTTTGTTTATATCAAAGACCAAGACATTAATATACTGAAAACACTATCCAAGAAAGCAAAGATATATTATATAATAATATAATCATATTTAAATAATGAATACGCTGAAATTAGCTCACTATGAATAAGATAAAATCAGCTAAACTAAGTTACTGCTACCTTTTAAAAATTATTTAAATGAAAATAAGACATACATCAGATGTTATTAGTTCTTTTTATTAAATGAAAATATATGCTTAATATGCATATTTTAAAGTATGCTTCATAAAATAGGATTTACTTCTTTGGTGCTAAGATGTCATAGTGACTGGTGCATTTAAATAAAAGAAGAGATGGATACTACAATACAGATCTCTCTTAAGACTCGTAAGTTTTGAGATCTAGTGATGAAAGGCACTCTAAAAGAAAAAGGTATTATTATTATTATTGGCAATATTATTAAGTAAATTACCTCTTCGTACTGATAATCGTCTTCTGAGTCTTCTGTAATGCTAACTTCTGTATGTTTTGTCAAGTCTAAAACAGCTGACATGTGGTGCATTCCAATGAGAATTAAAACAATTTTATATTATCATTAAAAAAAAGTTATTCATAAAGCAGTCCTTATCAGCCTCTCCCCTGTTCTAAGTAAGGCCAAATTTAATATATTTAGGGCTAATTTTGGCTTTTGGATGCTCATACACAGCTCCACTGAAAGGCATGTCTCTGCATTCAAGAACAGAATTTAGCACACAAACTTTTCATTGCATGATTGCACAGCATTAAATAATAAATGGAGATATGCCTATCTCCTAGAACAAGAAGGACCTTGAAATGTCATTGAGTCCAGTCCCCTGCCTTCACTAGCAGGACCAAGTACTGTCCCCTGGCAGATTTTTGCCCCAGATCCCTAAGTGGCCCCCTTAAGGATTGAACTCACAACCCTGAGTTTAGCAGGCCAATCCTCAAACCACTGAGCTATCCCTTCCCCCACCCAATACCACCTATTTGCTCTGCTATAGCTAGACACCAGTTGCTGTGCTTAATGTAAACAATAGGCCAAACTCTACTCAGGTACACAGTTGCCGTGGCTATACTGAACCAGGGGACTTTCACTGTCCTGATGCCTCTGGGTGAATTTCATCCTTTTAGAAAACTAATATTTTTTATCAGGTTTAGAGATCTAATATAGCAAATGCACATCTGTAGATCCATGCTTTGGGGAAAATAACAGTAAATTGAGCATTGAAGCTTGTTATGTTGGTTTAACAGTCCTACATCTCCTTTAGTTACATTAGGGAAAAAAGGGACTAACTTATTTTAATGGGAGGATTGAAAGGTGTGTGTTTCAATGAATGCTTTACAATCTCCTGGCAAAGTATCCCAGCAACAGCACATGTGCCCATTGAGTTGGGCAGGGAGAACATATCTGAGAACAGCTGCACTTTGGACAGGACTTTGAAGAGCTGTCCTGAAGAACTGGAGCGCTGACCAACCTTCCAAGAGTTGAGCAGCTGTCTGGCTCCTGAGTCTCAGCTCACCACTCCCAAAGGCAAATGCTGGAGGTCTTACATCATCAGCTACCTTTGTTCTTTTCATGCTCTTAACTGGAGGAGGGGGAGAAGCCTGCAGCAAAGTAGTCCAGGGACCACTACTGGTTTGCTAGAAGGGCAGAAAGAGCTAAGTGGCTGCAGGTGCTCTAGTGTTCACAAGATGAGACAGGGAGGGAGGGAGAAGAGTTACTTCTGACCTATTGAGCAAGGACTGGGAGCAAAATGCACAACAGGGAAACCATTGTTTTAAATTGCTCTGGAGATTGACAGGGAGCAGCAAAAGCAGAGGAAGTCTGGTGGCAAAAGAATTGATTTGGGAGATCAGAAGTTTTGGTTGATTGAGTTTGGTAAGTAGTCTAAGAATCATTTTTTAACAGCTGGACACCCTATGATCAATTCACTCTTCATCCTTTCACTGTACATGAAGTGACCATGATGCTACTTTATGTCTGGGGCAGATATCTTGTGAATGAAACTTTAAAAAGTGAGGTCCTACTTGCACATCATAGATAGTAAGGCCCAACTTTTTATAAAGGAGGGGCCAATGCATGTATTCTACTTATGTATTTGTACTTGCTCTGTGAATATGGGCCTGAATCAGATATTTGTATACCTGCTAGTGCCTCCTAAAATCCCTGGTTTATTTGGAAAATTGTCCTTGGCTATATAATATTTTAGCCATATATGTGTGTCAATATATTTAGAGAGAGAGGGGCAAGCAAAGGAAAAAGTTAACTGTGTTATTGCCAAAGGTCAAGGCTTCATTAGCTGAAGCTATAAAAATCTTTTGCTGACTTGAAATAAGCATTTAAGAAGAGGGGTTATTTTAAATTTCTTAGAGCATTGATTTTTAAATTTGCCTTCGTTATACACACAGCAAAGGGATGCTTCCTCAGTCAATAGTAATTTACATGTGAGGTTTAGAGGGCTTGCCCCATAAATGCTTTTGAGCTATTGATAAGTCAAAAAAGTCTTAATATGCTGGGAACATTTTTCTCCCCTCTCGCCAATAACTCAAGA
Organism: Chelydra serpentina; assembly: GCA_037349315.1. NCBI lineage: Eukaryota > Metazoa > Chordata > Testudines > Chelydridae > Chelydra > Chelydra serpentina. Next base: position 41,003,383 of record JBAIAC010000029.1, on the reverse strand, counting down.
TCATGAAGGGATTTGGCTCCTGCTTTAAAAAAAATAGCAAGTTTCAGCCACAAAGTATTTTTCAGAAAGCTACACATATGCATGAATAGAAATTTATAATGGAAATCACAATGTAACTGTAACTGCTTTAATTATAGCAAAAGGTATAATAAAAGTAACATCCGAGGCAGGTATGATCTAGTCATCTGGGACTGGGACTTACAAATGTCTGAGTTCTAGTCCTGGCCCTGCTACTATCTTGTTGTGTGTTCTATTCTACAACTGTAGAATCTTTTTACAATGTGGATAGAAATGTCACAATGTCATATCCATCAGACATTCCAAATGAATGCAAATGCTCTTGCATTTGCATCTTGGTGCTTCCAAGAAGGTGAGTTTGCTGTTATTTTTTTTAAAGTGTTTTACTGACTTGAAAGCCCTTATGGTCTAGAGACTACTGTGTTATTGCAGGTGCTATGCATGTGGAATAAAATCTCATGTTAAAAATCTTGAAATTATTTTTCAAAAATTGGGCTGCATTCCCAAGCAACCCGACTCCAAGAAGACCCCGTCCCGGCGCGCCGGGGGCCGCTACCGGCCTCACACCGTCCACGGGCACCTCTTAACGGTTTCACGCCCTCTTGAACTCTCTCTTCAAAGTTCTTTTCAACTTTCCCTTACGGTACTTGTTGACTATCGGTCTCGTGCCAGTATTTAACCTTAGATGGAGTTTACCACCAGCTTTGGTGTCTATATTTTATAATATAGACACTCTTCTGTAGTGCCTTTTATCAGCCACAGGGCACTGAAGAATTTCTGTTTTAAGGAAATAAAAACTGAATCGCAGAGAAGTGGCTTACATAGGGTCACAGAGCGAGTCAGTCAGTACCAAGATTGGGAACAGAACTCCGATCTCCTGACTGCCAGCCTCTAAATATACACTACTGAAAAACAAAACAAAAATCCTGAAACCACTCATTTATAATTTCTTTGCTCTTTTTATAACTGAAAAGGAGTCAAACTGATTGTTTCTAAATATCATAACTCAGAAATAAACCTTCTAAATTGCTGCACTGCAATCTAAAATTCCTATATTACTTGTATAAACTACTGAATTAAAAATAGATTTTTAGGGAATGATTGGATAGTTCAGGCACTTGATGACAGAATTAGAGCCTTTCACTCTAGGTCAGTGGTTCAAATATTGCCAAGTGGAGGAACGAGCAAAAGTGGATTACCTTCTGATACGTATTTGGTGCCTTATAAAGGCTTGAAAAAATTTACCAGATACTTGCTAGAGAGAAACAAGTACAAAAAGGAGTAAGAGGCAACAGCTCCAGTACTTCAGTTGTTGCTCACAGCTTTCCCAAGTAGCATCAGAAAAGTGAAAATGTTATGGTTCTTGTTAGTTTCACCCAGGGATTCTAAACAACAGCAATGGATCTTGACAACACACTGAAATGAACAAGACTCTGGACAGTCCCATGGTTACTATTCAGAACCCCTAGGTGAAACTAACAAGAATCAGAACAATGTCACTTTTCTGTTTCCACACCAGAGGTGGTGGAGTCATCTGTTTGTAGATGCAGCAAGATGGCACTACAGCAAGCTTGCTCACTCAGTTCACATTGTGAAGGTCTTCTTCTTAATCATGACGGCTGGAGACTTAGCTGTCTTTGTTCAAATAAAAAAATTAAATTCTGCTCTAATTTATGGCTTAGCCCCCGGGGTTCCCAGGAAAGTTCACTATTAGCCAGCAGCAAGTAGGAGAGTGTTTGGTAAATTCAGCTTTCCCCCACCATAATTATGTGATTTTTGGCAGGGCTCCCACTGGGCAGGTCTGTACCATGCAAATACAGCTATATGGGCATCGAGTGAAGCTTTTATTGAAGGTGCTACTGAGAAGCCTGGCTGAATAGGCCACAGAGAAGGTCCTTCTCCAATCCTGGATAGAGCTCAGGAGGAGGAGGTGGTGGGGGAGGGGCACTGATTCATGCAGAGAACTAGGGGACCCCAGCACTCTCCACCCCACCCCATTGCTTGAATTTGCCCTGGACTCAAAACCAGTGTGTGTGTGTGGGGGGGGGGATGCCTGAAATTCATGGAGATTTGTTCTCAGTTGAGCTAAACTCTCCAAAAATCCCCACAGAGGCCAGAGCCCAACAGCCCTCCCCGCAAAGCGACACACACACCCCCAGCTGGAACCTCCAACACTCCCCTGCCCTGGGTGAAGCCCCCCAGAGGGAGGATCCCCGGCTCCCCCTCCCAGGGCGAACCCCCAGAAGTCCCCGGGGTGAACCCTCAGCAAATCACCCCCCGAGCGTCCCCTCCCCCTTATCCCCAGCGCTGCCCAGCCAGGACCAAGGAGCCGCTGAGGGGGCGCGGGGAGAGGATACGCTGCAGGCAGAAGGGCCCCTCGGCTCCCGCCATCGCCGCCTCCCCCTCCATCGCCGGCTCTCCGGGTCAGTTGTTTACACTCTGCTCTCGCCGTTGCTAGGGTTCCCCGGAGAGCCTCTCGCGAGAACAAACAACCAGCTCGCCCCTTCTCTTCACCTGGTTCTATCCGGGTTTCACGGGAGGGGGCGGGAGGGTAAGACAAGAACTGGGAACGCCCGGACGCGGCCCGGTCGCCATAGCAATCGTCACTTCTCAGTTACGGAAAGGGGAAGGTCCAATGGCGCTTCAGTAGGGCGGTGCCGAGGGACTAACTGGCCAATCGGTGTAAGGCGGGGGCAAAGTCCCGCCTTCTGGCCCAGGCTTCCCCCACTGGACAGAGAAGGGGGCTCCGATGTGACAGAGAAGGGGAAGTACAGCCCCACCCTTGAGCCCCCCACACTGGGTTGGGCCTGCGGCGCAGATGCGGCCCTCAGTCCCCATCTCTGGGGGGCGGGGCATAAGGCAGGAGACCCACCCCTCCAGGGTTACCCAGTGCCCCCGGGGCTTGCCCTGGGATCAGAGCTGCTGGGGAGGGCTTCTTGCAGCATGCCAGGTGTGTTGCCCTAGAAACCCCAGGAGCCAGGATGCACACTGTTGAGCACCATCTACTATCGCCTTCTCTGGTAACTAACGATATGTATATCTACTAGGGCTGTCAGGCGATTAAAATAATTAATCGCACTGTTAAACAATAATAGAATGCCATGTATTTAAATATTTGTAGATGTTTTCCACCTTTTCAAAGATATTGATATCAGTTTCAACACAGAATACGAAGCGTACAGTGCTCACTTTGTATTTATTTTTATTCTAAATATTTGCACTGTAAAAACAAAAGAAATAGTAGTTTTCAATTCACTTAATACAAGTACCGTAGTGCAGTTTCTTCATAATAAAAGTAGAATTATGCACACAAAAATAACTGCATTCAAAACCAAAACAATGTCAAACTTTAGAGCCTACAATTCCACTCAGTCCTACTTCTTGTTCAGCCAGTCACAAGTTTCTTTACATTTACGGGAGATAATATTGCCCACTTCTTATTTACAATGTTACCTGAAAGTGAGAACAGGCATTTACATCATAGGCGCCAACTCCGTGGGTGCTCCGGGGCTGGAGCACCCACGGGGAAAAATTGGTGGGTGCAGAGCACCCACCGGCAGCTCCCCGCCATCCCCGGGGCTCGCGCCCAGCTCCCCGCCAGCCCTGGGAACCACGGCAACTCACCTCAGCACCGGGAGACGTTGCGGGGCCCCGCCCCCGACGCCGGGCAAAGTTGCTTCGGCGTCGGGGGCGGGGCCCCGCCACGTCGCCCGGCGTCGGGGGCGGGGCCCCGCCACGTCGCCCGGCGTCGGGGGCGGGGCCCCGCCACGTCGCCCGGCGTCGGGGGCGGGGCCCCGCCCCTGGTGCCGGGCGTCAGCCCCCACCGGCGCCACCGGAAGTTGGTGCCTATGATTTACATAGTACTTTTGTAGCCTGCATTGAAAGGTATTTACATGCCAGATATGCTAAACATTCATACGTCCCTTCATGCTTTGGCCATTATTCCTGAGGACATGCTTCCATGCTGATGATGCTTGTTAAATAATGCATTAATTAAATTTGTCACTGAACTTCTTGGGGGACAACTGTATGTCTCATGCTCTGTGTTTTACCTGCATTTTGCCATATATTTCATGTTATAGCAGTCTCCGGATGATGACCTAGCATGTTGATCGTTTTAAGAACATTTTCACTGCAGATTTGACAAAATTCAAAGAAGGCACTAATTTGAGATTTCTAAAGAAGAACTCGACCCAAAGTTTAAGAATCTGAAGTGCCTTCCAAAATCTGAGAGGAACGAGGTGTGGATCATGCTTTCAGAAATCTTAAAAGAGCAACACTCCGATGCAGAAACTACAGAACCCGAACCACCAAAAAAGAAAATCAACTTTCTGCTGGTGGCAATCTGACTCAGATGATGAAAATAAACATGTGTCAATCTGCACTTCTTTGAATCGTTATTAAGCAGAACCCATCATCAGCATGGATGCATATCCCCTGGAATGGTGATTGAAGCATGAAGGGACATACAAATCTTTAGCGCATCTGGCACATACATATCTTGCAATGCCAGCCACAATAGTGCCATGCGAACACCTGTTCTCACTTTCAGATGACATTGTAAACAAGAAGCGGGCAGCATTGTCTCCTGCACATGTAAACAGATTTGTTTGTCTGAGCAATTGGCTGAACAAGAAGTAGGACTGAGTGGACTTATAGGCTCTAAAGTTTTACATTGTTTTGGTTTTGAGTGCAGTTATGTAACAAAAAAAGTCTACACTTGTAAATTGCACTTTCACGATAAAGAGATTACACTACAGTACTTGTATGACGTGAATTGGAAAATACTATTTCTTTTGTTTATAATTTTTACACTGAAAATATTTGTAATAAAATAATATAAAGTTAGCACTGTACACTGCTATTCTGTATTATAATTGAAATCAATATATTTGAAAATGTAGAAAAACATCCAAAATAGTTAATAAATTTCAATTGATATTATATTGTTTAACAGTTTGATTAAAACTGATTAATCGCAATTCATTTTTTTGAGTTAATCACATGAGTTAACTGTGATTAATTGACAGCCCTAATATCTACACACACAGTACTCTTGTAACATTCAGGTTTTGCTGGACTGTGCCCGCATTCCAGCCATTTCTGTTTAAGCCAGAGCTTCCAATACTTGCTAAAATAGGGAAATGTTATTTATAAAATGGACTTTTTTGAGATAATTTTAAAGTAAAGCAAAGTTTCGGCCTATAACAAAGGTTTGTTCCAACTCCAGGGATTCCTAGTCAAGAGAAAATACAATGTTGCTAACTCATTTAAAATCTAGATTTTTTTTTTCTTAAAATCCCAGCTCAGTGCAGTGATGTGATTACATGAGACTCAGCTTTCATTTTAAAAACTAGTTTTTAGCCCTGATGGTTTCAGAGCAAAGTTTGATAATGTGTATCCTAATGGCTCAAGAACCAGAACACAAAAAAGAACCCTAAAAGTATTATTTTTAAAAATACCATGATTTTTAAGTGAACCTCACATTTTTAGGGTTGACTCGTGGTTTTTGAGTGCTTGAGGTTGGCACTACTGAAATAGTTCATGGTATAATTATGTGTAATAAATAATATTTTGCATTTTTATAGCACTTTTCATCTCAAGGACTTTATAGATGTGCAATAATTGTTACTTTGTGATAAGTAAGGTATTATACCCATTTTAAGTAAACTGAGCCACTTTGCCACAGACTTTCTGTGTATCTTTGGGCAAGTCATGTAACTTGTATAAGGTCTCACACTGAGTCACTGACAGACCCAAAAATAGAGCCCATGAGTTACTCTGAATTCGAACAGTTTTATACTAACTTGAAATATTTTTGGTGACCTTTCTATGCAGGTAATATGGTAATGTGCGTGAAAGAATAAAATGAGTAGAAAGGAAAGTAAACTATCAACATGTAAGCCTTTTAGACTGGCGTTAATTATCCCTTTAGAGAAAGTAAGATCTTTTTGTAGCAGAAACAGATGTCCTGGAGCTGATGTTGCACCATAGCATATCCTTGAGGGAATTAATTGTTCAAATTATCTTTCTATGGTATGCTATTTCTCTGTAGTTTAATTAAAAATGAGCAAAGATTTTGAGGTCATAGTATATTATATACTATATTCTTGAGGTTATAGTATATTATATATTAATGCCTTGAGATGCCTGAGCTCAGGTTCTTTGGAGACAGTGGAAGTCCTTCCATTGACCTTGGTGGGTTTTAGAATAGCCCATAGGGCCCAGTCCTAAATTCCCATAGATGTTTAATGGAAATTACACACAATAGGGAACTCGCGGTTGGTTGAGCAACCACAGTTATTTGCATTCATGCACATGTAAGCAGAGTCAGGATGAGCCCTACCCTGACATCTGGTGGTGAGTTGTGGAAAGGGATGTCAGGGGCTAATCTTGTTTGCATGGACACACCCACCCTGCAAAGCATGATGGATCGCTTGCCCAAATGGTCACTTTGACTGCTGTGGGAGCCCCAGTTTCTCTGTTATTGGGGCAGGAAGAATAAAGTGTTGTTACCCTGATTATGTGAATCAAGGACAGTGACCTTTTGTTATGATGGAGGGACTCGCCATCAACGAAGCAGCACTCGCTAGGCGAGGGACATGGGTTTCAAAACCCACTGAATTGAGAGAGGCTGGGGACAAGTATTTGTACCTGGTGGCATGGGCTTGTTCTGAGGGCCCTAAGTGTCAGTTGCACCTCCTCCTTCTCTCTCTCCCCTGTGGAATATCAGAGCTAATTTTGAATTCCTTAGGAGTTTAATCACAGGCTGCTGAGTTGGAATCACTTGGGGATAATGGTGCAAATTTAGCACTAAGGCGAAATCACTAAAGAGCTGAAATCACTGAGCACTGTGTTAAGTAGTGGGGGAGCCGGAAGATATATTGCTGAGCAGCTGGCGGGATGGCTGACGGTGCGGAGCTGCTGATGGAGCGGAGCAGTTGGCGGGACAGCCGGAGCGGCTTACGGGACGGCTGACGGCGCAGAGCTGCTGATGGAGCGGAGCAGTTGGCGGGACAGCCGGAGCGGCTTGCGGGACGGCTGACGGCGCGGAGCTGCTGATGGCGAGCAGAGCAGAGCAGAGCGAAGCCCCACGAAGGGATGGGGCAATCAGCTTCAAGCCACGTAAGGTGCCCCTTACCTCTCCCCTCCCCATTTCTACCCAGACTGGGGGGTGTGTGTGTAGCACTCTGCAGATGAACATTTGAACTCTGGGTCTGGACTTTTGGGTTGTTGGACTTTTGGGACTTTGGGTGATTTGGGGGGTTGCTGGACTCAAGAACCAAAGGGAAAGGACATGGCCAATTTGCTGGGGTGGGTCGTTGCTCACAGTTTGGTTTACGAAGCCTAGATGTGGTGTTTCCCCAACAAAATGCCGCATTGTTTCTCTCTGTCATTAAAAGGTTTTTTGCTACACTCAGACTCTGTGCTTGCGGGAGGGGAAGTACTGCCTCTTAGAGGCGCCCAGAGGGGTGATATATATTTGTCCCAGGTCACTGGGTGGGGGCTCGAGCCGGTTTTGCATTGTGTCATTGGAATGGAACCCCTAGATACTGAACCCGGCCCTTGTTGCTGCCAACTCTGACTGGCAGAAGGGTTACACACAACTGGAAAATAAATTCTTATTTTTTCTTTGAAAGGGTTCAGGGAGGAGAACTGCTAGCAGTCAGACTCAAAGGAGATGTATGATTGTGCTGGCCAGATGTGAGAGTATCTCCAGCAGTTAAGCGTACAAAGAGAGGATCACACAAGTTAGAGATGGAAAACATGCATTAGATCATCAAATCCAGTCCTGCAAATGCAGGATTTAATCAGAGTGAGGACATATTGCATGGGAGCCATAAATAAGATGCTGCAAACAGAATGCTGACCGTGGGTTGGATCTGTTTTTCATTTGTAGAGGCAGAAATTTGAGGGACCTGATGAGATTTGCAGTTCCAGTATCTCCAAATTGTAGTGAGACAGCAGTTGAGAGATTTGACAGGAAGTGTGAGAAGCACAATGGTCTGTGTAGTGGAAGAGTGTGTTATGGTGCTATATTTTCTATAGCAGTAGTGAGAGTGTGTCTGTAATGCCTTACTAATTTTCTGTGTCATGGCCTCTTGCCTAAGAAGACTTCTCTATAAGTAAGGATTGGAAATTGCAGGATCTTAAGTGTGAGAATTCAGACGGTGGTGCTGCTTTTTTCTTGTGTTGCAGCAGGGACATTTTTTTTAATTTCTTCCTTGAGGAGGAAATGATCTGCCCAGAATATGGATGAGGATGCAATCCTGGGCTGTTTGAGTGAAGCAGCAGCTGAAAGAATAAAAGGTACACAGTATTGCCAAATGGAAGAATTCAAAAATCATGAGCCAGAACCTGCAAAATCATGATTGGCTTAAGGTATTTTTAAATAATAAATGTGCGGGTTTTTTTATTTGGTTTCTGAGTTTTTAGGGTGAACTTGCTTCACGCTTTCTAGCTTTTCTTCATGACCAGGAGGATTAACAACTTTTTTTTTTAAATTAAAGCTGTGATTCTCTGAGAAATTCTTGATTCCACAAATTGGGACATTCAGAAAAACACTATAAATTATAGACACGGTGGGTGAGGTAATATCTTTTATTAGACCAAGCTCTGTGTAAGCTTGTCTCTCTCACCAGGAGAATTTGGTTCAATAAAAGATATTCCCTCACCCACTGTGTCTCTAATATCCTGGGACAACACTGCATACTATAAATCATGACAGTTGGCAACAAAGAGTAAGTTTGCACATATTTAAAGGTCATAGAGAGATGCAGCTACTTTTGGTCACATAAATTAATATTTCTTTGGTCCCAGAAGGTCTCTTTATTTGCTGCTGCTGTAGTGCTTTCAATGCTTAGAATACTAAAGACTAGTTTACTCATTCTTCATGATCTTTTACTGACAAACTGAAGTTGAACAAACCCAGTTCCCAGCCATATCCTTCTTTCCCTCTTCCACCCTAGCTGGAGCTCCACCTACCTCCTCATTCCTGCTAATTCCTTCTCTCCTCCACTTTCACCACCCTTGCCTCCCATAAGACCCACCCTCCCCAATGAGCATCAGAAGAATTCCACCGCATATGAGAGGAAAGCTTCTTGCTTCCTGCCTACCTTCATCCCCTTCACAGTTGATCCTGCCTTCCCCCAGGGAATTAGGTTCCACTCCAGGCTCTCTCCTACACTCAGTCACCAGTGTTGTCTCCCTCTACTTATTCTTGGCTTAGGGGAGGGGTCAGGAATTGGCAGCCATCTGGAAGAGGCTGTCATTTGAGGAGGAAACTGTGTGGGAGGTAGATTATGATAGGAGGGAAGCCATGTGGGTTAGGATTGGGCCCTCCCAAGCGTTCTAACCACCTCTTTGGCCAATATCTAGAAGGCATCTGTGACAGAGGTGGAGCAGCATTGTGATAATCTAAAAATACTGAGATGTAATACTTTTCTGAACACTGTGTGAGACCTGGTCAGTGAGGTGACGTTACTGTATATTGGATTAGAAAACTTTCCTGTAGAATGTATTGATCTAGCTCAGTGGTTCTCAAACCAGGGGGTGGGCCTCCCAAGTCTGACATGTGGGAATGTGTCAAGGGAGGCATGAGCTGTGTGTGAGTGTTTTTGTTTGGTTGGTTTTTATTTTTAAAAGAGCTCTGGCTGTCCGCCCCGCGTGGCTGGGGCTCGTGCAGAAGGGCCGTGCGCACCTGTGAGGCAGGGATAAAGGGGACACCCGCAGCCCCACTCCTCAGGCTCTCCTGCCCTTTCCCGCTGTCCCCGACTCCTAATCCCTCACCTGGAGTTGGCAGGGCGCAGGCTGTCAGTCCCAGGATGGCAGCAGCAGCGATGAGATAAGGGTGGTAATGGGGAGCTAAGTCTGCTGTGAAAAGTGATATTGATGAATATCACATTTCATATTGCCACCCTTACTTCTGTGCTGGTTTGGTGCTACCTTCAGAGCTGGCTGGCCTTCAGACCTGAGTGGTGGTGTATATATACTTGGGGGGTGGGGTGGGGAGGATGTAAGTGACTACAGATGCAAAGAAGGGAGACCTGATCAAATAAGTTTGAGAACCACTGATCTAGCTTAATAGGGGGTTGTGGGAAAGACAAGCAGGAAAGAAACACAATAGCTGTACACATGCAAACCTCCCAACAAACTATGTGAGGGGCACTGACAGGACAATAGCCTACTTCTACACTCCAAGTGAGACAGCCAGGCTGGGATCTCTCTTAGGATAGGAAGAGGTAGGTAGGGTGTGTCTGTGTGCCTGAGCCTGGCCAGGGGGCTCTGGGAAGAAAATTTAAAGAAGCTGTGTCTTCTCCAGTATCTAGGAGCCTTAGGGAGAGACAAGCATGTATATAGACTAGTGTATTATTTAAGGATCTGTTTTCTCTTAAATTCTGTGGCTCTTAATAAGTGCTTTAAGAAGGCTGTCTGATCACTGGTTACCATGGCCATTGCTCCCCGAGGGAACAAAACCACAGGCCCTGAAGATAAATCAGGCCTGCTGAAGTGATCACGGTTGACCCCAAGAGTCCAGTGCCTAGTGTGACAGTAGGAGAATTGTGTGATTCCATGCCTACAGAGAGGGGATGGCCAAGACCTGAATGGGTGCACTCAGAGAAACCAGGAGGGGTCAGAGGTACAGTTAGCCTGTTAACTGTGACAGCCTCTCACCTGAACATCACGGCACAACTCATCCCAACAGTGCCAACTTCCAACTCCCTGGAAACTTTCTAGTCCCCAAAGTATTGAAGAAATGGTGCCTGAGTCCCTTCTCAGTTCCATTAGTGTGCATCAGGAGTAACTCCACTGCAGTCAGTGGAGTTGTGCCTGTGTAGTTAGCTGGCATTTTACATCTCTGAACACAGAAGAAGATGGGTTAATTGTTACTTCTAGGGAAAAAAGAGAACCAGGAGGAATTTCACAGTGCTAGAAGTATCCAGTCCTTCTGTTGTCAGCACCGAAAATGATCATCACATTTGGTGTGTGCAAACAGAAAAGTCCAATCCAGTAATATATGTGGTGGTCTAGCAGCTAGTTTCACAAAGCCAGATCAGCTGGAACAAACAATTTAAATAGAAAATGCTAATGATAATTAAGAACACATTACTAGATGCCTCAAAAGCCACAATCAAGGAAGAAGGCTACACTGGTTAAACAAACAGTCTGGCTTAGAGGGGAAATTAAGGCAGCTATAAAATAAGAAAACTGTAAAAGGGAAAGTTGATGGCAATTAATATAAATTAGAAGCTATTAATTGTAGAAAATTGATAAGGGAAGCAAAATGACAGAAGGACAAATGTACGATCAACAGAATTAAGGACAATCAGAAGGAGGTTTTTTCTGTATACTAGTAACAAATGGAATCCAAACAATGATATTGGTCCATTACTAGATGGAAATGGTAGAATTCTCCATAATAACACAGAAAAGGCAGAAGTGTTCGATAAATAGCTATGTTCCATATTTAGGAAAAAAGGCATGTGATGTATTTGACTAAGTACCTTTCATTACAATAGTAACGGAGAATGTTAAACAGTACATACAAAAGTTAGACATTTTAAAATCAGCAGATGCAGATAACTTGCATTCAAATGTTTTGAAAAAGCTGACCAAAGATTGGAGGAGTGATATATAACGAACAGGACAGGTCATTAATACAGAGCGATCTGGATCACTTGGTAAGCTAGATGTGAGCAACCAATATGCATTTTAATACAGCCAGATGTGAGGTTATCAATCTTCAAACAAAGAATGCAGGCCATGCTTACAGGATGGTAGACTTCATCCTGGGAAGCAGTGACTCTGAAAAAGACTTGGGAGTCATGGTGGATAATTAGCTGAATATGAGTTCCCAGCATGATACTGTGATCAAGTGTTAATGTGATCCTTGGAGGTACAAACAGCGGAATCATAAGTGGAAGTAAAGTGTTTATTTTACCTTTGCATTTGTCATGATACGATCACTACTGGAATTCTGTGTGCGGTTCTGGTGTCCACAATTCAAGAACAAAGTTGAAAAACTGGAGAGTTCAGAGACAAGCCACAAGAGTGAGTAAAGTATTAGAAAACATGCCTTTATAATGAAAATCTTGAATAGCCCACTTTGTTTAGCTTAACAAAGAGAAGGTTAAGGAGCAACTTGATCAGAGACCATAAGTACCGATATTGGAAACAGAAATTTGATAAATAAAGTACTCTTCAATCTAGCAAACAAAGGTCAAACAAGCTCCAAGGGCTGGAAGTTAAAGCAGGACAAATTCAGACAAGAAATGAGGCGCGGGTTTTTTTAATTTTATTTATTTTAAACAGTCAAGACTACTCACTAAGAGTTTTGGTGGGTTCTCCATCACTGGAAACTTTTTAAAATCAAGATTGGATGTATCATGGTTTCAGGGTAACTGCATTTGTGTCTTCTGCCCTCTGTGGTCCACTCCAGGAGTTCCCAATTAGATGTCAGGTCTCCTCTTGGCACCTATCTCTGGATAGGGATTCTTGTCCTCCTCCCTCCTGATAAGTGTTCTGAGGCTGCACTGCTCCCTGCTTTACAGTGTGATATCCCCAGCAAGTCAGTCTAAAGAGCAGCACCTGTGTTTTGGTTTCTCACCAAGGACTATGAATAGTGTATTACCAGCAGTTACAAGTTACTGTACAGCTCTTTCGAAGCAACCACATTTATTCCTAAAGTAAAAGCATTACAGAGGAAAACCTATAAAAACAATAAACAGATTTAAACACTAAACTTACCAAAAGTCAACCATCAGTCTTATGGGGCCCTATTGGATCAAAGTCTTTCCAACCCTTCCCCAAGGGTTGCGGCTCCCCTTGGACAGAAGGTCTGATCCCCTTGGATCAGAAAGAAGGCCATGAGTCCGTTCAAGTTCATCCTTTTATACCAACAGCCCTTTCTTTGTTTCCTAGTCTCTGGAAAACCCAGCCTGACCCAATATAAGCAAACCACCCCCCAGAGGTGGAACTTCTGGAGTTATTTACGATCTCAGCCGTAATCATCCCCACTGTTTTTAGTTCCGGTAGAAGCTGTGGTGACTCTCCCCTATGGAGTAGGACACAGTCCAACATAAACCATTCAAAATTTAATGTAACGGCTCCCCAAAATGCTACATGATGTTACAATAGTTGTCACAAAATGCTCTTCTAAAATATATACTCTAGTTCAAAGAGGAATTAGTTCAGGAAAGTCTTGTGATCTCTGTTCTGCAAGTCTGTTCGGGACTTACAATCTTTTTTTTTTTTTAAGATAATTTGAGAGGATAATCAGGCCCACTGTACGGAGATTAACCAAACCTAATCCTAAAGGTTGATTTAAAAAATAAAATCAGTATTTATTCTAAAGTTTCTTCAGTGTCTGTCTGTTTGTTATTCTTTAACTGGTGTTAATCTTTGTTTGGAAATAGCTAAGAGGCTTTGCTTGGCAGTTTATGATGTGAGCTGATTAGGACATCAAGCTCCTGTTACATGAATGACTTGATATCACAATAATCTTCCATCAACACACATCACAAACCATCATGCGTTTTCTGAACCAACCTGAGAACACCCCGTGCAAATATTACATTTGATTATTGCAATACTGAATTCCAAACACTAATCAATGGAATTTAGAATAAATTAGGAGACAGATTCACCCTGGTTTACAACAACATAACAGTTATAACTGAATTATCAATGATTACTTTGTCCCTGGGTAAAAATCACAAACGTTGTTACTCTATCCTGTTACCGCTCTTGAGAAATTGAAGCTTCATAGCTTCGGCAGTCAGTTAAACAGCCTGACGTAGTATTTGCCCTCTGGGAGGGGAAACTAAATACTTCAGCCATTCAGTACACTCATTAGAAGAGCATGGGACTTTGCTTCCACCCTCAGCAAAGGGCCCAATCCCATTTCCACTGAAGTCAATGGGAATCTTAACATTGATTTCCATGGGCACAGAAACAAGTCCAAAGCATCCACCCATACTACTTTCATAGATTGTCACTCCACCTCAGGTAAATACCTAGAAGGTGCATCCTGTGGGTTCCATTGCAACAGACATGCAGCCAACGTAGCATTCTCTGCCTCATTAACTTAAACAAATGAGTTTCCTAAACATCGGGAAACATTCAGAAAGTTACACTGCTTTCTTTTTTGAACAAGCACAGAAGAGTGGATGGTACAGTATACAGAGAGCATAAGGGAAGTGGAATTGCTATAGTCTACATAGCCATGGCTGGAGTGTAGAACCATGGCTGGAAGTGAGGATGAGTTGGCAGCCATCTTAGATCAAGCAACTGACACCAATAGTATTTCTGTGCATCACCATCGGGCACCTGCTTGTACAACAACAGGGTAGCATGTTGAATTTGGCTAACAGTTATTCTCTGAAGCATATCAAGAGAACGTGCAAGATCCAGATTCTGAAGCATGAAGAGCTTTACAAGATGGAAACTGTCTAGTTTATAAACGAAAATAAGAAAGAAAAACTTGTAGCACCTTAGAGACTAACAAATTTATTTCAGCATAAGCTTTCGTGGGTTAATACCCACTTCATCGGATGCATGGTTTCCATGCATCCGATGAAGTGGGTATTAACCCACGAAAGCTTATGCTGAAATAAATTTGTTAGTCTCTAAGGTGCTACAAGTTTTTCTTTTTTATTTTCGTTTTGCTGACACAGACTAACACGGCTACTACACTGAAACCTGTCTAGTTTATGATCTTGTACGCATAGAGATGATATGGGAAAACAATTCTCTACAGAGAGAAATCAAAAGTGAGCGGTGTACAAATATGACATCATCATGTAAGTATAATCCACAGAGTATGATACATTTCCACCCTGAGTGAATTTGGTCCTTCATATTTTGGAACATCACAGAGGATACAAAATGTTTCAGACAGCATTTATTTTAAGACGGCTGAACAAGGCATCTAATGAAGTCCTCAATTTTTTCCCTACATATGTGAATATTGCAAACAATAGAACTTTTGTTCATGAAAAGTAACATTTTGGCATGATTTGGGAACCCTGAGTATTTCCATTTCTGCACCTGATAAGAATAGCAGCTTCCAATACACTTTCTATCCAGTTATGCAAGGAGGGAGGGAACATTCAACCAATGCAAATACAGAAAACATGAGTTAGACTAATCATTTGTCTAGTGAGAACAATAATACAAATCAAAAACCTGAGCAATAATTTATTTTGACAAAAATATAATATAAAATACAAAAATATTAGCAATTCATTAATCATTTCCAGAAATGATGCAACAATAATGCTGATAGAGATACAATCAATGTACTTTACTTGCTTTTTTTAACTGGTTACTTAATGATTTGCCACATGAAGATTCCAGCACAGATTACTAAACATAACCCATATTGTCTTTTCTTTACCCCTCAGTAGAGCATAATACATTTTGGTCTTTATTCCATTTTCATACCTTTTTATGGCTGTTGCCCTTATGACTGTGTTATGTATGTAAAATCTCTTCTTGAAATGAAGATAGGGCTCCAGACTAAATCTTACAAATAAAATTTGTTTCCACATGAATCGGTACACCTACCAATTTTTATTTCTTTAGACAGCATTTTACTGAATGCATTAACAGGAGCCTTGAACACCAGCCATAATTCAGTCAGTTAGTGCCAGAACCTTTTTTAATGAAGGGTTTATCTTCGCTCTTTTGACTAGAATGCACTGAATGTATGTATATGAATGTAAATCTTTCCTATGACAAGGACAGGTGCACCTACTAACCAATAATCTGTTCAAGGACATCCATGCTGTGTGTCTACACATTGGACCATGAGAGAGATTTGGTCCCATATCTGTACACATTTTAAATCTGCGCAGGAGAATTCAAAATATTTCAGTCATAACAGCAGAATGGATTAGTTATGGTGTGACTGCACAGTATACTTTATGACATTCTACTAGAAGGAGTTGTTTTCCAGTTGTAGGTAGCACACAAATGATATTCTGATGCATGATAGACTCTGACATGGCCATATCTCCCTTTTTATCTGTGCTGATGCTGCTATTTCTGATGCTCCAAAAGCTGCAGCCTCCACATCTGCTGCTGGAAATTCAAGGGAAATTGGACAGATGATGTAGTCCGTATCTCCTCATGCCAAACTGTGGGTAGCTTACATGGCTGGCAAGAATTAATGAGGGTGGGAGAGAAAAGAGTTTTGACTTATAGACTCATAGACTTTAAGGTCAGAAGGGACCATTATGATCATCTACTCTGACCTCCTGCACAATGCAGGCCACATAATCTCACCCACCCACTCCCGCAATAATCCTCTCACCTATGTCTCAGCTATTGAAGTCCTCAAATCATGGTTTAAAGACTTCAAGATGCAGAGAATCCTCTAGTAAGTGACCCGTGCCCCATGCTGCAGAGGAAGGCGAAAAACCTCCAGGGACTCTGCCAATCTACCCTGGAGGAAAATTCCTTCCCAACCCCAAATATGGTGATCAGCAGAACCCTGAGCATGTGGGCAAGACTCACCAGCGAGACACCCAGGAAAAAGTCTCCTATAGTAACTTCTAACATCCCATCATTGACCATTGGTCCTATTTACCACTGATGGCAATTAATTGACCTTTGACTAAGATCATGTTATCCCATCAAACCATCCCCTCCATAAACTTATCTAGTTTAATCTTGAAGCCAGATAGGT
The DNA here is from genome assembly GCA_037349315.1 of Chelydra serpentina. Taxonomy (NCBI): domain Eukaryota; kingdom Metazoa; phylum Chordata; order Testudines; family Chelydridae; genus Chelydra; species Chelydra serpentina. The sequence continues at coordinate 40,986,675 of JBAIAC010000029.1, read as the reverse complement.
CTTTTGCCCTCACTGCTTCCCTTGGAAGGCTGTTTCAGAACTTCACTCCTCTGCTGGTTAGAAACCTTCATCTAATTTCAAGTGTAAACTTCCTGATGGCCAGTTTATATCCATTTGTTCTTGTGTCCACATTGGTACTAAGCTGAAATAATTCCTCTCCCTCCCTGGTATTTATCCCTCTGATATATTTAAAGAGAGCAATCATATCTCCCCTCAGCCTTCTTTTGGTTAAGGTAAACAAACCAAGCTCCTTGAGTCTCCTTTCATACGACAGGTTTTCCATTCCTCGGATCATCCTAGTGGCCCTTCTTTGTACCTGTTCCAGTTTAAATTCATCCTTCTTAAACATGGGAGACCAGAACTGCACCCAGTGTTCCAAATGAGGTCTCACCAATGCCTTGTATAACGGTACTAACACCGCCTTATCTCTACTAGAAATACCTCACCTAATGCATCCCAAGACCACATTAACTTTTTTCACGGCCATATCACATTGGCGACTCATAGTCATCCTGTGATCAACCAGGACTCTGAGGTCCTTTTCCTCTTCTGTTACTTCCATCTGATGTGTCCCCAGTTTATAACTAAAATTCTTGTTATTAATCCCTAAATGCATAACCTTACACTTCTGACTATTAAATTTCATCCTATTACTATTACTCCAGTTTACAAGGTCATCCAGATCTTCCTGTATGATATCCCAATCCTTTTCTGAATTGGCAATACCTCCCAACGTTGTGTCATCCGCAAACTTTATTAGCACACTCCCACTTTTGGTGCCGAGGTCAGTAATAAAAAGATTAAATAAAATTGGTCCCAAAACTGAACCTTGAGGAACTCCACTAGTAACCTCCCTCCAACCTGACAGTTCACCTTTCAGTATGACCCGCTGTAGTCTCCCCTTTAACCAGTTCCTTATCCACCTCTCAATTTTCATATTGATCCCCATCTTTTCCAATTTAACCAGTAATTCCTCATGTGGTACTGTATCAAATGCCTTACTGAAATCAACGTAGATTAGATCCACTGTGTTTCCTTTATCTAAAAAATCTGTTACTTTCTCAAAGAAGGAGATCAGGTTGGTTTGGCACGATCTACCTTTTGTAAAACCACGTTGTAATTTGTCCCAATTGCCATTGACCTCAATGTCCTTAACTACTTTCTCCTTCAAAATTTTTTCCAAGACCTTGCATACTACATATGTCAAACTAACAGGCCTGTAGTTACCCGGGTCACTCTTTGTCCCTTTCTTAAAAATAGGAACTATATTCGCTATTCTCCAGTCAAATAGTACAACCCCTGAGTTTAGAGAGTCATTAGAAATTTTTGCTAATGGGCTTGCAATTTCATGTGCCAGTTCCTTTAATATTCTCAGATGAAGATTATCTGGGCCCCCTGATTTAGTCCCATTAAGCTGTTCAAGTTTGGCTTCTACCTCGGATATGGTAATATATACCTCCATATCCTCATTCCCATTTGTCATCCTACCATTATCCCTAAACTCCATATTAGCCTCATTAAAGATTGAGGCAAAGTATTTGTTTAGATATTGGGCCATGCCTAGATTATCCTTAACCTCCACTCCATCCTCAGTGTTTAGCGGTCCCACATCTTCTTTCTTTGTTTTCTTCCTATTTATATGGCTATAAAACCTTTTACTATTGGTTTTAATTCCCTTTGCAAGGTCCAATTCTACATGACTTTGAGCCTGTCTCACTTTATCCCTACATCCTCTGACCTCAATAAGGTAGGTTTCTTTGCTGATCCCTCCCATCTTCCACTCCTTGTATGCTTTCTGTTTTTCTTTAATCACTTCTCTGAGATGCTTGCTCATCCAGCTTGGTCTAAAACTCCTGCCTATGAATTGTTTCCCCTTTCTTGGGATACAGGCTTCTGATAGCTTCTGCAACTTTAACTCGAAATAATCCCAGGCTCCTCCGCCTTTAGATCTATAAATTCTTTAGTCCAATCCACTTTCCTAACTAATTTCCTTAATTTATTAAAGTTAGCCCTTTTGAAATCAAAAACCCTAGTCTCAGATTTATTTTGAACTGAATTAGCTCATGAACACTCGAGCCAAGGTTGTTCCCTACAACCATTTCTTCAATGAGGTCCTCACTACTCACCAATACCAAATCTAAAATGGCATCCCCCCTTGTTGGTTCAGCAACTACTTGATGAAGGAATTCATCAGCTATCACATCTAGGAAAATCTGAGTCCTATTATTATTACTAGCACTTGTTCTCCAATCTATATCTGGGAAGTTGAAGTCTCCCATGATCGCACAGTTCCCATTAGTATTTACTTCCTTAAAAACATGAAAGAGATCCCTATCCATATCCTGGTGGTCTATAGCACACCCGAAGCACTATCCCAGGGGAGGTTCTAGTAGTTTTCTTCCCCAATGTGATTTTTGCCCATACAGACTCTCTTATCCATTCCATCACTTTTTATTTCTTTACAGTCTACCTTATCATTGATATACAATGCTACTCCCCCACCTTTACCTTTATTTCTGTCTTTCCTAAACAGCACATGTCCTTCAATACCTGTACTCCAGTCATGACTACTATGCCACCATGTTTCAGTTATTCCTATAATATCTGGTTTCACTTCCTGGACCAGTAGCTCTAATTCCTCCATTTTGTTACCTAGGCTCCTCGCATTGGTGTACAAACATCTTAATTTTTGCTGTTTGGCCTCACTCACATTCTTTACCCAATTTGGTATGGGCATTGTACTGCCAGTATGACCTGTTAGACTAGTATCCACTCTGCCCTTCCTCCTAATGTCCATTCTCCTACCCCCAGCTATATCCTTTCTTACTTCGTTTTCTTCTCTCTCAATGTTAAAATCCGGTGTGGAGATTACCTGGACATCTCCCAACGGTCTCCCCCAAATTCCTAGTTTAAAGCTCTCTTGATCAGTTGTGACTGCCTCCATCCTAGAAGTCTATTTCCTTCCCTACTCAGGTGAAGTCCATCCCGAGAGAACAGTCCTCTCTCCATGAATGCCTCCCAGTGGCCATACATCCCAAAGCCCTCCTTATAGCACAACTCCCTGAGCCATCTGTTGATCATCATAATCCTGTCACACCTTTGTTGCCCTTCTCTAGGAACAGGCAGAATCCCACTGAAGATCACCTGAGCCTCGATTTCCTTAAGCGTCTTCCCCAGCCTGGCATAGTCTCCCTTGATTCGTTCCAGGGAGAATCTAGCTGTGTCATTTGTTCCTACGTGAAGGATGATCAATGGATTCTTTCCCGCTCCCTTTAGGATCCTCTTCAACCTCAAGTCCACATGCCGTATCTTAGCACCCGGTAGACAGCACACCCTTCTGTTCTCTGGATCAGCTCTGGTTACAGGCCTGTCTATTCTTCTCAGTAAGGAGTCCCCAATCACGTAGACCTGCCTTTTCCTGGTGACAGTGCGATTCTCCAGTCTATCCCCTGTTCCCTCTGGCTGCAAGTCCTTTCCATTCCTATTTTCCCTTGTAATCCTCTTTAACCCATCCTGTATCCTCCTGGGGCTCATATTTGGTGTGATCTCCATCAACTCTTCCCCTTTTTCTATGGGACTAGCCGCTCCTCTCCTCTTCCTTGCCCTTCCATCTTCAGTGACCACCTGCTGTACCCCTTCTTCATTCTCCAACTCCACAAACCTGTTTTTGAGCTCTATTTCTCCTTCACTAGCCCGTCTTTTCCTCCTCCTGCTTCTCTTAGTCACATGCTTCCACTGTCCATTTTCTTCACCCGGCAGTCCCTCCTCAGAGGCCTTTGATCCAGCTTCCATCTGCATCTCTGAGCTTTCCCCTTCAGCCACCTCGTGCCTTTGCTCCATCAACTGCTCGAACCCCCTTCTAAACTTGACCAGAGTTTCCACCTGCATCTCCAATCCTCGGATCTTTTCTTCCATCAGCTCTATCAGGCGGCACTTCATGCAGACAAAACTCCTATCAGGTACCCCCTCCAGAATCATGTACATACCGCAGCTGCCACATCCAGTCATCCTCATTGTGTCCTCCACTGCTTGGCTCATGACCACTGCTGCCTATGTATCTGTCAGCCTTCTCACCTAAATCCCGTTAGTCCGGAAAACACAAAACAAACCACAACACCACCACCCACAGCAAGAACAAACTCTAAACAAGTCCCAAAATACGAACTCCCCTTAGAAACTCCCCTTAGAATCTCCCACTCAAACTCCCCTGTTTACAGCTATGTTTGCTGGCTCCTGTGACGCTGCCTTTATAGGACCCCTAATCAGCAAAGCCCCGCCCCCTAATCAGGGCTCAGCTTCTCTCCCAGCACACTCTTATACAGTCACTTTTGCTTATACAAGTGTCCCAGACCCATGCCCTCTAGAAAACTAGTTTTGTGAACATCATTATATTTTACACAGCTAGTAACCAGTAGAAATTGTTTCTGTTTAGAGGCTAGTCTCCTACATCTTTGTTTTTCCTCCTTATGTTATTAAATTTCTTTAACATACTATCTTTATCATGGTGTCATGAGTAACCTATTAAAGAAAAAATAGCTAAACCAACACTCTTATTAGAAGTGAAAGAAAATATTTATTTATAAATATGTTCACAGGTTACAAAAAGGAAAACCACACATTCATAATACTAAAAAAACACAAAGAAGGGACAATGCTGCATTTTAATATATATCCTTATTGCTGCTTAAATAACACACAGAGACAAGAATTAAGATCCCTTCAGATGACACAGAGGGAAAAGACAGTTAACAGAAAAGCTAACAGAAATGTGGATTAGTTCTTATTTACCTCACATGAATGCCTCCATGCATCTACCAGCCAGATGAAGTACCTTTACTTTGGAACTCCCATCCACACACTGACCACCACATTCTAGAATAATTTGGACTAGTTTCCTGTTATTTTTTTTCTACTTCTTCTGCCATATTTTAGATATTTACAGCCCAGTCCCTGTGTTCCCCATCCTTGGCAATTTTAAGAGGCACATAACTGTAGATGCATAAGCAAAAAAAATGTCTGCTTAGCTAAATGATTTGAAGTTATCTTCTCTCTGCACCCAATCCTTCTCCATCCATAATCCAACCCCCCTCTCGATCCTCTCTCTTCCCTTGACATCATTTCTTTTTTTTCCCCTCTCTCAACCCACATCCTGTTTTGCTTGCTGATCGCCTTGACTGGAATGAACACTTCTCCCCGTATACTTTCCAACCTGACTAGGATGGATTAAAATAAAAATCAAGGTTAAAAAAACCTGACTCTCTTTTTTTAACATTTCAATTAAATGCTGCTTATTTTTTTTTTATTTAGGTTTTTTTTTTTTTATTTAGGTTTATTTTTTAAAATTTAAAATAGGTTGTCAGTGTTAAGGCCTACACTTATTGTAATCTACTAAACTCATTTGAATTTAAATACAGGTAGAGCATAGTTGTTGCCAGTGTTTAAAGAAAGTCAAACCACTGAACTGATGGTAGTCACTGGCTAAATACCTGGGACCAGAGTCGTCTGAAATGCTAAAACAGCTTTTGACAGCAGTAGCCTTCTCCGTAGATGCAGAGAATATTTTCTTCATTTCAGTTTATTCAGTTAGTTCAGTTCAATGACTATCACATTCAAAGTTAAAAATCAACTGGGGATTGGAAAAGCAGGATAGCTTTTTTTCCTCTTACAAAACTAGGTGTGAGAGGATGAGATCTACTAGTTCTAAGGTAATAAGTAACAGTCAGCAGGGATTTGTCAAAAACAAATAATGTCAAATCAACCTGATAGCTTTCTTTGACAGGGTAACAAGCCTTGTGGATGTGGGGAAGCGGTAGATGTGGTATATCTTGCCTTTAGTAAAGCTTTTGATATGGTCTCGCATGACCTCATAAACAAACTAGGGAAATGCAACCTAGATGGAGCTACTGTAAGGTGGGTGCATAACTGCTTGGAAAACCATTCCCAGAGAGTAGTTATAAGTGGTTCAGTCATGCTGGAAGGGCATAATGAGTGGGGTCCCGCAGAGATCAGTTCTGGGTCTAGTTCTGTTCAATATGTTGATCAATGATTTAAATAATGACATAGAGAGTACACTTATAACGTTTGCGGACAATACCAAACTGGGAGGAGTTGCAAGTGCTTTGGAGGATGTGATTATAATTCCAAATGATCTGGACAAACTGGAGAAATGGTCTGAAGTAAATAAGATGAAATTCAATAAAGACAAATGCAAAGTACTCCACTTAGGAAGGAACAATCAGTTGCACACATAGAATCATAGGATGTTTGTCTAACCTGCTCTTAAAAATCTCCAATGATGGAGATTCCACAACCTCCCTAGGCAATTTATTCCAGTGCTTAGCCACCCTGACAGGAAGTTTTTCCTAATGTCGAACCTACACCTCCCTTGCTGCAATTTAAGCCCATTGCTTCTTGTTGTATCCCCAGAGGTTAAGAAGAACAATTTTTCCCCTCCTCCTTGAAACACCCTTTTATGTACTTGAAAACAGTTATCATGTCCCCGCTCAGTCTTTTCTTTTCCAGACTAAATAAACCTAATTTTTTCAAACGTCCCTCATAGGTCATGTTTTCTAGACCTTTAATAATTTTTGTTGCTCTTCTCTGGACTTTCTCCAAAATATAAAATGGGAAATGACTTCCTAGGAAGGAGTACTGTGGAAAGGGATCTGGGGGTCATAGTGCACCACAAGCTAAACATGAATCAACAGTGTAACACTATTGCAAAAAAAAAAAAGTGGACATCATTCTGGGATGTATTAGCAGGAGTGTTGTAAGCAAGACATGAGAAGTAATTCTTCCGCTTTACTCCACACTGATTAGGCCTCAACTGGAGTACTGTGTCCAGTTCTGGGCACCACATTTCAGGAAAGATGGGACAAATTGGAGATAGTCCAGAGAAGAGTAACAAAAATGATTAAAGGTCTAGAAAACATGATCTATGAAGGAAGATTGAAAAAAAATGGGTTTGTTTAGTCTGGAAAAGAGAAGACTCAGAGGGGACATGATAACTGTTTTCAAGTACATAAAAGGTTGTTACAAGGAGGAGGGAGAAAAATTGTTCTTCCTCACCTCTGAGGATAGGACAAGAAGCAATGGGCTTAAATTGCAGCAAGGGAGGTGTAGGTTGGACATTAGGAACAACTTCCCAACTGTCAGGGTGGTTAAGCATTGAAATAAATTGCCCAGGGAGGTTATGGAATCTCCATCATTGGAGATTTTTAGGAACAGGTTAGATCAGTGATCCCCAACCTTTTTGTGGCCAAGAGCGCATTCATGTTTTCAGAAGAGTGTGGCGAGCGCCAACAATTTTTCAAGACTTATTTTGTATTTGTACATTAAATAATATGAAAACCATCATATTTAATATTACATAATATATGAATCCATAAGATAAAAAAGGTAATTTTACATGTAAAAGGTATTAATTATATTATTTGGCAATTATTCTTTCACCTTACCATGTGAATTTGTTCTTTTTTATTTACCTTTGGGGGGGGGCGCAGTTCTGGGCAGCGGAGAGGGAAGCCGCAGCCCCGCACCTGCCGGGGACAGAGATCACCGGCGCCCGCAGCCCGGCCTGCCGGGGACAGAGAACTCTGGTGCTGCAGGCGCTGGTGTTCTCTGTCCCCGGCAGGCGCGGGGCTGCAGCTTCTCTCTGCGCTGCCCTGGCCTGCCGGGGACAGAGATCACCGGCGCCCGCAGCCCGGCCTGCCGGGGACAGAGAACTCTGGGGCTGCGGCAGTGGCATAGCTAGGTTTAGAGCACAGGGGGAGCGGCGGCGCTATAAAAAGGCCCCCAGCCCAGCTCAGCTCCGGCAGCGGGGCTGGGGGAGGTGCTTTAAAAGGCCGGTGGCTCCTGCCGCTGCGGGGAGCCACTGTCCCTTTAGAGCGCCTCCCCACACCCCAGCCTAGCTCCGGACGTGGGGCTGGGGGGGCGCTTTAAAAGGCTGGCGCTTTAAAAGGCCGGCGGCTACTGCCGCTGCGGGGAGCCACTGGCCCTTTAAAGTGCCCCCCCAGCCTAGCTCCGGCAGCGGGGGCTGGGGGGGGCGCTTTAAAGGGCCAGCAGCTCCCCGCAGCGGCAGGAGCCGCTGGCCTTTTAAAGCGCTCCCCCTGCCCCCCAGCCCCACTGCCGGAGCTGAGCTGGGCTGGGGGGCCTTTTAAAAGGCCGGTGGCTCCCCACAGCGGCAGGAGCCGCCGGCCTTTTAAAGCACCGCCCCCCAGCCCCGCTGCCGGAGCTAGGCTGGGGGGGCACTTTAAAGGGCCAGTGGCTCCCCGCAGCGGCAGTAGCCGCCGGCCTTTTAAAGCGCCAGCCTTTTAAAGCGCCCCCCCAACCCCACGTCCGGAGCTAGGCTGGGGTGTGGGGAGGCGCTCTAAAGGGACAGTGGCTCCCCGCAGCGGCAGGAGCCACCGGCCTTTTAAAGCACCTCCCCCAGCCCCGCTGCCGGAGCTGAGCTGGGCTGGGGGGCGCTTTAAAGCGCCAGTGGCTCCCCACAGTGGCAGGAGCCACTGGCCCTTTAAAGTGCCCCCCGAGCCCGGCTCCTGCAGCCGGGCTCGGGCGGCGCCTTAGCGCCGCTTTTCCTCACGGGGGAGCAGCCGCTCCCCCTGCTCCACCCCTAGTTACGCTAGTGGGCTGCGGGTGCCGGTGTTCTCTGTCCCCGGCAGGCGCGGGGCTGCGGCTTCTCTCCGCGCTGCCCTGGCCTGCCGGGGACAGAGAACTCCGGCGCCCGTAGCCCGGCCTGCCGGGGACAGAGAACTCTGGGGCTGCGGGCGCCGGTGTTCTCTGTCCCTGGCAGGCACGGGGCTGCGGCTTCTCTCTGCGCTGCCCCGGCCTGCCGGGGACAGAGAACACTGGCGCCCGCAGCCCCGGAGTTCTCTGTCCCCGGCAGGCCGGGGCAGCAGCTTCTCTCCCCTTCTGGGCACTGGTTGGTGGGCGGGTGCCCATAAATGCCCCAGCGGGTGCCATGGCGCCCGCGGGCACCGCGTTGGGGACCACTGGGTTAGATAAATATCTGTCAGGGGTGATCTGGATAATACTTAGTCCTGCCATGAGTGCAGGGGACTGGACTAGATGACCTCTCGACGTCCCTTCCAGTTCTATGATTCTAAAATCCTGAAGGACATAGTGACCAGAAATAATCAGTTTAGTTCAGTGGTTCCCAAAGTTTAACAACCTGTGAACCCCTTTCACTAAAATGTCAAGTCTTCCGAACCCCCTCCTAAAATTGAATATTTCCATAAATTTTCTCTTTACTAGAGTATAAATTATAAAAGCAGTGATCTTGGAAATACAAAATTTGTTTTGATGACATGCTTATTACATACTATTTATTAATTATTGTTTATCATTACAGTATTTTTATTATGTTATGAAAACAGCAACACTCTTCCAAGATCTCACTTATGTAGCTTGTATCACTTTGAACAAGCCTGCTAGGAGCCTTGTCTTATATGTTTCATCAAGGAGTATCAGATGTGAAACAGCATGAAGGTATTTAAGAAGCCAACTCTAAGAGTTCCTCCTACACAAGAATTCAGGTCTTGAGCAGTCCAGGCAAACAATGCACGTTACAACAAAGCTTAAACTTGTTCTTCATAATCATTTAAAAAACAATACTAGCTGCCTATTTAATTTTAAAAACAGCAAAAAATATCCACCTCCCTTTCCATTTCTTATAAGGAGTCTTGAAGTTTAAATCTCCTCTGTGTGCTAGATATGCTTGCTTTGATCTGCTTCACCCTTGGAAGTCCAAGGGCTCCGGGCTGCTGGCCCCGTGCTGCCCGGGGTCCCTAGGGACAGCTCTGTCCGCCATTAGGGAATTTATTCCCGAGAACCCTCTGTAACATTTCACGAACCCCCAGGGGTTCACGAACCCCAGTTTGGGAACCACTGGTTTAGTTCATTAACTACAGATAACAATTTGTTTAATTAATCAGTTGGTTTTAAATGCAAAACATGTTATGTTAATTTCTAATAAACTTTTTTCTGATATTTCTAGCACAAAGTTTTTATTAAATAAAAAAAAAGCTATTTTTGTACAGTTTAACTGAATTTGAATTTCCATTCAAATGAAACTTGACACAAATAAAAAATAATCTAGTAAATAAGAAATGTATCATTCACCATTTCCTGGAATAATAAATACATTTATTCGGAGTCTTACTTTTTATATGTTAAGCTCCGTATTTGCTTAAATGTGTACAGATATAAATAAAAGCACCATATTTAATGTAAAGGCTATTATTTAGTTGGAAATCAACATGTTTTAATGGTTACCATCCAATGAGAATCAACCTTTCTTTAGGAAAATAACTAAACGACACAAATGCAAAGCATGATTATAATCAAGCTTTCCTGCTTGTTGCTTTAAATCAGTGATTTATATTACTTTGATTTAAATCAATCCCCCTTGATCCTGACACACCTATTCTCAGATCCCACAAGTTCCTCCACAGGGTCTTAGCAGGTCTGGCAATACCTGATAGAATGGATATTTCTTCAAAGTTTATGAGGCACACCTAGAAGCACCCTAGAATGTATGGTATGTCTCTGATCCCAGGAAAATAAATGAAAGAGTGAACCTGTCCAAAAGACATCACTGAGCCTGCAGGGAACCAGTGTTGAGGTTTTGTGGCTTATTAATTAAGGCAGGAGAGCCAGTTAGGAGCAAAAGTGATTTTTATTAAGTATTGGAGTATAAGTATATGAGTACTTAGAGAGATTGAGGATTATTGTGCTGACTGAGGTTCAGGTTGGAATTTATCTTTTGTCTATTCTTAGTGCAGTGCCAATTGGTTAGATAATTTATACTAAAAATATAAGTGATATGGGACTGGATCCTCAATTTATGCAAATCATCTTAACACAATTGATGTCACTAAGAGCTACAAAAATTAACGCCAGTTGAGCATCTGGCCAACTGTGTATAAAGGAAGTCCAGACTACAGAGCGCAAAGTACATATAGCAGTCTTCCTGCTTCTTGTTGTTAATAAATTGTAGCTTTTAGAGCAGTGATTCTAAAAAATCCTACATTTTGTATCCTGCATAACATATTAAAAAGCCCTTTTCATGTAACTCTTTGATGCATCCTATTGATTATAGTTCGTGTGGGTGGATGAAACACTGTGGTTTTCGTTTTCATGCATCTCCGATGACAGCTACAATACAATATATTGCTATTGTATGCTTAAATGTCAAACCTCTGCTTTGTGGCTTCATTATATTTTCTGTTTAAATATCAAAGTGACACAGTGGAAATATGAAAATGTTAGTTTAAGCTCCTCAGCTTTGGTTTCCTATCCTTTGCAATTTACAGTGTGGTCATCATTTTGGACTATGAAGCTATTCTATTCAGTGGCACAATTTGGTAGCGTAAATGTTAGAGATTCAGCTTTTCTCAATCATTATCTAAGTCTTAGTACCTTGCTCTTTAACTGCACTCTACATCAGTGGGTGTTAAACATGTTAAAAGGCTGTGCAATCAAGCCCCAAATGTTTAGATAGCATATATTTTCAAACAAAAATCAAGCTATGAAAAAGATACCGTTTTTCCCTGACATTTTAGAAGTGTCTGCAATTTATCACTGCTCTGTAGAAAGAATTAGTTTACTGAATTAAGTAAAATTCTTCTTTAATATATTTTGAACAAGATTTCTGTTTGTATATTGACATAAGTCTTGTATTGCCACTGACCAGAAATTGCTGCCAGGACTGCTGTCTATCCATCCGCTAATCTACAGAGGATCTCAAAGTCTCCTGAGCTATGTAATTATGGAGGCTGATTCCTATTTGAAGGTTTCAGTGTAGTAGCCATGTTAGTCTGTGTCAGCAAAACGAAAATAAGAAAGAAAAACTTGTAGCACCTTAGAGACTAACAAATTTATTTCAGCATAAGCTTTCGTGGGTTAATACCCACTTCATCGGATGCATGGAATGAAACATACAGTAGACAGATATTTATACAGTCAGAGAAACATGATAAGGTCGAGGTGCATAGACCAACCTTAAGAGGCTAATTAGTTGAGAGGAACCATAACAGCAGGGGAAGAAAAACCTTTGAAGTGATAAACAAGATGGTCACACAGGTGTGAATGAGGATCGTTAATTTAAGGGAAATAGATTCAATTAACGTAATGGCCGAGCCATTCCAAATCTCTATTTAATCCGGAGGCAATGCAACCTAGTTTGCATATCAATTCGAGTTCAATAGTTTCTCTATGAAGTCTGCTTTTGGAGTTAATCTGTCGCAACACTGCTACCCTCAAGTCTGTCACTGAGTGATTAGGGAGGTTGAAGTGTTCTCCTACTGGTTTTTGAATGTTATGATTCCTGATGTCAGATTTATGTCCATTTATTCTTTTGCGTAGAGACTGTCTGGTTTGGCCAATGTACATGGCAGAGGGGCATTGCTGGCACAGGATGGCATATATCTTGAAGGGGATTCTTCCATTCAGAAGTGATCATTTATGCCAATTTTGACCATAGATGGCTGCATAAACCTCAGTGTTTCCAAAGGGCAGAATCATATGCTCCACAGTGGTTCTAGATTTATATCCTTACAGTTCACTCTCTGGTTCCAGGGTATCCAAATCCTAGAGGTCCCACTGGTGGGGGGCATACTAGGTTGGACAAAAAGGGGAAGAAGGCTGTGCAGCCAATACACACCCCTTTCACACTTCCCCAAGCCAGATCTGCTTTTTTCCCTCCTCCCTCTCCTCATTTCTCATGGAAAAGAGCATTTGGGCCTTTATCAGCTGGCACTTCAGACAAAACATCTGACAAAGGATGGTCATAGACCCTACTTGCACAGAAAGTCAAATTTATTATCTTTAAAACTATTTACGCAGAATTGCTTGCAGACAACAATGCCTTTTGCTTATTAAGGTAGGTTATATTCAGCAAACAAAAGGTGGGGTTGGTGAAAAGGTGGGTAAGTGTCCTTCAGACCGAGATATATTTGGCTGGTTGAAAAATAGATGGAGTTTCTGCCACAGGTCAGTGATGTGACCCCATACCTCCATTGCTGTTATAGAGGGATTCAGGGGATCTCTTCCCATCTCTTCCCCCCCCCCCACTCTTCCCAGCCTCCCAGTTACCGTTGCAAGCATTACATCAAACTCTCTGGCTAAATAAACCCCAATTCCTCTATCTGACAGAGTTCAATTTCAGAACTGTCATTCAGGCAGACTTGCTCTAGGCCATGCAGCACCTTTAAATATTTTTCCTGTTTGATTGACTGCCCATCATCCAGGGGAGATGCTGTTTGTCAGGGGAGGCTCTGAGAATGATCAGTTCACTTGCTGGTGTCTTTTCCTGCAGCCCAATTACCATCCATATTCTTCCAAGTTAGGATGCTTAGGCTACAAACCAGCAATATTTCTTCATCTTTAAATAACGAACAAGAGAAAAAGTTAGATATGGCTTGAATATACTATATGCCAAATATAGTATCACCTTGAGCGATTGGTCCTTCAGCCCTCGTATAGATTGCGCCGATCACAACACATCTTCCATTCTTCTCGTATCCTGGCCTTCCTTCTCCATGTGCGGCCATGTCTTTTCATGATAAAATCTTCCCATCTCTTTGGAGGTCGGCCAAGTGATCATTTCAGTTCCCGTGAGTACCACTCAGCAACACCTGCAGTCCATCAATTGTCAGTGAGCCTCATTGTATGCCCGGCCCATCACGTTTTACTATGCCTGCTCTCAACAATGACGTCCTGCACTCCACCCTGCTGTCTGAGTAGAATATAATATACTAGGCTGTATATATTATAGTATATGACCTCAGGAAACTGAAGGATTTAAATATCATCCTCTGCCCACTTTAGAATGATTTCAGATTCTAATTAAATGCTCAGTTGAGAAAAATCATTACCAGAAAAATAAATGGAGCACCTTGTGGAGAAAAATATATCTTTAATAATTACTATTACATCAATATTGTAAAGTATGAGAAGAGTACAGACATTGGTTGTGTTGTAATTAATGCCAAGCAAACTCTCTGTAGCCAAGAGTTTAGCCAATGAATTTACCTTGTAATGTATGTATATACTTTTCAGGCCCAATTAAGTACTACTGAAGTTAATGGGAGTTTTATCACTGACTTCAGTGGGAGCAGGATCAGTCCCTATAGGCTCAGTCCAATTCTTATAGATCCAGCTGTGATGGAAGTCAATTATCCATAACAGTTTAATGGAAACAACCTGAAACTCCCTCAGTGACTAAATGGAACTTCTAAAATTGGAGTGTGATGCCAATGGAGAAAATAAGACTAAAGAATTACCCTTTGAACAAATATCAGGGGGTAGCCGTGTTAGTTTGTATCCACAAAAACAAGGAGTCCGGTGGCACCTTAAAGACTAACAGATTTATTTGATGCATCTGAAGAAGTGGTTTTTTACCCACAAAAGCTTATGCCCAAATAAATCTGTTAGTCTTTAAGGTGCCACAGGACTCCTTGTTCCTTTGAACAAATATACAGGATCAGATCACCACATACTCCCTTTGTGGCATGGTGCCAAGCACCCTAATCATACGGGAGGGGCGGGGGGAAGGGGAGGAGATGGTTGGGGATAGAGTATGCAGAAAGGTGCCTATGCAGGACGTACTCTGTAGCAATTACTATCCCCTCTGTGACATTCCTATATAGCTGGTGGACTGAAGAGCCCTATGGTTGTGGACAGTACTTTCTGCATATTCTGAGCCTTTGCATACTTGGGAGGTAATGGCCCTTCATGCCCCTCCTCCCTCCCACAAACACAAACTGCCAGAGTTCCCATGGGGTGAGGAAGAGGAGGATGATAGATCCAAGACATGGCTTTCTGATTAATTTGTTCCTTTCTGTGGCTTTTAAGACAAAAGGGGAACATAAAGATTTTCATTTCCTTTCTCTCACAGAAAACATTTTTTGATTAAAATGACAACTCCACTAATTTTCGTTCCCTAACTGACCAAGCTACTAACCCACACTCTTAGTGATTGGCTAAGTTCCTCATCAAATGTTATTACTTCTGTAGTATAATCTCTACCTTTTAAATACCAATATAGACCTATGTGCTGTCCTTTAAAATATATATTGATTTACATAACCAAACTGATATTTAATTAATAATAATATGGAGATATGCCTATCTCATAGAACTGGAAGGACCTTGAAACGTCATCAAGTCCAGTCCCCTGCCCTCACTAGCAGGACCAAGTACTGTCCCCTGACAGATTTTTGCCCCAGATCCCTAAATGGCCCCCTCAAGGATTGAACTCACAACCCTGGGTTTAGCAGGCCAAATATTACTTGTGAAACAGAGATACCAATTAAACTTTTCAGATTGATGATGTTGTACACATTCTGACATTTATTTCTTTTTTTAATTCCTGGAAACCAAACAAATATTTGAATAAGACCTAGCATGAGTAGCCAGTCACAGCAGGAAAAGGACCGAAGAACCAGTCACCTTTAGCTGAACAAAGTTTAGCTGAACACAATAGCAGCCCTAAGTAAAACATACTATATTTATTACAGACCAATCAAGATATTTGTAAATAAGCACTGAGTACAAAGGAACTAAGTTCAGTTTCTTCAGGGACTTCATGGCTGCACTTCTTATTATGTACGCAGCCCCTAATGCTGGAAAGTTAAACCACAGCTTTCCATCACTGCAGATTACAGAAAAAAACAGTTTGTTTGCCATCCTCCATGTAAATATAGTGCAATACTGCAACTGAACTCAATACACAAAATAGAATAGAAGTAAAGTAGAAATATGACAATAAATACTCTCAAACATATATAATGGAAGATATTTTAAAGTTCCCCACAATTAATGAATGTGTATGAGAGTGGATGCCAATACATACATGATACTAGCATACAACCATTTGAGATATTTTGAGTGTTATGAAGGTGTATGTCAGAATGATCATGGGGTTTCAAACTTCACTTTGGACCCCTTCATCCCCTCTCAAGTCTATCCCTTAGGCGACAGGCCTGGCTTCCGGCACCTCATGTAGTTCAGCCATTCTGGACTGGGTATCTGGGCACCAGCCTCCCAGTTTCCAATCCAGCACTGCTGTACGGAGATGCAGGTGACAATGCAGGACAGCTCCATTCTCTGAGAAATGGGATGTTTTTCCTCTCCTTGCCCAGTTGGTGTACTCCAAGTCCTTCCCACTAAAGGGAACAATTGCCTGACAGATTAGCAGGGTGAACATGGTACATGCTGAGAGGCCTGTGTGTCTGGTAGCAGCTAGGCTTGCACTCCAGAGTTCCTGGTGTCACGCCTTGGTCGTTCCTGACCCTCTTTCTCCAGTTCCAGTCACCATACTAGAGAACCTTGCTGAGTTTTTCTTCACGCTTTGGCCCCCACCTGCAGGTTTCTCAGTGATCTGGCCAAGTGTAATCACTCAAACGGATATTCGGTCAGGTCATGTATGTCAAACATGCTTTACTCATTTACCAGTGGAAGATTCTCTCCTGAATAATTCAGAAAGGAATAATCTTGTTCATTGAATCGATTTTTCAAACACCGAATGAGCCTCGGGAGACATGCTGACCACAGAATTAACAATTTAAAAACATATTGTGTACCAGGCTGGCACACCCTCTTCTGTCACTGTTAGAAGAAGGAAAACAGACTTTTGGGTCCAAACCTGCTCCCTTGGAAATTAATGGGAATTTTGACTTTAATCCAGTGCTGCTCCCACTAATCACCTACATGTTAGAATTCTCTTCCCATTCATTCTCAGTCACTGAGCACACATTATTTTACTAGAGTTCGGCAAATATCAGCATTTTTTTTCTTAAACGGCCACAGGGCATTGTATGAAATGAATATATTTATAAGTAGATAAATTACAAACGTCTTGAGAAATCTGGACACAAACAGGCTTTCTAACTGGTTGCTAATGATGTTATTTTTACTCATGTCAATAACACCTAGTAAATGCATGAATCGGTCTGTTTTCACATTACATATGCATGAAATTCTATTTTATAGCAATACTAGACAATTCAGGGGATCCATTCCATTACATATGTATGATGTCCCAAAAGTACTCCTAGTTGGGTTAAGTAAATAGTTCTAGTTCCAATTTCAGCAATTAAGTTACACAGAACAACACAATTTGTATTAAAAATTGATTTAGAATTTTGAAGCAGTCCAGAAATCTTAATGGCTGATTTATTCTTAAAGCCTAATCCTTCATTTCTTGCTGTCCCAAAATGCCATGAAAGGAATGCATGGGGTGAGCCCTAAATGTTGTATGCTAAAGGATTATTTCAATTCTTAGGTAATTTAAATAATCTGGTTTTAGGGGAAGTGACGTCTACAAAAGAGCATTTGGTGTTGGGATATCTAGTTTCTATTCCCACCTCTGCCACTAGCTTATTGTGGTATCTTGGGCAAGTCACTTAGAGCCACGTTTTCAAAAATGCCTATCCATATGTGCTCCTGTTTTTGGAAGCCCAGCCTAACACATCTACATTTTTTTAAATGGGCACCCAAAAATAGAAAGAGCCAGAATTAATGGACACTTTTGAGAATAACCTCTCTGAGCCATAACCTCACAGTACTTACACTTCCCCCGTCTGCAAAATGGAGACAGAAATGCTTCTCCAACTTAGTAAACACTATGAGTTCTCCAAATCAAAGTATTTGAAGTAAGTGAAGGTATTATGCCCCATAAAACCACTTCATTTGCTCCATAACTATACAGGATACATTACCTGTTTGTTATTGCTTAATTAGTGTTAATAACCAAAGTTCAAAGTTAACACTGACTCTAAAAATCAAGGAGTGGCCAATAAAGCTGGTCTTACTACTGGGGGATGACAGTAGCATGGATGGTCTGGAACCAAACTTAGTTCTGAACACTCCTAACTTTGGAGTGTAATCTTGAAACTAGAGCTGGATCCAAATGTTGCAGTTGTCATTTATAAACCAAACCCAAACCCCCCAGGTCTGAACCTTTGTGTGCACATCTGTAAATCCAGAATGTATAGCGTTGTAACTTTACAGATTTGCAGCTCAGGCCCATCTTTAGGTTATTCACCATGACCACATTTCCTTGGAAACACGATTGCTTTTCCATAGTCGCAGGATATTATGCCACTGCTTTGTTCACCACAGTTTAGCCACCTCAATTAATCATGTACCTACTACATCATAAATGTGTTAGTAAAAATAAAATATACACCATTTTTGACTATTTTGTTAAATATTTTGATAACATCCCTTCTACTCCCTGTACCTATTCAAGTGTCTATCTTCTGCTGTGCTGCATCACCCTGGCTCGCTCTCTCATCAGTGTCCAGAGTTGGATGGGGTATATTGAGTGAAATTCTGCAGTACTCAGGACCAGCTTCTGGCAATCCCCTGCATACAATTGGGGAGGGCAGAAGGCACCTGTGAGTGATATTGCAACCCCACACAGCATCCTGAAGACTGCTGTATTAAGTTTCTGAATAGTTTATGTATGACTGTGTTCTACTCCATGGGGAAGTGTTACCACAGATCCTATAGGGACGAAAAATAGTGAGCAGTAATTAAAGCAAGTCTCTCAACTCCAGAGAGGTGCACCCCTTGGAGTCGCTTGCATATACTGGTTCAAACTGCGTTTTCCAGAGAACAAGAGACAAAGAAAGGCTTTTGATATAAAAGTCTGAGTTTAAACAGTTCCGGGCCTTTCTTTTCATTCAGCAAACAGGCAGGCCCTTTGGTCCTAAGGAGACCCCAACCCATGCTGAACAGTTGGAAGGGATGTTGGCTACCCATGTGGAAAATGGGTGATTTCTGGTATGATTAATAAGTGTGTAGGAACGTTTATCATTTTTGTTTTCTCTGTATTTTTTTTATCCTGAATAAATGTACTCTGCTGAGAAACAGCTGTGCGGTAACTTGTAACTGATGATGAAGACATTGTATTTGTCCTCCGAGAGAAAGCAAAGCCCAGCTGTTGGCCTTAAAGCAAACTTGCTTGTTGGGGATAGCACTGTGAGTGGCAGGGGTGTGTGCAACCTTAAAACCACCTGGTTGGAAGAGAGTGGGACAGAGGTGATGTCTGGAGGCCTGAGACATCACTGGACACTCCTGGAGTGGTCCACAGTTGGGGGATGCAGCTGCAGTTACCTTGACACTTCTGCACATGTGGGGTAGTTGCTGTTGCAGTCCATGTATTCTCCTAGCCATAGGAACTACTCCCTGCTAGAGCCTTGTGGAGTGCACACCATCTCAAAAGGGTCAGGGGGAGGGACCAGGAAGAAGCTGAGGTCAGGCACAAACTTACCTCTGTACTAGCATGTGAGCCTGGCCAGTAATGGAAGGGAGTATATGCAGCACCCTCTTAAGGAACGGAACAAGCATGATGGGTTTGAACCCCCACAGGGGGAACAGGCATTATGGGTTTGAACGCCCACCCCTACTCAAGCTAAAAAGGATAGGCTGGCTCACAGTCCTTGTTCAGTTACAGTCTCATCCTCAACAGTCGTTTTGCCTATATGTAGACTGCAGGATTTAGTCATATGGGTCCCTTCTAACCTTAAGTTTCCTATGATTCCATGATTATCTTTTAAGTAGCAAGGGCCATAACTGGGACAATTATTATCTTGTCCAAACTGTCCTTTGTTAATTAGGCATTATTTTTAAAAATCCTCATTTGCATAAGGAATCTGTACTGCAGCTGTGTTGATTTATAAATAGCATATCAGCAATTCCTCCCTCAGGGGCATGCGCTTAGGCACACTAAAATCAATTGAAAGAATGCTGTTGATTTCAATGGTCTTTGGATCAGTCCTCTGTTGAATCCTGCTTCTTCTGCCCAAGTAGAGCACATTTATAAGGACCAAACATCATTGTAGCAATTTATTAAAGGAGGGAATCAAACATTTCCGGTGCTTCTTCCCTTTTGATTTTTGTCTTCCTTCCTGTGTGACATTGTCATTTTAGCATGTCTTTCTATCTTCTGGCAATATCAACATTTCTTTAAAGATGATCTGCAAAAGCCTTTTTTAAACATGGGATTTCCCCCTCCCAATTTTTTAATATAAAATGACTTTTGAATTGTTGTGTTTTTGTTTTGTTTTTTTCTCTGGGGTATATTTTATCCTTAGAAAAGTCAGGTTAATGTTTTCAAAAGGACCTCTGTATGTACCCATTTCCTGAACAATGGGACTGAGTATGATCAAAGAAAAGCAAGTGTACATGATTCTTATGAGTGTCAGCATGTTCAAAAGGGGATGCTGAGCATTAGCAAGAGCACCCATATGACAGAACATAAGAATGGTCATGGTGTGTCAGACCAATGATCCATCTTCCGATAGTGGCCAGTGCCAGATGCTTCTGAGAAAATGAACAGAACAGAGCAATTACTGAGTGATCCAGCCCTTGTCATCCAGTCCTAGCTTCTGGCAGTCAGAGGTTTAGGGACACCTGGAGCATGAGGTTGTATCCCTGACCATCTTAGATAATAGCCATTAATGGACCTATCCTCCATGAATTTATCTAATTCTTTTTTTGAAAGGATTTTTATGCTAAGTACTGGCACATGGTTGAGATTGACTAATGTGTTGCCAGGTGTGACAGTCCTGGGAATCAGCAGCTGGGCCAGGACTCTGGTCACTTAAATGCCAATTAATTCCCTTCAGGATGGACCTGATGGGGCCTAATTAGTGCATTATAATGGGCTGGGGGAGGACTAGTGAGCAAATTGGCCCAGTAACACAGTAGGTAGAAGAAGGCCTAGGAAGGAAGTGCTGGGAAGAGAGAAGCAGGCTAGCAAAGCCAGAACCACGAAGGACTACTGGATAGAGAGAGCTTTTTCCTATCCTCTCCTTTCCTCTCCAGAGAACTGAGGAGAAACTGAAACTATGAGTAATATGGTGTATGGATCAGTAGGTTGGTGGGAAGAGAAAATGTAAATCAACACTCTAGTGCAGTTTAACAACGGAAGGTGTCTGAGTCTGCATAGACAGAGCAGATGACGGGAGGACCCTGTCACACCAGGATAATGCCAGAACAGTAGTTTTTGTTTATCATGAAAAAAGAAACACAGAAAACAAAGGTCAACTTTCTACAATATTTCATCCAATCTACCCAAACCAAAGGGTCACGCATATCAATTTCATACCTCAGAGTGCTGTAGTTTCTGTGAAAAAAGAGTAAGAAAGAAATGTCAGACATTAGAAAAACGTTAGTCACGCGGTCCTTTTAAAGACACTCATAGCAAACCTCAGATGTTTTCCCTCTCTTTCCCCACCCCCAACTGCTATGGAAAAAATAGGTAATGCATAAACTACACTACACAGTTAAAACTGATACTCTAATGCAAAAGACAATTTGTGTTGGCCATTCTTGCCTCTGTAAAAATGGAAATCCTGATATAACTTTATATGTGGTGACTATTTCCTTACCACCACCAATATTGCACTGCCACAATAGGTCTAGGAGTAGAGTTGGTGGTGCAAGTTGGGATCCTGTGATCGGGGGGTTTCTCAGATAGAGTTCCCCAATAAAGAGCTGATTTTAATAATCAAAGTGCCCATGCGCATAATGTGATTTTCTTGAAAATTGGTACTCTGCAACAGGGGCTGTGATATACTTTAGGAAAGTGGGAGGAGAACATCTACTGAGTTGAATGGGTCAGTTCGCACCTCTGAGATATTGTGTCAGGGGTATTCCACAGGATGGGATCTCCATGAGAGACTCATCTGAGAGCATCCCATTTTGCTGAATGGGCCACTTCACTCCCCTGTAATCCTTCTGCGTTGCAGGGGGTTGAGCAGAACCTCTTTCCCCTACACTAGTCCCTGGGGCTCCCCTCCACCTTGCTGCTCAGATGTGCTCCTTTCAGCCCATCAGTTACCACCTTCCTTCCACTCCATGGCCATTGCAGCTATAGTGGGGTCATGGAGAAGCCAGGAGAATGGCCAAAGTGGCAGTTGAGTATCCTCATTTTGCCTCCACATAGGTGTCCCCAATCACGTCCCTTTCACTACCACCTTCCTCCAAAATCAAGGGAAATTCACTGCACAAAAACCTTCTCTTCTGAAACCTTCTCTTTGCCCTTTTTGACTGATGCCCCTGACAGACATCTTAGCACTCTATCCCGCCATTTGATAGGAGCGCTGTGGGGACACAGCACACAGGAATAGCAAGAAACTCTCTGGCTGGGTCCTCCCTAAGACAAAAGTTATATTTAGGATGAACTTAAAGAACACTAGCTGGCTACACCTGGCTTATACTCGACCACTTCATCGGCTCTGCAGAAGCTACCTTAAGGCATGTTTACGCTATAATGGCACACCTACATTTCTACATCTATGCCTCTGTAGTGCCATAGTGTAGATGCTTCCTACATCGACAGAAGGGGTTTTTTCCATTAATGTAGTTAATCCATGTCTCCAAGAGGCAGTAGCTAGGTCGATGGAAGAATCCTTCTGTCAACCCTGGTTTAGATCTGGATAGGTCAGGTTGACCTAACTACAGTGCTTGGGGCATGAATTTTTCACACCCCTGAGCAACATAACTAGGTCAACCTAAATTTTAGGTGCAGACCAGGCCCTGAAGTTGCCTGAAACTCCCACTAGAATGTTGTCTGCACTCACCCCAGCCCTGAACTGCACTGTCATGAGTGCTACGAGACAGCTATGCATTCCCACAGCTACAATAGACTATTGTGCTCTTCTACTAGCACAACAGACATAACTCAACACAGAACTGAGAGAGTCCTGATTCTTTTGGGTGCAGACACACCTCTTCTCATATTGCAGCATGAACTGTGGCAACCTCCTCCAGTTAATCCCTACCCCAGCCAATACAGCTGTCCCTAACATGGTGAAGGGCATGGAGACAAATGACAGTACCCAGTTCTATGGAATATATCACTCCCCATAAAATGGTTCATTTACATAATCATTCTTAGTGGCTGTTTTATCATAGGGCAGCCCTGCCTGAAACAGACCTAAAATATATCCCCAGTGACTCTTGCCAGCTATACTGGGCAGAGTTAAGATTGCAGCATGGTGGGGCTGGTGCGTACCATAACTCTGTGTTGTTAAAGCTTTTGGATAGAGAATTAATTATATACAGTGATCATTAAAGAAGAATAGGAAGAGAGAACATCAGTTTTAGTACTGAAAAACAGATCAGGAGAAGAAACAATGATTTCTTATTATTCTTTTCAAAGGCAAATGGCATTTGAAAAGTCATGAAAGAGGAGCCTTAAGGATATTTTGACAGCATATAGTTAACTGTAACATTTCTAATAGCTTTTTTGTATTCATGTGCTATAGATAAAATAAAATGCTATAGCAGATTATTTAAACTACTTTTTCTGTGTCCTCTCTATCTCTGAATAGGTTCCAAGATTTTTGTTTCTTGAACTAAAATGTCTCACACAGCATACTTTGCAAGAGGTTTTTAAACAATTTTCCTCCTCCTGTTAGGAAAATGACAATGGTGACATCTACTGTTCAAAGAAAAAGAACTACTTAAGTAAGTGCTAACCTCAAATGACTTATCCTTTGTACTTGTTAAGTTATTAACAACTGTATGCACTAAAACAATCTGAAAACAAACATGGCATAGTAATAAACTAAAGGATTTAACTAATGCTGTGATAGTTTAGTTGCAAACACATTTATGGAAGGCTTTACTCAGCTAATATAATATGTTACTATAACAAAGGTACATTCAAATTGTACACATTCAGTACAGGTAGACATTTTCTTTCTCTTGGGAGACCTCTAAGGACACTTAAACACTAATTTCCTTCTAGATTTTAGTTTTTTCCCTGATTAGGTTTTAAACTGCTCCTTTCATCCAATTAGTACTGAAATCTTGCTTCTTATGCCGAGAGACTTGATGTGCAGATAGGAAATATGTTTTATTTCCTGAAGCAGAAAAGGAAGAAACTGATGCAACTCACCCAACCCCCCAAAAAAGATTGCAAATGAAGATTATAAATGTGTTCGTGACTCTGCTGTGGTATCACTATCATTAATGACATTTAAGTGGAAATTGTGAATCCCTTATTGTGTACATTTTCTTAACCATTTTATGGTGAGGATAAACTGAAGCAGCAGACCAAAAAGAACACAAGGAGGGAATGGCAAATAACCATTTTGGTAGAGCAAATAGGTGTATATGCATTGTAGAGGTTAAAGAACATGCGACATTTTACTGCCATCCACAATACTGACCATCTCATTTTAGTTATTTCTTCCATTTCATTCCTCACAGTTTTCTTCCAAATAACAATAATAACCATAAATCTCCTCTCTTTCTATTTGATGATCAAAAAAATTGGCAGAATTTGTATGTGGTGAATATGTGAATCTGTCATTCACTGTCCTTTTATTCTTTGCTTTCTGGGTTTGGGGTGTGTTATTTTTATTTTATTTTTATTGCTGGACGGTAGAAGTGGTGAAAATGTATTGTGCAAATTGTTTGTTTTATTGATAGTTATTTGCTTTTTGAGGTGCTATATTGAAGCTCTGAGCAATTTATTTATTTATTATTTATTATAAAATTTATTATAAAATTATTTATTAACTGGCAGTAACAGTTATTTTCACTATTATTTCTTAGAAATTGCTGCCAAATTATACATCAAAGAAAGGCAGTTAACATGCTGAGATAGCACCCTATGAATGGTCTTCTGTAATGGGCAGACTATTTTTCTCTTCTAACTCAACCCATATCCTTATGAAAAGTTTTGGGCCTAGTTTTCCTCTTATGCACAGCTATGTAAATTGGGAGTAACTTTATTGTATCCAGACATAAAGTGATCCTTCTAATCATCATGTATTTATCATGCATATTTAATATTTTAAAGAAACAATGAAGTAAGGACTAGATTGTTGATTTAACCCATGGTCCAGGCTTAAGGAAGATGGGAGTGAGCCATGCTAAAGCTCCAGAGGCGATACTGGCAAATACAGGCCAGCGAGCTTAACTTCAGTACTGGGCAAATTGGTAGAAACTATAGTAAAGAACAGAATTCATACACATTGATAAACATGATTTGTTGGGCAAGAGTCAACATGACTTTTGTAAGGGGTAGTCACCACTTACATTCTATTAGAATTCTCTGAGGGCATCAACAAACATGTGGATAAGGGTGATGCAGTCAATAAAGTTAAAATTCAAAAGCTCTTAATGAAACTAAGTAGTCATGGGATAACAAGGAAGGTCTTCTTCTCATGGACCAGTAACTGGTTAAAAGAGAGGAAACAAAGGGTAGGATAAATGGTCAGTTTTCACAATGGAGAGAAGGAAACTGCGGTGCTGTTCAAAATATTCAATAATGATCTGGAAAAGGGAGCAAACAGTGAGGTGGCAAAGTTTGCAGATGATACAAAATTACTCAAGATAGTTAAGTCCAAAGCTGACTGTGAAGAGTTGTAGGGCGATCTCACAAACCAGGTGAGTTGGCACCAAAATGGCAGATGAAATTGAATATTGGAAAAAAATAATCCCAACTACCCATGTGTAATGATGGGGTCTAAATTAGCTGTTACCACTCAAGAAAGAGATCTTGGAGTCATCACGAATAGTTCTCTAAAAACTTCTACACAATGCACAGCAATGATCAAAAAGGCTAACAGTATGTTAGGAACTGTTAGGAAAAAGAGAAAATATCACAATGCCACTATGTAAATCTATGGGGCTCCTACCCTCGAATACAATGTCCCGTTCTGGTCACCCCATCTCAAAAAGGATACAGTGGAACTGGAAAAAGGTACAGAGGAGGGGAACAAAGATGATCTAGGGTATGGAACAGCTTCCATACAAGGAGAGACTATAAAGATTAGGGCTTTTCAGTTTAGAAAATAGATGGATGAGGGCGGATACGATAAAGGGCTAAAAAATCATGAATCGTGTTGGAAGAAGTGAATACAGAAATGTTATTTACTCTTTCCCACAATATAAAGACCAGGCATCACCTGATGAAATTAATAGGCAACAGGCTTAATACAAACAACCTTCTAAGTACTTCTTCACCCAGTGCACCCTGTGGAACTCTTTGCCATGGGATGTTGTAAAGACCAAAACTATAACTGGATGCAAAAAATAATTAGATAAATTCATGGAGGATAGGTCCATCAATGGCTATTAGCCAATATGGTTAGGGAGGCAACCTCATGCCTGGGGCAAACCTAAACCTCTGACTGCCAGAAGCTAGTAGTAGAAGGTAGAGGTGAATCTTTCCACAATTGCCTTGTTCTGTACACTCCCGCTGAAGTGCTGGTGCTGGCCACTGCTGGAGACAAAATACAGAGCTAGATGGATCATTGGTCTGACCCAGTATGGCCGTTCTTATGTTCTTAAAGTGGGAGCCTCAGGAGGAATTCTAGCTGACACAGCACTATTATTAATTTGTATTGCAGTATATAGCCTAGAGGCCCCGACACAATTGTGCCAGCCACTGTACAAACATAATAGAGACAGTCCCTGCCCCAGAGAGCTTACAGTCTATCCATAAGCTGAGGCAGCAGCAGCTCAACCAGCCTTTGAAAGGAGCAGTATACCTGACTTATTTTGCTGTTTGCTATAGAAGGGGTGGCAGGGCCATGTCACTGACTTCACCTCAGTCCTCCCCCAATCCTTTTCAGGAGACTGACTCAGTGCTAGCTGAACGCAATGCCTCAGCTCCACAACGGGATCGTGCCCAGCCCCTACACAAGGAAAGGGGAAGTATTAGCAACAACAGGCCCCTAACTGGAAATTTAGCCCCATTGTAGTGGGAGGTGTAGACACTGAAAAGACCATTCCAGTCCTGAAGGTCCTACACTCTAAAGGCATAAATAGACAAAATAAGGATGAGGATACAACATACAAGCAAATGAACCTGGCAAAGAATTGGCCCAGCATTGTTAGTTACAGGGATTGGGGTTTGGAGGTGGGGGTTTAATCAGGGGCAGAAAGAGGAAAGGGAAGAAGGGGAAGAGGAATAGTCACAGCTTGTCACCCACCTAGTCATGATCAGGCTGGGTTTGTAGGCACCATGGGAGACATGAATCTTAAGGAGGAATCTGAAGGAAGATAAGGTAGTGACTGATTGGATTTTCTGAGGAAGATTTTCTTATTCATCAGGGGCAGTGTGATAGACAGCATGGAGTTGCATAGCTTCTGTCCTTTCTCCCCATTCCCACTTTTGCACCCATGGAGAGCCATCTACAATCTAGCCCTCCAATCACAGTCAAAATGCTATTGGGATAATTACCTAGTTCTATCTATCATGCATACATGAAATTGTCCATCACTGTCAGAACACCAGTGTATATAGGATCCATTCACCGCCTCTGCTTTTGTGGGTGAAGTGGACCCAGACACGATGGAGCCTGGAAGTGGGGAGTTCCAGCTTTGTATTTTCATCTGACCTACCACAGGAGCCTGAAGGAGCATCTCTGTGGAGATTCAGAGATGTGGGGCTCTGTGGAGTTTTGAGGGCAGGGCCTGTCTACAGCATTCACACCTCCAATGTCAGGGAACTCCAGTGGACAGCTACACCTGAGTTAACGATGCCAGATGTTGTGCCTGCAGCTCCCACAAAGGAAACATTATGCTCAGGAATAGGGTGGCTGTCTTCTCCCCACTAAGAGCATGATTCTTGAAGGGAGATAGAAGGAGCAGAGAGACAGCATAGAGGACCCAATCTTCTGTGGGACCAAGGATCTCCAGATTTCATCAGAGTGCAAGGCTGCATGGCCCTGCCCCAGACTCCTCCCTTTTAGGGCATTTCAGAAGGAAGTTTCTTGGTACTTCTACTCCCTTCCCCTGGATATTTCCATGGGAGGTAGAATTTGGACTTCAAATACCAACAGAGAAGGAGCAAGCCCTTCATCTGCTCACAACAATGTTCACACATAGGAGCGGTTAGGCTGGCACGGGAAGCTGAATACTCTGGGTACTTATGTGTCCCACAGCAGGAAACAGATGTGCTACCAGTGCTATAGCAGGAAACAAGATGACAACTAGTGTGATCATAAAATCATTGCAACAGATAGGGCTTGATCTGAAGGGAAGCCCGGCTCTTCGGATCATAATATTAAAATAAAAACAATAGTTGAATAAATACAGTACAGGAAGAAAGACAGAGACAGGTGCATTTCTCTCCCCCTCCCCATACTTTAACAAATATCACTCAAACTCTCATCACACACCACAGTATCTTAAAAAAGCTGACCGATTGCTATGGGAGAATGACTACATGAGGAAAATATTGGTACAGATCCTGAGCTGCTGTAAGTCAGAGTAGCTCCTCTGAATTCAATGGTGCTCCTACAATTTACATAGGCGCTTTCCAATTTCACTGACATTTGGTGAAGAAGCAGATATTTCAAGGCAATGATATAATCCCACTATAGTTTTTAGTGTGTGAGGTAATGAACATCTTTAGTGCTTAAAGATGCTGTGCAAACCTGCAGGGCATGTGTGAATGCCAAGATTTTTATGAAAAGGGTGGTTTTACTGCCAACAGACTTTAAAAAAAATCCCTGCAGTTTATATTAATAAGACTGGATGTTATTGCATGTCAGAAGTTACTGTGATTTATAAAGTACTTCCTACCCAGTGTGTACTAAAAACACTTGGCTCTCAGTTCCAGTAACTAACAGCAGATGATAATAGCTTTATCTCCATAGCCAACTTGACCTGGAACCTTCTATCATTTCTGGTGATTTTAGCACTGCATTCGGCTTTCACCTTTGCTTAGGATAGCTTTGACATTTTTTTCCAGTTTGGACCCCGCCAAAAGTAATTCTTATAACAAAAAATATTGCATTCTTGCATCATCATTGTAGAATATTGCAATGTTTTTATTGTTTTACATAAGGGTTGGTTTGTAGATTCAACCTGTTATTCTCCTTTCTAGAATTTGACACACATCTTGGGGAAAAATACCAAAAATGTAGCAAAAGAGAACGGAGGGGAAAGCATAGAAGGAGGGATGATCAGTTTGAAATAAAAGTGTAGGCTATGTTCCCTGGGCCAGAACTAGTGCACTCATTCTAACTGTGCTTCACATCAAAACAGGTCATAGTGTTACGAAAGAGTGTTCGTGAAAAAGGAAAGAATATGATTGGTTGGGAGTACTGAGCCTCATTCTAGCACATCTTTCACATTCTGAACAAGGTCATGTTTTAGATGGTTGTATATACTGGGTCAGAGCTCCACTATACTGTGGAACCTTTGTGCCAATCTCTTTGGTCAAATAGGCTGTATACCCAATGGATCTGGTCAACCAAGGATTGCCCCAATGTGGAAGAGACTGCAGGTGCAATAGGGCTGCTGGAGTTCCTCCTATGTCACTACTATCCCCCTGGCCCTGGCTGTAGGAGTGTGGCTAGAGTTGCTACATCCCAGCAAACCCTAGCTGCTGGTGTGGCCTCTTGGTGGCATGGGCAGCAGGGCATAACTTGTGGTAGCTCTAAATACAAAAGTAGAGGGCTACTGCTCTGGGCTCCACAACTAAGCCGGAAGGTGGACAGGATCTGGATAATGATCACTGGGTAACAAGAGGAACCCACATCATCCCAGGTAACAAACGTCAGAAATGCCCATGCTACTAAGCAATCTTTCACATCATTCACATTGGTCTTGCTCTGGCTAGCTGCAGGAGAAGTGTTGCCAAAAAGGAATGTACACCACATAAGGGGCCACTGCAGCATTCTTTGTCTGAAACAGGGTATACGACCAATAAAATGGGAAACACGCTTCAGGAAACACCTATTACCTGCAAACATCACAGTGAACCTGGGCACACAGGCACCCACAGCATGGTAAATTCTAGACTGTTTTGCATGTGGAACATTAAATAAGGGAAGGATAGTATATGAAGGACACTCTCCCCTCATTACTGACACATCCAGAGAACAACAACTAGGGTGCTACCTGCAGACAATGCTACTCAGCATTCCGCTGCCCACCAGAAATCATTCTACACCATGTTCAATGAGTCACCAGGCAAATTTGCATTTAGGGTGTTTAAAAAGAATTGTGCCCACATCACAGTGGATATAAAGGAGGGTATGAAGGAAGCCATGGGTTAGGCAAGGAGGACTGCCTATCTGATGGTCTGAAAGATAAAAAAAGTATAACAAGATCCAATGACTGAAAGTTGAAGCTAAACAAATTCAGACTAGAAATAAGGAGTACAATTTTTAACAGGGAGGGGAATTAAGCATTGAAAAGATTTAGCAGGAATCATGATGAAGTCTCCATCACAGGCAACTTTTAAGATGGGATGTTTTTTAAAGATATGCTCTAGTTCAAATGGAATTATTTTTGTGGAAGTCCTATACCCTATGTATGGAGGAGATCAGACTAGATTATCACAATGGTCCCTTCTGGCCTTTTGAATCTATGACTCTCCTGACCACACAGGTGTATCAGAGATTTGCTTATTTCAGCAGCAAGCACAGGTGATGCAGCCCTGTGCAGAAACACAGAATTCAGACCCCTCTGTCTTCTCCTGACTTGTTTTGTAAAAGGACCAAAAAAGTGCCACTATGGCTAAATGTAGCGGGACAGAACCCCGCTCATTCCCTGAGGGGCTTGAAACAGCCCTAAGCAAGGGCTGTTTCTGGAGCAAGCAGCCCAAGCTGAGTGGGAAGGCAGGCTCAGCTGGGGCCATGCCCCAATTAAGGCTCAGCTGGCCCTTATAAGTGGGCAGTGAGCCAGGAGCAGAGAGAGTCTTCCTCTGCCTTAGAGGAAGGAGGGCCTGGCTGCGAGGACCTAGAGTGGAGCAGGGCTGGGGGAAGGCTAGAGGAGCTGGGGAGCTCCAGCCTAGGAAAACCCCAGGCTGCAGGCCTGGTTAAGGCCCAATAGATACAGGGGCTACAGGGGGTAACCCATGGGTAGGCCGAGGCAGCAGGTCCAACCCAACCCAACCCAACCTGGCCTGTGATGAGTGGCTTATACTGCAGTCTGCCCCAGGGCGCGGGGGCTAGCTGGTGACTGGCAGTAGCCTAAGACTGAGGCGAGGTGGGGGTAGTGGGTTGGGGGTTCCCCTGGGGAGGGGAGACCCAGATCTGTGGGGTACTGCCGGGAGGGGCAGCACCCTAGTTAAAGGGGTAACACCCTAGTTGAAGGGGCACCGGGTCCTGGGAGGGACTCGTCTGCCTTAGAGGAAAGTGGGCAAGCCGGATCCCCGGCTTGCAGAGGGCACTCCAGGGCTGGACGAGCTAATTCCCAGGACAACCAGCAGGAGGCGCCGCCGGGTGAGTCTGAGCTCCCCTTACACTAAACAATAAAGTAAAAGAAGCAGGGAGAGGCAAAAAAGCATCCTTCAAAAAGTGGAAGTTAAATCTTATTGAGGAAAATAGAAAGGACCATAACGTCTGGCAAGTGAAGTGTAAAAATATAATTAGGAAGGCCCAAAAAAGAATTTGAAGAACAGCTAGCCAAAGACTCAAAGTAACAGCAAAAAAATTGTTTAAGTACATCAGAAGCAGGAAGCCTGCTAAACAACCAATGGGGCCACTGGATGATTGAGATGCTAAAGGAGCACTCAAGGAAGAATAAGGCCATTTAGGAGAAACTAAATATGAAATTTTAGAACTACTAACTGTGGTATGTAACCCATCATTTAAATCAGCTTCTGTACCAGCTAACCGGAGGATAGCTAATGTGATGCCAATTTTAAAAAAAGTTTCCAGAGGCGATCCCAGCAATTACAGGCCAGTAAGCCTGACTTCAGTACCAGGCAAACTGGTTGAAACTATATTAAAGGACCGATTATCAGACACATAGATGAACACGATTTGTTGGGAAAGAGTCAGCACGGTTTTTGTAGAGGGAAATCATGCCTCATCAATCTACTAGAATTCTTTGAGGGGGTCAACAAGTACGTGGACAAGGATGATCCAGTGGATATTGTGTACTTAGATTTTCAGAAAGCCTTTTACATGGTCCATCACCAAAGACTCTTAAGCAATGTAAACTATCATGGGATAAGAGGGAAGGCCCTCTCATGGATCAGTAACTCATTACAAGATCAGAAACAAGGGGTAGGAATAAATGGTCAGTTTTCAAAATGGAGAAAGGTAAATAGTGGTGTCCCCCAGGGGTCTGTACTGGAACCAGTACTGTTCAACATATTAATAAATGATCTGGAAAAAGGGGTAAACAGTGAGGTGGCAAAATTTGAAGATGATACAAAACTACTCAAGATAGTTAACTCCTAAGCAGATTGTGAGGAATTACAAAGGGATCTCACAAAACTGGGTGACTGGGCAACAAAATGGCAGATGAAATTCAGTGTTGATAAATGCAAAGTAATGCACATTGGAAAACATAATCCCGACTATCCATATAAAATGATGGGGTCTAAATTACCTGTTACCACTCAAGCAAGAGATTTTGGAGTCATTGTGGATAGTTCTCTGAAAACATCTGCTCAATGTGCAGCGACCGTCAAAAAAGCTAACAAAATGTTAGGAATCATTAAGAAAGGGATAGATAATAAGAAATAAAATATCATATTGCCTCTATATAAATCCATGATATGCCCACATCTTGAATACTGCATGCAGATGTGGTCGTCCCATCTCAAAAAAGATAGATTGGAAATGGCAAAGGTTCAGAAAAGGGCAACAAAAATGATTACGGGGAGGGAACAGCTTTCATATGAGGCGAGATTAATAAAACTAGGATTTTTTATCTTGGAAAAGAGATGACAAAGTGGGGATATGATAGAGGTCTATAAAATCATGACTGGTGTGGAGAAAGTGGATAGGGAAGTGTCATGTATTCCTCATAACACAAAAACTAGAAGTCACCTAATTAAATGAATATGCAGCAGGTTTAAAATAAACAAAAGTAAATATTTCTTCACACAACACACAGTCAACCTGTGGAACTCTTTGCTAGAGGATGTTGTGAAGGCCAAGACTATAACAGGGTTCAAAAAAGATAAGTTCATGGAGGATAGGTCCCTCACTGGCTTTTAGCCAAGATGGGCAGGGATGCAAAACCATGCTCTGAAGTGTCCCTAGCCTCTGTTTGCTAGAAGCTGGGAATGGGCGAAAAGAGATGGATCACTTTACGATTACCTGTTCTGTTCATTCCCTCTAAAGCACCTGGCACTGGCCACTGCCGGAAGACAGGAAGGATACTGGGCTAGATGGAGCATTGGTTTGATCCAGTATGGCTGTTCTTATGTGATAGGACCAAACTAACAAATGCTTGTAAAGTATTTGAGATCCTTGGATGAAGGAACAATCCATGTACAAAGTATAGAGGTGTAAGATGTAGTTACACTATATATTAGTAATACTGTAAAATGTTATATCCAAGCTGGCATTAGTCACAAAATAAGAACAAGACTGGATCCGCATTGGAAATAGGTCAGAAGTCAGCACAGAGGGGAAAAGACTGTATTCTAGGGTCTAAAATACCCAGGAACATTTGGCCCAGATCTTCAAAAGTATTAAGGTGCCTATCTCCCATTGAAATTAATGGGAATTAGGTGCAAATGGCAGTTAGGTGCCTACATACCTTTTGAGGATCTGAGCCATTTGTACCTTCATCCATTGCAAATGTGAGATAGCAAAGCTGGGTAGTTCAGGGCTAGAGTAGAATTATGGAAAACACTCTTCCGCAGAACTACTGTAGCAACCCCAGGAGCCAAATACAGAGTAATTTAAAGCAAGCCTTCCTCTAAAACATGAACAGGGGATGACCACAGATGCTTATTGGAGATGTAATTGTCCTTGTCAGCAAAGCTCATTATCCATATAGAAACATATGTGCTGCTTTTCAGCATAAAGGTGCATATTTCAAGAGACTGTTTGAAATCTGAATCTCTTTAGTGTCAAATTAGAGAAGTCTGGCCTATTTTAACTACACTAGTCAGTTACTACGTATCTTTTGTATTGTGCAGAGCAATGAGGATCACACTACTTTCCTAAGCAAAGGAGACAACGTTGTGAAATTAAGCATGCAGCCGTGATCCCTATAGAAATGTCAGCACTTGACATGACTTAATGCATTCTTAGTGTGGCAAAAGGGAGTCCTTACAGTGACTTCAACAGGCTTTTTTGATCAAGCCCCTAGAAAAGGATGTAATTGTGGAATAATTAAATGAGAACTTTGTATCAACTCAGCAAATGTTGCCTTTTTAATAGTTTCCTCTGTCTTATTAATGGAAAGGCTCACATATATAAAAATAAGCAGCCTGGTTCTCTGTTGTCCTTCACCTTTAGTCATTTACAATAGCAGAAGCAAGTATGACACTACCAGATCACTACATTCATTCTGCAGTGGTATAAGTAGCTGTACAAGACCCAAGAGGAATAAGTGATTTCCTATGTGCATTTTGGCATGGTGTGTCAGGAAAACAGGGAGTAGTCAGCTATTTCCCTAATGACATTCGTCAAAGAAATGAATTTCCACCCCCACTTGATGTAAAGCGTAACCTTTTTCTTAGTAATGATAGAGACCCAGGTGCTTCAAAGAATGGATGTGTTTAATGTTGGGAGTGGGCATAGAAAGAAGAGCCTTTGAAGTATGAATTGAAAGATACTGGGTTGGGCATGGAATGAGAGGGGAGAGTATCCTGACAAGCGGAACAGGTTGGGTGAAAAGAGGGAGGGGAAATCTTTTTTAAAGCTATACTATCAACATTAACTCAATACCTGCTCACGTCTCTCCTTGCTGCCTGTTCAGATTTAAAAATATTCATTTCTCAGTTTTCTAACGAATGGATGTATTCTAGTTAGTCAAGTGAGTAGATGTGTGTGTGATTTATGCCATAGTGGAGTTGCTAGGAAAGTGAATAATTGGGCAAGGTGATTGTCAGGATCCAATGATACCCTTCACTTTCATGAGCAGAGGTCAACTGAATCAAGTTGGGTAGGGGACAAGGGAGTAATTCCACCTCAAAAGCATATTCCTCCTTTCTGCCCCCATCCCAACTCTCCCGCAGTCCCTCTGCACTTATAAAGGAAACAAGATAGGGAGGGGGCCAGCAGCTCTCCAAGGCATTGTCCCTCTCCTGTACCCTGTGCAAAATTCCAGGCCAAGTTAACAATAACCCTGTCCGCATTACCTTACATAACCTCTGCCACATTGAAGGCGCTTGGAAGCAATGGTTGACATGGTATAGAGTTAGATATGCAGAAGAGCTTGGAGTCAGTATAGCAGAGCATTGATTTAGCATAGATAATCCAGCTCTATGGCAACATCCCTGACATTCAGGGGTTTATATCCCCTACAACACAGACTGAAGACGAAACTCCACAAAGTTTCCACTCCACAAAAGTACAAACTTTTGGGGCTTCTTTTTTTCCCTAGAGCTGAAGAGTGTGCCTGAGGGAGCACTGGAACTTAAATTAGGACCAAGCACTCCCTTATGTTAGCTTTTCACCACAAATGGGATGGGAGACTTTGCAGGCATTTACTCAGTTTCATTAAGCCTCTTCTGCTGAGGTGAGCAGAGGCAGAAGGAACAGACAAGGAAGGTCTCCGTGCAGAGACCCCGCCACCTAGCCCACAGTGGTACATGACTGACAGGCGCTCTGTTCCCTTGTACTCCCCCAGTGTCCTCTTCCCTCAGTCCATCCTCAGAGGGGAGCAGGTAAATGAATGTTGACAGTGACAACTTTAATTCACTCACTGCTTACCCAGGGGGTAGGTGGGAAATGGGGAACGGCTACTGCAGGTATTAGCCAACCCCGCCTGCTGTCTCTCCACCTCTTCCTTTTATCTTTGATCAAGAATGTGGAAGCTCAGGAAGGATTTAAAAATGTAAAATAATTTTTAAGGTTTTTAGGTGTACACACCCAAAAGCCTCAGAGCACTTTAACAAACGCCGCATTTCCAACTCTCACAACTTCTGCTGTTTGGTGGTTTCTGTAATTACATGACTCCAGGAGCTGAGGTTTTATGAAGAATCTCAGATTTCATTTAAAAAAAAAAGTTTTGGAGGAAAGCTCAAAAACCTAACCTTAGAAAGATAACCCAAATTTTAATTTGTGTGTGTGTGTGTGTGTGAAATCTCCATGATTTTTATGCTAATCTAATGCAGTGTGAACACTTGGGGTCAGCAACACTGGAAACAACAGAATTATATGGCTAAAGCCCTTAAACCACCCCCCACAGATACCCCAAAAAGAAACTGATCCTACAGTTGGCTCCTATGTGTATTTTTACACCTTTGAGGACCCTACACAGCTCTCCTTGTATCCTCTGCAAGTAAGGTTGACAAAGCTTCAGAGTAATAAACACACAGGCCCCATCTGCAGTTCTTACTCAGACAAGACTCCCGTTCAGAATCAATGGAAGTTTTGCTTTTCAGTGGAATTGGAGCGTCAGTTAAAATTGTCTATCGGAACTCCAGGGTCAACTGCCCAATCTATTGTTTTCTAATATGAAAAATAGGAGAGTGTGTGTGGTATCGAACAATACCTTGTTACCAGATCAATACTGCACATCAATACTGCCTAATGAATCTGGCCCACTTTTACCATATCTGAAAGAAAATACTCTTAGAAATCCCTGAGTCATTCAATGAGCAGCTTAGATCTTGTTCAGTGTGAACCTCATACCTGGCGCTATTCTAATCTACATAGGTTTTTATACCACGCTCATCACTATAGCATCTGAGCCTCAGTGCTTGTTTCCTTCATGTATATTTTTATCCGCTCTCTTACCTAGAATTTCAGTACTGCCCAACACAAATATTCACAAGTCAGGTCCTCCCAAAATCATGACATTTAAAAAAATAAGTTTGGGGGTTATTTTTCTTCTGGTGTTCAAGCCTTTAAGGGTCACATTTTCAAGCTTTTCCATCCACTATGAGGGCCAAAAACTTACTTTCTCTCCTGCACACTCAAATAAAAGCTGATTCATAACTCCAGGACTAGGGTTTGAAGAAAAGCCCCAAATATCAGAAGACTAGCACTAAAATCACAAGAGCTGGCAAAACTAACATATACAAGAATAAATATAAAACCAAGACCAAGAAAGAGAGCAATAAACAACTATTCTATTTTCCCTGGTTGTGGGTAGCCATGTCTCAGTCTTTACAAGTCTGACCATGCAAGCTGTTGCCCTGTTGCCAAATTCACTCCATGTAAGTCTAGAATGAATCTGGACCTACTGAAATCAATAGGAGCTTTACTATAAACTTCAATGAGAGCAGGGCCAGCCCACCCATGTGGGAGTCCAGTATTGATGACTCGAAGCCAATAAATGGACACAAATCAGATATAAGGAATGGCAATATACAAAAGCCTGTAGGAGAACACTTCAATCTCCCTGGACACACAATAGCAGATTTAAAGGTAGCCATCCTGCAGCAAAAAAACTTCAGGACCAGACTCCAAAGAAGAAACTGCAGAGCTTCAGTTCATTTGCAAATTTGACACCATCAGCTCAGGATTAAACAAAGACTATGAATGGCTAGCCAACTACAAAAGCAGTTTCTCCTCCCTTGGTGTTCACACCTCAACTGCTAGAAGAGGGCCTCACCCTCCCTGATTGAGCTAACCTCGTTATCGCTAGCCTGACTCTTCCCTGCACATTTATATCTGCCCCTGGACATTTTCACTGCTTGCATCTGATGAAGTGGGTATTCACCCACAAAAGCTTATGCTCAAATACCTCTGTTAGTCTATAAGGTGCCACAGGACCCTTTGTCGCTTCTACAGATCCAGACTAACACGGTTACCCCTCTGATACTTGAAGCCAATCTGTGTTTCTTTCCTTATGGGAAGTCCTTCCTGTCTCCTCTGGCTAGCAGAACTGATGTAGGGTCTCACAGATAGCAGACTCTTCAAACTTACCACCACTGGCATGACTTCACTAATAGCTCTGTAAGGTCCCTATCCTGAACTGAGAACAGTGCAGAGTGGACTCCTGCAGAGCCTCATTAAAGCCAATGCAGAGGGACAAGAACAAGTTGCAGGCTTGGGGCCTCAGAGGAGGAACTCATCAAGAAAATACCCTGGACAGGTGAAAGAATCAGACTTTACTGCTCCTTAGAATACTCCATGTTCTCCCCCAACCTTCCACACCCTGAGCATTGAAAGAGAGACCAGAGTTTAAACAGTGGTAAGACACCCAACCAAATAGATGTACAGAGCGAATGCAGAAATCCCAGGTTCAGTGTGGGATGTGCACACTGATTTGGTCTGGGTGCTTGCTCCTACCTGCAGTTAGACAAACAAATCAAACTAAATACATATTTGATTAACGTGGGGATGTGGGAGAGAAAGAAAATAAACACATCTTGGGCCTGCTGTGGATTGCTCTGTGGGATGAATGGCTTTGCCTCCCATATGAGTGATTAATAACATTTTGATTTTTCCTGGTATTATGTTTTTCTAAGGCAAAATAAAGGCACTGGGACATTTTTTTAAACCAAAACAACCATTCAAACCTCCGTTGTGCATCATATTGAAACCAAAAAAGGCACAAGACTAGTTTTAAAAGGAAATCCTCGGCAGGTCACCTTTAATGGACTTAGACCATGGATTCCAACTACTGCAGCACTGTCAGCCCCAAACATTCAAAAATCGTAAGTCAGGCCCCTAGAATTAGGAGATTGTCTTAAAAATCATGAGATTAAGAGAGAGAAGGGTACTCCCCTCTCCGCCTTTCTGATTTTTGAGCCTTTCTGATGCACATGGATCACATTGTCAGGTTCGTCTGTAAACATGCGTGCTAGAAATTTACATTTTTAAACAAATGAAAGCTGAGATTCTCACATAACCTCTTGCCTCTATGAGCTAGAGCGTTAAGAAAAAGACCAAAAATTGTGAGATTTTCTATTAAAAAAAATCATGAGAGTTGGCAACAATGTAAAGTTATCGTGGTAACTACTTTCAGTTACAAATCCAGCTGGCATTGCATAGTAGCAGCCTGTGATGCTTTGCCCCTCTCATTACCTAGTGTGCTGTCGGTGTGTAATATTTTATTGTTTGGTTAGTTTGTAAGATCCTAGAGGGCAGGACTTACATCCTTGATGTTCAGTAAAGTGCACTGTTGATGCTCAGCAATCAGTAAATAATGTGCCAGAAATAACAACAACCAAGAGCCTACTTCCCATAAAGGAAGAAGTATTTCTGTTCTAAACCTCTGATATCAGCATTAATATTGCGGAAGCAACATGGTCTGGATGATGGGGCACTGGGCAGATCCAGGAGCTATCTGGGTTCTATCCCCACCTTTGCTACTAAACTGCTATGTGACCTCGCACAAGTCACTTTACTTCTGTTTCCCTTCCAACTGTCTAGCCTATTTAGACTGTAAACTCTTCAGAACAGGGACTATCTCCTACCATGAGTCTGTAGAGTACTTTCCACAGTGGGGCCGAAATCTCAGCTGGGACCTCTAGATGCTACTGTAATTATTATTATTATTTACTATAATTTTGTACTAGAAGGATTCTATTTGCAATATTGGATTAGCCACTGCCCCGATCATTTTCACAAATATGCAGTTTATCCAATCTGCCCAGATTTCAGTAGTAGGGCATTCACCTTCCCCCACACCTGGATGACATTCCAGTCCAATTATAGTCTGGGTAGAAAGGCACACGGATCCTAAACAAAATCATAAATCTTCTGAAATCCCACGCTTGGTTGATCATCTATGTGGAGAGTTAGCTCAGAGCACTTGGAATATTTGGCGTGCCCTCTGAGTACTGAGCACTGAAGGTCTCTGTGATAAAGAGAAGATTTATCAATATGACAACAAATAAATTTGGTTTGCTGGCCAGACATTCATAGCTCAGGGCTGTACATTGTCAGTGGCTATCAACCTTATTAGTGGTATTATGGTAGAGCTGGGGGACACCAGTTGAAATCAGTGCCCCATTGTACTAGGTAAGGTAATATACACATACTAAGAGTTTCTGCTAACAGACAAGAGGGATAAAGTGTGGGAGGAGAAACAGAGGTGAAGTTTATTGCCCAGCATCATGCAATGGCTCAGGAGCAGAGCTGGGAATAGAAACCAGATATCCTGATTTTTAGGCCAGTGCCCTAGTCAGTGGATCACACCACCTCTCAACGCTATGTTCCACTCAAGCCCTGCGTCAAACATTATATTAGGCCAGTAAAAATTGTGATGGAGATAACTTCAAATTTTACCCAACTGACTTTATCTCTTATTGATTCTTAATAATAATAAATGTAGGGTTGGAAGAGACCTCAAGAGGTGATCAAATCCAGCCCTGCACTGAAGCAGGACCTAATAAACCTAGACCATCACTGGCAGGGGTTTGTCCAATCTGTTCTTAAAAACCTCAAATGGGGAGCAGGGGGGTTTCCATAACCTCCTTTGGAAGCCAATTCCAGAGTCTAACTACCCTTATAGTTAGAAAGTTGTAATCTCCCTTGCTGCAGATTAAGCCCATTACTTCTTGTTCTACCTTCAGTGGTCATGGAGAACAATTGATCATGGTCCTCTTTATAAAAGCCCTTAACATATTGGAAGACTGTTATCAGGTTACCCCCCTTAGTCTTCTTCTCTCAAGTTTTTTTAACCTTTCCTCATAGGTCCGGTTATCTACACATTTAATCATCTTTGTTGCTCTCCTCTGGGCTCTCTTCAATTTGTCCACATCTTTCCTAAAGTATGGTGGCCAATGTTGGATACAGTACTCCAGCAGAGGCCTCACCCCTGCCAAATAGACAATTACCTCTTGTTTCTTTCTTACAACACTTCTGTTAATACACCCCAAAAGATATTAGCCTGTTTTACAACTGCATCACATTCTTGCTGAAGTCTGGACTGAGATACTCCAGCAATGAAATGCTGTCATTTGGCAATAAGGTCATGTTACTTTTGCAGAGGAGGGACATCCCCTGCCAGAGGAGGCTGGTTGTTTTCAGACACACTAACTTTGCATCTATAACGTGTGAAAATTGGCTCATTGACATGAAAGTGATGATACAGCTTGATTAACAAACATGGGCACAAACCATGAGATCGCTACTTTGCTTATAAGTTTTTAGGTTGGGGGCAGGACTCCTGGTTGGGAATATTCAACCATCAGAGGAAAGCATTATAATAAACCTCCACCTTCTTTCACTCTGGGCCAAGCACAAGGCCATCTCATTACAAACCTTTGCTGGACAGCCTGATTTGCTATCAAATGGATACTAAGGAGATGCAAATACATTCTGAGACCTATTCGTATCCTGGCGATATTTCTGCTGAAGAAAGTCTTTACAGGCAAAAATCAAAGTCACTGGTATCTGTTCCTTTCCCACAACCCCACTCCCACCCCTCTTACTCTTGCTAAGCTATTGTGAAAATTTAAATTTAGTAAGAGATAAACCTCAAAGGGTATCAATTTCGGATGTGCTAAGAAAGAGAGAAATTGTTCCTTCTTTTTTTTCCCCCTGCCAAGAGTACAGCACAGACATGGCATTGTTTTGTGCTTCAACTCAGACAACGTGATTTAACTCAGACACTTCCAGGGCAGGGATCACAAAACGCGTAACACAATATGTTCATAACAACTTTACTAGATGCTAAATATCATGGGACACAGCCACCCCTGCCTTGAGTAAAATCACTTAGAAAGGGAGGATTGCCTCAAAACATGCAGGGCTTCTCTTGCCTTGAAGTGGTGTTACTTTCTTCCCTCTGTGAGGCCAGGCTGGAGTTGAGAGGGAACTGGCAGGGGCTGTAGCCTGTCAAACATGTGGATGCAGAGGATGTGGTAGAAGAAGCAGATCCCAAACCACACAGACCTTGGGCCATCTGCCCACAGCTGGCACCGTAGCTAGCTCGCTTGCTTTGATGTTACTAGAAGGGCCTGTATACTTCTTGGATGATGTTCTGAGGCAATGTTATGGAAGTTTAATGCTGCCTTTGGCAATATTATAAACTAGCTTTTCTAGTGTGACGTGTGTGCTGCTGGGGGAGTTTGGGAATGGAGCACTGCTCTGTGTGGGCTGAGCCTTCCCAGTTAGACCCTTGGCACAACCCAGGGATCTCCTACATGGGCATCTGTCTGCAGTGTCAGTCTTGCAGGGTGGTTAGGCTGCTTTCACCCGCACAAGGGGTCTTCAGACTCATTTTGTAGCAAGTTACTAGAAAAATCTTTCCACTGCATTATAAACCTGAGAGGATAATATGATCCTGTGGGTCTGCTAGGTTCTTCTGGGCATATACTAACTAATCAATTCCCTGCCATTGCTGGGGCCTTGGGCATTGGTGACACATCAATCTCCCCTGTTCTCTGACTGTGGCACACGACCATTTAGTCGCTCAAGGAATTAAATGCTTTAGTGTAACTGAAGATAATGGGGTCAATATAAGGATAACTGGGTGAAATTAATGTTCTGTGTTATACAAGAAGGCAGACTAGATGTTCTAATGGTCCCTTCTGATCTCAAATTCTATGAATCTGTGAAAGTACACATGGCCTTCTGTGTGTTTGCATATCTTATGTAAACAGTAGAATTAGTGTAGATTTTCTACTGTTGAACTCATATTCTAAGAGGGGTAGAGAATGCACTGTGGGGCCAGTAAAATCCTGAGCCTTATTCTCCTTTCACTAAGTGAAATCTGCAGTATTGAAGTAAATGGAAGTTTTACGACTGACCTAACGTAGAAACACCAAAAAGAAACAGTGCTGCACTCAAAATGAAACAGTTAAATTAGGAAAATTGAAATTGCTCCATTCAAAATAATAGTAAAGTCTGTTTGGCTTTTTTTCCCTGCTAACTAATGCAATGTAACGCCCGAGTTACACATTCTTAATGGCCAAAAGGTGGTGCTGGCATAGTTTGCCTGTGATGTCAGATAGAGCTAGTCAAAACTTCTTGAACTTTAATTTTTAGATTGAAATTTTGGTTAAAGACTGGTATTTCAGCACTGTGACCTACCAGGGTACAGTCCAGACTAATGAGCAGCTATGTTACCCCCTGCCTGCAACTTTGGGTGCCTTACAATGCCTTGCTGAAGTAACTCCCACCTGGGCTGCTCACAAACAGCCTCCCAGCGTGCAAGCCACATCCTGAGTGTCTCTGTGTAACTGTAGCCTGCCGGCGATACTTGGATTACACTCTGGCTCTCACTAGCCTTGATTATGCTGCAGGGCGACTCCAACACATCCCAGTCTTAGATTTTTTCCCCCAGACATGAATGTCCAGTACTGCCCAGCCCACTCCTGGACAATACAAGTTATATTAAGTCTGTTATTTCTTTAAAAGAATAATATGCACACAGCTTGTTACTGCACATGGAGTTTCCCAGATGCTTCCATTTAAAAACACTGGATTAGATAAAATCTCCCTCTTTGTAGTTAATAAACTTGTTTGATTGTCTTAAGTGAGTACCAGTAATGAGGCATAAAAGTCAGAAATGATTACACGAAACATAAAGATAAGACATTTACTAACACCTCACTTAACAAACTATATCAGATTCAAGCAAACTTTCTCACCACATGCTTTTAGCAGTCTTACTGACCAAACCCTGTAGGTCAGGACCCCTTCTCCCAAAATCCAAAAAATCTTTTCTTTGTCATTTCAGGTGCCGTGAATGTGATGGGAAGGGAGAGAGAGAGGGGTCCCTTGGGGTGTGTGTCCTTCCTTTTTATAGTTTCAGTCCCTCTCTTGAAAAACATTTCTAGCTGAGATTCAGGAGATAAAGAGTCTATGTGGAAGGATGTTCCCTGCTGCTTTTTATCACCTGTTTGAACTTCCTTTCTTTCCCATCCTGCTTAATGACTCTGTTTACTGCTTAAATGCAAATTAAGCAGAGCACACATTCCTTTGTTCAGGGCCGACCTGTTTGCCAAGTGCTGTTTTGGTAGGGCTGTGGGGTTTGGAACATGTGTTAATAACATCATACAGGGAAATCTTATAACTTCACTTAGTGTTGCCACACACATTTTATCAGGACAAATAATGTTCAGCCAATTATGAATTTTCAAATTATACTTTACAAGGCATACTTTGCACTGAGATTATTATAATAAGGTGTAGGGTGTGAATATAGATGTATATCCTGTCACAAGCACATACACCATCGTCCCTCCCACCTGAAATATGTTGATACACTTTTTTTTTTCATGGTTTTTGACAAAGTGATTGAAATTTTTTAGGTTTTGAAAAATGTCTTTGAAATTTAATTTTTGTTAGTGATTTTTGACATTGAAAAAGGTTTTTAAAAAAGTAAATTTTGTTACTCTCTAGATGACAGTAGCTAGCAATGTTCAAAAGTGCCTCCTAAAGTCAGTTTATATAATTACTTGAAAATGATGGGTTTGGAAATGTAGAAGCAGTTGCAATGGTGACCAGACGTGTGTGTGTATAGTTAGTTATAGTTATATAAAATAGAGATAATACAAGAAGTCAAAAAACACGGGGATACTTTACAGTGGTCCTGGAAGACAATGGATTGCCTTATAAATGTTAACGCATGGTTCACATGAAAACTGATGCTAACGGCTATTATTGGCAGTCTCTGCAGAAAAGTCAATGATCCCCAATTCAGCAAAGTACTTTAGCACGTGCTTAACTTAAAGTACATGAGTAGTCTCATTGGAGTCAAAGGGACTGACTATTCATGAGCTTGAAGGTACTTAAGCATATGTGTAGCTTGCTGCTTAGGGGATTTAATGAGCAAGAAAACTGAATTACCTTCTTGTCCTTAAAAGTAGCCACAAAAGGTTAGGTTTAAGGAATCTTGGCAAGCT
Source organism: Chelydra serpentina (assembly GCA_037349315.1). Classification (NCBI taxonomy): domain Eukaryota; kingdom Metazoa; phylum Chordata; order Testudines; family Chelydridae; genus Chelydra; species Chelydra serpentina. The sequence continues at coordinate 40,942,016 of JBAIAC010000029.1, read as the reverse complement.
GGGTGAAAGTTTGTGTTCCCATAGTTGGGATTTTAACTCCTAAATTTCCATAGAGGCTTTAGTCATGTGACTTATGGCTGTTAATCAAATTTTGTAGGTTAAATCCCAAACCACCTCTTGGAAAATATAAGAAACCACGTGTACTAGAAAAATATGGTGTGTAATATTACACACAAGAAATCCCAGCTATCCACTGTTAGAGCATATCTTACCCTGAGAAGCTCAGTGGAGATCAGACCTTAAAACTGCTACAGCTCCAGGACTGAATATAATAAATATAATTAATAGTCCCTGCTCTTGCCTGATACCAGGTGCCAACTATGGAAGAAGGGAAAGGTAATGTTGGGTTTTTGTTTTTAAAGGGATGGCTATGTAGAAATGTTGACAAGCTGAGATGGTCGCATGATGTCCCCACAGAGCTAGGTCTGTGGGTAAAGTGTAATGTTTGTTTCATGCTTAACATGCCCACATACTGTCAAACAAATGTATACTTAAGAAAACAAAAAGCAAGCTACCGGTGCACATTGGTGACCTGTCACTCATTAAATATAATGTAACAGCTAATGTATCATGTTTTAGATATTTATTGAATTTCCTTGATTATACATGGAATTAAATATATATTGCCATAACTATATATACACATGAAAAATGATGTTTACTTATGTGTGTATAGATATAACCGCGTGTGTGTGTGTATATGGATTTTATTAAAGGAGCAATTTTCAAACTGAAATGCCCAGACATATGACCAACTAACAAGATTTCTAGCTATGCATTCTAAACTAAGTATAATGGTTTGGCGCATAAAATAACTGCCTGTAAGGGTGAGGAATTATTTATTATTGGTATTGCAGTAACACTTAAGAGACTCCAGTCATGGACAAGGATCCTATTGTGGTACACACTGTACAAACACAGGAGAAAGAGACAGTCCCTGGCGCAAAGAGCTTACAATCTAAGTATACGACAAGAGACAACAGACAGAGATTAGGGGAGTACAAGGAAACAATGAGGCAATATATGTCAGCATAGACAATATTGGTTTGGATACATTTCTCCATACAGCGTAATAAATAATTGGTGTAGTGCATTGTTAGGAATTTCTTTGTCTGTGAAACGCTGGGCACTGGCTACTGTCAGAGGCAAGATGCTAGACTAGATAGATAAGTGGTCTGATCCAGCATCACAAATCATATAGTTAAAACGTTTCAAGATAGACATCTTTATATCAGTGGCCTTTTTTTCAAAGTGCTGAGCAACCACACCTCCCATTGCTAACCTTAGCCCTGGTCTACACTGTGGGGGGGCGGGGATCGACCTAAGATATCTCGTAGCTGAAGTCGACGTATCTTAGGTCGACTTACCTCGGTGTCCTCACGGTGCCGCTCCCCCGTCGACTCCGCTTCCGCCTCTCGCTGTGGTGGAGTACAGGAGTCGATGACACAGTGATCAGGGATCGATTTATCGCATCTACACTAGACGCGATAAATCGATCCCTGATAGATTGATCACTACCCGCCGATCCGGCGGGCAGTGTAGACGTACCTTAAGCACCTAAGTTTGAACATTTTGGCCTATATTTCTATATCTGCTACTATGGTAACTGTGCCATGTCTGCTTCTAATCTGAGAAGTTATAGGCCCAGAGCTTTGGGCAGCACAGAAAGGTAGCAATGGCACTCCCCCAATTCTTGGAGTAGCCCTATGCTGGGCTGGCTCTCCAGAACAGCTTCCCCTAGAATAACATAAAGATTTAAGATGCTTTAACTTAAAGCTGACTGCCATTGCTGCCAATGGCATAAGGGCTGTTATGGTGGCCAAGGGTCACAAGTTAACAAGGAAGCTTTTCCCATGTCTCCATGCCAGCAGAACTGGAAGGAGTTACCCTGGCTCTGTTCCCCTATACTGAGGTGAAACTCTTGGGGCTTGTGACACCGGCTTTGTGCCTATGGTGTAGTGCAAAGTGCAACAACATAACATCTAGGCAGTAATGTAAACATTATACAGAATTGCACTCTGTTTATCAAAGGGTCATGGTGTGTTCCCCAATAAGTTCATTGAACTCAAAGTAATTAATTGAAGTGGAGCACATGTATTTGTGTTTCTGCCCACAGTAATTAACTGAAGTGACACACGTGTATTACTAATCTTGCACACTGTGGTTAAGATAGAAATGAAGATGGCCATCAAATTGAATTATTTCTTTATTAGCAAGGCTCAGGGACATTTTTACAGCTATGTAATTAATTTTCATTGTGTGCGTGAGTGTCTCCTATTATAGGTTTAAGTGAGATGCTATATCACTATTCTAGGAGGAAGGAAATAACTATTAATATATGAGAAAGTACACAAAGAGTAAAGATTTAGTGATCTGATTTTCTTTAATGTTTTCTTTGAATTTTTCCAAGGTGATACAAAGAGAAAAATCCTTTGTGAGTATGTCTTTCTTCACTAAATAAGAGATCTTTGTACATTAATATGTTAACCAGACTGTACTGCACACTCTTTGGCATACATTCAACAAGGTAAATAGGACAGGAAATTACATTGGAGGAACTTCAATTTTTGCATTTCATGTTTTTTTCAGTTGGAACAATAACTTATCTTTGCATCAGCATTTTTTGCAATTAATTTCCCTGCTTTTTTTTTTTTTTAAGGACAAGGTTAACAATCCCCGATAATTGTGTTTGGGATTTAATGCAGCACATCTATTTAAGCATATGTTCATAGTAAGTTGGCAATAAGTCCCCAGTTCTGCATACATGTTTCATTGGCTTCCAAGAGATTATTCATATGAGTAGGTTAGACATGTGTGTAAATGCTTGCAGGATCAGTATCAAAGGTTCAGATATTTAAAGGTATCTAGGCATTGCCCTGCTCAGCATTGAAATACCTAACTAACTTGGGAACCTACGTTTCATTTAAAGTTAATGGCATTTAGGTTCCTAAGTGCCTGTGTCACTTTTGAGAATGAAATTAGGCTCATAAATCTGTTAGGCATTCCAATGCTGAACAGAACAATACCTAAATAGCTTTAAAGGTCCTTATGTTGATATGCCCATTAGTTTCTGATTCTGAATGGTGTCCAGTACTTACATCTCTTATTGAACCTCCTAGGATCAGGCCCCTAAGATAATAAATGTGCTACTATGAAAGGCCACATGCATGTGCAAAGCATCTCTATTGGTCTCATTCTCAGAAGGGTTAAGCATTGGCCTGACTCTGCTCCTGTTGAAGTCAGTGGGTCAGTTAGGCTAACATTGAGCACATTTGACAACCCCACCCTAAATGTGGGCAAATACTCTGACTTGATGCAATTTTCTGGTGCTCAGACACCATAGCCAATTATCTGTTGTGTAAAGCTTTAAATTACTAGCCAAGTCATTATTGTTTCAGATTTGGCTCTGGACGTACTCCTCATTACTGACTACTTATATGAGGACTATTTACCAAGTTTGAAAATTCATCTTTGAGTTACCTGTGCAAGGAAGTAGTGTAGCTATATATGTACCATATTTTAATGAAGAAAAGAGGGATATCCCACTCTGGCTAAATTAAAAAGAAAATGGCTGAAGGGTTTTTGTTCAAAGTTTCAACAACAATAACCTTTGTCTAGAGAGATCAATCATAAAAAAATTCAACTTAAAGAGTAAATTTCTGAAAGTCTCTGATACCAAACAATTGTCTTATTTGCAGCCTTTTCTGTAGCATTCATGTACATATCTCTAGATAACTGCTATATTAGAATTCTTTCATGTTTTTTTTCCTCCCTAATCTAATTTGATGTGATTTGGAATTACTGCAAGAGGCGATACGGCTAGGTACATTTTTAAATCAGGCATTGTCTTTCTGGGTCAGAGTTAACATAGATTCCAAGGCCAGAAGGGAGCACTATAATCGTCCAAATTAAGATTTGGCAAATGTTTTAGCTTGTCGGGTGAATTGATGTCCTACTATTTTTTAAAACCGAGGAAAAAAGACAATGATCTCAACCTATTGGAAGAACATCTCTATAAATATACCTAGTATCTATGAGACATACTGTAATGTATTCTCAGTGAGGATATTTACAATCACTAATATTCACTGCCCACCTAATTTTGGTCCATTTAAATGTATTATCCCATCCCTGATTTCATTAGGCAGTATGCAACCTTTAAATATTCTGAGGGGGATTTTAAAACACATTAATATATTCACAGAGAGACAGTCATAGCACAGAGAGTAGGTCTCATAGCTTTCTTGTGTTCCTGTCTCTGCCATTAAAATGCTCTGGCTCCTTGGAAAAGCCATTTAACCTTTCTGCCCCTGTTTCCCCTGCTGTAAAATGGGGCTAACATTTCCTTGTCTCTTCGGAGCGTGATAGTGCTTTGAGGTTCTCTGATGGGCCTGTAGTTGTATACAGCATGAATCTTTATATGCAGCATGAATATGATTGAGAAGCAGTATGGCTAATGGCTTGAGGACTGGACCCATGGACCTCCTCAGTTCTAATTGCTGCTCTACCTATGACTGTTTGGCTGTGGGCAAGACCTACTCTCATTTGTAAAACTGGGATAATCCTTCAATATTCCACAAGATTATTAGTTAGTAGCTATATACTAGACTATTAGTTAATATCTGTAAAGGGCTTCAAAGTAAAATGCTAAAACAACTGCTAAGTATTATAAACAATCATGATATATAATTAAAGCTGCTCTGTGCCCTTTCCTTTTGCACAGAAAACGTTTACTCTGTATTCCAGCTTTCACTGCACTAATGAAATACCACTGAAAATCGACATGAGAAGCGACAAACTATGCTATGCTTCTAATTGCAGCCCGGCTTCTGATCAGATGTGAGTTTCTAAAAGAGAGCTGTGGCTTTGTGTGTATTCTGCGTTACATTATTATTCAGTAAGTCCTAAACCACAAAGAGCTCCTAGGGAAGGAGTCATCATAGCATTAAGCAAGAGATACGCAGGGGCTGGTTCACTGGCAGTCACAGACAGAGTGCTTTTGTTTTTTTTATTTTTTTTATTTTTTTTTGCTTGTTGGTGGTGGGGGGCGTGTGTGATAGAAAACAGTTTGAGATACAGTTGCATGGAAAAAAAAATAAAGAAGCGACTGACCGCAGACTGAAGCTGTGCTGCAGCAGAATGGAGGTTTTTAACGGCTCCCCTCCAACTTCAAACATCTCCCCAGTGTGCAAAGAGCAGCCACAATGTAAACTTATCAGTCTGATAATCATCTAGAATGAGAGGGTCTGGTGCAGGCTCCTCTCCCTCCAAGAGTTCCCCTTTGCCTCAGAGCAGTGGCATGAACAGAAGCAACTCCTCTTCCCATCTGCCCTTTTACAGGAACTTTTTCCCCAACATGTCTTACTGGAACTGGTCCTTTAAATTAAGGCTACAGCTGCTTGGCAACAGAGAATCCGTTTTGCTGCTGTTTCCCACATCTCCCTGGCTTTCAGCTAATAAATATTCTTGGAGCGGCTGTGTGCGCCAGGGGAGAGGGCAGTCGGCTGGGGGGCAGCATTCTGTCTTCAGCTCAGCCACTGACCTTGGGTGGGTCACTTCACCTCGGTTTCCTCTCCCATACATTATCTGTTTTCTCTTCAGGGCAGAGGCTGTCTATTCACAGCCGGAGCCTCCTGGTCATTAGAGGACACCTGAGGGTCATAACACCCACTTCTAGAAGGAAGCCTTCTTGCCCTATCACATCTATCCAGAGATGGAAGATTATGGAGGGACTTCATGGAGGTCTGATATTTCTGTACATATCCCTCCCCTCCAGCATTTCAACATGTGTGGACAGACTGGTACCTTGCGGTTCCATCCATCCTTCACTGCCACTGAGGAAGAAAGAAGGAAATATTTGTTACTAGTGAAATAAGAAATGCAGAATTGCCACACCAGCATTCCCCTGCCACTTCCTCCTTAATTTTAGGAGGTGCCTGCGCAGCTTTCCATCCTCCTTTGTCCACTCCTTCTGAAGAAGGAGAGTTTCAGATTGCAGGTGCTTCCTAGAGCAGGAAAGGGGTTGGTGCAAATTGTGGCATAGAAAATATGAGCAGCAAGCTGCCTCGTCCACACTTAAAAAGAGAGAAAAATAGGCATTTCCAAACTGTGGATTGTGCTGAAGTTATGTAGCCCTATTCTGATGTTAGAATGGAAGGGGAGGAAAGGGCCATACAGAATCATAGAAATCCAGGACTAGAAGGGACCCCAGGAGGTCTTCTAGTCCAGGCCCCTTAGGTGAGTCAGGACCAAGTAAGTTCTCAATCCTTTGTCATTTGCAGATCCCTAAAATATTTCAAACGGAGGTTTGGACCCCTTTGGAAATCTATTGTCTGCATATATAGTTGAATTCTATACGGTCAGTTTTCAGTCTAAGTCTTTCATGGACCCCCTTAGACATAGTCTGCAGACCCCGGGAGTCCATGGACCTCAGATTGAGTACCACTGACCTAGACTATCTCTGGAAGGTGTTTGTCCAACCTGTTCTTAGCAATCGCACAACCTCCCTTGGAAGCTGATTCTAGAGTTTAACTACCCTGATAGTTAGAAAATTTTCCCTAATATCTAACCTAAATTTCCCTTGATGCAGGTTAAGCTCATTATTTCTTGTTCTACCTTAAGTGGCCATGGAGAACAGTTGATCACTGTCCTCTTTATAACAGCCCTTAACATATTTGAAGACTTATCAGGTCCCTTGGTCTTTTTTTCTCAACACTGAACATGCTCAGTTTTTTAAATCTTTCAAAGAATCATAGAATATCAGGGTTGGAAGGGACCTTAGGAGGTCATCTAGTCCAACCCCCTGCTCAAAGCAGGACCAATCCCCAATTTTTGCCCCAGATCCCTAAATGGCCCCCTCAAGGATTGAACTCACAACCCTGGGTTTAGCAGGCCAATGCTCAAACCACTGAGCTATCCCCCCCCCCCCAGATTTCCTGACACAGCAGATTTTCTAGATCTTTTATCATTTTTGTAGCTCTCCTCTGGACTCTCTCCAATTTGTCCACATCTTTCCTAAAGTGTGGTGCCCAAAACTGGACACAATACTCCAGCAGAGGCCTCTCCAGTACTGAGCAGAGTGGGACAGTTACCTCCCATGTCTTACATACAAAACTCCTTTATAACATACCCCAGAATTATATGAGTGTTTTTTGTAACTGCATCACATTTAAGTCATATTCAGTTTGTGATCCTTTTCAGTAGTAGTAGCCAATTATTCTTCATTTTGTAGCTGTGCATTTAATTTTTCCCTTCCTAAGTGAAGTACTTTGCACTTGCCTTTATATCCTCATATGTAATGGTGAAGGCAGTGTGTTCTGGATATTTTTCAGATGTCTTTTTGCACTCTGATTAAAAAGTCTCTCTGCAAAACTTCCAACTTGGCATGGATTTAGGGTAAAATTTTCAGAAGTGTGAAAGTAATGTAGGAGCCTAAGTCACATTGTCAAAAGTGTCTTAAGCGCTTTGGGGCCCAGATTTTCAAAGGTATTTAGGTACCTGAATATGCAGATAGGTGCCTAGTGGGTTTTTCAAAAGCAACCGAGTATGCGGGACACTTTTGAAAATTCCACTGGGAGCCTATCTGCAGTTTTAGGTGTCTACATACCTTTGAAAATCTGGCCCCCAAAGTGCTTAAGACACATTTGAAAATTGGACTTAGGCATCTGTGTGACTGGCATTTTTGGAAATTTTATCCTAAGTCCCACTTTCAAAAGTGTCTTAAGCACTCTGGTGGCCAGATGTTCAAAGGTATATAGACACTTTTGAAAAACGCACTAGGCACCTATCTGCATATTCAGGCACCTAAATACCTTTGAAAATCCAGCCCTTGATCTTCTAAGAGGACTCATGCTTGAGATAACTCAGAAAATTACTTTCTGTAACTCTAACAAAGGAGCGGAGTGTAATTCTCTATATATGCACATGTACATCTGTGCACATTGCTGGATAATATCCACACATCATAATCACCAGAACTGCATTTATTTCAGAAGTTACCAGGACTGTAGCATTTTATAACACTCTATATAGTAACATACTTGGAGTAAAATCCTGACTTCATTGACTTCAGAAAGCCCAGGATTTCATGTCTTGGTGTTTTAGGACCCAACCCTGTCAGTTTAATCTGCTACATGTAGTACTATGCTGTCCGAGTAATCCCACTGATTTCAATGTCCTTATTACTTTCCTGGATCTGGAGTAGTAAAGGTTATTTTGAGTAGAAATTCAGTTATGTCTGTGGCCTTGACAGTTTCACTCTATGTCTACAACTCTTGGCATTTTAACTCTGATTTCCCCATGATTTTACCTTGAAAACTGCCATGATCAAACCCTCAGCTAGGTCCAGCATAAACAACAAAGGGAAGTTTTATAATGGTTTTAGACCACGAAGCCTTCAGGCTCAGGACTTTCCTTCACTCTAGTTTTCTAGAATCTAATCTATTTCTTATCCGCTTTTCATTAAGGTCTGGATCCTGCACAGAGTTCTGCATGACCACATGGAACATGGCTGTGTGGAGCAAAGAACAGATTTCAGCTCAGGATCCTGTTACAAAAACATTTTAGAAATATTTTAAGCCGAAAACCTCTACAAAACACCCTCTCACAAGTAACAAATGGACTAATAAGCATATAGGCCAACATTTTTAAAAGTGACCAGTGATTTTGGGTGGCTCAGTTTGTGGGTGAACAATTTCAGACCTCTTAAAGAGGCCTGATTTTCCACTGAAGGAGTCGCAAACTGGATATGCAATACTGGAGAGATCCATCATCACTAATTACTTTTTAAAATTTAGGCCATAATCTCACTAAAATGATAATAAAAAGGGGAAAGGTACGGTTTCAGACAGTGTATTATAAAATGTTTTTAAGTATGTCTGGTTTTGAGAAATAACAGAAATGCAGTGGAGTCGTTGCATAGGTTGTTCTTTTGGCTATGAAAAAAAATCTTTGTGCAAGGAATTCCAGAGTTTCAAAAATAGCTGGTTCCCTAATTTGTGTCTTTTTTAAAAAGAATACATCACTTGTGCATTACATTTTATTGATGTTACTGTAAAATACATATTTGTTTGCATTCCTAATTGGGAAAGCACAGATGGCAGTGGCTTCTGTTAAAATGATATGCTCTTTAAAATAGCTGGCAACATTACAGAAAACTATAGTCATTAAAATGACTGTCTGTGCACCTTGTATGGAGCAGGAGTTTCATTTTCTGGAACCGGCTGCTGTCTTATTTTAAGGACGTAGGCCTTGATTTAACCCTAGTGCATAATAGTACTTGAGACAGTGGACTAAATTCTGAGCTAGTATGAATGGGTAGAACCTCACTGACTGTGTTTCGTTTGTCTGAACGGAAGACAAGCATCCAGGAGGGACTGACAGCTTGTCTTCACGTACGGCACTGCAGCTGCGCCACTGTAGTACTTTAGTAAAGACACTACTATGCTGATGTGAGAGCTTCTCCTGACATCATAGTTCATTCACCTCCCCAAGAGGCGGTACCTATGTCAATGGGAAAAGCTCTTCTGTCGACATACCGCTATCTGCCCACGGGGTCAGGATTTTTCACACCCCGAGTGACGTAGTCATACCAATATAAGTTTGTAGTGTAGACCTGGCCTCAGTCCGACTTGCATGCATATTGTACATAAGTAGGGCTCTGGAGTTGATTTTTTAAAATTTAAATATGCCTCGGTACTTTGTTCCTTGCATACAGTACATACAGAACAAAGTAACGAAGTATGGTAGTGTTTTGTCCCCCCAGATGGTTATGTCATAGCTAATGAGGAAAAGGTAAAAGGAGTTTCAGTTCAGGAGATCCTCTAAGCTTGGCCATTGGAATATTCTGTCATGTCTCTACGGTTGGAAAATCACACGTGTAATCATGATAGTTCATCATCTTCTGAACAGAAGGGAAGAAAAATCATCAAAAACTATTAATATCAGACTATCACGAGTGACTGTAGCACAAATATCAGAGGGAGATACAGGCATATATATATATATGAGTACTGGTGCTCTGTACAATGCTGCTCATTTGTGCTACAAAAACAACGAGATGTTCGGTGGCACCTTAAAGACTAACAGATTTATTTGGGCACAACTTCTTCAGATGCATGGAGTGAAAATTGCAGATACAGGCATATATATATATATATATATATGCCTGTATCTGCAATTTTCACTCCATGCATCTGAAGAAGTTGGGTTTTTTGTCCACGAAAGCTTGTGCCCAAATAAATCTGTTAGTCTTTAAGGTGCCACCGAACATCTCGTTGTTTTTGTAGCACAAATGAGCAGCATTGTACAGAGCACCAGTACTCTACTCACATAGGTCCAGATCCTCAAAGGGATTTAGGCACTTAACTTCCATTGAAGTCAATGGCAGTTAATTGCCTAAGTCCCTTTGAGGACCAGGGCTGTAGTTGTTTCTTCTTACACCGACAACAAAATGGGGAAAATCCCCTTCTCTCTATTAAAAGAAAAGACCAGAGAGAGGCAAAGTCTGCAGGGAGAGGCCTCTGAGTCGGAGAAATTCCACAGGGTATCATACGCACATCACAACGCTTGTGTTTCCCACTGCAGTTTCCTGTCCCCAAGGCTTACTTGAATTGATGCATTTTATGGTTGCCTCCACTGTACATTTCCTGGAACAGATTTCAACAGCCAACTCTGAACACCAATTCTGGCAGACATTCAACCATGACAAGAGGGTTCATATTTCAACAGCTTTAGTCAGAGACGGGGACTTTATGATTTTTGTGCTCTTAAAGGCCCTGATTCAGTACAGCACTTGTATTAAGCACATGCCTAACTATCAAGCAGGTGATGAACTCTGTGGTCCTCAATAGGACTACTCAATGCTTAACAGTAGGCAAGAGCTTAAGTACTGTGGTGTACCTATCTGCATAAGTACTGTGCTGTACCCATCTGCAAAGCCACTTCATTATCCACCTTCAAATCCCTCCTCAAACTCTCCTTTGCTATGATGCCTACAAAAATCTTTCAACTGTTAGATTGCTGATGAGCTAAGCCTATCATATTGACCAATATTATCTCATTATTTATGTGTTCTCCCCTATCACTCAGTAGCGTAGCCAGGGAGGGAGCAGGGGGAGCGGCCACTCCCCCTGTGAGCAGAAACGGCACCTTAAAAAGCGCCGCCCGAGCCCCGCTGCCAGAGCCGGGCTCGTGCGGCGCTTTAAAAGGCCCGTGGCTGCAAGAGCCGCGGGCCTTTTAAATCCCCGCCTGAGCCCGGCTCCGGCAGCGGGGCTCGGGCGGGGATTTAAAGGCCTGCGGCTCCTGCAGCTGCGGGGAGCCGTGGGCCTTTTAAAGCGTTGCCGGAGCCAGGCTCGGGCGGTGCTTAAAAAGGCCCGGGGCTCCTGCCACTGCGGGGAGCCGCGGGCCTTTTAAAGCGCCGCCCAAGCCGCGCTGCCGGCTGGAGCCCCGGGCCCTTTAAATCACTACCGGGTGAGTACAGGGGGAACCTGGGGAGGCGCCCTTTTATAGCACCGCTCCCCCTGTGCTCCGGACCTGCCTACGCCACTGCTATCACTCTATAGCAATCTGTTGTCTCCTGTCTTATACTTAGATAGTAAGCCTCCTGGGGCAGGGACTGTCTTTTTTTCTCTGTGTTTGTACAGCACCTAGCATCATGGGGGTCTTGGTTCAGGACTAAAGGCTATGGTGATGCAAATAATTCATAATAATAATGAGTCAGGGTCCATGACTTCTGCCACTGGGGAATTTTTGAGAAAGAGCAAGAAGCTGAGTGAATGTGCACCCGCACATCCAGTTGTACAATTTTTTTTGTCTCAAGATCATCTCCTCGTGTTTGTGTAGGAACCTTGTGTGAATAGCAATGATAACAGTGAGGGACAGAAAAAACTAGACTAGTGGGTTTGCAGTATACCCTGCTCCCCCAAGGACTAGACTGCCAAGGCAGTACAAGCCAAATTCAGTGTTGCCAACTCTTGTGATTTTTATCAAAAGTCTCACAATATGTAAGTGTTCACAGGTTTTGGAATGTAACTCATTGACACCAGATTATGGGTTGGATATCCACCAAAAAGGTCTATTTTCCATTTCTGCTTCAAATATGGCCAATGTTTCAGGAGAATAACTAAGACTGGAAGGATGATACTTTAATAATCCTAGCTCAGATACCTCTTTCCTTTCTCCCTCACAGTAAGCAGTACTCTTTCCATGACAAAATCAAGGAGTGTAGCAAAGTACAGCAGGCCGCTTTGAAAATAAATCTCCAAGCTTGTAGAGCAAGAGGGAGAGACCAGGCTCGGGGGAAGGCATGCAAATGGTGCCACCCCGCCCACCTCGACCCTAATAACTGCACTACTCCCACCTTGTTGCATTTCCTCTAATGGAAAAAAATGGCTATATGAGAATTTCTAATAATGGGGTTTCTCTTCATGGGTTAGCAGCAGTGTTGAATGTACCATGGTGGTAAACAAGACTCATTGTTTCACATAAAGTCTGATTTGATGACAAGTGTTTACTGTCTGTGGCTGGATTCAAGATCAGGGAGGGGGAACAAGCAAGTGAACACTGGTGAAAATAGCACTTCCTCGGAGCAGCACGGTTTTATATTTGCATTTTGGAGGGGAAAAGTGTTCAAATGCTGCGAGGCGGTGCGGGGAGGTAATAGGCAGGAACTTGGGAAGATGTTTGCCCTTGAACAATGAAAACCAGACAGTCTTCATCCACATGCTCGTACTGTATGATCCTGAGACCAGAAAGAGGCAGAGAGTCTCTCTGGATTAAGCTGTGAGGCCCAGAGAATTACTTCTCCCTGCAACACACTCCTGCTTTTAATATAAAACCAGCCAATTTTTGTGAGGTGAGAATGGCATGAAAGAGGGAGAATAGAAAGTGTTATACTGGATACTGCTTAATACTTAATACTCTGTCCAACTTAATAAAAGCCATTAATGCACATTTTAAAAAATTAGCGTCCGAGTAGCAGAATTTTGTTGTGTAGTTTTTGAAATTTCCTTCTTTTATACAGTGCAATGCATATGCTACGTTACAAAGATTTGATTCTTATAAGATTTATGAGTTTCACAGCGTCTCTACGTGAGCTATATCCCACAGCAGCTAAAAATGTGTTGCTTTCGATCGAAGATTGCACCGAGTTTGACAAGTTGTCACACACACAGTGGATCAGCAGCTGTGTTGACAAACCAGTGGCATTCAGGTGTTGTCTAAGGCACCAATACACTTGCAGTCAATCTTATAGTTAATGCTGTTAAGAAAAGAACTATGCTAACTTAATAGGAATCTTTCCATTGACTCTATTGGACTTTGGATCAGGCTCTTTTAGTCTCATGGAAGGCAAATATTCAAATAATTAAAAAGGAGGCAAAGAAGCATTCACAGTCACATCTGCTTTTACTTTTTAATGACTGTTACATTTTGCCTTGGGCAATAGCTGAGGCTCATCGGTAAGGCATAGGAGTGCAACTGTAGAGCCCCCAGATGTGGAAAACCTGGCTATCTGAAATTTTCAGTGTAGCCAACTAACCGCTTGCAAATTTTAGCAACTCTAAAATAAGACCTGTGGAGAAGCAAGAGGCAATCTCTGAGTGGAAGCTCGCAACACCAGACTGCTACTGGCCGGTGGGGAATCAATGTGGAGTTGGTAAATCCACTGTGGAGGTTGTTGTCACCCAAGGGTGCAGGGCCATTAATTGCCTTTTGCTAAGAAGGGTTGTGACTCTGGGCCACGTGCATGTGATACTGGATGATTTTGCCACGATGGGGTTCCCTGACTGCGGTGGGGCGAGAGATGGCACACATGTCCCAATCTTGGCACCAGACCACCTTGCCAAAGAGCACATAAACAGAAAGGGATACTTTTCAATGGTGTTGCAAGCGCTGGTGGATTACTGGGGCCATGCTACCGACATCAACATGGGATGGTCAGGGAAGGTGCATCACGCACGCGTCTTTACGAACACAGGTCTGTTCAAAAAGCTGCAAGTGGGGACTTTCTTTCCTCAATGCAAAATAACCATTGGTGACACTGACATGCCAATAGTGATCCTGGGAGACTCAGCGTACCCCTTACTCCGATGGCTCATGAAGCCAGACACTGGCCACCTGGACAGCAGCAAAGATTAGTTCAACAATAGGCTCAGCAAGTGAAATGGTTCAATGTGCCTTTGGCCATTTAAAGGGGCGCTGGCACAGTTTGCTTACTAGCTTAGACCTCAGTGAAAGCAACATCCCCATGGTTATAGCTACCTGATGTGTGCCTCATAATATCTGTGAGGCAAAGGGAGAGATGTCTCCAAAGTGGTGGGGCATGGAGGTGGATAGGTTGTTTGAGTGCCCTCAGCCCTCACACATACCTTTGTGTCTTGGTCTGCACTTCAGAGTAGAACCTGTGTGAGTCTCTTTCCCTCACGCTACCGTAACATCAAACGAAATGTTAACTTTAAAAGCTGCATATGGCATTTGAGTGAGATGATTGAAACATACTGCTGTATTCTGCTATGCAGGCCTTCATCGGCTGTTGCTCTTTGCTTAGCTGTACATGCTCTACTTCTTTTCACTATAAATAAAATTTGCATGTTCCTTTCAAGCTTTGCCTGCATTCAGAACCGCATAGTTATAAATTGCACCAGCAGAACTGAACTGGTGACAATGGTGTAGTGCTTCCAAACGGCCCATCCTATTTCAGATGCAGACAATGTACGACATCTGCCCAGCGTGCTCTCGGCAAGCATTGCAGGGCCTGTAGATTCTTGCACATATTCCACAAACCCCAGCACTTCTCTCTAGAGTAGGTGCACCATGTCTGTAGCCCATAGGGTGTATCTGGATCTGCTCAAGCTGTTTGGTTTGGTCCAATGGATTTTTCACAAAGGTTCAGTCCTGCACAAGCACTTATATATGATGAGGGGCAGAGGCTATGCCCTGCTGCAGTCTGACGCTTACAGGTGCCATGGGGCATCACCAAGCTATTGGCAGACAGACAGACTTACATTATTCCACGGTGCTCATGCTTGAAGATTTAGGAAGCTTGAGTCTCTTTGTTTTCCCCTGAGAAACATTATTAACAATGCTGAATTTAAATTATTTCTTTGTGTCTGTCTCTGCTGCTCTGTGGTTTGTATGAGGGGAAAATTGGAGAATGGAAGAAACAAGACCAGCTGATTAGTTGCTCACTTGAATTCAAACTTGCCTTGAATGGGTTATTGGGACTGGGCAGAGCCGAGAGCAGCTGACTGCTTCAGATGCTGTCAGACTGGCCAGCAGCTGGTAGAGGAATAGCTCAATAGGTGATAGTGCCAGTGCTCTGAGCTGTCACCAGTGCAATGGTGGGACCACGGTGGGAACGTCAGTGAGAGAACTGATTGCACCATTACAGCTGCAACACTTGTGTTTCCTGGCCCCTTTGGCTCCGTAAAGGCACTGAGTGATCCCCTGCAGGTTGCAACAGTACTGAGCCTTGACATGTTCCCTATTGCAAGGAGGTTTGTGCATAGATGCAGGTATGTAAGGGGCTTGCAATGCCCAAATACTATGGTGTGGACAAGGCTTCAGAATGGATGGTGCTTTGGAGTGGGGCTTAATTCAAACACCTTCCTTCACCTAACTGTGTTTAAATGAACATACACTAAGGCTGATCCTAAAAGGAGCTAACACACTTTGGTGCTAAACTCCTATACAATCCTTTGAAAATGCAAACCTAAATGTCCAGCAAGCATGTTTAATTCCTTATAAGCAATGCATTCTCTTTTTTCTTTTTGTTTCTCACTCCTCATTTTCATCTTTTTTCTCGCTCTCTCTCGCTGTCCTGCCCTCCTCATTGATAATCCACTCCTTTCTCCTCCTGAAACACAAATGTGCAGAAAGGTTTCAGTGTAGTAGCCATGTTAGTCTGTCAGCAAAAAGAAAACAAGAAAAATACCTGTGGCACCTTAGAGACTAACAAATTTATTTCAGCATAAGCTTTCATGGGTTAAGAACCCACTTCATCAGATGCAAATGTGCAGAAAGCAGCTCATGCATCGTCACCTTGGTTCCTGCTTCTTGAGGAATTCTGCAATAGAGGCTAAGGTACTCAGGTTATTGTCCCTCCTGAGGGAGTTCTCAAAGCAACATGTGTTTGAGTCTAAAGTCTATGCATGAAGCCACTGCTTAAGGGGGTTTGGTGTTTTTTGCTAACCACAAATGCAACGGGAAAGAAACTAATTGGATACAGTTAGCATTGCAAGCTAACAGGTGTGAAATAACATATGTGGGAGATCAACATCCTCTTTACCATAGCAGCTTTGTGGTGGTTTCAGAAATACTAGACACTAACTTAATTTTTATCCTTTGTGCTCTCACAAAAGGCCTTCGCAGATATTCACTGCGGCCTCCTTCCCCGCCCCAACCCCACACAGCTTAAACAATGCTAAATTGAACAAAAGTTAAACAGTTAAGACTTATAGGCACAGTCCAATCCTGTAGTTAATATAAAAATTGCTCCAAGGTTTGTTTTAAAATGTATCTTTCAATCATTTGAGGGTGGTGAGGGGAAACCCCAAATTCTAACATATTAGTTCAAAATGCTAATAACTCAGCTGGTCAAAATTTTCCATATATGTCATCCTCTTATTCCTTATGTGATCACCTGCTACTTCATGCATCAGGAGTCATGTATATTTCACTTTAATATCTCCCTAGTACAAAATGCAGCAGCCAGGGAGCTCCTGGTTTTGCTAATTTTCATGATTTTTATTGCAAATCTCGCAATAGTTTCTGTTTTTTATTAAAACCTCGGCTCCTGAAGTCATGTGAATATGTGAACATTCCACTACTCATTTAAATAAAGAGTAGGTTTGCAGAGAAAATTTGAAAATATGACCTGAGCGTACATCTAAACCAGAAGGCCCACTATTTTGCCTTAAAAATCATGTATTTTTTTTTTTATCTCATGGCTTTTGGGGCATGACTCATGATTTCTGAATGTCTATGGTTGGCAGTGTTGAGTGCTGCTAATCCAAACAAAGAAACCCACTTTATTGATTTGCATGGAGCCCATTTTGAGCATCACTCAGCCCTGGTCTACACTACGAGTTTAGGTCGAATTTATTAGCGTTATTTCGATTGATCCGTGCACCCGTCCACACGACGAAGCCCTTACCATCGACTTCTAGGGCTCTTAAAATCGATCTCGCCACTCCACCCCCAACGAGAGAATTAGCGCTTAAAGCGATATTGCCGAATCGATTTAGGCTTAGTGAGGACGCAATTCGACAGTATCGGCCTCCTAAATCTATCCCACGGTGCAACAGCTGACCGCTCTGGACAGCGGTCTGAGCTCGAATGCTCCTCCCAGGTAGACAGGAAAAGCCCCGCGAACTTTTGAATTTCATTTCCTGTTTGGCCAGCGTGGTGAGCTGCAGGTGAGTGCAGATCTCATCAGCAGAGGTGACCATGATGGAGTCCCAGAACCGAAGACGAGCTCCAGCATGGACCGAGCGTGAGGTACTCGATCTGATCGCTGTTTGGGGAGACGAAACCGTGCTAGCAGAGCTAGGGTCCAAAAGAAGAAACGCCAAGACATATGCCAAAGTCTCCAAGAGTATGCAGGACAGAGGCTACAACAGGGACGCGCAACAGTGCCGCGTGAAAATTAAGGAGCTCAGGCAAGCCTACCAAAAAACCAGAGATGCAAACAGCCGCTCTGGGTCACAGCCCCAGACATGCCGCTTCTATGATGAGCTGCATGCCATTCTAGGAGGTGCAGCCAGCACAGACCCTCCCATGTGGTTTGACTCCGTATGTGGATCATCAGAACCCACAGAAGAGCCTGATGATGATAATGATGCTGAAAACAGCACACAGACCCAGCAAGGAAGCGGAGAAGCCCTTTTCCCCGACAGCCAGGAACTCTTTCTCACCCTGGAGCAAGTACAGTTAGAACCCTCCCAAGGCGTGCTCGATGCAGGAGAAGGGACCTCTGGTGAGTGTACCTCTGTTTAATTAATACATGTTTTATAAGCAAGCGTGTTTAATGATTAATTCGTGGCCAGTACAGCCACAGCTACTCGAAAAGTCTGTTAACATGTTCGGGGATGGAGCAGAAATCCTCCGGGGACATCTCCAGAAAGATCTCCTGGATGTGCTCCCAAAGCCTGTGCAAGAGGTTTCTGGGGAGGGCAGCCTTATCCTGTGCTCCATGGTAACACACTCTGCCACGCCAGGCAAGCAGCACGTAGTCTGGAATCAGTGCTTTGCAAAGCATGGCGGCGTACGGTCCTGGCTTTTGCTGGCATTCAAGCAACATCCTTTCTTTATCTGTGTGTGTTATCCTCAGAAGAGTGATATCATTCATGGTAACCTGGTTGAAATAGGGGAATTTTAGTGCAGGGGCATTCAGAGGGGCTCCGTCCCTGCTGGGCTGTTTGCCTGTGGCTGAACGGAAATCTTCCCCGCTGTGACCCACGCGGTGGGGGGAGGGGGCACAGCGAACATCTTGCATGGGTGTGTGTGTGTGGGGGGGGTGATTAGGTTCTCGCTGCATGTTAACCCGAAAACCGCTGCCCCCCCTAACTTTTCAATTGCTAACCTGTTTGTTTTAAATTGCCAGCCCACGGGATGTTTGTTATGGGAAATGAGGGGGTTGCTGTTTGAAAACATTCCCGCCTGTTGTGAAGCTTAAAGAAGCCTATAGAGTGTCTTACCATGGCTGTCTGCAAGCCAAATTCTGTTGCCCGCCGGACCTGCTTGTGTGATCTCTCACAGCAAACCGGCAGACCCTCAATATAAGAGGCACAGTGCAACCTTGGACCAAATGCACATGTGATATGTAATGTTTTGTTCAAACAAAATGTGTCTTTTACAGTTGTCTCCCGTTTGCTTCCTCCCACAGCTGCAAATGTTTCAACGCCACCCCTTTCATCACCATCCCAGAGGCTAGCGAAGATTAGAAGTAAAAAGAAAAGGAGTCGAGACGATATGTTCTCAGAACTCATGGAATCCTCCCACTCTGAGGCTGCCCAGCAGAATGCGTGGAGGCAGACACTGTCTGAGTCCAGGAAGGCAGAATTTGATCGCTTGGACGCGTGGCGTGCTGAAGACAATGACTGGCGGGCTGAAGAGAGACAGCGGCATCAGCGTGCAGAGAGAAGGCAGGATGCAATTCTGAGGCTACTGGAGGATCAAACGGAAATCCTCCGGCTTATGGCTGAGGACAGGCGTAGGGTTCAGGAAAGGCCGCCTGAGCCCAGACCGCCGCTACAGCCCCTGTGTAACCAACAGCCCTCCTTCCCGAGTCCCATAACCTCATCCCCGAGACGCCCAAGAACGCGTTTGGGTGGCCTCCGTGCTCCCAGCCACTCAAGCCAAAAGAACAGTCCAAGCAAGAAAGGGCTGGCATTCAATAAGTTTTAAAGTGCTGTGTGTCCTTGTCCTTCCCTCATCCCCTCCTCCACCACCCATCCTGGTGCTTCCCTTCCTCCACCACCTATCCCGGGAGACTGTGTCAGTTACCCCCATAGTCCCCCCTCTGTGTTTTACGAATTAATAAAGAATGCATGATTTTTAAGCAACAATTACTTTATTTCCTCTGCAAGCGGTGATCGAGGGGGGGAGGGCAGGGCGGTTTGGGTAAAGGGAAGTAGAGTGCATGAAGGGGCGGGGCTTTTCATTAGTGGGGAAAAACAGAACTTTCACACAGCATTCTGGCCATTCATGAAACTGGTTTTCAAAGCTTCCCTGATGCGCAACGCACCCTGCTGTACTCTTGTAATAGCCCTGGTGTCTGGCTGCGCATAACCAGTGGCCAGGCGATTTGCCTCAACCTCCCACCCCGCCATAAACGTCTCCCCCTTACTCTCACAGATATTGTGGAGCGCACAGCAAGCAGTAATAATAATGGGAATATTGTTTTCGCTGAGATCTAACCTAGTTAATAAACTTCGCCAGCGCGCTTTTAAATGGCCAAATGCACACTCCACCACCATTCTGCACTTGCTCAGCCTATAGTTGAAAAGGTCCTGACTACTGTCCAGGCTACCTGTGTATGGCTTCATGAGCCACGGCATTAAGGGGTAGGCTGGGTCCCCAAGGATAACTATGGGCATCTCAACATCCCCAATGGTTATTTTCTGGTCTGGGAAGAAAGTCCCTTGGTGCAGCAGCTGAAACAGACCAGAGTTCCTGAAGATGCGAGCGTCATGTACCTTTCCTGGCCATCCCACGTTGATGTTGGTGAAACGCCCCTTGTGATCCACCAGTGCTTGCAGCACTATTGAAAAGTAACCCTTTCGGTTTATGTACTCGCTGGCTTGGTGGTCCGGTGCCAAGATAGGGATATGGGTTCCGTCTATCGCCCCTCCACAGTTCGGGAAGCCCATTGCTGCAAAGCCATCCAGTATGAGCTGCACATTTCCCAGACTCACAACCCTTGGTACAAGCAGCTTGGTGATCGCCCTGGCTACTTGCATGACAACAGCCCCCACTGTAGATTTTCCCACTCCGAATTGATTCGCGACTGACCGGTAGCTGTCTGGCGTTGCAAGCTTCCACAGGGCTATCGCCAGTCGCTTCTCTACTGTGAGGGCTGCTCTCATCTTGGTGTTCTGGCGCTTCAGGGCAGGGGAAAGCAACTCACAAAGTTCCATGAAAGTGCCCTTACGCATGCGAAAGTTTCGCAGCCACTGGGATTCATCCCAGACCTGCAGCACTATGTGGTCCCACCAGTCTGTGCTTGTTTCCCGGGCCCAGAATCGGCGTTCCACTGCATCAATGAGCCCCATTACCACCATGATGTCCACCTTGCGGGGGGGCCTTTTTTGAGAGAGGTCTGTCTCCATGTCCTCATCACTCTCCTCAGGCTGATGCTGTCCCGTCCTCACTTCCTGTTGCTCTAGCAGCTCCCGGTTCTCGGTCTCCATATACTGCTGGACAATGCGCGTGGTGTTCATAACGGTGATAACAGTTGCGGTGATCTGATCGTGCTCCATGCTTCCCCTGGTACGCTGTTTGCAGGACAGCAGAGTGGGAGCAGAAGCGGCGGGTGGATAACAATGGTGGCAGCAATATGGCGCCCGCACGAAAAAAGGCGCGAAAGGATTTTTCGCTCCCCCCTCAGGTGCTTTCACGGAGGGAGGGGGGAGCAAGGGTTAGGCTCATTTCCTTCTAGCTGCAGATAGTACAATATGCGGTGAGCAGGGGTTAGGCGCCTTTCCTTCCAGCTGCAGATGGTACAATAAGCTCTCCTGACCCCCTCAAGGATTGAACTCGCAACCCTAGGTTTAGCGGGTCTACGCTCATACCGCTGAGCTATCCCTCTGCCCGTGTTCCAGGCAGTGCTGGATCTCCCTTAAAGAAAACGTAAAAAAGCGCCCCCGGCCAGCCACACCAAAGGCCGCCGGCCAGGAGCACTGTAATGTCAAGCATATTGTACGATCTGCAGCTAGAAGGCAAGGAGCTTCTGCTATATGGTCCCGCGACCACAACCATTTATGGCATATTGCACCATCTGCAGCTAGAAGGCAAGGAGCTTCTGCTATATGGTCCCGCGACCACAACCATTTATGGCATATTGCACCATCTGCAGCTAGAAGGCAAGGAGCTTATGCTGTGCAGTCCCGCGACTACCAGCCTCAGGCAGAATGGCCCCCTCAAGGATTGAACTCGCAACCCCGGGTTTAGCGGGCCAACGCTCAGAACGCTGAGCTATCCCTCTGCCCGTATTATACCGTGACTGAATCTCCACTAGACCTAATGTGAAGGCGTACGCTGGAGATGTACGGTAATTGTGAGCTGAGCAGCCTTCCGTAGCAAACATGGAAAGCACGCAGACAAGGCGCGAAAAAGATTGCTTTCAAGGAGGGAGGGAGGGACGTTTGATGGCCTGATGACATGTACCCAGAACCACCAGCGACATTGTTTTCTGCCCCATCAGGCTTTGGGATCGCAACCCAGAATTCCAATGGGCAGCGGAGACTGCGGGAACTGTGGGATAGCTACCCGCAATGCAATGCTTCGAAGGTCGATGCTACTCTCGCTACTGTGGACACAGACAATCGACCTCATGGTCTTAATGCTCTTTAGTGGGGACACACACAATCGATTCCATTAATTCGGGTTTTAATATATCGACTTCTATAATTTCGACCTAGTTCTGTAGTGTAGACGTACCCTCAGACTAAGCGTCAGTGGTAAGGTAGCTGCCAGGTTATATTTCCACAAAGAAAGAGTAGAACATTTACTTTTAGACTAAACTCCCTCTCACTGTTCATTAATGAAAACAAGAAAGAACAAAGGCAAAGTCTCTACCACCCAACTAGCATAGAGCTCTTCTTTCTCTCTGAGAATGAGGCCTGGTCTACACTATAGAGTTAGGTCAAAGGAAGCAGCCTTAAGTCAACCTATTAATGTATGTGTCTACACTACCAGGTCCTTTATGTAGATCTAAGTCGCCTCTGATGTTGACGTCTGTAATCCACCTCTGCAAGAGGCGTAGTGCTTAGTTTGGTTTTCATGGGCCAACTGTGAGGTAGTGCAGATGCAGCGTTGTGTAATTTGACTTAATTGGCCTCCAGGTGGTGTCCCACAGTGTTCATCTGTGACCACTCTGGAGATCATTCTCAACTCTGCTGCACTGTAGCCAGGTACACAGGAAACAGCCCCTCCCCTGCTAAAGCCCTAGAAACTTCTGATTTCCCATTTCCTGTTTGATCAGCATTGGGAGCATGCCAGCTTGAGCACAGCTGATCATGGAGACCATATGCCCCAAACGGCTCCAGCCTGGTCTGCACAGGAGGTGGTGGATCTCATCGCTGTGTGGGGAGAAGGGTCTGTGCAGGCAGAGCTCTGATCCAGCAGAAGAAACACTGACATCTATGCAAAGATCGCTCATGGAATGGGGGAGAAGGGCTACACGAGGGGCACACAGCAGTGCCGTGTGAACATAAAAGAAATTTGCCAAGTGTACCAGAAGGCAAGGGAGGTGAATAGTTGTTCTGGTGCTGAACCCCACACATGCCAGTTCTACACCCCGCTGTATGCGATTCTCTGGAGTGACCCTACCAGCACCCCCACAAGCAACGTGAACACCTCACGGGTGTGCGAGTCTAGGGACAACAAGGAGGATGATATGGTGGATGAGGAAGAGGAGGATAATGGGAGACAGGTGAGTGGTGGAGCCAGGGAATATTTTTAACCCTGGAGCCCTGTAGGTCGCAGGACATTACGGTGGCCAACCGTGATGCTGGGGAAGGCACCTCTGGTGAGTACACAGTTACAATGAAAGTCCAGTTAAACGTTAGCGGGCGCACACATTCGGTGGTATTGCATGTTTACTGGGAAGAAAAAGCGAGGTGCTGTGGTTCTCTGCTTACAAGAGGCCGCTACAGCTACGCAGAGGGTGACCCCCAGAAAAGACTGTTTATGTGGACTGGGATAGCCTTGGAATCCTCCATGGATATCTCTAGGAAACTTTCATGGAGGTGCTCTGCAATCCTTTGCAGAAGGTTTCTGGGCAGGGCAGTCTTATTTCTTCCACCATGGTAGGACATGTTCCCACGCAACTCCTGAATTAATTCTGCTGGCATCATTGCAGTACACAGCATAGCAGCATAAGGACCGAGTCGATACACAGACGCTTGCAGCATCTCTTTCCTTTCTGCCTCTGTGACCCTCAGGAGACTGATATCACATAGGGCCGCTTAGAGGAAACGGGGGAAGTTCTCATTAAAAGTGCTCTTACATGGAAAAAAAGGACATGTAGACCCACCCCGCCCCGCCCCGCCATATTCCAGATTGCCGAACCACACAGCCGCTAATGTGCTTTTACTGTGCTCGGTGTGGTCGGCAAGTAGTTTAAAGTGGCTGATAGGGGACTGGGGCCCCACATGAGAGATTCCGCAATTTGGGAGTGAAAACGTTCCCCCCGGTCCCGTTCGTAAACAGCTTCCCATGGTGCTATGAGGAAGGGACATTGTTCACCTAGCTATCTGTGCTCCCAACATGAGTCTGCCATAAACTCCATTAAAAGTGCGGTCACCCATGACCCTGGGGGGCATACTCACCGTGGCTGGAGCAGCAAAATGGCATAGTGAACGGTTACGGATTCTGATTATGTTATGGCTTACACCTAGTGTAATAAGCAGTTTTATTTTTATGAAAACGGCCTTGCTATGGAAACATTTGATTCATGTTCAATGGCTCCTTTATTTTTTCCCCTGACTGACAGCTGGAAATGTTTCCTTCGGCAGGTCATCAACACCTGAAAGCAGACTTTGCGATTAGCAGGAGGAGAAAGAGAACGCAGGAGGACATGTTCATCGAGATAATGAACACCTCCGGGACAGCTGACACAGAGCTGAGAGCATGGAGGATTTCACAGTCCGAGAAGTTAGACATGGACATGGAGAGCAGGAAAGCTTTCAATGAGTGAGAGTGTGCGGCGCAGGATGAGATGCTTCAGATTATGAGGGACCGAGCAGACATGTTGAGGCATCTGGTTGAACTGCAGGAACAGAAGCAGTAAGGTAGAGTTCCTCTGCAGACCCTGGTGGACAGCCAGCCAGCATTGTCTGGTGCAGAATCACCCTCCACAAAGTGTTCCATGAGGTGTGGGCAAAAAGTCCATTATCCCTTTCACTTAACTCGGTGTGGGCGGAGGGTGCAAGGAACAGAAGGTGCCCATTCACAGACCTTTGATGGTCTGGAATGCGGTGTTATGTTACACAGCTGAAAATGTTTCTCCCGTTCCAATTTTACAACCCCTTTTCGCCAGGGTTACCTTCTTTTGGTTCTCCCTCTTTACTTATGTTTGTTAAATAAAGTAAATGGGGCAAATGAACAGTGGGGGCAAAAGACATATCTAGCTTCAAAACTAAGCTTGATAAGTTTATGGAGGAGATGGTATGATGGGCAATTAATTGATATTCGACTATTGGCGGTAAATATGCCCAATGGCCTGTGATGGGATGTTATATGGGGTGGGATCTGAGTTACTACAGAGAATTCTTTCCTGGGTGTCTGGCTGCTGAGTCTTGCCCACATGCTCAGGGTTTAGCTGATCACCATATTGGGGGTCGGGAAGGAATTTTCTTCCAGGGCAGATTAGCAGAGGCCCTGGGGGTTTTTCGCTTTCCTCTGCAGCATGGGGCATGGGTCACTTGCTGGAGGATTCTCTGCACCTTAAAGTCTTTAAACCATGATTTGATTACTTCAATAGCTCAGACATAGGTTAGAGGTTTATTACAGGAATGGGTGGGTGAGATTCTGTGGCCTGCATTGTGCAGGAGGTCAGATTAGATGATCATAATGGTCCCTTCTGATCTTAAAGTCTATGAGTCTATGATTCGAGAAATAAATGTTCTTTATTGAGTAGAAGCAGTGGGCTTGGGTGGGGGGTTGACTTTACAGGGACAGTGATACAAGCCAGGTGAAGGTTTGGGAAAGCACAATGCAGACAAGCAGTTCACATTACTGTGATTCGTTACTGAAATGGCTTTTCAAAGCCTTGCGTATACACAGCGCCCCTTGCTGGTGCTCTTCTTATTACCCTGGTGTCTGGCTGCTCAAAAATGGCTGCCATGTGATCTGTCTCAACTGCCCACCCCTGCAGAAAACTTTCCCCCTTTTTTCACAGATATTATGGAGCATACAGCAGGCAGCTATAACCATGGGGATGTTCTCCTCACTAAGGTCCAACCTTGTTAGTAACTTCTCCAGCGCCCTTTCAAATGACCAAAAGCATATTCAACCACCATTATGCACTTGCTGAGCCTATAGTTGAACTGTTCCTTACTGCTGTCCAGACGGCCGGTGTATGGCTTCATGAGTCATGGGAGCAAGGGCTGTTTGCAGGACATCGCTATGTTCCACGTAGCGGGCCCTACTTCAGCTCTGGAAATACTACAGGAGAAGGCACGAGGTGTTTGAGATGCTCACAGCAAAAGTGCACAGCTAAGCAGGCTCTATGCTTCTGGGGTTATGGTGTACGCACAGCGGTTTTAAGGCGCAGAAACAATTGGGTTGTTTGCCATTGATATGAGGGAAGGAGCACAGTGCATCACGGGATGCTGATGCAATGTTCCCATTCTCCTCTGTGACAATGTTTTGGTCCCATGAGGCATTGCACAAACTTCCCAAAACACATTGCGGCAAGTTGCACTTTGGGATAGCTACCCACGATGCACTGCTTTGTGCATCGATGCAGGTGCTGCTAGTGAGGACGCACTTCATTGAGACAATGAGCATGGTGTGGCCATGCACAATTAACTTCATTGATTCGGGGACTCAAGGTCGAATTAGATAAAGTCGACTTAATTTTGTAGCGTAGCCAAGCCCTCAGATTTGTTTGGGCTGTCAGCGAATGAACCCCAAACCTAACACATGAGAAGCATGAGCCTACACCATAACGGTATACTATAGCAGCCAAGCATTCCTGGTGTGGACGCAGCGTATATTGGCAAAACTGCACTTTTGGTAGTATAGATTATTTTGCTATATCAGCAACAATGCAGTTTTGCTGGTATAACTGCATCTACTTAAGGGGCTTTTGCTAGCAGTACTGTGTCAGTCAGGTATCACACCTCGTCATGCCCCTGACTGATGTACCTATACCAGGAAAAGTCTGTAGTGCAGATGTGGCCTAACTCCTATAGCTGGAAGCGGTAGCAAACACAAACCTCTTTTGTGAACCAGTTGCTAAAAGGGGATGCAAACCCATCTTCCTTCAGTGTTACCAGGGCTGGGTATGAAAAGCAATATCTCTCTGTGTGTATGTGTGTGTGTGGTTAGTATATCTAAACATCAGCATCTAGTGGTATATAGGAACAATATCATCTGTTGCATTGTTCATAAACTTGTAGGTTCAATAAAGCTGTTGTTATACACAGCAAATGGCTTCCTGAATGCAACTCTTAATACCTAGCTTCTCATTGTATTATGTGTTGTCTCCCATCCTTTGTTCTTTCCCCTAATGCACATCCCATTCTGGTTCCTTGCTATGTCCCCTTCCTGTGTTGGTTTATCTCACTCTTGCTTGGAGCCAGGAAGGGCATTTTTTGAAGGGGAGCAGAAACTAGGAAGTGGAGGGAACATGTATATTGGAGGCAGGGCAGGGGACAGAATTAAAACTCCCTCCACATTTCCCACTGCACAGCTCTGAACTCCTCTCCTTCCCACCCTCCTTCCTTTTTACACTCTCCAGTTGCTCCACCCCTTGTCTGCAGAAGTATAGGGATTCAATTGCAGCTGTTGCCTGTTGTTAATTACGTTAGTATATGATTAAATGCCTCTGTGGTATATCCCAGTCCAATTCACTTTCTGAACAAAATTGGACTCTTAACATGTCATAGGTGGGGTTTAGGTGAGTTTTACAGCTGCAGTTAGTACAATTTTTTGCAATTTTATAATTTTTATAGAAAGCAAAGCTGGGAATAGGATTTCATTAAAATGGCGCTTCTTTCATATCTGCTAGAAGAAAAAAATGAAGTCATCTTTACTTGGAAAATGTAAAGGTATTAAAACAACCTTCCTCAGGTCTTTGAAATCTTATTATTTCTGCATCCAGTTAGAACTTCAAGATGAGCCAAGTTCAATTTTATAGCCCTGATTTTTTTGATCCTTTGAAACAATACCAGCCTCTCTTTGAGAAATGATTTAAATGATTGCCGTTTTTGTTGTTGTTTTTTTAATGAAAGGACCACATTAATTCTGCAGCCATGCACCCAGTGTAAATCTATTCTTATGATTGTTAGCCTGTGGCAAAGTATACTAGTATATTTCCACCAGGATCATGCACTAAAGAAAGTGCTGCCTGCATGTAATTAATGCAATGACAATAGAAGTCTATCTGTGGAGAGTTTCCTTCACTTCCTTTGTGCTGTCAATGTCTAAGGACCACACTGTGTCTTTTTGTGATATTAATTCTAGTTACAATGGTGTTTTTTTGAAGAGTTATTGCCGCAAATATTATGGACAAACTTTGTAGATATAAGATTTTATTCATCCTCTGGCACTGCAGATAATGAAGTTTTATCAACTCCCTTTTATTACAGTGATCTAAAAAAATGTATCCTGTAATAGGATCATAAACATTTAATGAAACTCAGTGCTGTATTGAATTTTAAAAAAGGAGAAAAAAAAGAGATTTTTAGGGTGAACAAGTAGATCACAGAAAACAGAAATCAAAGTAACTCATGCATCATGAGTTCAGAACCCCAGAGTACAGTATCATATGCTAATTTATGACAGGGCATCATGATTTATTGCATTCAGTCCCTCACTTTATTACTCAGTTATTCACAAGCCATAAACTGTATTAAGGATCTGGCTTAAAAAGATGAAGGAAGTACAAGGAGTTAAAAGTAGAACTTCAAGGGAGTCTTTTCTACTTTTCGCACATGTCTGTGAATCCCATTAGTGTCAACGAGTGGTTTACCTCCCTAGAGAGCAAAACTAGAGCCCTTAAATCATTGCTTTCCTGAGTGTGCCTATTTCAGAGGTGGTTGAACATGAGATGATTCCACAGACAGCATCAATTGCTATAGTGCCTTGGCATGTAAAAGACGAACCCTTAAGTTTTCTGACAATGTTGAAGCCAGTCTCCATAATTTTGCTACATGTGCTAGGTTATTATAATGCACAAACTAAAGCCCCGATTCTGCAAAGACTTTAGCCCATGCTTAGCTATACAGGCTGTGAGTGGCCCTGTTGATGCTCCCAGTGCATAAAGTATATCATGCTTGTAAGTCTTGGCAGGATGCGGGGGGAGGTCTATGTACCCGGATTAATGAAAAATGAACATGTAATGCACAAAAGCTACTTTCCCCCCACCCCCATCTCTCTCCTTTTTTCTCTTCAGATGCTGAATTGACTTCAAGTGCTGAATTGACAGCAAAGGAAGCTGTTGTCTTTTGCATCTCCACAGAACAACTACTACTAAGGCAGTATGCTTATTCAGGGTTTGCTATTCTGTCCTGCCAATGTGCTTCAGTGGTGACCTGGAGGAACCACCTCCATGAAAGAAAGGATGGTTTGGCCTCCATTATTGTTCAGGTCCAGAATCAGCAAAGCACCTTTGCACATGCTTAAGTCCCATTGGCTTCACTCAGACTTTAGCATGTGCTTAAAGTACTGTTGTGGAGAGAGCTGTTGCCTGAATCAGTGCCTCAGGCCATGACCTCTCTGAAGAGACTCAAAACTAATATCCAGCAGTGAGGATTTGGGCTGTAAGGCCCCACTGAGTCTCTGCATCTCAGTGCCATGTTACATTTTTAAAGGAATCCAGAGCACAAGGTATGAATGCTCTGAAAAGAATTATAGGGTCATTGAAGTAAATGGAGCTGCACCCATGTATCTATCCCTACAGTTCTTTTATTTAGTCTGCAGAAGAGAAGAGTGAGGGGGGATTTGATAGCAGCCTTGAACTACCTGAAGGGGAGTTCCAAAGAGGAGGGAGCTCAGCTGTTCTCAGTGGTGGCAGATGACAGAACAAGGAGCAATGGTCTCAAGTTGAAAGTCTAGGTTGGATATTAGGAAACACTATTTCACTAGGAGGGTGGTGAAGCAATGGAATGGGTTACCTAGGGAGGTGGTGGAATCTCCATTCTTAGATGTTTTTAAGGCCCGGCTTGACAAAGCCCTGACTGGGATGATTTAGTTGGGGTTGGTCCTGCTTTGAGCAGTGGGTTGGACTAGATGACCTCATGAGGTTTCTTCCAACCCTGAGATTCTATGATTCTATGATTCTATTAATGGTATGGAGAGCTAGAGGCCAGAGTAGTTCATGGGGGAGGAGTGCCAAGGTCTCTGAAGGCCTGGCAATGGGATAGGCCTCCTTCACTGAACTGATCTAAGCACTGGGTTTCATTTGGACCTATTCTTATTTTGGCTTCACTGAATCCATACATTTAACCTCCATTTTATTAAGTTTTGTCCATCACTGTTCAAAATTCTGTGTCCTCATTACCTCCCTTCTTGTTCAGAAAAGCACCTAAGCACATGCTTAAATTCCCACCGACTTCAGTGGAACTTAAACATGCCTTTAAAGTTAAGCATATATTTCAGTGCTTTGCTGAATTCAGACCCTAATCTTTATAATTGTTGCGACGCTTTAGAGTTTATAACCTTTGTTGATTAAAGTGGTCTATTCTACAGATATCTTTACTGTATTGTTTCATCACACACTTTAAAAAAGAAAGTTTGCATGGGGTGTTAATTACTTTGCTACCATAAAAGGCATGAATTACTGTCTAACTGACTTTCCCCGGTGCATTTCAAAGAGCAGATGTATATTATTATTGCACGTCAGTTATGCTGAGCCTGTGCAGTTCCAATAGGAAAAACTGATACCAGACGTCTAAATTACCTGACTCTCACCACAGAAAAAGAAAAGATAAAGTGTAGTGGAAAGTGTTTTGTTTTTCTTAAAAATAATTACATGCCTCCCCCCTACTCTAAACCTTTCAATGGGGAAAGTTTTTTTAGACTGGAGAATACAGCAACCAGCCCACACAAGACATAATTCTGCTTTGCTCACAGAAGAAGTATATGCACAGTTATTGTGAATGTAATTTCTTATTAGACGATTTTATAATGATAAATTCATGAATTTGTTCAGATACTACAGTGATGGGGGGAGAGGAGGAAGGACATATAATACCCTGGATTGACTGATCTTTAATTGACAAAAGGCCAAGTAAAGACAAATGGTGCAGTCATCAGTTGCTGAATTAATATAAGGTAAAATATTGGCCACAGTGAAGTCAAAGGCAAAACTCCCATTAACTTCAGTGTGGGCCAAGATTTCACCCACAGATATTATGTCCCAGATCTTCAAAGGTATTTAGGCCACCTATCTCTAGTGGGTGATATTCACCCATATCTGATCTCTGACCTTTTTCCTTTTCTTTCAACAAGTTTACAGCCTTTGGACTTCTGTAAGGCAAAATGTAAAGATTTGAACCAGGACTCCTGTGTGTGTCATGCAAAAAATTACAGGAGAATTTACTATATTCTTTAGAAATTTCTAGAGACTTGTCTACAGAAGGGGAAATCTCAAAACCACATTAAACAATTTGCTATCCTGCCTTGAGAAAATGCACACTTTGCAGAAGAGCCTAACAGGGCCTGTCAATAATTCTCCATGGCAAGACTCTTGGTAAAGCATAAGGTACAGCACACATCTGAGAAGTGGCTGAGCCATGCAAGCTGTTGTAACTATGGGCTTCACCATGCCATAGGAAGCTTGTGACATAATACATTCTCGTAGGCATATTATGGGCCAAGGCCATGTGTCATGTTTGTTTTCACCACTGGCAAATACACAAGAGGCCATAAAATTCTATAGTTCCTACTGCTGTCTCTTGATAGAGGCTAAAGCAAAGCTGTTACATGATCCTTGGTTTATATTTGATATACAATATTGCAGGAAAATTGCTCGATGTAGTCTATGATTTTGGCCTTCCAACAGAACTAGGTGGCGAATGGAGGGAGGAGAGAGGGGGCTCGTGAACCACACTTTAATGGTAAAAGAGCTGCATGTGTCTCCTGAGCCACAGTTTGACACACTCCCCCCGGTCTAGAAGCTTCTCTAGTTTCCACCTAATCCCCTTGCTTCCTGCTATACATTTAAAGAAAAAGTAAACATTTAGGGCTGGTTAAAAATATTCCATCAAAACTTCTTTTTCAATGGAAAATTAGGGTTTCAATTAAATTTTCATGAAAAGCAACTGTTTCCCCAAAACATTGATTTTTCATTAGGAAACCAAAAATGTGTGGCTAAAAAAAAAATTTGTTTGTTTTTTGTCAGTTTGTGGCTGAAAATCTGGTTTTTGGTTGGCAAAACAAACAAAATGGGGTTGCTGTTTTTTGATGAAATATCAACATTTTCCGATGAAAACGATTATTTTTTGTTTGTTTGTATCTGTTTCCCATCCCATTCACTGCTCAGCTGTAGAATTACTTACCCTCACACCTGTTAAGACGTATTCCTTTGTTCAGGTGGAGAGGAGCTAAGGAGTGAGGTCTGCATTTGGCTGTGAAAATAAGAGACGGAGAAGGAGATTTTCCTATGCAGAAATGGCACTTAGATTGCCTCACTGTCATATCTCCCTTAGAAGGTTCCCAGGGGGAAATTTTCTATTGCCTACATCTATGCAGAGATAAGTTTTTAACTATTAGTTGGACTCTGATATAGTAGGGGAGTGCAGTTCTGGAATCTCCCAGAACAAGATCCACCTCTGAGGCAGAATTTCAGTCAAAATGAGATTCACAGGCAATGGGGATTTTGCCCTAAAATGTCTCTTTGTTTTGAAAAAAAAAGACACTATTTAATTTTAATTTACTATATGTTACATGCCAAGGGTGGTACCACCCTTGAATACACAAAAGTTCCATATTACAGCAGGGCTAGAGCTCCTCCCTCCTAAGATCAGGGGCCCATTGTGGGAGGCACTGTACAAATGCATTGTAAGAGAGAATCCCTGACCCAAAGAATGCACAGACTCAACACAACTTTGACTTAAATTTGAGCTATGTACCTGTATGGGCTGCAGGATCCAGCTCTTACAGTTACTTTATATGTACGTTCTGTTTTTCTTTTCTTTTTTTCAATATAGATGCAAACTTCATAGATTTTAGTGTGACCTCCTGTGCCATAGAATTCCATCCAGTTACTCCTGTATTGAAACCAGCTTATTACAATAGCAACAAGGTAGTTCTATGTTTTAGGGTAAACAGCTTTTATATGATGTATGTAAGATGAAACTAGATTCTTTTTTAAATGAACACCTTTCTATCTGTTGACATAGCCTCTGTGGACCTGATCCTCGGGTAGTGTAAACTGGCATAGCTATTTTTTTCATTTCTCTTTTTCCAAGCTAAGGGTAATGACAAATATATTAAATCTCTTACTAGCCCTCATTTTCTTAAGTTATATACTTGGTGCAATATAGACTGAAAAGAATGACGTGTTACTGAGAGCAGAGTTATGTAATCTTTATATCTATCTGAGCTGAAAATATCATACTTCATGGGTATTATAGGTTTTCATTTTTTTTCTGTTTTGTGAGTGTCGGGAACCAGGTGAACATCAAGCATTGTTGTACAAGAGGATAATTTACAAACATCATGTTATCTGGAGGTGTGAGTGAATGAATTATCAAAGCCAACTCAAAATATACATCTGCAAGTGTTACAGTCCCACGCATTTTAGAAAGTAAACCGTAGTAGTTCAAAGAGAAATGATTCCTGTTATTTCCTCCCAAGGAATGCAATAAATAGTACCGCCACGCTTATGGGATATGTCCACACTGCAATAAAATACCCACAGCTGGCCCATGTCAGCTGGCTGGGGCTAGGGTGGGAGGGTCCCAGAGCCTGGACTTCAGCCTGAGCCCAAACATCTACACTGCAATTGTATAGCAGCCTGAGCCCTGTGGGCCCGAGTCAGCTGACCCGGGCCAGCTGCGGGTGGCTTATTGCAGTGTAGACATACCCATGATGTCTGAACTCTGTATTTCCATTATTTATGAATGGGCAGAGAGCGTGCACAGTAGTAGCTCCAATTTCACGAGGCCTTTGATAGGTCATCTTTTTCAGCTAGCTTCTTTTTTTTTTACCAAATTTTTGATGAAAGAGAGGAAATATTCTATGAGCTATAAATATTCCTAAAGGACACAATTGTGACCTTGGCTACCCAGAACATATCATGTTCTCCTCCTTCAAATCGCTTCTTCAAACTCTCCTTTGCCATGATGCCTACGAAGACCTACACAACGGTTAGGCAGCAGGTGTGCTGAGACCACTGCCCCGCATGATGAGCAGTATTGTCTCGTTGTTTTCTTGCGCGTCCTAGTTTGTCTGTATCCACTTATCATCTCTTGCATTCTATTTAGATTGTGAGGTCTTTGGGGCAGGGACTGTCTTTTTGTTCTGTGTTTGTACAGCACCTAGCACAATGGGGTCCTGGTCCATGAGTGGGGCTCCTAGGTGCTAGTGCAATACACATAAAAAATAATTACCATGGGTATCAGCAGGAGGGCAATTTCTGTGGGCCTACTCCCACTAAGGTGGGAGGCACCTTGGATCTGCCTCTCCCATCCCCTCATTTGATGCCCAGCACATAGGAGCCAGTATGAAATGGGAAGCAATCCGTGCTAGGTATAGAGCTGAAGCAACCAGGAACCAAACTCTGACTCTGACTCCTGGTCCGCTCTCAAGGCAGTGCAACAATGTCAGTTTTGTGTCCAAAATAAAAGCCTAAGGATGTTGCCAGTTAGGACACCTTGAGTCAGGGTTTAGCGTGCTGGCTTTTCATGTGAGTTAATTGCGGGTTTAGGCTGGATTTAGCGAAACACTTAAATAAGGGCTTAAGTGCTTTGATGGATCAGGTCACTAAACTGAAAAATTAAAGAAAACTGTCTCTGTGCCCCATGATTAGGAGGAATGCCATATGACAAAGAATAGATAATTTGCTGGTCAGTCTAATACCAAAGGTGAACAATGTAGAAAAATAAGTGTTGAAGCAACTATGGAGGGATTGGTCATGAGTGACTCCATAATTAAGCTTACATGGAAAATGCAGTTAAAACTGGCACTTATTCTGTTGATTAAGGAAAATAAAATATTTCCTCCCCAATCTCAGACCATTTATGGAAGATGTCCAGATTGAATGTTTATGCAAATTTTAAGAAATTCCATTGAATGTGTGAAAAATTAGAAACACGTCGAAGTGACTAAATCTTGACATTTTTTAAATGTTTTAATTTTTCAGGTCCCTCTCATTTAATATTAAAGACATGTATAAAACCTGGACTTTCCGCCTACATGCAGAGGGTGTACATAATTAATTTCTATCCAGTAAAGAAATTGTCACCATATTGTTTCCCTCTACATCATGATCAACATTTAATATTTTCACTGAAGACTATTTTCATTGTCAAGTATGTATGTCATCAGATGGATAATCCAGAATCTTAGCCTTACTCAGGCCCAGTATAAATCAGACTTGGACTATTGTATGTGCCTGATGGTATGTGCTGGGATTTGGATACCACAAAGTAGGGCACATAACAGCTTACATGGCTGCAGATGTATTGTGCCATATTAGTCTAAGAAGCTGAAAGAATTGCTTAGTAAGATACCGACTAGACCTCATGTTCACTGTGCCTTTGCAGAGGTCTTAAAAGGATTCAGCCTGGTCAATATTTTAAAATGTCAAATATTAAGTCAACACCATCCGCTTCCCATATATCTGGGAATTGAGCTCAGTTTGTGCAAATGGGGCTCTGTGCTATGATTTGCACCCAGACCAGTGGCCTGAGTCCTGTCGTTGCCAGGAGCTCAGTTTTCAAAAATGTCCCATAAAATTCCACATGAGCCCATTTACGCACACCTAACCCACACCTAACCCCTCATTTACAGGCACAACGGCGGATTTTGCATCTGCAAAGGCATGTTTGTGCAATTTTGTGGACTGGTTTTTCAGAAGTCACTTTTGAAAACTAAATCCTCCGAGGTGAACAAGGAGATGTTCATCTATATGAAAACAAAATAACGAAGAACCACATTATAAAGGGATAGATCTCCAAAAACAAGCGAAGAAATTCCTCATACTGAAAGCAATCCAATAGAAGAAAACCCACAGCATGTGTGTGGGCATGTACTAAGCTGGGGATTTACTCATATTCTAATCATAACCCATGATCTCCTAAGGTACATATGGAAAATCCCAGGCCACTCTACAGAATGCATTATATTTTTTAACATAAAAGTTATTTATAGCAGAAAGCCTCCAAAGTGACAGATTTTTTTATATGCCTGAAATCAGGACTAACTTTAAGCACTGAAAATCAATAAATGATGTGCAGGGTGTACAATGTGGCCTAATATTAAATTAATAATAATACTGTGAAGAGGAAACGATTTTGTTTGTCTGAATCAAACATGGTGGCCATTGCCTTTGTGAAATGACCTAGGACAGGAATTAATGTCTCAACATTCTGCAGCTGTTTAACCAATACTTTGTACATGGTTACACATTTTATCTAGGTGTAAATTCAAAATCAAGCAACCCTAGAAAAACCAAGTTTGTTACAGTAAGGAATGTTGCCATAGATCGGCAGGTGGTGTAAATTGTCATAGCTCCACTGAAGTCCCTGATAGACCTGGCCCCTGGTGTATTGTCAAACTCAACTCCCACCTTTT
Source organism: Chelydra serpentina (assembly GCA_037349315.1). Classification (NCBI taxonomy): domain Eukaryota; kingdom Metazoa; phylum Chordata; order Testudines; family Chelydridae; genus Chelydra; species Chelydra serpentina. The sequence goes on along the minus strand of JBAIAC010000029.1, from coordinate 40,905,827 downwards.
CCCATCTGTGCACTCTGCCGATTTGGCTTCTGTGATGAAGGCAAATAACATTCACATAGCGAGATAGGATAGTCCAGAGAAGCTGCTATAATTTAGACAGGTCCCCAGAGCTGTCTAAGGGTAGGTCCATGCTGTGTATGAGACCTGGGCTTGTGGACTCAGTGTTTCCAAGCCCACGTTTGAGAGTCCACACTACATTGTAAGCCTCAATTTACAATCGCTGGTGCTGGGTCTCACAGCTGTGCTAACACGTCCATACTGCATTACGCAGATCTTCTGAGTCAGGTCTGAGGCTTGACCTGCATCCACATTGCAAAATGAGAGGGCTTGGATCTAAGTCACAGCGGGACTCGGGGTGTGACCCACCCCCAGCAGCATCCTAGGACCTGGGTCCTGAGTGCTTGCTGACCCAAGTCAGACTCATTTGTATGTGACTCTAACCTGAGTCAGAGCCTGGGCTTGGCATGCAGTATAGCAATACCCCAAAGCCTGCTCCAGTCCCCGGAGCAGCCCAAGACTTGGAGGACACAAAGGTGGTCTAAAGCTACCATAATCCCCCAACCCCTGGGCTGCACCTTTTAGAGGTGCAGCACCAGATCTCATCCCAGGCCTTCTGGGTCAGATTTCATAATACTTATGGGTGCATTTATAAATAGCTTATAAGGGTTAATGAATGACTTATAGCTACTGTAAGTATATTACAGTCATGTACATTACATGTTATAGATGATTAGAAGCACATTAGTAGAGAATTATAAGCCATGGTTATAAACAACCTATTGACCTGCTGGATTCTATAATAATTCATTAACCCATTATTAAAATATCCACTAATAATTTATTAGCCCTTTATAAACTAATTATAAATGTTCCCTTAATATAAAGCGTGACTGCGTTTTGATTAGATCTACAAATTAAACTGGAAAGCCATTTGCGAACATTAAAAAAACTGAACAGCATCAGTTTAAATAGGAACTATAGATCTGAAAGAATATTTAGTTACAAATAATAAAACTGAAAAAGTAAAGCCCAGCTCTCCTCATAAGAACTTTATGGGCAGATCTGAACATGAGACTGACAGTAAGGGAGAACATGATTACTTGAACTTCATTTTTTTGGTAGCTGAGTCGAATTAGGTAGTGCTGTGGGCAGGAATGAAAGAGGACAGAATGTTAATGCATATGGGTAACATTGTTTTGCTGCCCGGTATAACAATTTAAGATGCTCTACACTGCCTGGCAACTGTGATAAGAAACAGGACAGCATTTTAAAGATGCCCTGCTTTAAATTTTGAATAATGTACTACCACGCTGTTTTAAAAGAGCTAAAGTGCAAACCAATCACACAAGCATAAAAGGGTGTACTGGTTACATAAAATATAATATGGTACTGTTCAGCAAAGTGACATGTTCCAGCTAGACTATAAAACACAATATAAAATCAGTAACATATAACAGTGTTGGGAAAATGTTTCAAAGACCCGCCAGGACCAAGAAATAACAAAAAGAGCTAGAGTCGGATGATACATGACATGTGCAGGAAATAAGAAAATTAGATTCAATTGGGGTGGGGGGGATGGAAGTTGTACATAAGGGAATAAATATAATCTGAAGCACAGATATTCAGTGGGAGGGAGCTATTTAGGAAGCAACAATGCCGAAAAGATACGTAAGTGGACAGCAAATCAGATATGTACTTGTAATGTAATTGCAGAATACATGGATAAATGCCAATGTAATTTGGGACAATAATGACTGTAGCATCACATCCTAGAACTGGGACAGAATGGTTCTCTGTACCGCATTGGCGAGAGGGCACCTGATATACAGCAAGCACTTTGGGGAATCTTGATGGTAAGCTGTCCACAACTGGAGGGAATTCACAGAAGAGTAACCAGAATGATGATTGGTCTGGAGAGAGTGCCTGTGAAGGAAGAGTGATAGAGGGAAATGTGTTCAGCTTGGCTAGTTACTATTGAAGGCAGATAAGTTTTTGATGGGTGTAAATGTAACAGACCCTGCTTGGGGTAATGGGATCAAACGGAACAAATGAAAGTTTTTGTGCTGAGTATCTGAAAAATCATGAGGTCAGTTAGACTAGAATCACCTCCCAAGGGAAGCAATAAAGCCCCATAATTTGTCCTCTAAAATGTGTGTGTGTGTGTGTGTGTGTAAGAGAGGGGGGGGGCAGGCTTTCAAGAATACAGTGTAAGGAATGAACCCAAGGACTAGTCATCTGCATGACTGTGCCTTGCACAATTCCAGTCCAAGTCAATAGGAGTTGTGTACATACATCTGATAGGATGACTGGGCCTGTGCATTGTGAAGAGGAGGGAGACAAGATGGGAAATAGGGCTCTCCCATCTCTAATTTCTATGGTCCTACCATAAAGCATGAATTATTAGTTAACAGCACTGTAGATGGCCACTGGGTGGCATCTTTGTTCCATCAAAAGGCTGTCGGAACACCACTTATCTAGAGTTAAGAAACTTACTCTTAAAGCATATCAGAGATGAGTCATCCCCCACTGAAGATAGTGAAGAGTTTCCCATAAGAAACTATGGGGCTAGGCCCATAGTTCTGAAGATTGTTTTTTGGATAGCCCTGCTCGTTATAAGAGCCATGCAACCACAGATAAGAGAATTGTTGTTGTTATTACAACTTTAAAACAGGGTAGGTACGTTATTTTATGTGGTGGAGCTTTCTGCCAGCTGGAATGGTCAACCATATGCCAAGTCCTGACTTGGAGAAGATGGCTGTGTCCATTTTAATATAAAATGATAAACAAGGCATAGACTTGGGGTGATATTTTTAAAAACCACCTCACTGATGGCCAAACTGCTGCCAGTGAAGTCCCCAGTAAATCTCAAAATGACTTCCATGGAAACAAAGTAAAGCCAATGATGTATGCTTTTAAAAAACTGTCTCTGTTGGCTCACTATATAGAAGAAGTCAGTAGGCTACAATCTAAAGTAAACAAGAGCCCTGAGGATCTTGAAGTGAAAATTTCTTGTGCAAATTTCATGGGACACCATATATGATAACTTCATTGGAGGAATGTGATTCTGTTGTTGCCTTGTCAAGTTAACTCAGTATAAGGTGGCAATCAGTTTAAAACCAGATCAGCTCAATATACCTGTAGCTACTTTGTCTGCAAAACTGGACAACTCTTCTGGGAAGGTTCTATATCATTTCAGAGAAAATTGTAATAATTTTTTTTTAAATCATCCTATAGAATTTAATATACAATTATATCCCCGCTAGAGAATGCTACAGAAGAGTTAAAAATACCCAAAATATTTCATTTCTATTTAGATGTGTAGCTTTTAAGACTGTTTTTCTACAGGGTTTCAGCCCTAATAAACTCTGTTCAGCTTATCCATATGGGAAACTCTTGTATATGGTGAATGTTCTTCAGCAATGGATGGATGCTATTGGAATGCCCAGTGGCTGAAGCAGGCTAAGGGCAGTCTAGAGCTCTGGTCAAGTGGTGTGTGCATGCTCAGGTAGCCTGGAGATTAATTGGTATTGACCAGGGCAATGCTCAGCTTTCTCATAGGGGGTCAGTAGCCAAGAGATTCAATTGAAGGAGCCAGATGGGCAGGCTAGGTGGGAGAAGCAGCAGGGCATGGTCAGGCGAGGCAGCAACCAGCAGGCAATGACCTGTTGGTCAGGCAACTTCCTTTTCCTGTTGCGGGTCTTTACAGAGCCCAGTTATCCAATGGGAATGCTGCTTGTCCAGCCAATCAGTGGCTTGGGCTGTGGCTGCTGTGGAGCTATAGTCCCTGCTGGTCAGGGGTGGTGAGTCATCACTGCCGTGACATGGTGGCTAAGGGTGATGCCTTGGGGCCTGGGTTTGATACTGGGGTCCTGACAGCCATAAACTGAGACAAGCAACCCAAAGAGGAATTTCAAAGACCAAATAAATGGCCTTCCAGGCACAATGAAGGCCATTTACAAAGGCACAAGTCTTCTTATTTAGGTTATGATTCATTACCGATTGAAGTCAACAGGAATCTTTTGACCTTAATGGACTCTAAATTAGGCCATTAAGGATCAGTCCTGCTGCTTCTGAAGTCACTGGTAAAGTTCCTGTTGATTTTAGTGTTGCAGGATCAGGATCTTGCATAGAAAAATTGATTTCTGAAGTGCAGAAATTACACTTAATCAATGACCCTAGGTCTAGGAAAGATGAACAAGATCTTGGTTAGGAAAATCACCACTACTGACAATACACAGAAAATACTTGCAATTCCAGACATCAAAGACCATGATAGGATTTTGCCAAAAGTCAGGAAGAAAGGATTTGTTTAATAGTAATAGAGATGGATTTACGCTCTTCTCTGATTAGTCCTCAAAAGAAAGCTAAAAGAAGGGAATTTCTGCCTCTAAAAAAATAAATGGTTACAACAATAAGATTTAAAGTGGTCTTTTCATGGAAAATTGTCTATGGGTAACGTCTGGATGTAGGCACATTTTATTTCTTTTCTGAAATAATAATAATTGTAAAAAATCCTCTGAAAAAAATAAACTAATCCTTCTCACAGTATGATTCAGACTCATTACAAAAGCTCTGAACCATTCCATCAACTGCATTGTTGAGGAGAGCCAGCTGAATGGTTCCCAATAAAAATTAACATGCAGCTTTAAAAGGCTGTGGTCAAATATACTCTAATGTATTATCTGCAGTAGTGTCAAAAGACACTAATAAATGTTTAATTTTCAGGATCTGAATCGTTGCCTATGGTTAATTAGCATTAACGTGGCTTCACTTAAAAATGGATTATCGGTGCATTTAATTTAATCTTAATCTTTAATCATATCTTCACAGTCACTGAACACTTTTGCGGTGACACTTTTGTACTGGCATGAAATACTCATACAAAAGAATACTTTAAAAAAAGTCTATCTTGGTACTTGTATGGGGCCCCTTTACTTTATTATCTGAGCATCTCACATTCTTCTGTGTTTAATTATCCTCAATATCTTCCCACTGTGGTATCATCCAGTGGCGTAGCCAGGTTTAGAGCACAGGGGGAGCGGCGCTATAAAAAGGCGCCAGCCCACTCCCCCTATACTCACCCGGCGATGCTTTAAAGGGCCCGTGGCTCCAGTGGCTGCGGAGCCCTCAGGCCTTTTAAATCCCCCCCCCCGAGCCCGGCTCCGGCAGTGGGGCTGGGGGGGGGGGGCGCTTTAAAAGGCTGGCGGCACCTGCTGCTGCGGGGAGCCACTGGCCCTTTAAAGCGCCCCCCAAGCCCGGCTCCTGCAGCCGGGCTCGGGCAGCGCCTTAGCACCGCTTCTCCTCACAGAGGGAGTGGCCGCTCCCCCTGCTCCCCCCCTGGCTACGCTACTGCTGTCATCCCCCTTTTATAACTGAGGAACTGAGCCACAAAATGACTTTTCCAAAGTCACACAGGAAGTCTCTGGCAGAGCAGAGAATTGAATCTAAGTCTCACAAGTCCCAAAGTTACACTCTGACTATTGGACCATCCTTCCCCTAGAATCATAGAATCATAGAATCTCAGGGTTGGAAGGGACCTCAAGAGGTCATCTAGTCCAACCCCCTGCTCAAAGCAGGACCAACCCCAACTAGATCATCCCAGCCAGGGCTTTGTCAAGCCTGACCTTAAAAACCTCTAAGGAAGGAGATTCCACCACCTCCCTAGGTAACCCATTCCAGTACTTCACCACCCTACTAGTGAAAAAGTTTTTCCTAATATCCAACCTAAACCTCCCCCTCTGCAACTTGAGACCATTACTCCTTGTTCTGTCATCTTCTACCACTGAGAACAGTCTAGCTCCATCCTCTTTGGAACCCCCTTTTAGGTAGTTGAAAGCAGCTATCAAATCCCCCCTCACTCTTCTCTTCTGCAGGCTAAACAATCCCAGTTCCCTCAGCCTCTCCTCATAAGTCATGTGCTCCAGCCCCCTAATCATTTTTGTTGCCCTCCGCTGGACTCTTTCCAATTTATCCACATCCTTCTTGTAGTGTGGGGCCCTCCTACATGAGGGGTGTCATGATTACCAACTTTTGACTCAACAGTGACATATGCCTATTTTTCAGAAGGGAGAGTTTCCTTTCAGTTAATTTTATGTTCTGAATGAGTTTGTCCTGAAACACTGAGCAAGTGTCATTATACTTCCCTTTGAGCAAAAGAATGGCTTTGATAGCATCTACACTCATTCGACTTTTCACTGCAAACCCTTTTCATCACACCAAACACTCGTTCCACTGGACCATTTTCTTCAGGTAAACAGAGTAAATGTTATTCTCTAGAGCAATACATCTTGACCAAACGTTTTGTAGACATAAAAAGAAATGTTTTGAGTGATTAAATAAAAAATCAGGACATTTCAGGTATCCTGAAAGATGCTCCGGGAACACCAGGATATTGTCTGAAGAAGTGGGACTGTCCAAGTAAAACTGGAAGGCATGGTCACTTGAACTTAGTTCTTCAGGGTTGTAATGGGCCTTTTGGGTTGGAGTCAATGAGAACTTATCCTTGCCTCCTAAACTTTTTCCCACTTTTAGAGAAGAACTCAAATTGCAATTCTTTTTGCAGGTCAGAAATGTTTGTACAGCAGGTGGTTTCGATTCTGGTTTCCAGGCAGGAGCAGGACCGTGAGTGCTGAAAAACCATAAATGTGGCCATTCTTACAGTATTTCTGTCTGCAGCCAGGAGAGTACGTGCCAGATTTCTTGTAAAAAAGTCAATTCTCATTGTCTTAAGAACCCAATTTGGTAGACTTGAGAAGTTCAGAAAGGCTTTCTGACTTTGGATGTTTATCTGAACCAGATCTGAACTCCTAACCTTTTGAGGTTCACCCAGAAGTCGCCCTGTCGATAGAAGAGGAGTTCACCTCAAACAGAATTTTCAGATGAGACAAAGTTGTGATTCTGTTCAGTTTCCATTAAACATTTCCATTGCACTTTCTGCAAGAGTATACATGTTGACGTCTATGATTTGGCCAAATACCAACTTGGGTAATAATTGTCTGCCTACCAAAAAATGCCTCCTGGAACTCTAAATGAAGTTGGTACTCTTTCATATCAGATACTGTGTGATCTGTTGTGCTACCCTATTGGGCACAGTAAAATACCAACTATATTTCATCCTAATGATAGTAACATTTCAAGGATAAAGTGATCTTTATTATTAATTTATTATGATTATTATTTATTATTTGTATTAAGGTCGTGCCTGGAGGTTCCATTCATGAACCAGAAACATGTTGTGCTGTACAAACAAAAAGATGTCCCCTGTCCCAAAGTGTTGTATCTATAACTAGTACAGTCGTTTAAATTTGTAAAACATGTTGGGATCATTTTACATGAAAGATGCTCTATGCATGAAAGTTTATATATTGATAGTAGAACGTAAAATATGTAGGTTTTTATTATTGATAGTGAAACATAAAATACAGCATCACAGGGACAGCACCTATGACAAGACAATTAGATTGGGCACGGAGGTACAAGGAAAAAGGCATCTCAGTATGCATATGTATATTTATGTGCTTTATCTTGTCCACTTGACGGGGTTGGCGGGGAGGAAGCAATAATGCATTTTCTGCGTCTCACACAGAGGATGTTGAATTCAGGTGAGGAAAATGCAGCAGAAGCCGGTGTACTTTTAAGAACCAAATATTGAGTCTCCATGAATAAATCTTTAACTGCAAAGAGAAGAGAAGAAAAATACAGAAACCACAGGATATGCTAGCAGAGTGCTTTACAAAGTTCCCCACAAAGCGTCCATTGCTCTTGAAAGCCTAACTACCTCTAGTGTGGGGAGCTGAGGAACTAGTCACAAATTAAGGATTCAGATTCCATAATCTACCTTTTCTCCAGATCTACATACAGTGTATGCCTGTACAACAGTAACAAACACAGATCTGCAGCTTCTGAGTTCTTTGAGCTATTATGAGCATTGTGCTTCACCATAAATTAAATATGTAGGTCTGGAAAATATCAACTGTTTTTAATAGGAATTAATCTATCGGGTTTTATTTCGGTGACTACAATGAGTACAGTATGTTGTGCCTCTCTCAGAATTAACAGGGTACAGCTTGCAGATATGCCAGGAGATTCATTATTTTCTTTATAGGTCGCTTTATTGATGCTGGTGCATATAAATATAAAACAGTGCCTTAGTGTTGTAAGGAAGAGAGGAGTTCATAATAAATAGATTAGTGTTTATGTAGTTGTAGGTAGTCCTGTGCACAATTAGGTAAATAATAGTCTATGTATGTTCTCTTCCAAATATATTAGGACTTGAAGCAATTTGCCTTCACAGTAGCCATTGTATGACTAGATGATTGATGATTCAGTCCAATAGTAGCTAAGGGAGGCAGTATGTCTCAGTGGATTGACCACTGGACTGCCACTGGCCTGCTGGGTGATCTTGGACAAGTAACTTTCCCTCCGTGTGTCAGGTTCCCCTTTGTAAGTGCTTTTCATCAGTATATCTCAGAGCACTTTGATAAGAGCTTGGTATTATTAGAAAGCCGATCCATTGGTCTGTTGCTGTGGTGTTCGTAGTTGTCCAATTCAACGGTATACTTTTTTTTTTAAGTGAGGAAAAACAAAATACACCTGGAACTTTTGTTGTGATAAGTGGTTGCTTGGGGGAGCTAATACCTATCACATTTAATTTGAGGCCTGGAATAAATTCTAATATTAATATTTTACCTTTGTTTTGAAGAGTGACTCCAAGAACTCCTGGACCGTACATAACTGCATAGCAAAGGAGCATTTGGGGATTTATCTGAAAGTATTTTGACAGATATTCTGAACAATTTTGTGAGTGTTGCTATATATATAAAAAGGTGAAATCGTCTTTTCTATTCAGGTTCTTATGCTGGGCCTATCAATGGAATATGAAGTGCATTCCTGAAATGCCTTAATGAACTCATCCTCACCACAATCCTGTGTAATGGGGAAATACTATTATCCCCCTCTGAAAGATGATGAAGAACTCAGGCACAGATATAGTAAGTGCCCATGGTCCCACAGGGAATCTGTGGCAGAGATGGAGAATAAACTCAGATCTCCTGAGTCCCAGTCTCGTGCCTTAACCAAAAGATCATTCCAACTGTGCCACTAAGTAATATTTATAAGTGCTTGATGTCGAATATTATGGAAACTCCAGTCTCAGCTCCTGAATTAAGGCTGAGTTGAGGTTTGTATTTAAAGCAGGGATTCCCTGTGATGCCAGGCGATATATAGGATTATGATTGAAAGATTTTAGTGTTCATGGTCCCAGATTAGATTAAACTGATTTTAAAGGCACATTTGTTCTTTTTTTACTTTTACTTTTGCCCTTCTTTACTTGTTCAAAAGACCCTTAAAGTTTGAGAAGTTTCAGGGCATCAAAAGCAAAAATAAGAAATAATGTAAAATGATTAAATAAAAGGCCCTAATTTTCATCAAAATTTCAACAACAAAATTAGGAAGAATTTTTCACTTACATTTTTTTCACCCCCCACAGAGCTGATCAAAGTTTTTGAAATGCTCATAAAATTTCAAATTTGGAAACTGAGAAAAAATTAATTCCCAACCTACCTCACCTGTTTTTGACCCACTTTAAGTATAAATCTTCTCCATCTGGAGAAGCAGCTTAGGTCTTGTCCACAAAGGAAAACTGACCAGCAGACCTACAGTGGTATAATCATCCAGCTATAGCTACACTGGAATCTTTCTCTCCCCATGTGGACACTTTATTTCAGAATAAAAGTGATTTTGTAAGTCACTTTATAAGATCAGCTCTTTATAAATCACTTTTATTCTGGAATAGAGTGTCCACATGGGGGAGAGAGAGATTCCAGCATAGCTATAGCAGAATAATTTCCCTGTGTAGACAAGTCCGTAGGTGTGGGAGTCCGAAGATCTGCTTTCTAGTCTCATCTCTTGACACTCAACATGGCCTTGGGCTAGTCACTTAATTGCTCTATCTTTTCCTACATAAAATGAGAACAGTACAACTTACCTACTTCACAGATGTTTTTCAATGATTAATTAGCTAATATTTGTAAATGCTTTGTAGGTGTAAAGAGCTATATATAGATGTTAGCCTTAGTGTCTTTGATTTCTGTAATCGCTTCTCCGAAGTATTGTCAATAACTTATCTTGATTCAGAGAGCTAGACAACAAAGTGCTTTACAGAGTAGTAGTGATTTTTGTAATACTATAATTTTAAAAAGTGGAGCTTGATTTGGTGTGGGATAGTTGTGCTATCAAATCTGGGTGACTAGGATTGAGAATGGATATACCAACTCAACTTTAACTACTGAGTTTTAGGCACCATGGAATCCCAAAATGCAACATGAAAAAGTGATAGCTTTTGCCTGTCTTGGTAAGATAACAGCAGCCCTCTGTCTACACAGGTGGAGAGAAAATCCATATGTTGCAATCAGAAAATGTAATTCAATTACAAAGAAAAGAAAATCCAAAATATCTTAGGAAAGAATTATTTCTGATTATGTTATATTAAAAGATGTGTATACACATAATTTGAAAGAACTGTTATGAGAAGGTCTTCATTATAACTTATGTGAGATTTTATATTTAAATAAGCTGCTTCTCCCTCTCACAATACAGAAGATAATAGCTGAACATTTTCAGGATTGCTTTAGAATAGTGTATGGTATTATTTCATCAGGCATCAAATGCTTTTATATTCTATGATTTAGTTTTTCATAACACACATGATGTATTTTCACCCCTAGAGTGAAATCCTAGCCCCACTAAAATCAATGGGAGTTTTGCTATTGACTTCAACGGGGCCAAGATTTCACCCCTAGTGTCAAATTCTGTTCACTTCCCTAACATGAGTCCTGCCATGGGAGTCAATGGGCTGTATTCTGATATTACAGTAGTAGTAGTACCATTATAACTCTCTGATTTACACCAGTGTCAATGAGATCAGAATCTGGTCCAATGAGAGTACATGCACAAGGCAAGCAGAATTTGATCCTTAAAATGAAGAAAACATTATTTAATTTGCATTTTTATTTTATTGCTTATAATTAATGTATCTCTATATACATTATAGGCTGCACTCATAGCACCGCCGACAATTGCCCATCACTTCCCATTACAGTACCCTGTTTTCAGTTGCTTATACTTTGCTTTCAGCCCCATTTGGGCTGAAATTTTCCATGCCAGGCATCTGCCTCAGACTGATTTTTGTTCAAAGTTTCAAAGAATGAAATTTGGGGATAATATGTTGTTTTGCTCATATTGGAAACAATTGGTATGACTGTTTCGTTGAGAAGTGCTATGGAGTGGGGACTTGAAATTTGGCACGGGAAGTCTCCCTGGTGTCAAGAATATGCCTTTTGCTGTTCTTATGAAAAGATGCCCAAATTTGGCCAAGTTATAAGCCTCTGAAAAAAGTCTCTGTTCGCTCATGCTCAGTTAGGGTGACCAGATGTCCCGATTTTATAGGGACAGTCCTGATTTTGGGGTCTTTTTCTTATATAGGCTCCTATTGCCCCCCACCCCCTGACCTGATTTTTAAAAATGTTTTAATTTTCTGCCCGGTCACCCTGTGCTCAGTACACACCCACATGCTCAGTACGCATGTTTGACAGCTAAATTCTCTGAAGATTTCAACTGACCACAGGGAGAGTATCTGTACTGTGCTCTCAGAACTCCACCAGCTTTTGCCTAGGCAATGTGATGGAAGAAGTTGCCTGACCACAATGGGGAGGGGACAAGAGCTGCATCTGTGGAAGGAGAGGGAGGCAGCAGAGGGAGTAGATCGTGATAAGGACCCAGGTTAGGAAACTGAGGGGGGATGGGGCTGAGATTGGCTGGACAAGGAGACTGGAAGATAGGGTGGGGAATGGGGTGGGACACTAAAATCGGATAAGGAGCCCAAGCGGGGGAACATTGGGGCTGGGACAGGGGGTCAGGAGGTGGGGGTAGGGGGAGCCTGGGACTCAGTCCAGAACCATGGAGGAGAAAACTGGGACTGGGCCAAGGGGACAGCGGGGGAAGGGTGGAAAAACAGAGGACTGTGTCAGGGCAGGCTGGAGGGGGAAAGGGTCAGGCTTGAGGGATATGGGCACAAGGATCTGTGACCTTTAGCTAACAGTCCCCACCCGAACCTGGAATGGAACCAAAGCTTCCTGAGTCCTTAAACATGAATTCCAGAAATATACAGCTGTGTCTGTGTGTGTGTGTTTTATATATGCACACTCAGAGAGATATAGATATGCACATACACAGAAATAAATAAAATATTTCCAAAATAAAAGACTCCCCTGCACACACTTCATCTCATGGGGAGAGGATGAGAGACCATGTGACAGGTGGTAGTCCCATTGCTGAATTCACTGCTGGAAAGCACTCAGATACTATGGTGCTGAGCACGGTATGAGAACCTAAATAGAATGGAATAGAGCAGGGGTGGCCAACCTGAGCCTGAGAAGGAGCCAGAATTTACCAACGTATATTGCCAAAGAGCCACAGTAATACGTCAGCAGCCCCCCAGCAGCTCCTCCCCTCCCCCGCTCCCAGCGCCCCCCGCCCACCAGCAGTCCCAGCGATCAGCACTCCCCCTCCCGCTCCACACCTCCAGATCAGCTGTTTCGTGGCATGCAGGAGGCTCGGAGGGGGAGGAGCGATGGCACAGCAGGCTCAGGGGACGGGGTGGGAAGGGGTGGAGTGGGGGCAGGGCCAGGGGTTGAGCAGTGAGCACCCTCCGGCACATTGGAAAGTTGGTGCCTGTAGCTCCAGCCCCGGAGTCGGTGCCTATACAAGGAGCTGCATATTAACTTCTGAAGAGCCGCGTGTGGCTCGGGAGCCACAGGTTGGCCACCTCTGGAATATGCTCTGCTGTCGGCATATATCTGTGAAACCCTTTGGCAAAACGTGCGTCTCATCCTCCTCTGGTGACTGTTGTACATAAGGTCTGACAACCAACTACTATAGCAGCTACTCTGTTAGCTCAAGTGGCTGAGGGTGCACGGGCCACCTGATTTCTGGCATTTCCAAGACGTTGAGTGTTTAACTTTGCAAATTTAATGTTCTTTTAATGCAGTTTTGTGTGTAATACAATATATATAACACAATGTAGACAGCATATAAACAATAGCTCAGAAAGTAAGTGTGAATTGCCTCCTTTCATCTCACTGGAGCATTAACCCTGACACCTAATGATGATATTTCAAAGTCCATCATCAAATTAACTAATTCAATATTGATCAAAGCATGAAAGAACAAAAAGAATGATCATGTTGGGCCTGACCCAAAATCCATTAAAGTCAGTGGAAAGACTCCCATTGTCTTCAGTGGGCTTTGGATCCGGCTCCATATCAAGACCCGCACAGTCCATGGTGAGTGGCATCAAATTTTCACATATTATTTTAGCTTCACATGATGGTGGGGAGAATAGTACCGATTCCCCAGTTTAACTGACTCCTACATATATGACCTGAGGATGCTAAAAAAATAATTTATCTCACACCTACAATGAATGTCCAATTAAATAATAATAATGGAGGCGAAACATTTCTCTCTTCTTTGTTTCCTTTTGTTTTTCCCCATGCATAGGGCAAAGCTAATAGACCAAATAGTTACAAAATTAAAAATCCAATATAGCAGAGTCCATTGAAATGTATGGGATTATGGGCACCAGAGACTGTTCGGTTTAGATTCGCCTTCATTTTGCTTACACACCTTTATGCACAGGGCAATCACAGTGTCTGTTACTCTACACTGACACTATAGTAATTGGCTGAGGTTTTCACGGCAGTTTAGGGGATTGAGACACATAACATTAATTTCAATGGAAGTTATGCTCCTAAATCCTCTGTCTAAATCTATAACCCGGAAAGGCTCGTCCTCGTTCTTTTTCATGCACACAACACAGTCGTATTCCTGCTGCTGTGTCTGTGATTTCACAGTGCAGAATCTAAGAAAGAAAGAAAGAAAGTTCAGAAATAGAACTGCTGAATCATGAATCTGAGAGCAGCAAAGTAAGTTCATTCAGGCTGCAGAAATGCAGCCCCAGGTCATGGCTTTGCTCCTTCCTCTGGCTCGGTGGTTCTCGTTCGGTAGAGAGGGCTCTAAATGTCTCTTTCAGGCTGCAATCCAGGGTCTCAGTGGCACCGCTGGCGTGGGGAAGCTCCTTTGCTGGAAGGGAACAGTGAGTGTGTGTGTGTTAGAGAGCAGCAGAAGCAGCACTTGTCCTGTAATCGATTGCCGAGTGTGCTGAGCAGCCCAGCCAGCGCAGAGACACACTCCCAGATCCATTCCTGCCTCTCTCTCCGGCTCAGGGTGTCTCTGAGAGAGGCTGCCTGGGTGAGATGTGTGATGTGTGTGCGTGAGTGTGTCTTTGCCGGATCGGTTTCTCGGGGTTTGACCAGCTGTCCCAGGCTAACCCTGCTCTCTGAAGATGGAGGAAGTAAAAACAGGATTACCCTTAGCTACAGATCCACTGCTTACAGTTTCCATAACCAACTGCAGTGCCCAAACACACAGGCATTAGGCACAGAAAGCAAGGGAGAGGAGACACTAATAAAAACACAAAACAAAAGGGTGATGGAAGTGAGGTACTGCATGCACTGCTGAGGTAAATCTTCGCTTGGCATTTTGTTATTTATTGGGGGAAGAAAGAGCTCTGGCTTATTTGTGTTATGGCTCAGAGAAATCTCTCTCTGTGTGAATGTCTCTTTTTTGCAAAGGGGTGGGGGCTGTCTCAAAGTAAAGTGTAATTATGTAGCGTCTCTCGCGCTGTGATGTGATCAAATGACTTGTTGCTGTTAACCGATAATAATAATAAATCGGTCTGTATGTGTGTGTTTGGAGGAGGGGAGGATTAATATTATTTGTTGTGGGTTTAGCATAGTGACTGGCTCTAAGGGACGGGATTGACAAAGCCTTTTTGGGGTGCTTTTCTTTACCATTAAAATTCTGTTTTCTGGGATGTTAATCGATGAATCAGTTCTCAGCTCCGGAAACTGACAACAAGGGTTTGAATTGCAATTTGCAACAGCTTCCAATTCTAGCTGCAGCTACCTGGGAGAAGGTGATCTAGATCCCTTTTTAGTATTATTTTTAGTATTGTTACTGGCATGACACACACGATATTGAATAAGGCAGGACTTAAATTACTTTGACAGGTTGTGCTCTGGGCGGGGAGAGACAGAGATGAAATTAAGATCTTTTCATTTTGCCAAGGGCCAAAAACAATCCTGTGAAGTTGGCCTAGGTTTATTGCTCTGCGTGGGTGGGTTTTTATTTTTTAACTTCTCTGTTCCTCCCCCCACCCTTCCAAGTCCCCCCCTTTCTTCCTCTCCTCCAGTTTTCTTGTCGATTCTTAAGGAACCGGTGGATCAAGTTTTTCTCTCTCCTGGTTAATCGCATTGCTGTAGCACTGGCTGACCTCTCTCCCCCTCTCCCTCCCTCTCTCTCTCTCTCTTTTTGTTCTTCATCTTTCCTGAAAGTATGTGCCATTCCTGAGTGAGTTTCTCAACAAGACTATCCCAAGGGAGGGAGACCTCGCTCTTTTTCTTCTTCTTCCTGTTCGCTTTCCCCACCGATCCGTTCGCTCTGAATGTTCTACTTGTAAGTTTCAGGGGACGGACGGGCGGGGGAGAGGGGATTTTAATTTTTTTTTGTTAACTTTCTCCATCTACTATATCTTCGATATGATCATAACTGTCTCTCCATTCGTGGTGAGCAGGAGAGGGTTAGCAGCTGGGATTTGCCATTACACCTGGACATGGTGATCAAACTCTTTTTTCTTTATTTCAAATAATCAAAGAACGTTTTCTTTTAAGTATATTTGATTCTTTTCCCCTCCACCCTTCCCGTCCTTTCCTTTCTTTCCTTTCATTTCATTGGCTAGGATGATCTTCTTTCCCTGTTGCTTCTGACGTGTTCTCTTCCCCACCCCCCCTCCCATGTGTGTCTATCTACCTACCTGTATTAGGGGAAAGATAAGGTAACATTGAAAGGGCTTGAGGAAGCTGCTTGTCTGTTTTTTTTTTAAGTGGTCTCTAAAAAAGTTGTTACAATCGTGTAAAAATCAGTAATGGAAAGAGTTTGATAGCAGCTCTCCAGTTTGAAATGTAAGTGTTATGTGTACTGAGTGCCTTGGGAATTTGATCTGCCTTATACCAGAGAGGAACACAGAGAAAAGTTGTGTTTTTTTTTTAGGGGTTGGGGGGAAGGGAGAGGGAAGTGGTTTTGGAGACAAGAAGTGAAGCTGCCTGTTTTCCAGTAAGTAATGGAGAAATTCCAGGAGCTAGGGCTAAATATACTTGGCGATCAATACAGAAATGGCTCATTGTGAATAATTTAGCTGCTTGGTGCAGTGAGAGTTTTGAAACTAAAGGCAAAAAAAAGGGGCCGTAGATGGAGAGAGGAAATAAAATTCTCCTCTGATCATGTCAGTTTCTTAACTTTTCCACTTAAAAGAATATAGTTACGATTATTGATTCCTTCCCCTGCCTCTCTCTCTCTCTTTCTTTCTCTTTTAATCAAATGAAAGCTAGGGGGTGTCATCCTATACAGTTACTTGAGTTTCTGAAAAGTAATAGCTTGGTCTATGTCAGCAAAGTGCTTCCAGAAACTTTGAGATTGGCACACACCACAAAATGCATGCTCTAGAAATATTAAATATGACATGCAGCCCATAGTATGATAGATAGGTCTGGTTACAATGAACAGGTGCATGCACAGGTGTCTGGGTGTGTGAGTGAGGGTGTTCGGTGGCCTATTGAAGACAAAAAGCTGTAATAACTCTCAAAGGAATATGGACACTGAAGGGTTTTGTTTTAGTCAGAACATGATGAGCCATCATGGAATAAGTGTGAAAAGGGCAGTCTTTATAGTATCAGCATCTTGGAAGCCTGCTGTGGCTGTGAGAACTGATAATTGATAAAGCATTAAAATCCCAGTTAAAACATACCTGGTCCAACTGGAACCTCCAAAAAAAAATCATTAAAGCAGGTGGAACTGTAATTAAAAATCAAATTATAGTCTCAACACAGCTCATCAAGATGCAAACTTACCTTTTCTACCCCCATCTGCAGCAGCTTTAGATCATTTGCCAAAAGAGTTCAGTGACTTACCAGTGCACGGCATGTGCTCATTTGCATGTTTCTTAGGTGCTGGTTGCAGCAGCAGTAGCAAAAGAGGCAACTACTAATGGGTTTAAGTAAGTTTAAGCATTTAATGGCTGATACTGGCAGGCATCTCTGAGGGTGTATTCTTTTGCCTTGTAGCACTGCACTTTGACTATGGAAGCAGAGGCTACTGATGGATATATAACATGTAAGTACTTTTATTTAATTTTGTTGGTTTACTGGTGAAGTCTCCTTTGCTTTCCTTTTCACAGTATCTCTGTAGAAAGTGTTATAAATCCCCCCCGAAACTCTTAACTTTCATTTGTGCTGTTATTAAACTCCATATTGTAAGAGAACACTGGAGAGATACCATTTAACACTAAACTTTAGTGGTTATTTAAAAAAATCACTATATTATATACTTGCTTAAATATTTTCATAAGAGAGCAATGCTTATTTTATATAAAACATAAATGACAAACAGGACAGAAACTAAATCATTTTTTACTGTGAGGCTTTTTAGTACTATGCATTGCTCCCCTCTTGTCCCGTAGGGGAAAATACTTTACTTTGTTGAACTATTATAGCTTAATGGCCAGCTACATGAAAACCATGAATCAAAATTGGAGTGGAAGGTCCTTACATCAGAATGCTCTCCACTCTGCTTCAGTTCCGTCTCTAGTCTGTTAGCACCACGTATGTAGAAATGGGCAAGTAATTCTAAATTCTGTTTATGCAAAGCAGCCAGAGCAAGATTTTCACATGTACTTTTTATAATCTGTGAGGATTGGAGGATACTTTTTGAGTCGAAAAAAAAAAAATCATGTTGATGGTCACTAGGAAGCCAATTTTAGTTGACCATGGAGGAATCTATTAAAATTGGAAGGCGGGTGGTTAGAAAATAAGTTAGCAAGTCTGAATGCTGTATAATTGGATAATTTTATGGAGCCATGGGACAGAAACCTAAGTGTTTTATTTTGTGAAAGCAGGTGACAATGAGCTTTCGCCCGAAAGGGAGCACTCCAACATGGCTATTGACCTCACTTCAAGCACACCCAATGGGCAGCATACCTCACCGAGTCACATGACAAGCAGTAAGACTTCTTTTTGTGTATTTCTCTCTAGCAGCATATTTGGACTAGTTTAGTCTGTGGGGTCTTCATCTTGCTCACTAGACTAAAGCCACTGCTGTAGATTTTGCTAACCAAAGAAGAAAAGGACGGGACAGATTTGGTTTTGTTCATGTTAGTGTCTCTTCTAAACATGAGTCTGATTACTAGTCTGAAGTATCCCAAGGTGGCATTTGAGAGCTGGTCCTTACCTGTACCAGGTAGGAAATGCTAGGTTTTACTAGTCCTTGTTTTGCTTTGACAGGTTTTGAGATCCAAACAGCTTTTTAGAAGGATTCCAAAAAGCAGTCTGAAATAGCTTTATCTAAAAAGCCAACAAGCTTTTATTTCAAAAAGGCTTGACTCAAGCAAAATCTAAAGTTACACTGTGCAGGCTTGATGGCAGGATATATTTTACTGTTCTGAATGGAAACTTCAGCATCTTGTTCATTACCTCAGTTTTGCTTTGAAAATTTCAGAAAATGGCCAGTATAAATTGGTAATTTATGGAACTCTCTCACCAGTTGAGTCTTTAACAAATTGAAAGGGTTTTGTTTTAGAATGGTAAAAGAGAAACTGAGAAAGTACAGAGGATCTGTGAGTCTAACACTGAGAGTCAGGTGTACTTAATATTTTTGATGATGGATTTTTTTCACCCTTAAATGAAACAACACATCTTTCAGCTACATTTTGGAGTCTATACATACTTTTATCTTAAGAACATAGATTGTTTCACTGTTGATTACAATGTTTTATCAAGATACTTATCATAAAGTGCTTTATTATTTGTATTCAAAAGTAATTTAAAATGTATCATTTCGAATATACTTTCAATGGGTTTTTTTCTTTGTGATACTCATTTTTTCTCTCTCTTTCTCTCGTGTGTGTGAATATATACAGTAAAAAAAAGTTGTACATTTCTCCAAATATTCTGGAAGAAAAATAAGGCATTAAGAATTAGTTTGTTTGTAATAATAAGTATATTATCTTCAAAGCCTTTTTTACTGAGAGGAAAGTGTTACTTTTCCTTAACAATTTCTCTTTACCTCCTGCAAATTATGAGTAAAATACAGATTTTATGAGCCTTTAAACCTGAGGGTTATTATGAAGATCTTCAATTATATACATGTTGCTAGAGAATGTGATTGCTAATACTCTGGGCTGAACTTAATATGACACCCTGTTCTAATTCAGCAGTTTTAGACCATTCCAATTCTGCTGCATTGGGATGCTGATTTTTTTTTATTAGCTTATAAAAGTTTTACTACTCTCTTAGTTTTTCTTTGTTTACATTTTTATTAATGGGAAGGCTTCATAGAGATAAGATTTAAAACAGTGTTTTTTTTTCTTTATCTTATAGACTAAAAACCAGGGTCTAATTAATGAGTAAAGCTGTCCGCTGAGTTCATGTGAAGATATTTTAGCATCTAATTTCACTGTGCAATGATTATTCTTGTTTAATTTCATTCATGCCTGCAACATGCGTGTTCCGAGTTGAGCATATGCATATGGCTCCTGGTGTTGGCAAAAATTCCTGAATATTTAATCTTGCATGTGTGTCAATAGCTTTCACTGCTGTTGGCCTGTTTTAAGGCTATGTTGCTGTGGACAAACGTAGGGCTCTATCCAGTGTTCTGGAGGTAGGCAAAATTTGATTTGGGAGGCAGGACTTTTGCCTGTGTGATTGGAACCTTGGACTACTACCCCCTCTTTTTCATATTGAATTCTTCTTCTTTTCATTACAAAACTAGATTTTCTTCTGATCAAACATCAAAATGTTTTAGAGCGACGAGCTTTATCCCATGTCAAAAAAATCAAAGATGTCGATTAGAGGCTGTCAGGCTTTTGTTGCAGTTGGATTGGCTAATTTACACGTAGGGCCAAATCTTCAACCCAGTGGATACAGACCAAATAACGAGGCTGTGCATTGGGGTCCACCATATGTTCAACAGCCAAAGAGCTTCAGTAGCCTGTGGGCCTCTACATTTTCCCTCCGCAGGGAGGAGGATGGCTATTTGAAACTGCTAAATTGTGGATTAAAATTCCTGCTGCTGGGATGCAAGCAGACGCCATGAAGGTGGGCTCCATGGGAGGGAGGGAGGGAGGACGGGTACTCTGTGTGCATAGATCTTGGGTCTGATTAGAAGTCACTGGAAAGACCTTGGTATACTGCTGGCCTGCCTGTTTACCTTGGTACTAAGTACGTGTAATTCTGATTTGGTAGCGTTTTGCACTGCTTTTGCATTGGTGTAAGTGGTGACACAAGGTACTGGGCAGTGCTGTATTGGGGCTGTTGTCTTCAGTGGGAGGTGGATTGGGCCCCCAAATCCTTCCCTTCCAGATTTACCCACTGATCCCCCAAAGAATTGGAACCTGCATTAGTTCTTCTGGGTCCACAGGGGTGAAGGTCAAGATTAGGTGGTCCAGTCCTGTGTTTGATTGGATCATTTTGAGACACAGCTCTTATTTCAGCTATGTACAGTTTAAATGGAGATGAAACCATGACAAGGCAATCTTCTTGGATATTTTAGGTACAGTAAAGAGAACATAGAGCAGACAGGAGAGTGCAAGACCTGCTTCTGAAACAATCAAGCAGTTCTCACTCAACAGTAGTAAAATGATGCACTTGGCGAAGAGTTCTTCATATTTATTAGCCTGTGGCAATTCCATGTTAGTAAGACTTTTGGCCAGGCCACTGCTGTTTTCAGGTTCTGTTCCAAAAGGTTGCAGGTTAAATATTTTGGCTCCTGTTGAAGAGAAGTCTATTGCTTCCTTAACATAGTATCACTTTACGTTATCAAAGTTACATGCATAGGTTACAGATGGGGCAGAGACCCACTTTTCTTCCAAATGAGATGATACTAAAAGATAAATCAGAGTAGATTGCCTGTCATAGCTAACTAATGATGTTATATATACCTTATAATATGCATCTCCCTTTAGCAAAGTACTAGATAGATATTGGCAAATACTCAAACAATTCTAAGTAACTTATTGTAACTAAATTATAAGTAGCCAGTTGAATAGGCAGACTGTTTCCCTCCAACTCCAGTTCAAGAAATACTGTATCCAGTAGCATGCTTACACTGAGCTACATGTTTACACTGGCCCAAATCTGGAAGTCCTAGTTCACTGGTTACTCAGTCCTTACTTGGGTAAACTCTCACAAGTGCTCTGATCATGCATGAGCTTGGTGTGGATGGATTCTAGTGCTTGACAGAGGACAGAGCCCCACTGACACTCAATACCACCCGTCCAAAGTTAATTGCAGAACAGGGACCGATGGCCCGGATCCAAAGCCCATTTAAGTCAGTGGAAGCCTTTCCGTTGACTTCGGCGAACTTTGAATTGGAAATAAAACGAGCAGGGACTTGTCAAAACTGAGCAAGATTCTCAGGAGAGGATCCAGTGTACTATGTAAAAGCAGATGAAGCAGACAAATAAAGCAATTTTTAAAAGAAACAAAACAATTCCGGTGTTTTTCCACACTACATTCTTGCTATAGAATTTGTCTGAGAGGAAACACTTTTTTCCAGGTTACAGTGGACTCAGAAAAAGTCCACTGTAATACAAGGGCTCTGTTGTTCGTTTAGTTGACTTGACTACCACTCTGTGTAACATGAAGGATATTTCTCTAAATCCATTGTCTGATATTGTATGGAGAATTAATAATGGCAGCTTTTGGCGTCTCACCATGCAGAGGAAAGTTTCACTTAAATTAGAGAGTTAAACGGTGCTACAATGGGTGTTACAGATGGCTTTCTTATTTCCAGGTCTAGATTCAAATATGCTTTAAAATAGATGGAGTAAGAACAGTAATAAGTACTAAAATCCAACAATTTTGATATTTGAAAGTGATTACAAATTCAATGCACTTTTAAAAATGTTTTTATAACAATGCAGAAAAAGTATTAAAGAATAAGAAGTAATTTGATAAGAAAATAATTACAGTTGCCTGAGTCCGTTGCTGAACATAATGACTCTACTACAGTCCTTGGCTTTGGGAAATAATAACAGTAGTTGACTAGAAAGCTACAGTATTGGGCTGATCGTACCAAATGAAAGGAATTCAAAAAGAGTGTTAAGAAGTTAGACTCCGTTACAGAGAAGAACTCAGACAAGACATTATTATGAAATAACCTATATTATATTCCAACCAATCAAAGACGACTATTCTGCACAATCAACGGTGTCCCTTTTTGGCAACCTTAAAGCTCAAAATCTTGCTTGGTAGCTTTAATTTTCCTTCTGAATTGGAAAATTTAGTATAACACTTGTGTCACCTGAGTCATTTTCCCTGAGCAAAATGTTGCATTTACTGTAGGTGTATCAACTTCACTTCCCACCTCACATTTCTTTGAATAAACAAACACATCTGTGGATTCTACCTTTTGCAATGAAACTGCCTGAAATTAAATCAGCTTTGAAGATTGTGTTGTGATACAACCTTGGAACTTTTATTTATTTTGTCTTTTGTAGGTAATGAGCACAGCCATTAAGTTTTACAGGATGGCCAATGCAGAATAACATAAAGCAGTAGTTCTGGTTTCACAGGATGTCGGCCAATGAAGTTTCTAGGCCAAGCTGATTTTAGAGAGAGGAAGGTTTAGTTTTTGTTTTTGTTTTTTTTAAAGGGGGGAGGGATAGCTCAGTGGTTTGAGCATTGGCCTATTAAACCCAGGGTTGTGAGTTCAATCCTTGAGGGGGCCATTTAGGAATCTGGGGCAAAAATCTGTCAGGGGACAGTACTTGGTCCTGCTAGTGAAGGCAGGGGACTGGACTGGACTCCATGACCTTTCAAGGTCCTTCCAGTTCTAGGAGATTGGCATATCTCCATTTATTTATTTTTTGTTTTAAGAAATTTGGAAAAAAATTAACCATCCTCATTTTTAAAAACATTTGCATCACCCAAATCCCTCATCCAATTAATCACAAATGTCTCAAGAAATATTCTCCCTGGCAGAAAAACATACGTGAAATTTTAGGCAAACTGATAAGAAATTTTAGGCAAACTGGTTGAATGTTGGTGCAGTTAGAGGGCAAAAGCTCATGGTTTTAGACATAAAGCTAGGCTTTGTCTACAAACAAAAGTTGTACTGCTTTAGTACTGATAGTTAAAGTTGTAGGAAACCTTGTACCCCTGTCCAGACAGTTATACTGGTATGACAGTGCTTCTATAAGAAGGCAAATAAGCTGTAATAGTATAAGGCATCTTTATACTGGCGTAACTTAATCCATAGTAGAGGTTGTACTGGTAAAACTATTTTGGTTTAAAAAAAATCCCACACCTAAGCAAAATGGTCATACTGGTACAAAATCTATGTGTAGCACAGACCTTAGTCACACCCTGAACTATCCTGAGTGAGTGCTGACTGTAACTAGCAGGCAGGTGAAGCTAGGTTCACCTATGTATACTCTTTCCCAGTATCACTCCCTACCGTATCACATACTTGGCAGTAAAAGCATTCCTCCCTTTTGGTGAGTGTTCTAATGAGGGTGGAGTGGAATTATCAACTAATCTTGTTTAAATACTATTTTATTCACGCCAATGGACTATTTTGAGAGGTCACCTACCCCAGCTTTGTTACAGGACACGCCCTCCTAGAGCTTCTCTAATATCCTTTGACTGTCATCTTCAGTTAGCTCTCCAGGACACACCCTGTTACAACACTCAAAGTTCTTGATAGCTGTAGTCAGCAGGTTTTAATGCTTAGCTTTTGAATCTTCATTTTGGTTTCTTGTCAGACACTCGTGAGGGGGAAAGTCCTCAATTTCTTTGGAATAGAGTAGTTGTCAGGTGTTTCTCAAAACCAGATGAATAGAAATTCAGTAGGTAGCATTTCATTTTTTCCCCGAAGACAAACTTGGGGAAAGACCCAGCTCCCAATGAAGTAAATAGGAGCCTTTCCATGGACTTGAATGGGAACTGGATCAAGCGCCGGCTTCCTAATTCTGCGAGAGGTGCAGAGCTCCTTCTACTTCCATAAGTCAATGGAAAGTTCAAGGTGCTGGGCATCTTGCAGGATTGGGCCTTATAAATGCCGGACTGGAGTTCTCTGCGTTGGCCATCGCTTTAGG